>OZ004704.1:127666323-128266323 GCA_963924515.1 Vespertilio murinus | reverse complement strand
TAGAAAAATTTAACTTTAATGTCAGGACTGCTCCAGAATTCTGGAAGAAATAAACAATATGTAAGCCACTATATTGGTCCTCAAGGAACCTGAAATTCATTTGTGGAAATAAGATAAAAATGTGTTTAAAACACACAATGTGATATTTAAAGCAACAGCTTTTCATGAAGAAGGGATGTAACACTGTTAGATGGGCCATCACTTGCTCAAAATTTGAAAACGCCGTGCAGGCTGCTGGTCCTCACTGTCTCCTACCTGGTTGATAACCACAGATTTACATGCCAAACTAGACAATAATCAAGAGTGCCTTCAAGCAGTGTGTGACTAATCGCACACAGATGTGCTGATGTGCTTGGCTGACCCTCCAGATAGCACTGAGCAATTTTCTCTTCTGGGTAACTGAATGCATATTTGTGCCAGCACCTTCGATAGCATTAGCGAGATAAATTGTGTTTACCTCTGGTCTATGAAAACTTAGAAAAGTGTGTGGAAAAATTTTTAGGAAGAATGTGAAGGAACATGAGTTTTCATTATTTTCTTTTTATAACTTTCAAATTATATTGTGCTGTCATGAGAGTTGAGGTATTGCTTTTTTGTATACCTATCAGAGTATTGACCACATTTGTTAGAATTTTTAATGTGTTTTAAAGACTCCAAGCTAATGAGACTTCACTCTGGGGTGTGTATGTGTGTGTGTGTGTGTGTGTGTGTGTGTGTGTGTCCATGGGCATTTTGTGTTGCCCAGGTTGACCTGGCTGGTGTGTGGGGATGCCTGAGGGACACTGTGGAGGCATCTTTCTGGATGGTGGGCAAAGCAGAGAAGACATCTAGAGAACAGGAGTTTCCCAATGCAGGTAGGCTTCAGCCAGTGGTGCTGGTAAATGTTTAACAACCAGGTAACTGGGGGAACCAAGTCCTGATGTGAAGCATTTGCCCATTTTTTTCTGGTGCAAATGCTCCCACTGATGTGGAACTAGAAAGAGATGTGCACTATGGGCTCTCTTTAGCCAGTGTGAGTTGTCATTCATTCATAACAGGACCACAACCACATCGAGGGACAGGGGCAAGAGGGGCAGAAGTCAGCACCCCAAGGGAGTTCATAGCACAAAGCAGAGTGTGTGAGGGCCCAGCTCCATAGCTGGAGTCAGTGCTTGGCTTAGGGGCAGCTAGACCAGGTACCACGGCTTAAAACTGAGGCAAAAGTTCAGTCCAGAGCAGTAGGACCACTGTACTCACAGAAGCTGCACTAGCTTCTGGCCAATTTCAAACCCTCCATCATGAGCCAGTGGTTGACGCCTTGGAAGCCGTGATGTTCTTTCTCCTGGTCAGACAGACCTAGTTCAGACACAGACAAGGGGAAATGGCTGACAGAGAACAGCAGGGACTCCAAAACAGGGCCAGACATTTCCAGTCTTCAGTAAACACCCAGTGAGTGAATATCATGTCTTCATTTGTCCAGGTATGAAGGAAAAGAGTAGTCCTATAATTTCAGTATTTGGATCTTGTGAAGAGTTACATTACACCAGTTATTTCATCAACAAGTATTTTTAGGTGAACAAGAATGACACAATTTTGCTCTTCTGGAGCCTGCATTCTTGTGGAGGAGACAGATGGTAAACAATTTATAAAAGGACAAAATAGTTTCAGATGAAGATGAAAGCTATGAAAAGCTAAGCTGTGACAGAATGGGGACAGGAGATGGGCTGCTTCAGACAGGCGTCATGTTCCTTCTGAGAAGACAATGTTTGAACTGAGGCCTGAAAGATGAGAAAGAAGCAACTGTTCAAAGAGCTAGGAGCAAAGGCAGAAGGCAAAGTAAGTCCCATGGTCCTGAGGCAGAAAGAAGGGAGAAGCTTAGCATGTTTGAGGAAAAGATAGGCAGAGTGCTGTTGAAGTGTTGTGGTGGGGACGGAGGCACCAGGTGGAGGCAGGGTGGGCCCCACATCTTGTAGGTCCTAAAGGTAAAAATCGGTGGTTGGATTTTGTTCTAGGTGAAATGGGAAGTCCTTGTTACTCCTTGCTACTCAAAGTGGGGTTCATGGACCAAGAAAACAGCTTCACTCAGGAGACCCTACCTCTTTACTGAATCAGAATCTATTTTAACACAATCCCCTCATGGTTTGCATGTACTGTCTTAGTTGGCTCTAGTGGCTATAACAAAATACCATGGACTGGGTGGCTTATACAACAGAAATGTATTTGCTCACCATTCTGGAACTTAGAAGTCTGAGATCCTGGTGTAAGCATAACAGGGTTCTGGTAAGAGATCCCCCAACACCTGCAGATAGCTGCCTTTTTATTGTGTCCACAAATGGTATGTGTGTTGGGGGTGGGAGGAGGAATGAGGGGGAGAAGAGGGAGATCTTTCATTCTTCCTGTTCTTACAAGCCACAATCTTAAGGGATCAGGGACCTACCTTTATGACCTCATTTAACTTTATTACCTCCTGATGGTCGCATTAGGGATTAGGGCCTCAATATATGAATTTGGGAGGGGGCACTATTCAGTCCATACCTTATACAGCAATTATTTAATATTAGTAATTATCAAAATTTAGCAGATAGAAATCACCCAAAGGGCTCAATAAAACCCAGATTCTTGGACCCTCAGGGATTCACATTTAGCCGATCTAAATCTGATTCAGTGGGTCTGCCCAAGATTCTGCATTTCTAACAAGCTCCTTGGGCATTCTGCCACTGGTTCATGGGCCATACTTTGAGCAATGAATTCGACAATATATTTGGGTAACCAAGTTTCAAAAAACTAAAATATCATAAAATAATCTAAACAAAATAAAAAAATTAGCAGTCCTAAATATCTTTGTATTTCAGTGACTTAGTCTTAGAGAATTTTAAACGTCATTTAGTTTTTAAAAAAATAACATATATTTATATATTTTTTACTTTATCTTAGTTATTAATTTGGATAAAGTTTATCTACTTTGCTTTGGTAACCTGAAAGCATTTTGCAAGCATCTTGTTAACCCTTAGATCTACTGCAGGTAGAATAGTAAATAAAAAATTAAATATGGAAAATAGCAAACTTGAGATACAGAGAAATCAGTGCCTTATACAAGTCAGTGGCAGAGAAGGAAGTAAGAGAAAGTGTTTGTTAAACAGATATCTGCCCATGTTCAGACATTAGAGGCATGAGTGATGCTATGCAGTTTTGAATTATGCAATGAACTTTGTATGTTCATTAATGCATAGGCATGAAGTTCCCTTTGAATACCAAGAGGCAAAAATCAACAGTGTCTTACATCATAGGTTTCTAAAACTGTGAAAATCAAATCAAATGAAGACACCTATGTAAAACTGTGGTTTCTCCTGAATGCAGTTAACATAGGCCAGTCCTTCAAACCCTGAAGGTTGTGAAGTTTAGCCACAATGCAATGATGAATTATAGAAGCTATGTTTTTCCTATTATACCACCATTTTATCTAATTATTTCTGGTATAAACTCTGGTGGAAACAATACATATTTATTATGAAACTCCAACCAGAGAAGAAGGAAACTTTGGCAAAGTTCAGAATAAAATTGTGATATGTATATTTATGCATACTTAAGATGAAGAATTAATATAAAATATCATACCCACAACCAGACTGCTCAATATTTGTGCCTTTGTATTAGAATTAAACTTGTTTTCAGAATAGCTGGTTTTCCCTGCTATGATTCAGAAAAGTTAATTTAGTAATTGAAAGATATAACTCAAGTTAAAGTGTACTATTTAAGAATTCATCTAAAGAAATATTGAAGGGCAAAGACAATGTATCCAGTTAGCAAAGACCATTCCCTACATAAATATAAATATGAGGATACTATTGACAAGTTTAATTTCATAAACTTGTTTTCTCAGAGTAAAACTTAGAGTTTGAAGATGATCAGGAGAAGAAATGGTGCTGTAAATGTCATAGGGTTATATTATAAAGCAGAAAGTTGTTTTTTTAATTAAACTTCTTATTTTGAGATAATTATAGATTCACATGCAATTGTAGACAATAAAACACAGAGATCTTACACTTTTCCTGTCTCCCTCCATGGTAATATCTTGTACAATACCAGAACCAGAATATTGGCAATGATCAGGATAAGATACAGAACATTTCCATCACCATAAGATCTCCTGGTCTCTTTCTTAGTCACACCCACTCACCTCCTGTCTCCCCCTCCCCATTCTTAACTCCTGACAACCACTATGTTCTCCATTTCTATAATTCTATTTCACAAATGTTAAGTAAATGGAATCATTCAGTATGTAACCTTTTGAAATTGACTTTTTTCCACTCAGCTTAATTCTCTGGAGATTCATGCAAGTTGTTTTGTGCATCAATGGTTCATTCCTTTTTATTGCTGAATAATGCTCCATGGTATGGATGTTCCAAGTTTTTTTTTTTTTTTTTTTTTTTTTTTTTTTACCATTTGTCCGTTGAAAGTCATCTGAGTTGTTTATAGTAGTTGGCCATCATGAATAAAGGTACTATAAACACTTGTGTACATGTTTATTTGTTTTTTGTTTTTTTTTCACAAGTCTTAATTTATCTGGGATAAATGCCTAAGAGTATAGTTGCTGGGTCATATGGTAGTTGCATGTTTAGATTTTTAAAAAAATCTATTAACTGCTTCAGAGGGGGCTGTACCACTTTAATTCCCACCAGTAATATTTGAGAAATCACTTTCCTATATCCTTCAATGAATGTCCATGTATTTCTTTTGCCATATTCTAATTGATTTATCTAATTTTTTGCTATTGACAATTAAAAGTTCTTTGTACATCTTAGATACTAATCCTATATCTGATAGGTGGTTTGAAAACATTTTTCCCCACATTGTAACTTGTTACAGTCTTTTGCAGAGCAAAGGTTTTTAGTTTTTGTTTGTTTGTTATTCTTTATTTCAAAAAATTTTCAATTACAGCTGATATGCAATATTATATTAGTTTCAGTTGTACATCCCAGTTATTAGACATTATATAACTTACTAAGTGATCATCCAAATAAATCTCATATCCATCTGACACCATAGATAATTATTAGACTACTAGAGGCCCAGTGCATGAAATTCGTGCACGGGGGTAAAGTGTCCCTCAGCCCGGCCTGCACTCTCTCCAATCTGGGACCCTTTGGGAGATGTATGACTACTGGTTTAGGTCCGATCCTTGTGGGACATCTGGCAGCCGGATATTCCTCTCACAATCTGGAACTGCTGGCTCCTAACCGCTCACTTGCCTGCCTGCCTTCCTGATTGCCCCTAACTGCTTCTACCTGCCATCTTGATCACCCCCTAACCATTCCCCTGCCAGCCTGATTGACACTTAACTGCTCCTCTGCCTGCCTGATTGCCCCCAACTGCCCTTCCCTGCTGGCCATCTTGTGGTGGCCATCTTGTGGTGGCCATATTGTGGCAGCCATCTTGTGATGATGTTGCATGAGGGCATGAAGCCACTTAGGCTTTCATTATATAGGCTTTTATTATATAGGACTTTTATTATATAGGACTAGAGGCCCAGTGCATGAAATTCATGCACCCTCAGCCCAACCTGTGCCCTCCCACCATTGCTGATGCACTCGCCAGCCTTTAGCCCAGTTTCTGGGTGAGCAGCTCTCCTTCTGTGGGAGCACATTGACCACCAGGGGAAACTTCTGCATTGAATGTCTGGCCCCTGGTGGTCAGTGTGTGTCATAGCAACCAGTTGTTCTGCCATTTGGTCAATTTCTGTTCTACTTGTTCGTTTATTTTGTTTTTTAGATTCAATTGTTGATAAATATATATTTATTGCCATTTTACTATTCATATTTTTGTCTTTTATTTTCTTCTTAAAGAAAACTCTTTAATATTTTATGTAATACTGGTTAGGTGGTGATTAAATCCTTTAGCTTTTTCTTGTCTGGAAAGCTCTTTATATGTCTTTTAATTCTAAATGTTAGCTTTGCTGGGAAGAGTATTTCCTTTGTAGGCCCTTGCTTTTCATCACTTTGAATATTTCTTGCCTTCATGCCTGCATAGTTTCTGTTGAGCTCCGTTGTAGATAACTAACTGCTTTTCTCTTACTGGTTTTCTTTCTTTGTCTTTAACCTTTTGATTTTTTTTTATTTAAAAAAATATTTATTTGTTAGTTTCAGAGAAGAAGGGAGACGGAGACAGAGATAGCAACATCAATTATGAGAGGGACAGCCTCTGCATGCCCCCTAAATGGGGATTAAGCCCAAAACCGGGCATTTGCTCTGACTATTAATTAAGCCATGACCTCCTGGTTCATAGGTTGATACTCAACCACTGAGCCAAACCAGCTTGGCACAACCTTTTGTATTTTAATCATGATGTGTCTTAATGTGGGCCTCTTTAGGTTCATTTTGTTTGGTATGCTTTGTGTTTCCTAACATATATGTCTATTTCCTTCACCAGGTTAGGGGAGTTTTCTGTTATTATTATTTCAAGTAGGTTTTCAATTTCTTGCTTTCTCTCTTCTCCTTTTGGCACCCCCATGATGTGAATATCGGTTTGCTTGAAGTTGTCCCAGAGGCTCCTGAACTATCTTCAATTTTGGAGATCCTTTTTTCCTTTTTGCTGTTCTGATCCAGTGTTTCTTGCTTCCTCATATTCCAAATCACTGATTTGATTCTTTGTTTCATCTACTCTACTGTTAATTCCATATAAATTATTCTTCATTTCAGTTAGTATATCCTTCATTTCTGACTAATTGTTTTTTATGGTTTCCATATTCTTTTGTATGCTATTGAAGTTCTCACTAAGTTCATTAAGCATCCTTACAACCATTGTTTTGAACTTTACATCTAATAGATTGCTTATCTCCATTTTGTTTAGTTCTTTTTCTGGAGTTTGATACATGTTTATTTGTATCATCATTTTGGTAGCCTCCCTGTATTTGTTTCCATGAATTATGTAGGGTGAACTGTGTTGGCCAGGTTGATGGAGACTCAGATATGGCAGCTGCCTGTCGGCTCTGTTGGGGGAAGGCTTAGAAAAGGAACAATGGCCTCTGCCAGAACCTGGGATTCCAGCAGTCCTCCCTATTGCTCAGACACAATCCTTGCTTTTATAGATATTTATATTTTTTATAGTCAGAGGTTATGGTGAACTTCTCTTCCTTGCACTAAAACCCTGGGGTAGGGGTCCTAGTGTGGGTCTGAAACTCCCCTGTTTCTCTGAAGCTGAGCTATCCTTTTGGATTTCTATCACATGGATGTTTTGACCAGCCCATTCTGTGTCTTTGCCCCTCCTACCAATCTTGATGTGACTTCTTTAGATCCCTAGTTGTAGGAATTCGATTCAGCTAGGATTCAGGCAGTTTGAATGATCAGCATCTAGGCATTTAAGCAAGAACGATATCAGTTTTTGACTGGATTCACACCACTGCAACAATAAAGAGAGGGTGACTCTCCAGACAAATGGTCACACATGAGACCTCTCCATTTATCCATGTTACTTTTATCATCAGTGAAAAACATTTACTTATAAGAGGTACACATAAACGAGATTCATATGGACACTCTGTTTTTTCCATCAGACTTCCTAAATCTGGAACAAAAAGGGATTTGTAGTATTGAAAAGTGAAGCAAGTTGATGTGCCACAGTTCAAGTTCATGGCTAAAAAGTTGTGAAGATAAAATTCAAGAGAGAAAGAGACATAGAAAAGAAAATAGACAGGAAGTGTGAAAAGAAAAGAAACAGTAGCTATAACCATCAATACACACCAAGAATAGAAATGGACATCTGTGAAAGTAGGAATGAGCACTGCATGCTCCATTTCCTTTTAGGAATATACCGGTACCATTTAAAGTCTACCCAGTTCTCAGAACAGATGGCCTCTCCCCTGAACACTGGCCCTGATCACTGTAACTCAGAGGAAGCAGATTCTGGACCATGAATCTGACTCTGTAATAGACTGCTTTTATAGATATTTATATTTTTTGTACTTCAGTTCAATGTATTTCAGTTCTTCCTATAATGATATTTTGCACCAGTAAATGCTAATGAATGTTTGGATTGATGATGATTGGAAAAAAATTAATGGAAACAAAGTGAGAATTTAAGGAAAAAGAAAAAGTGCTCAGCTCCAACATCTATAAAATTTAATATTCAAGAAATGCTGCTTACATTCTGGCTCAGTGTGGACTATGTTCTACAATGCATCCATCAAGCAAAATGAAAATATCACCACTACTCTATTCCATTAGGGTGAACATTGCTGAGTGCTTGCAAGCTGGTATACGTGCCAAGTTATAGGATTGATTTAAGTGCTGTGATCATATCTTGAGTAGTCAAGGAGTAATTGGGGAAGGCAAGATTGGTTTTGTAGCAAATGATTACAGGAAATCTTACCTGAATCTTTTCAAGTTATCATTTTACTATGCAATGTTTCATTAGCTAATTGTTATTGAGACAATGAAGGAGTTGATTCCAAAACAGTCAATTACTTAGTCCAATTTGGGTAATAAAAACATTCTATGAATTAAAATATAGTTTACTTTGAAAGGAAATCATGCTTCCCTGGAGGCTGTTCAATAGTTTGGGGGAAAAAATCGTTCTACTATTTGCCTCTTTGTTGTAACATTATATGTTGGGAAAAAACTTAATTACATTTGGATGATTCTAACTACTTTATGGTGCAAACTGTTAAGATATTAACAAAGAAAAACTTGCATGAGAGAGTTGTACAGAGGAGGAACCTGGGAAGAGTGGATGCACCCAGTGTGTGCCAGAGCATACTTAAGAGCCTCCATCTCTCAGCTTTGAAATTTATTCTTCTTTCTTCATTCAGTAAAAATTATAAATGACCAAACAAGGACTCAAAAAGATCCACCATAGACTTTAGATGATGTATCCACCTATTAGGATGTGAAAATACTGAGGCCTTTGATAATTTCTAAATATAAAGTGCTTTTAAAAATTAATTTGGCTCATGCTTTTTAGTAGTACAAATGGATATTTTACCCAGTAATTATAATAGACAACTATAACATTTATGGTTCGCTTAAAAAAACCTTTTTGATTTTTTTTAGGAAGGACTGAAAATGATTCATGGATATAAAACAATATGTTTGGGAGGCCTCAATATTCTTAAAAAGTTTCCTTTGCCACCCTTGTGACATGCAACAAGCAGCTCAGAAGGAGAATTTTCTTGGGACATAGAGATGGTGAATGTGGTGGCCCAATTCCCTTTGTATTTTATTTTTATTTTTTTAAATATATTTTATTGATATTTTACAGAGAGGAAGGGAGAGAGATAGAGAGCTAGAACTGTCAATGAGAGAGAAACATTGACCAGCTGCCTCTTGCACACCCCCTACCGGGGATATGCCCGCAACCAATGTACATGCCCTTGACCGGAATCGAACTGGGGACCTTTCAGTCCGCAGACCAATGCTCTACCACTGAGTCAAACCGGTTTTGGCTTCCCTTTGTATTTTAGAATAGTTTAAATATTTCTATATCTCTTTTTTTAAAAAATATTTTTATTTATTTCAGAGACAGGAAAGGAGAGGAAGAGATAGAAACATCAGTGATGAAAGAAAAACATTGATCGGCTGCCTCCTGCATAGCCCCTACCGCATGTGCCTTGACCAGGAATCAAACCATGACCTCCTTCATGGTACATAGGTCCACACTCATCCATGGAGCCACACACCCCAGCTCTATATCTACACACACACACACACACACACACACACACACACACACACTTCTGAGCCTCATTTTGACACGGCACCTGAGCCTCCATCTGCAGTTCCTCAGGACCTGACTGGTTGCATAGGAACCATCTGGAGCTATTTGTACCCTTTCTCAGCATGTCCCATCTGAAGGTGCCCAGGGGCCACATTTGTGCATAAGGTGCTGTCTACAAGTGACCTGTCGATTTGAGGGGTCAAAAGAGCTTGTCTAAACCTGGAGGACATTCTCCAAGCCCCAGCTCCTGGTCTCTATGAGAAGTCCTTGCAGGAGCTCTCCACTGGGGGTTCTCTGCTCAGCAATGTTCCCCTGAGTCACATTCCATGCTGATGCAGTAAGTGCCAAACTGCCAAACACCCTTTGTGAAATATCAGAACTGTGCACGACTGTAGAATCTATTTCTAAAGAATAGAAATGGTTTCAAATAAACTATATTCTCTTAACATGATGAAATTAAAAACAATGTAACATTCAAGCAATTTGTACCATTAATTTTTTCTTCATTTCACTTTTTAAGATGACCTAGAACTCCTTTCATACTAATGCATAGTAGATACTGAATTTAATATTGTTGGAAGAGAAGTATTTAAAAAATAGAAATGCTGTGTTCTATACACAGAGAGTGCGACTGTCTGTACCTTTTCAAAATTACATAATATAAAATTATAAGTTGCAGAAACTATGCTCTGTGGTAGATGGATTGAATCAATGACCCCAATTCATCCTGAATCTATGCCCTTTTCAATGTGCCTTTAGTTTTTCCCATCAAGAGGTGGAATATATGTCTAACTTACTTTGGCCAAGGGCGTGTTCACAGACTTAAAATAAGCAGATTTTTAAAAAGGTGCTTATACATTTCTGCTTCTTCTTTTGGTCCTCTGCCTTCACAATGAGAACATATCCATGCTGAAAAATGAGTCAACTCATCCCAGTTTTCCTAACTGAGAACATCCTGGACCAGCTGACAGCCAGCTTTCCCCCAGACACATGAGAGAGCCCAGCCAAGATCAGCAGAGCCCTAAGCCAATTTTGGGTGACTGTCAGTATATAAGTAAGCTCAGCCAAGCCCAGAAATAGTGTCCTACTAACCCACAGAATCATGCACAAAATAAATTCTTACTATTGTACACCTCTGAGTTTTAGAGTATTGTTAGCCAGTATTATTGAGCAAAT
Source organism: Vespertilio murinus (assembly GCA_963924515.1). Taxonomy (NCBI): domain Eukaryota; kingdom Metazoa; phylum Chordata; class Mammalia; order Chiroptera; family Vespertilionidae; genus Vespertilio; species Vespertilio murinus. The sequence continues at coordinate 128,255,460 of OZ004704.1, read as the reverse complement.
AGATTATCAATAAAATAGCAAACATAGTGTAATCTTTGATTAACAAATAACTTTAGAGTTTTCATTTAAGTAATTATGAAAATGAAATCTTTGTCCAGTTATGGAATAAGGAAAGTATAAGGGATTGAGGTGAATCTGCTCAAGGGATGTAGTATGATGAACATAAATGGTATTTGAATTGTGGTCAGTTAGAAGAAAAATCTACAATTGGCCTATATTCCAAATTACATAAAAATAAATAAGCAACAAAAGCAAAACAAAAAACACTCTTTGATTTACTGACCTTTATAATTTTCTTAGAAATATTATAGAACTTGGAATATTTAATTTTATTCTTAAATAGAAATTGAATCAGTATGAAATAATGGTTTACATTCACATATTTAACACATAGAGTATCATGGTTCTTTGTTTGCAAGCAACAGATACTGACTGGCTTAATCAGAAAAATAATTTATTAGAAGTATATTGAAGAATTCACAGAACCGAAGGGAAGACTGTAGAATTAGCATGGAAATGGAACAAAGCTAAAGCATTTTTTTAGGATAAAAAGGGGAAAATAAATAAAAACAAACAATTAAAAAAATAAAGTCCACTGTATGTGGCTTTAGTTTTAGTTTTCCACTACAACTCCTTTCTTTATTCCCTTTTACTAGGAAGAAGCAAGGTTGCTTTGAGGCCTGATTAATGAAGGGTGGAGAATATGGTGACCAAATAGGAAGATCTTTTTTTGCACCTCCTCCTAGAAATACAACTAAATTGAGGAACATTCAGCTGGAATTATCAACTGAGGTCCAGCTGAGGAGGAAGAACAGAAAAAGCCTGGAGACTGGTAGGAAGGGTGAGGTCTTGAGAGGGGTTGACCCAGCTTTCACATGTGGCAGGTCTAGAGAGAGGAGGGATCTCTCATCTACCAGGGCATTATTTCCCCAAGAAGATTGATGCTCAGAGCTCTGGCTGGGCTCCACAACCCAGAGCATCAGAGTCAAGAACAATGGCCCAGCAACATCCAGCCATGAAAGGTGGCATGACTTCTGGCCCCTGGGGAGTTTGGAGCTGGTCAGAGTTAAAACTGCAGGTTTGTTTTATTTTCTTTTGTTTTTGTTTTAAATCTAGAGCACAGGATTTTCTTCTGCAGCTTCTCTCCTGAAGCTTTTGTGGAGGAGGGCGATGCTGCCTGAAGGTGCCTGAGGAAAGGCTGGGGTAGAAAGCATGGGGGGAAGACGTGGAAAAGGAATGGCTGTGAGACCTGCATTTGGTCACAACCCCCAAACCAAAACAGCCATTTTTCCTGAGAGGCGCTGGCCCCTTTCAGAAGCCACAGCTCAAGAAAAGGAAAAACCACTGCCCAAGGTGATATGGCCTGCCCCACCCTCAGGAGCCCTGCCTGCCACTCCCTGCATCTTGACCTTTGCAGAGGAGAAAGCAGCAGAGGCCAAGCCTACAGGTTTGAACAGTTTCAGGACACTTCAGTCATCTGCATGGGGGTGGTGCCAACTGCCCCACTAACTGGGAACCTGACTGGTGATTTCCCTGCAAAGGGGAGCTGATAGAAGCTCCAGATTTCCAGCTAACCCACTGGACTGCATATGAGGATACCTGCCCAGCTGCAGTCAGGGAAATATTCTGGGCCACTCTCAGAGGACTAGCTCTGGGACTCATCACTGTCCCTGAAATCTTAATAGTACCTCCACTCATGGGAGACCCAGAGGTCTATACTCTTGACTTTGCTTAAAGCCCTTTCAAAAACAGACTTTTGAGTGATTAAGATTGACAATGGGCTAGCAGGGGATGGCAGGTGAAGGTGGGGCCCAGGAAACCTGGGGAAGTTTGCTGTCCCACCACCGAGCCCCCTGCTGTTAATAAATCAGCCTAAGGAAGCAGCTTAGACCCTCCCATGTGTAGCCAAGTCCTATGAAGAAAGAAATAAACTGTGGAAGTGGATCATTTGAAGCTTCAAATAAGTTACTGGAGCCAGAGGAGGACAGTTTCAGACTGTGGTTATCACCTAAACACCTCCTGGGAGGTTCAGAATTCACAGACAAAACAGTCAGCCTCAGTCATCCGAAGAGCAGGATTCAAAGGGAGCTCCCAGGAGGCACTAAACTCCGTTGAGATGAATGGCACTTTACTTTCTTTTTCTTTTTCTTCCTTTTCTTTCTTGATTGATTTGTTATTATGTTAGTCTCCCTTTTTTTCCTTTCATAGATATACTTTTTTCCCCTTTTCTTACCAAATATTTTTTTCTTCTTTCTCCTGTTTTCTCTTCATTTTTTTTCTTTTTTTATGTTTTATATATCTGCTTTCTCTTCGTTTTTCCTTTTCATAATTATTTTCTTTCTTTGTTCTTTATACTATTTCTTTCCTCTATTCTTTTTTCCCCATCTCTGTCCTTTCATATTCTTTTATTCTCATATTTTCTTCTTTTATTGCCCTCTTTTATCCTTCCTAATTATTATTATTTGTTTTTGTGGTTACTTTTGTTCTTGTTGTAGGGGTCTTGTGTATGGTTTTGGTTTGTTTTGTTGTGTTGTGTTTTGCCAGCACCTGCACAACAGCTTGTATGATGTGCTTGGGGGTAGGCCTCACAGTCAGCCAGCCTGAGAGGAGATTCCTTCCATTAACAAGAAAATAAAGTTTAAGACCCAATCACAACAGAGGAGCCTACATAACTCACACAAGGGTCATTACTAGAGCACCCAGCTAGGTGCCACAAAACACTTAGTATATAAATCCACCACAGGAAAAATGGGAGGCATAGAAATTTGCTCTAATACATAGAAACAAATACAAAGGGATAGCAAAAATGGGGTGACACAAGAAAAAACACCCAAATAAAAGAAAAGGAGGAAACTCCAGAAACAGAGCTAAACAAAATGGACAATCAATTTATCAGATATAGAGTTTAAATTCATGGTTATAATAATGCTCAAGGAACTTAGTGAGAATTTTAAGAAAGAACAGCAAAAAAAGAAATAGAAACCATAAATAAGAATCAGTCATAAATGAAGAAAACACATCTGACATCAAGAAAACACTGGAAGGAATCAAAAGTAGATTTAACAAGGCAGAAAATCAAATCAGTGACTTGGAAAACAGTATAGAAAAAAACCATCACCCAAATAGAGCAGCAAACAGAAAAAAATAATTAAAAAGCAGGAGAACAGTTTAAGGGAACTTTGGAGTAATGTGAAATGTAACAACATACAGAAGGAGAGGAAAGTGAGCAATAAATAGCAAATCTGTTTAAAGAAATAATGACAGAAAATACTTTTAACCTGGTGAAGGAAAAAGTCACACAAGTTCAGGAAGTACAGAGAGTTCTAAGCAAGAGCCCTGTTTAGTGATGAAAAATATAATTGAGGGAGTTGCCTAATGATAACTTGGTAAACAAATCTGTCCCAGTTGTCTTGATAATTAGAGGTGAAGTTAAACCTCAATCTAAATTCCCTGGTATGTGACAATCACACTCATAACTGCCTGGGAGACCTGCTCTATTGTTCATTGACGAGCATAGCTGTATATGCATGACTTTGGGATGACCAGGTGGGAAAAAATAACCTAGGAGCTGTGGGACTCAGGTGAGTTTCTCAACCAATCTGAGCCTTGGTCTCTTTATCTATGAAATAAGGATAAAAAAGGTATCTGCCTCATAGGGTTGTTGTTGAAAACCTTTCATATACACCTGATCAAGTAAACTTAGTTCTACTCAAGGGGAACTGTAGTGGGATAATGAGTTGTTTGCTCTTCACAGAAAATGAAGACTGAGGCAGGTGGTTAATGGAAAGATGGTAGTAGGCTTTAGGCCAGAGGAGCTTGGATTGCAGACTTGGTTCTACACAAAATATATAACTTGGGAAATGTTCTTATCTTCCCTGAACTTGGGTTCCTCATTTGGAACCTGAGGAAATATGGCCTTTGGAGACTCGTTGGTAATATTGAACATCTGTTGAGTGCTCAGTTGTATCTGGAAATTAGTGGGCAGCCAACCGTAACAGTCCTTTCTCTCACCTTAGAGTGGCTAAGGTGTTCTATTCTCATGTAGCTCTTAATGGAAAAGTGGAACAGGGTACAGACTTCAAGGTGTTCATTTTATTATAGCCTTATTCCCAGCTGATGAAGGCACATCAGCTAGCAGTAAGTATAGTGCCATCTGCCAGAGAAACTGTTGTGACCTAAGCAGGTTCTTTCTCCAAGATCACTTTCTGTTCTGTAGGTATTCATTTAGGGCAGCAAAGACTAAGAAAGCGGAGTCATTAACTGGACCACTCCTACCACTGCCCTCCTAGCAGGCATCTCTCCTTCCCTTTTTCCTCCTCCTCCTCTGTGTTCTCCTAGTACTACCATTAATTTGACTTGTGGTGCCATGAGGGAGAAATATCATCTTATACCTGTGTTTCACATTTTCACTTTTTTTTTCAGTGATATATTTCTTTGTCCACTAAGTACTGTAATACTCAGATAGGGAAATGTTCATGTGGGTTTTTGAACTTTATTCACACACAAGTGAATATATTCAGGTTAGAAACATGTCTAACTTTTGGCAATATTGTTCTTGGCCAAATATTTTCAACCTTTGGCTACATTCTTACAGTGTCTTTAGAGTTATGAGGATTTGGGGAAGGGTTTGGTGAGTAGGAAGAGTGAGGGAGTGAGGAAGGAGAGAGAGAGAGAGAGAGAGAGAGAGAGAGAGAGAGAGAGAAAAGTATTGAGGAAGGGGAAATTACTCCTTCTATCCCTCTTAAGTTCTTATGGCTAGACCAACAATAAAAATGACACAAGACCAGATTAACAGGATAAAAATCAACTTAATACATGCACATGGAGGTCATAAATGATGTTCAGAGAAATAATCAAAAATGACATTGAAACTTTTTAGACAACAAAACAATAAAATTCCCCCCCCCAGTTTATTTATTTATTTTTATTTATTTTACCTTCTTTTTATTTTTAAAAAAAATTTATTAAGGTATTATATGTGTACAAAGCTTACCGTTGTCCCCCCACCCCACCTCCCATACATGCCCTCCCTCCCCAGAGTTTTGCGTTCATTGGTTGTACCTATATGCATGCATACCAGTCCTTCCATTGATCTCTTATCTCCTCCGGATCTCCCTACCCTCCCCGCTATCATTTGACAGTCTGCTTGTGGTTTTACTGTCTCTATATCTATCTTTCTGTTCATTAGTTTATAATGTTCTTTATTATCCATAAATGAGTGAGGTCATGTGGTATTCCTCTTTCATTGACTGGCTTATTTCACTCAGCATGATGTTCTCCAATTCCATCCAGGTTGCTGCAAATGATAAGAATTCCTTCTTTTTATGGCAGCATAGTATTCCATTGTGTAGATATACCATAGTTTTCTGATCCAATCATCTGCTGACGGGCACCTAGGCTGTTTCCAAATCCTAGCTATTGTAAATTGTGCTGCTATGAACATAGGGGTGCATATATCCTTTCTGATTGGTGTTTCTAATTTCTTGGGATATATTCCTAGTAGTGGGATTACTGGGTCAAATGGTAGTTCCATTTTCAGTTTTTTGAGGAAGCTATAGAACCTGTGGTCTCTGTCACTGTAGATAGTCTTGCTTCCTCTCAATCTTCTCCAGAAGCCCAATCATCAGAAAGGCCAGTCAATGCACAATAATATCATAACACTGGCATTTTCGTGCTTCTCTTATTTACCTTTAATTATTCTCCCATTGCTGTCCTCACTCTCTCCCCTGATGGCACCTAAAACATTCTCATTCATTTTTTTTTAATGCACATTGGAAACTCTACTTTTCCCCTAGCCAACCCTGCCTGTGCCCTCAGGGATATCTCCTGGCCTCCTATGCCCTTGTATCTGTACCATATCTTCAACACTAACCACTAATTGAGTCTTGGTTACCTTTTATATGAATAAATATTTTTGTCCCTTTTAATCAGATAACACATTCCCAAGTGGCAGTGACAATTTTGGATGCCCAGCATTGAAACTCTATTAGGCAATCATCATTCTCTCCCCAAGTCCCTCTCCCTCATTGGTGCCATTTTTTTCCCTCATGGTAAAGAGAGATCATATTGAAAGGGGTTGGGGTTTAAATAGATAAAATAAAACTAAAGAATAGGTTTAGTGTAGGAAAGGTAATTTAGCACAATGGTTAAGAATGTGTACTCTGTTCTCATTCTCAGTTTTCTCAGGTTCCAATTCCAGAGACACTGAATTAGTTATTTATTATTGTATAATAAATACCCACAAACTTAGTGCTATAAAGCCACCATAAATATCATTTCTCCATATATCTCATGAGGCTATAGTCAAGATGTCATCCAGGGCTGCCATAATCTGAAAGCTCAACTGGCCAGAGGACCAGCTTCCAAGGTGGCTCTCTCTGGGCTGGCTCTTGCTAAGACAGTTGAGGTTGACCTTAACTCCTTGCCATGTGGATCTTCCCATGGCACTTCTGCCTTATTCTGTTTGTCATATGGACCTAACCTGATTCAGTATGTGATAAAATTGATGAAGGCATGGGTTATGTGAGACCATTGTGGAAGCTGTCTATCACACCCACCATCTGTAGTTGTGCCAGCTCAGACACTTTACTTCACAACTTGAAGCCCAATTCCTTCATATGTAAAATGGGGGCGATTATTGGCACTATATCACATTATAAAACTCTTGCAAGAATTAAATGAGTTAACACAGGTAAGGGGTTGAGATTACTATTAAAATGTTAACTATTATTATTAGAAAGTGAAAATTTATCTCAGAGTAAGAAAGGCCTGAACTGAGCTTAGACTGCTCCCCAACCCCAACCACACTGGTCCCTTTCCCCCTACCCCTCCCCCAGGTCTGAGTGCTTGTGTCTAGGAGTGGGGTGAATGTATTTTCAGCATAAAAGTAGTTTCCAAAGAGAAACTTTCAGTGTAGGGCAGAACCTAGTTATTGGCTACAGAGGCTTTTGTAGAGTTGTAGTTTTAATTTCACTTTTTACTCAGATTTCCTGACAGTGTATTGATCAGGAAGAATTTTTCTCAGAGATAAGGCAACTTGGGTTAAGCAACACCAACACAAGATGAAATGATGTCAATGAACTGCCCCGAAAAATGGTTGAATATTACTTGCTCCATTGGGGCTACCTACTGAGGATGCATTTAAGTTATGGAAATGGTTAAGATTAAAAGATAGTCCTATGAATATATGGAAAGTAGAAAAGACAAACATTCATCAATTAAATAGTTTTGAAGTATCTATTATGTGCCATACACCAATTTAAATCTGAGAAAATAATGGGATTCCAAAACCAAGACAAGTAAGAGTTCCTGACTTCATGGAGCTTACAGCTATACTGGTGGAACTTCAATAAAAAAAATCACACAAGTATCTGTACAATTGCAATCTCTAAAAAAAAATAGGTATATTATAGTGGAAGTTCTATGTAGGTGGGTGACCATAAGATTTGATTGTCCAGGGACAGTTCCAATTTATATACATATCCTAGAATAAGTGATCATAATACCTAACTTGATTCTCAAAATGGTCTTGGTCTGGAATAGAAACTATAATAATAGCTAGGAAGATTAGGAAGACTTTCCTGGAGAAGTGACTGATGTATTGAGATATGCAGAAATACAAATTAACCAATCAAGTGATATGGGGTAAGAGGATTTTCCAGGCAGAGGACAGCACTTATACAAAGGCCCTACTAAAAGAACAAGTAGAGAACATTCCAGAAATTGAAAGTCTAGTATGACTGAAGCATGGGGAACATGGAAGTATAATCTAAAATGAGATGGTTTTGGTTGTGGGGGACAGATCAGGCAAAGCCTTAAACATTAGGTGAAGGGTGTGGGGTTTTATTGTAAAACCAAAAAGAAGTTGCCAAGCCAATAATGGTTAAGGTTGACCCAGGAACAAGAGGTCTTGGTTTGATTCCTGGTCAGGGCACATGCCTTCATCACCAGTAGAGGGCATGCAGGAGGCATCTGATCAATGCTTCTCTTTCTTCATTGATGTTTCTCTCTCTCTCCCTCTCTGTCCTCTCTCTGATATAAATTTAAAAAACATTTAAAAACAACAAGATAAAGCTAAAGAAGTGTTTAATCAAGGAAGTTGCATGATCAGATTGAATTTCTAGAGAATTCACTCTGATTGTACATGGAGAAGAGGATAGATGGGAATCAGTGCTGAGGGGACTAGAACTGATAGAGAGATGCAGAAAAATCTGAGAGATATTTGATAGGAAAAGTTAGTATATTAAGTGATGGTTTGGATATAGGATTTTTCAAAAATGCCTCTTAAGTTTCTGTTTACATAATTGGTTTATTGTTATAGATCAGAAATACTGAAAAAGTACTAGATTCAGAGGGAAAATGTGAGTTTAACTTTACACATATTAAGTTTAAAGTATCTTTCAGAGACCTAAGTGGATTTATTAAGTAGGCAGCTAGATATTTGGGTATGAAATTCAGTGTAGAACCTGGGCTTGAGATTAGTTTGTGAGTCAGTGCATTTTGTGCTTGACTGATACATGGAACTCTTTTTTATCTGGGGTGGGGGTGGGGATGGGGAGAGAACTGGTCCTCACATAGACCTTGGGGGAATTCTAACATTATAAATGTGGCAGAAGATGCTGAGGCAGCAAAGGGACTATGAAGAGCAGCAGAGTGGCAGGAAGCAACCAGAAAAGTGAAGTATTTACCTAAATCTAATGCACTTTTAAGGCTGAAAGAAACATAGGTAACACAGGATGGCTGTCAACAATGCCGAAAGTGATCTAGAGGTGTTTTTAGTGAGGTGTGCTTAGAACAAGGCATGGTGAGCAATAGCCTTTGATGATTCTCACCTAGAGAAGAAATGCAGGGCACCACAGTTAATTCTGATACCCTGAAAACATGGGAGGAACAAAGCAATGGAGAGCACAAGGAGAGAGCAAACTAACTTATTGAAGCTTTCTCCAGGATCTAGGATGTTTTAACCATAAGGACTTTTAATAAAACTGAGTAAAGCAAAGCCTGTCCTCATTCCCTTCTTGGTTTATTCAGCCTGATCTATCCATACGGAGGGAGGAGAGGAAGTGCAGAATGGTGTGTATTAGAAATTTCACTTCTATGATCAGGAGAGTTGTGCAAGTCTGACTTAAATCTGGCTCAACTTAATTGTTCTTTCTATATTTGTTGCTAATCAGGTATTGATAAAGCCTAATATTCATGACACCTTTGAGCTCCCCATCACTATACCCAGGTACATCACACACCCTGTGACTAAAATATGGTCTCTGTGCCACAGAAACACATGACAATGATTGTGGCGTTCACCATAGAATTCATGTCTTTGGGAGAACCACATAGAATATAATTTGCTGCTCACTCAGTAAACCAGTGATTAACCACATGTAAATCTAATTCTTTGTAGACGCCCAAGCACAAAGAAACACAGACAGATACATACTCTCACACTCAAAGGGTGCCTTGCTTTGCCAATAGATGTGGAAATGGTTAGATGTGTTCCGGAAATGTGTGTGTTCAACAAATTTTTGTAAACCATGTAATATATTTTTCCTTGATTCTACATTCTTATTTCAGAGATGGTTTATACTGATTTCATATCAAATGACAATGTTTCTTAACGTTTTGGCTAAAAGTTATTTTCTTTTGTTCCTTCTTTCTCCTCTACTGCCCCCACCCAATTTTTTTTTTTCGGTCAAGAATTTAATGATCTAAAAACACTTAAAGCCATTAGGAAGTTACCATAAGGAGAAGAATCCTTTCACAATATTATTAATTCATGGCTCTGCTGGGACCCTGAGGTCCAGCATGTGTTTAGAAGATGACATTCTGGAGACAAGCGTCTGAACCAGAGACCTCTGACTGCAGGGTCCAGCAAAGTTTATGACGCAGACTAGAAATGTGACTTCTCATTTGCTTTGATTACTTTCTCTGAAATTTGTCTTTCTAGACCTGGATTTATGCTGGAATAAAAAAGGGGAAATACTTAAAGACACACTCCCCTATAATATAATCACAAACATTGGAAGATTGTCAAAGGGAAAGAGAGGAGCCAGGAAGTAGCAGAATTAAATGGAAACTTGAGTACTAATTCACCATTTCATGCCTTGGCAATGTGGTTGATACAGCGATGATGTATCGAGGGGCTTTCCAAGTTATGGTGGGAGAGCTACAACTTACGGGTTAAGATCCTTTTTCTTTGCACCCAGAATGGAAAACTGCCCTGGCTTAAAGGCAATTGACACAGTAGGTGAAATAAAGACAGTTTAAGTTTGAACCCAATGTGCCTGCATATAGAAATTGAATTTTTTTCAGTGAATTTTCTGAGCATTTTAGACATAATTAAAGAATCAATATTCAAAACAAGAGAAATACCTTCATTAGTTCTATTTTGAAATGGAAAAGAATATGAGGATATCAGACATGGGGTCTATTCACAAGTTGCATTTGGGGGTTCAAGGTATGTGCAATGAAAGAGATGTCTTGTGTAATCAGGTTGCAAGCAGGGATGGAATAAAACGTTATTTATAGAAGGACTTTTATGATATTGAGCCCTTTGAATCATGTTCATGGGTTGCCTGAACATATTCTCAAACTCTAATTTTGGATGTTTTCCCCTCAATCCCTTGGAGCAAATTACAGATGGCTGAAAATTCCTTGGCACTTTCAGTGAAAGATGGAATCTATGCTTCCTCTCCTTGAACTTAGTAGGCTCTGTGATAACTTTGATACACAGAGTACAGTGGACATGACAATGTGACAATTGCCAGGCCTAGGTCTTAAAGGCCTGGTAACTTCCATTCTGGTTCTTGCAGTCCTGAGCTGCCGTATAAGAAGTCTAACTACTATGGGAGAGTCTATGTAGAGAGGCTTGGACACCATATGGAGAAGGAGAGGACCCAGTGGAGCCCAGATGGCCTGATGTTTCTGCCAAAGTGCCAGGCATTTGGATGAAGCCATCTTGTACCTGCAGCCCAGCCCTGCTGTCCCCCAAAACTATCCAGTATCTGCAGTCAGCACCACAGAAGTGCTAGGTGAGCCATGCTGAATTTATGAACCATGGATCATGTGGATAAATACAATGATTTTTGTCAAGAAGCAGGTCTCTGATAAGAACCTTTGAACCATCCAAAACAATAAAAAAGTTGTCTTATTTCAGAAATTCCTTTCCAAGACACATGACTCATTTATAGCCACCTGCAGATTACAATCTAGAGCACAAATTCCAGCCAGCTTTGAGACATCTAAATTTGATTAGGCAGACAAAAAAAAAATTAAATTCTTATCTGGTTTTTGAAACTTTCTCATGGATGCCTGAAGAACAGATGCCATACATTCTTATTGACCTTTACTCTGCTGATCATAATCACATTCCCGGACAGAAAGTGCAACAGATTAGAACAAGTCATAATTTTTAATAGGCTATTTTAGGAGCAATATATTAGATTTGTAGAAACCTCATTCCAGAACATTAAGGCAATTTTATTGAGGAAATGTAAGAACTAAGCTCTTCTACCTCTGCTCAAACTTAAAGGAATGGATGGCTAAAGTTGCAAATTGATTTGATATACATCATACTTGGAGATAATACTCTTCTGTCTTAAATAAATCAATAATTTCAACTCAGTTTTTGCTCTGTGTATAGTGCACGTCTTTTTCTGCAATGGTCAGGTAATGAACTGCTCTGGGTATTCAAATATTCAGATATTTTAGTTAATTGAGAATTTCAATCCATACCAAATAACAGTAACCAATTTCAAAGAATTTCAGAGGGTGCTTGTGTTTCCACAGTACCCACAGGGGCAGTTAGGAGCCTCATGCTGTAAAGTGCAAGAAACTGGGAAATAGGGTCTGAGGTCTATTATTACTCCAGATTCCAGAATCTGGGTGTTGTTCATTGACCATGTTTCATTTGTGCTTATAAATTGAGAGCTCAGAAGAAGAAAAAATCCACCTGCTTGCTTGAACTCTCTTGGTGCTCAAGCATTTACTATATATCAATAAGAACCTATTCCCTGGAAATGTTTTCTGCTAAATACCTGGAAATGTTGGGAAGTATTCTTGGGGGGGGCTTTGTAAAAACAATTTTAAACACCTTGGCAGGAGCAAACGCGCTCTCAGGAAGGTGAGCAGGAACACCATGAGAGCAGCAGCATGGAGAATGCAGGGACTTGAGAGCAGCAGGTAAAGTGACCATGCCTCTCCTGGAGGGCAGCGCATTAGATGGTTCACTGCCATTTCCCCAGCGATTCTAGACACAGGCTTTCAAAGGGGTCAACTCTCAGTGCATATGTCTGGCTAGCATTGAGGAGTTTCCATTGAGAACTGTGTCATCGCCATCCTGTCATTTTCATGTATGTAAATGGAAGCAAAGGCATGAGGAGGGCAGAGCCAGTGTGCTCCTCCTTCTGCAGGACACAGCCTCTCAGGCCAGGAAGCAGAGCCACAGGGGCCAAGTCTGATTTGAGTATTTGTTGACATCATCAACAATGTAAAGGAGATGCCATAGGGTGGATTTCTGGGTTCATGAGAGTGGGATGAATCTGGTTCCTGCCAGCCTGCCTACAATCTATGTGCCCTTTCCCTCATGGCCTTGGCCCAGCATGAGAGAATCTCACAGCACATAATGGGCTTTGGAGGCCAGCTCTGGGCAGGCCACTTCTCCAATGTGTCCCTGTGTTCACAGTGCAGATATTTCATTCATAGCCAGTTAGTTCCTGGCAGCCAGAATGGTCAGCATTTAGGTTTCTTCCTCTTCTTTTTTTAGTTCTCACACTAAGGTATACTTTTATTGATGAGAGAGAGAGAGAGAGAGAGAGAGAGAGAGAGAGAGAGAGAGAGAGGAGGGGAAGGGAGGGGAGGGAGAGGGAAGGGGAGAGGAGAAGAGAGGAGAGGAGAGAGAAGTTGATTCCTATATGCAACCTGACTGGGGATTGAACTTGCAACTTAGGTATGTGCCCTGATGGGGAATTGAACTCCAAGCTGGGTAACAGTTAGGTTTCTTTACTGAAGTTTTGGAAACAATCTCCAAATTGGCAAAAGTAAACCCCCAATTCTAATCAACCTGCACTCTTCACCTGTTAACTGGCTTTGAAGCACATGGGATCTTGAAACCAGTTTCTTTTTATGAATATATATATATATATATATATATATATATATATATATTATAAAAAAGTAATTATCAAACGAAAATCTCTTTATGCCTTTCAAGCACCTGTGAATTTGAAATTCCAGTGACTGTATGAATTGAATGTGAAGGTGAATGACTGTATAAATTGAGGGTGAATGACGGTGTGCATGGAGGGTGAATGAATGACTGTGTAGATAGAGGCTGAGTGAATTTGTGCATGGAGAGTGAAAGAATAACAATGTAGATAGAGGGTGAATGAAATTAATGTGTGCCTGCAGGGTGAGTGACATGTAAATGGAAGGTGAATGAAATGATTGTGTGCATGGAGGGTTAGTGAATGAATGAATGGCTATTCCATTTGCTGTATTATCAACAGGAACCAACAGATAGTTGTCAATGGGGGCAGTCAGGCTATTTGTGAATGAGCAGGTAGTGTATTTATGTCACCTGATGATTGAGTTAATTTGTTAATGGAGTCAGATATAAAAACAGTGGATTTTCCAAGTCTGAACTTTCTGAGCATGTAAAGGTTTTTGGGTTGCCAGGCACACGGAAAATTTCATTGTTAATTCAGCAAATATTGACTGAAAATGTGCCTGGCTCTGTGCTGAAGCTAAAGTATGAATCTAGGCAGAAATGGTTCCTGCCTAATAGAACTTATATCAGGAGGGGAAGTCACATTAGACACACTGTTATATAAGTTGTTGATTACCATGTGACAAGTGTGGTAATGGAAATGTGCAGGAATAAAATGGAAATGTCCAATGAGAATATAAAACCTTTAAGCTGGTAGGTAATAGCAAGAATCCTTTAAAAAGATAATTGAAGTTGATAGGAGTTAGCTAGGGCAGAGGGAAAGGTGTTCTAGGCAGAGGAATAGCCATGGGAAGACCCTAGAGTTAGGTGGAGCTTGGCACAGTGCAGGAAGCTAACTAGCCAGTGGGAGAGTTGGACTGAGATCACCAAGGGCCTTACAGAATATTTTAAAGATTTGGGATTTTATGATAATGACTTTTGGGAGTCACTAAGGTTTTCAAGTGGAGATGTGATGTGATCAGATAGGGATTTTCCACAGATTATTTGGCTGCTCTGCAGAGAATGTACTGGAAGGTACAAGTATGGACACAGAGCAGTTAGGGGCTGACTGTAGAATCCAGGTGAGAGACACTGGCAGTTTTGCATGAGGGCTGGAGGGAGGCTGGGGACAGAAAAGGAACCATGATGGCACCATCCCTCTAGCCTCAGCCCTGCTCACTGTGCAGCTCATTTTTGAAGTTGTTAGGTTTGAAAGGAAACAGGAAACAGAACGACAGGGAGTTTTAAAGAGTTTATTCCCCGGTAATGGGCGGAAGCCATCACCAAAGTAAAGATCAGAATTAGGGGAGAGGGGACAGGAGATCGGAACCCAACCGGGCCAATGGAGATGCACCTCCAACGGAGATGCCCCTCCAAAGAACGCACGTGGCCTATCTGGAGTTCCTTTTAAAGGGAGGGGGTTGGGCCCAGGTGGAACAGGAAAGGATGGGCCCCAAGGGCACCTTGGCCCGTTAATTGGTGGCTCACTGTCTTGGAGATGTCTCCTTGGCAGGTGTCAGTCATGTTGTTAGCTCCACCCACCAGTTTGGGAGGGGGGAGCCCTAAGGGGTCATATGTCAAACTCCGCCCACCAGTTTGGGAGGGGGAGATAACCTTAAGGGGTCATATGTTAAACTCCGCCCACCGGTTTGGGAGGGGGAGAACCTTTCATTAGTGGAATTTGATAATCAGAGAGTAAAGGCAGGAAGGGAAAATCATCAGAAGTCCAGTCATTCAACAAATGCTTATTGCTCACCACATTAGGCACTATTTATAGCACTCCAGGGTACAGAGTGAACAAGATAAAAAAATGAAATGACACTCTAAAGGCAAGTAACCTTAAAAGCCATATCCCCCCATTTTTTTCACCTCAAACCCTTTGTCATGTTATGTACTGCATGGAAGCACTAATATAATCTTTATAGCTTTTCCTACATTTCCTTTATTCATCATTATCCTTTTTCTTTCTTCTTCTGTAATATATCCTAAGGACCTATTTTATTCCAATTTTCTGAAAAAGTTATTTGAGAAATGAAATGCTAAAAGTTGAAAATATATCAAAAATTTTGTTTCTGCAAAGAGAGCTACGTTTTGCTTTGTGGTCTAAACCTGAGATATTTATTCAGTAATTACTCTGCTAGGCACTGTCCTAAGTGATTTTTATGTATTAACTCTCTTAATATCTATCTTCATAGCATTAGTGAGTATTATTATTGTCCCTGTTTTATGGTTGAGAAAACTGAGGCACATGGCAATTAAGTAATTTGAAGAGGGTTCGCAGCTAGTAAGTGCAAGAGTGCTATGCTGCCTCTCCAGATGAAGAGAAGTATAGAATTCCTCTTTTTATCCTGGTCCCTATAAAGCCACTATCTTCAAATTAAGCTTTAAATGGGCACAACCAGAAGCCCAGCTCCATTGGAAGAAAATTCTCAGGATATTCTGAAACCTAATCCTGTCACCTTCCCTCTGGGTTGCGGGCCTATGGCTGCTGTTGCCCTTATCAAGGGGTCTGGTTTCCTTTATGCTCTGGAAGCCATGCTTTCCCATGCTGAGCCTTCATATGTCATTGAGAATGAGGAGAGTGTGATGAAATGCTATAAAGGCCAGAAAGGGGGTCATAGGAAGAGAACGTCCCTTGCTTTCATCAGCCCACTGGACTATCCTTTGGAGTATAAAGTTTATAAGCTATGAGTGAATCTGAAATTTTGGTGGACCAGACTTTGGAAAACTTCCCATCTGTTTTGTGTTTAAAAATGAGCTTTTCAAATAAGGGATTATGTTAATGCTAGAGATGGAAATATTCCCAAAGGTAGGATCATTCAGATGTGATTTCATGGAGAATGTATTGAAGTTTGGTATTTAATCCAAAGTCTATGTCCCTAGTAAACAGACACAATCCTGCTCCTGGCCCAGGGTCTCTTTGACAGCTAAGTAAGGAACAGATTGTTGGGGATGAGGGAGAGTGACAGAGCAGGGAAAAGGGGCATGAAGACAGGGAGACAGGATGAGGAGAACAGTTAGGAAGGATAGCATTTCAATAGATCAGATGCTTCTCCATGCTGGCATGGTGTTAGGAAATTATCTTTACTATCCATAGGTGACAGTCTACTATTAAGTTTGACTTGTCTTTTGTAAAATCACCACAGAACCATAGAGGGCTCTGCCATAGAACACATCTGCTCAATCATTGAGGAGGGATGGGGCATCTTTTAATTGCTTTCATTTCTTCTTGAATCTTCATGGCCCCCATCCCGATGAAGGTTTTGAAAAACAGAAGTCCTCATGTCCAAAATCAGAAAGAAAAAACATATTTGAAATAATGGGAGAAGCCATGCTCATCATTGTCATGAGAGGGTGATTGTAGGCTAGAAGGTTTGAAAGCAGTCATTTGTATTCAGAAAAAAAAAGCAATTTTTAATGCAGAGATCTCTGTGAAGAATGCTGGTCATCAGCTGGGCTCCATCTCTATTAAGGAAGACACAAGAGGAAGTGGGCCCAAGAGGATGGATATGTACTAAGTGTAACATAAATAGACAGTTAAAGAAAAACTGGTGTATAGGGGAAATAATCTGACAGCTCATCTAGGTCCCAGGACAGAGCCCACAAATCTGTTTTATAAGTTTATCCTAAATACTTCTGTGTCTCTTGAAATGACAATAATGTCATTTTGGCACACCAAAGAGTAGCTGTTTTGTCCACTGCTGACAATTTGGACCTCTGGGCCATTATTCCACTCAGTCCTAGAGCCCAGGTCACTCCATCTGCTTCTGCAGCAGGTGCAGAAGGATACACCAGAGCAAGGAACAGGTGGTAGTATATGGTCCTGATGGGGATGAAGAGGTGGGGTCAATGCTGAAGGAGGGCAAGGCCTCTGGCTTTATGAAGCTAGTTAGAGACATGGTAATTTATAAGACTTGAATAACTTATTTAAAATAGATATTTTATTGTTTATAGTATTAGAGATATCTCCATCCCCCTCAGCCTTTACCTACTTCCTCTCAGCCCCTACTGTCCCCCACCCCCCGTCTTTAGTACCTTATTGCCCATGCCCTTGGGCTATGCATATAAGTATGTAAGTTCTTTGGTTTCTCTCTTCTCATCCCCTCACCTCCACATAAGGTCTGTCAGTCTATTCAATGCCTCCATGTTTCAGGTCTTATTTTGATGGTCAATTCATTTTGTCCATTAAATTCAACAAATAAGTGAAATCATGTGATCTTTATATCCTCTTTCCTAATCTAATTTCAAAGGATTATAATTTGGGGTATGAGAATTATTAAACGAATATATTTTTAGGAACTCTTTCAAACCTCAGATACAAAGAGAATCAATTAAAGGGAGTAGCTTCGTTTTGAAAAAGTATCTGGGGCGAATTTCAGTGGTTGACACCACTTCCTGTCATTCATGCTTCAGAGGTGTATCGGTGTGTGTGTGACTTTGTTTATGAGGGGAACATATTTGCAAAGCTGGTTGCAATTTCACAAAAGTATTCTTAATTAATTTTATAGTGGAAGTGAGAGAATTATTTAGCATATATATGGTTATTTAATCTCCTTTCATTTTTGTCTTTGGTTAAAATATTTTATTGACTTTATTGGAGTGACATTGGTTAATAAAATTAGATAGTCTTTAGCTATAAAATTCTATAATACATCATCTGTATATTGTATTGTGTGTTCACCACCCAAAGTTAAGTCTCCTTCCATCACCATTTATCTACCCTGTACCCTCTCCTACTCCCCCCACCTCTCTTCCCCCCTGGTAATCACCATACTGTTTCTGTGTCTATGAGGTTTTTTTCCCCCTTTTGCTTAATTTCTTCATCTTTTTCTACTAGGGCCCCTTCTCCCCCATAACAGCTGCTTGTTTTCTATATCAATAAGTATTTCTATTTTGTTTGTTTATTTATTTCACTCATTAGATTACACTCTCCACTCTTTTCTTGAGGATTAAAGACAGAAGCTTATCGCAATAGAACTTGCCCTGATTAGGTTTGCTTAGAAGCTAAGTGACTAGGGATGGTGTCTCTACAGTAACACCTCTTCCTCCTTCTATAATCCCCACAGAGGCTTCTCTCTCTAATAATAAAGAAATCAAGTCTCAAACATTTGGGTATTCAGCCCTCTATGTTTATTTTCTCACCTAAAAGAGAACTTGGAACATCCTATTGGACTCAATTCTCCTTACCTGTGATATTAGGGGCTGAGAAAATAATAACAAGAAGTTTTATTTTTTCAGAGTAAAATTGCCATTGCTGACAAATCAAATTTATAACACCAGGAAAATCTGTTTTTAATTTCTGCCATCTTTCTGGAATAGTGTGTGGCTGATCTCTCACTTCTGGAATTAGATTGCATTCCCAAGTTCAAACATGCCTGCATTTAATTTGGGTATGTTCACGCATGCTGTGTCTGTGCTGACCAGTGAGGAATGGGGCTTAACTTAAGCACTGAAGCACTAGCTGAGGAGCATCTTAACTTGTAACAGGTCTCCTAAGACTCAAGGATTTTAAGCCATTGCTTTTCAAAAGGTGAGTCTGGTTGTGCATGTGCCAAAGGGAGAAATGGGCAGCAGTGGGGAATATGATGTTTTATAAAGAATCACAAAAATAGAATTATATTTAGTCAGGCAATTTTCTCTTTGCTTACATATCTAGGAAATAAGCCAGAAACATAACAAGAAATCAGCATGATTACTGATCCTGAACAGTGAAAAAAATGTCTCCCCCCTTTTAGTTTCTCTTTCTGCCAGCTGAAGACAAGTTCTGAGGTGGCTGTTTCTAGAGGACTCAAAATTCTCGGTGTAAATTAATACAATTTATCATATGGACAGAGCTAAAAATCAAGGTAAGATGATCATCTCCAATAATGGTAAAAATATATTTTACAAAATTTATCAACAGTCTATGTTAAAACAGAGAAAGCTTTAGAAATGAGAAAGATTTCTTAACACAGCAAGTGATATATATCTCAGCCCAAACCCCACATCTAGTAGGAAACATTAGAGGCATATTTACTAAGTCAGGAACAAGAAAAGAATAGCCATTTCTCACCATTACTCTTAACCCTGTACTGGAGGTATTAGCTAGTGTGATTGAACAAGAGAAAATAATTAAAGGGATAAGAATTAGAAAGGAAGAGGTAAAAGTATCCTTCTTTACAGATGATATTGTTATATATCTGGAAATCCCAAAATAATCAATGGAAAATTCTACTCTAAAAATTTTAGTGTGGAGAAACATCGATGAGAGGAACAACAAGATGGCGGCAGAGGTAAAAGCCTAACTGCAGCCGCACTCAACAATTTCAAAAAATACAACTAAAATATAGAGTGGACACTAACCAGAACTACAGGGAAGTTGACTGACTGGGAATTCTACAACTAGAAGGAAAGAGAAAACCAGAAGGAAAACCAGAGGAGCTATAAAAGCCTAAGGTACGGAGGCACGGTGCGCGCACGGGGAGAGGACGGAGCCGGAGAGGAGGGGGTGGCTGAGTGCCTGGCTGGCATTCCCTAGCGGGAAGGAGATAAAAGCTCCGGACCGTGCTGAACCCCAACTCCGACTGCACTGAACCCCAGTTCTGGGCGAGACCCTGGGGTCCAGGCTCATACAGAG
Source organism: Vespertilio murinus (assembly GCA_963924515.1). Classification (NCBI taxonomy): domain Eukaryota; kingdom Metazoa; phylum Chordata; class Mammalia; order Chiroptera; family Vespertilionidae; genus Vespertilio; species Vespertilio murinus. The sequence goes on along the minus strand of OZ004704.1, from coordinate 128,235,643 downwards.
GGAATCTGGGCTGTAAGGCTGAAGCTCAGCAGAGCTGCGGTGAAGTGCAGAGCCCCGGAGTCGCGCACATTGTGCGCAGAGGAGGGACTGTTCACTGAGCTGCTGGATTGCTCCAGCGGGAAGGACTCAAAAGCTCAGGAATGTACTGAGCCCCAGTTCTGACTGCACTGAACCCCAGTCCTGGGCAAAACCCTCGGGCTCCAGCCTCATACAGAGGGAATCTGGGCTGTAAGACAGAAGCTTAGGGGAGCAGCGAAAAGCCCCGCACATTGCGCGCACAGAGGACAGACTGTTGTTTGGGCCGCGAGATTGCCCTAGCGGGAAAGAGACATAAGCTCCGGACTGTTCTTAACCCCACTTCCAACTGCTCTGAACCCCAGTTGTGGGCTTGTTGGGGGAGAGACTACACTGTCTGGTAGCGGGCGAAGCTCTAGGGCGCCTTTCTCTCAGAGGTGCTTGCAGTGAGTACCAAAGGACACTGAGGAACACTGAGACTCAGGAACCTCAGAGGGCGGGGCTAACCAGAAGCCAAGGCTGTAGGCTCCACCCTGAAACTCCGCCCCTTCCAAGCTGAACTCAGAGAGGCTTTTGCAGGTTTCCAAGTCTAGTGGAATAAGGTTGTCTCCTGGCATAGACACAGCTGATCCTCCTAACCTACCAACTCAGGGAAGTAGCGAAAATGCCGAAACGAGGAAACAGATCACAAACGAAAGAAATGGAGGACAAGAAGCGACTGGATATAGAGTTCAAAGCCACGCTTATAAGGTTGTTCAACAATCTCTTAGAAAAGGCGGATAAAATAAATGAGACCTATGAGGATATGAAAAGGGATCAACTAGAAATAAAGAATACATTCTCTGAAATAAAAAATATTATACAGAGTCCTAAAAACAGATTGGAAGATTGCAAGAATCAAGTCCAATATTTGGAACACAAAGAGCCAGAGGACACTCCTCCGCAGAAGCAAGAAGACAAGAGAATCCAGAAAGTTGAAGATGGTGTGAGAAACCTCTGGGACAACTTCAAGCGAACCAACATCAGAATTATGGGCATCCCAGAAGATGACAGAAAGCAAGATACTGAAAACATATTGAAAGAAATAGTGACAGAAAACTTCCCCCATCTGGGGAAAGAAATAGACTTACACGTACAGGAAGCACACAGAACCCCAAACAAAAGGAACCCAAAGAGGACCACACCAAGACACATCATAATTAAAATTCCAAGAGCTAAAGACAAAGAGAGAATATTAAAAGCAGCAAGACAAAAGCAGGTAGTTACCTATAAAGGGACACCCATACGACTGTCAGCTGATTTCTCAACAGAAACCATGCAGGCCAGACGGGAATGGTAAGAAATATTCAAGGTGATGAATAACAAGAACCTACAGCCAAAAATACTCTACCCAGCAAAGCTATCACTTAGAATCGAAGGCCAGATAAAGAGCTTCACAAATAAATTTAAGCTAAAGGAATTCATCACTGCCAAGCCAGAATTATATGAATTGCTAAAAGGGGTTCTTTAGGAAGAGGAAGAAAATAAAGATAAAAATATGAACAAACACGTAACTATCAACAAGTGAGTCTAAAAACCAAGGGAAGTAAAAATCATGATGAACAATATTAACCGGTGAATATAATAGAATCAGAGGTATGGAAGGGGAGTGGACTAATGATTCTCGGGGAAATGGGGAGGGAGGGCGGGAAGAGACTGAACATAAACTGCACCTATGGATGAGGACAATGGGGGATGGGGAAAGGGCAGAGAATTGAATGGAAACTTGGTGTAGGGGAGCAATTGGGGAGGTGGGAATAGGGAACATTTGTAATAATATGAACAATAAAGATTTAGATTAAAAAAACAAAAACAAAAAAAAAATAAAAATTTTAGTGTGGACTCGGGATATAAAATTAACTTACAGAAATCAAAATCACACACACACACACACACACACACACACACACACACACACATTGGCAATAAGGAAAAATAATGGAAGATAAACCATATTTAAAGCAGGAAAATATAAAATGCTTGGGCTAAAATTGAATAAGAAATTGGAAAATTACATGAGGAAAACTATAAAACACACTTAACACTTGAATAAATGATAAGACACACCATGTTTGTGCATAACAATATCAAGCAGGTATGCATCAATTCTCCCTATATCAATTTATATGTTTAATTGATTTTAAAGCCCATTTAGAAGGATAAATAAATAAGAATAAGAAGAGGAAGGGTGTGGAGTATAGTCCTATGATATGTTAAAATATGTTTAAAGCCTCTATAATCATAACAGCTGCTATTGATGTATGAATAGACAGACCAATGAAACCAGATAGAAAAATCCAGAAGGAAATACAAGAATATATGAAAATTTAGTATGTGAAAAAAAGGAGAATCTCAACAGTGGAGGGAGACAACTAGATAGCCATATGGAAAAATATAAATTTAGATTATTTCCTCACACTAGATAGTAGAATAAAATCCAAATCGATCAAAGATCTAAATACAGAAAGTAAAACATTTGGGTACTAGAATAAATATGGATAAATTCCTTTATTGTCTTTTAGTTAGGAAAAGCTTCCTACCGCGGAGGACTGAGAAGATGGGGCAGTTCTGTACCGTGCTGCCTTCCACTGATTAAGACCTCCAAGAGCAAAGGCCTACCCAGTTGAGGATGCCCCTACTGTCACCTGTAGAGGGGCAGCACTGAGCTGGCCAATATTTGTGGTGGTGCTGCTTGTCCTGGCTCAGGGGAAGCGTTCCACTAAGTCTGGAAGACTAAGACATCGCGGAGACTCTCCACCACCACCCACGACCGGCTTGGCTCTGCCTTAGTGCGCGCCAGCGGGACTCTCCGCCACCGCCTGCGGCCTGCTCTGCCAGGCCTTCGCTCGCGCTGTGCTGGCACTGCGCCTTCCATTGGCGGACCCAGAGAATCCTCTCTCCGCTGCCACATGGCCAGGCCAAAGCATCAGACACTACCACCATGCGGATTTTAAAACTACAGGGGAAATTGAGCCACAGGAGCTACCATCGCTGCCGCACCCACCGTCGCCCCCAAGAATGGGAATCCACCGAAATCAGAGCTCACTACACACCGGGCTCATAGAGAGTGTGGCTTCAGAAATTAGCCTCTGCATCCACAGCAGCTCCACATCCGCAACAAAGAGGACACCATTGAGGGCGGACTCTCCCCATGCAGCCATCACAGCCCGCCCACAATCTTCCCAGCACACCCACCATGCTGGGAGGGAGATGGAGCGCGCTGGTGAGGAAATGGCATGGTGCCTTCCATTAGCCGCCCAGGCGAGCCCATCCTCCGATGCCACATGGCCAAGCCGAAGCTCTCGCCACCACCGCCATGTGAACTTTAAAACTACAGTGGTAATTGAACCACAGGAGCGACCTTCAATGTTGCACCTGGCACTGCCACCCGCCACTGCCGCCGAGAATAAAGGAAATCCACCAAGAACAGAGCTCACCACGCCTTGGGCTCAGGGAATGGGCTACCTCAGAACTTAGCCTCCATGTCTGCAGCTGCTCCGCTCCCACACCGAACGAGACACCTTTGAAGGTGGTTCCCCCGCCTGCAACCATCTCAGCCCAACTGCAGCTGTCCCAACCTGCCCGCCATGCTAGCAAGGAGCTAGCGCGGCACCTCCAATATGCGACCCCAACACCCTAGAGGGGCCGTGTGCCCCGGGTGAGCCAAGTGTCCCATGGGGCCGAGTGCCCCGGGTGAGCCGAGTGTCCCAGGGGGCCGAGTGCCCCGGGTGAGCCGAGTGTCCCAGGGGGCCGAGTGCCCCGGGTGAGCCGAGTGTCCCAAGGTGCAGTGTGCCCCGGGCGAGCCGTGTGTCCCAGGGGAAGCAGTGGGACCCAGGGGAAGGGGCAGTGTAAACCAGAGGAGGAGCGGACTCTATTCATATGGTCCTGAGATAGTCACCATAAAACAAGCAGACTGCCAAATGAGGAGCAGATTCTATTCATGGGGTCCTAAGATGGTCACCATAAAACAAGCAGATTGTCAAATGACAGGGGGGAGGGGAAGGAGACCTGGGGGGAGATAGGAGAACAACCGAGGGACTGGTATGCATGAACATAAGTACAACCAACGAACACAGAACTCTGGGGAGGGAGGGCATAAATGGGAGGTGGGGGGGGGGCAATGGTAAACTATGTACACAGATAATACCTTAATAAAATAAAATAAAATAAAAAATAATAAAATAAAATAACACACACACACACATATATATATATATATATATATATATATATATATATATATATATATATGAAAAGCTTCCTACCTATACTCAAGATCAAGCAACAATAAGAGAAAAGATAAATACAATTGATTACATGAAAATATTAAAATAAAAAATCTTTTGTAGCAATAAATAAATAAATAAAATAGCAACAACAAAAACAACAAATCTGTAGTAAAGTGAAAAGACAAAGGACTTACCAGGAAAAATATTTGCAACTGACATAAAAATTCCTAATATATAAAATTTTTCTAAACATTGATAAGATACCAAAAATCCAAAAGAGAAGTAACAAAAATATAAACAATTTACTGAAAAAGGAATAAAAATTTATCTTAAAAACATAAATATCATATTCTATTTTATGAAATGCTTTCTCTGCATCTATTGAGAAGATGATGATTTTAATTTTTACTTTTGTTCAGATGGTGGTGTATTACAATGATTGATTTACATTTGTTGAAGCATCTTTGTGCCCCTGGCATGAATCCCTCTTGATTGTTGTGCATTATTTTTTTTAATGTATTTTTGTATTTGATTTGCTAGTACTTTTGCATTTTTTTCATCTGTAGTTATCAGAGATATTAGTCTGTTTAGTTTTCTTTTTGTGTGTGTTACGCTGGCCAGGTTTTGGTATCAGGATTACGTTGGACTCAAAATGTGTTAGGAAGTATTGGCTCTTCTTCAATTTTTGGGAGAGTTTGAGAAAGACAGGTTTTTAATCTTCTTTGAATGTTTGGTAGAATTCACTATTGGAGCCATCTGGTCCTGGATTTTTATATTTTGGGAGATTTTTTAATGGTTGTTTCAATTTCCTCACAGTTGATCAGTCTGTTTAGATCTTCCGATTCTTCATGATGTAGTCCAGGAAGATTATATATCTCTAGGAAATCATCCATTTCTTCTAGGTATTGAATTTGGTGGCACATAGTCTTTCATAGTATTCTAGTATGAACTTTTATAATATGCAATGATTGTAAAACAGGAATAGAAGGAGAGTACCTCAACACAATAAAGGCCATATGTGACAAACCCTCAGCCAATATTATACTCAATGGCAAAACACTGAAAACATTTCCTCTAGAGTCAGTTATAAGACAAGGGTGTCTACTCTCATAAGTTTTATTCAACAGAGTTCTGCAGTCTAGCCAGAGCAGTAAAGCAAGAAGAAAAAATAAAAGACATCCAAATCAGGAAGGAAAAAGTAAAAATAGAATTATATTTAGTCAGGCAATTCTCTCTTTGCTTACATATCTAGGAAATAAGCCAGAAACATAACAAGGAATCAGCATGACAATGTGATTCTGTACTTAGAAAATCTTAAAGACTACAAAAAAACTCTTAGAAACAATAAACAAATACAAAAATCTACTGCCTTTCTGTATACTAACAATGAAACTTCAGGGAGGAAAAAAGAAGCAATTCTTTTGTAATAGCAACCAAAAGAATAAAATACCTAGGAATAAACTTAACAAATGATGTAAAAGAACTATATACTGAAAACTACAAAAACTTTAAGTCTAATTATCAGTTTGCAAAATTATGGAGGGTAGAAGAACATGGTAAACAATACCAAGAGGTTGAGGGAAACTCCTTTTGGACAAATGAACCATTTTTCCTCCAAAAATAATTGGTGTGGGAATAAAAGAGGGAGAAACTATTGCAGATTTTAAAAGACTTAAGAAACAACAATCAAGTGCAATGTATATTCTTATTTGGATTCTAATTTGATCAAAACAACTGTAAAAAGACATTTGAAACAACAAAGAAAATTTGAACGTAAGTGATTATTAAGGAAGTGGGGTCAATTTTGTAGAGTAAAGTAATAGTGTTATAATTATATTTTTTAGTCATTACCTGTTAGAGGCATATATAGAAATATTTATGGGAATTATATAATACTTGGGATTTAATTTAGACTAATCTAACAAAAAGTTGGAAGTGGATAATGAAGGAAGCAGGACAGAATATGGATACATTGAAACTAGGCAATAGGTGCACAGAGATTCATCACATAATTTCCTCTACTTTTCTCTTCTGAAGTTTGTTGTGTTTGAACATTTTCAGATAAAAGTGTTAAAAAAAATCTTGGTGTCAGAAAGGACAATTATGAAAATACCATGTAACAGTTTAAGTGAAACCTATAAAATGAAAGTAGAGAATTTATATCCTTATGAATAAGTAACCTTCAAAATTGATCTTAAACCCTTCTAGTCAATCAGTGACAACTTCCCTTAGGATTTCATACTTCTGAAAGTCAGCTAATCAGAACAGTCTCTGTCCATCAACAAGCCTTTCACAGCCAAAGATCAATCAATCCCCAAACACTTTAACTTCTGAAAGTCTCCCAATTCTTGAGCTCCATGTTTTCCCAAACCCTAGATAAGATCACCAATTTGCTTTGTTCAGTAGGACTGTAACCTACAAATACTATCTTGCAAATAATGGCAAATTCAGATCTTTGTTATATAAAAAGAAGAAACCCATTCAAAACAATTTTTAAAGTCTGCTAAAATCAGCAAGATCAAACTTTGGGACTTTGAACCTGTATTTGTAATAAACTCAAGTTGCACTGGTTGTTTGAAGGCAAATTATAGATGAAGCTCAGCCATTGAATATGAGCTCCCATCTCCCTCTTTCATGAGCAAGAGGAATCAGTTCAATTAACAAAACTCAGCATTATTAAAAAAAAAAAGTTGGGGAAAAGAGGGATAGAGCAAACTGATGTTTTATAAGCTACTCTTCAAGTGTGATTTGTCAACCTGAAACACACTAAGCCTATATAATAAAAGCCTAATGTGCTAAGTGTCTGGTCATCTGGTGACCAGTTGACTGTTCAACCAATCGAAGTGTAATATGCAAATGATATGGTAAGGCCACTCAACCACTCGCTATGAAGTGCACTTACCACCAGGGGACAGACAGTCAACCAGTTGACCAGTCAACCAGTCACAATGATGTACACTGATCACCAGGGGGCAGATGCTCTATTAGATTAGCTTGCTGCTAGGGTCTGGCTGATCGGAACTGAGCAAGATGGCCATACACACCCTGGAGCCCTCCCATGGTTCCTCCCTGGCTGGCCAAACTCCTGTGTCCCTCCCAATACCTGAACATGCACCGGTGGGGTCCCTTGGCCTGGCCTACACCCTCTCACAATCCAGAACCCCTCGAGGATGCTAGAGAGCCAGTTTCAGCCCAATCCCACTCAACACAGGAGCTGTCCCCTAGTAGTCAGTGAACTCCCATAGAAGGAGCACCACTCAGTCAGAAACTGGGCTCATGGCTGGCGAGCGCAGCGGCAGTGGTAGGAGACTTGCCTGCCTCTGTGACAGCTCTAAGAATGTTTGACTGCAAGCTCCCCATGGGGAGTGGCCTGAGCCATCAGTCAGACATCCAGCGAGAGGTTGCAGGCCAGTTTGAGGACACACCCCCTTTCCCCCTCGGAGTGAACACATTTCAGGCACTGGGCCTTAGTAATCAATAAATGTTTTCAAAGAGGTACTTGCTTTATGTTTTCTAAAACAGATTTCAGTGTGTCTGTCAGAAAATAAAAGAAAAAGACTTAGGCAACTAATTAAATTGTGTATTCCACCTCTAATATCTATTCTGAGTGAATAAAAAATCATGTCCTAAACCATGTTATGTGATGTGTGACTATTCTTGAGTAAGATCAATATTTTACAAAAGTGCATATATAAATGTTAAAACTCCAAAGGAATTCTCTGATTTCTGATTTGTGTAATACTTTTCATTTAAGACTTCAAAGATTATATATATATATATATATATATATATATATATATATATATATATACTAGAGGCTCAGTGCACAACATTTGTGCATGGGTAGGGTCCCTAGGCCTGGCTGGCAATCAGGGCTGATCAAGTTCCCACCTCCTTGTCTTTCAGCCTCCTCCTTGCTCCCACAAGCACCCTACTGCTGCCCCTGGTCACCCACCATGCTCTGTGCTGCTCCCTGGTGGTCAACACACATCATAGCGAGTGATTGAGCTCTCAGTCTCCTGGTGGAACTCCTGAAGGGACAATTTGCATATTAGCCTTTTATAATATAGAATACACACACACACACACACACACACACACACGCACATCATGATGTGAACAATGCTTAGAGTTAATTTATTCAAGATATGTTATAAAAGTATGTTTTAGTTCTTTTCTCAAAATTATCAATATATTTATTTAGAAATCAATATCATTTATATCTTATCAAACTGTGAAGTGTTTCGGTATAGTAGGTAAATGAATTATTCAGGCAAGTCATGTATCACTGGAGTTTACTACTATTCTTTATAAGTTAAGAAATGACTTCATATATTTCTCTGGTGACAGTGATTAAGTTGTTTTTAGTCCATCAAACTGATAGAAAAACTTACCACCATCTTAAAATGATCAAATATTAAATACTCACCTATATGTAATTTGAGCACACCCTGAAAAATCAAACCCTTCGTGAATAAATTCAGTTTAAGAGAAATAATGTTTTGAAAGCTGCACCTGAATATCTTTGAAAACTGAGGCATATTTATGGATAAAGTTTTCAATATTTTCTCCTGTGGTCTAGATTTTGAACATTTCCATATGGATAACTTCTCAAGTACTTTTATCAATGTGCCATAGTACTATTTATTTTTATTTTTAAGTTGTGAATTCTCCTAACTTGTTGAATGATAGGTGGAGAACTTTAATATCAACTAGACTCCAGCATTAAAAATTTGCATATTACAGTTGTTGAGACAATAAAACCAAACAAATGTCCCAAGAGACAGTTTTAGGAGTGTGATAGTGACAAGGAAAATCTATTTCAAAACAGGGTTCTTATTGTGGCCTTGGCAGTCAGGAATCTTCTGTGTACATTTTGAAAATAGAATCCTAGCCTATCAGATTTTCAGAGTGGTCTTGATGGTACAATCAGATTAAGGCCAAGTATACAAAGCCAACCTTTTGATGGGATATAAACATTTTAGCCTAACTGTCTGGATATTTTGTCTGCATAACTCAAATCAACCACTATTTGAAAACTGAACACATTTTTCTACTTTTATTTAGATATGTCAAGCACTTTTATTATTATTTACACTTTTTAGTAAAAAACTGAGGCCTAGAGTGATTAAATAATCTCTGCAAGGTGGAGCTGGGATCTAGGCTCAGGCTGTCATATTCCAGAGGCCACTCCTTCTTCAACACTATGTAATTCATATGCCCCAAGAATACTTCACTTCAATATTTAATTCATGATATTTCTTGCACTTAGGGAAAATAAATATTAATCTCAACTGAAATTAATTTCTTGTTTAATGTATATTTCCTTATGTCTTCTTATTACGTCCATTCACTCAACTTCAGCTATTGTTGCTTCTTGGTCTATTTTCCCTCTGGACTAGAAGTTCCTTTAGTGCAATGGTTATATCATGTTTCACTATATTCCTAGTACTTAGCAAAAAACTCTGCACATAGTAAATTTTAAATTAATATTTGCTTAGTAAATGAGTACATTTTATTTTTCCTTTCCTAGCTGTGCATAAAGGAGAATAATCTTTTTAAATTACAGCCTTATTTAGATTTGGGGTTGGTTTTAGATTGTTTTTAAATGTTGGCCAATGAAAATCTAGTCAAATCAAGGAAAACCGATGTTTCAGAAAGTAAAATGTCATACATTACAATATCCTGAATCATTTTCTTCTTATCAGTGTAATCTGAAAATAGTAAGTAAAAGGTTATAAACCAGGATTCTCAGAATTTAATTTTAATTCTATAGTTAGGCAACACAATTGTAGCCATTTTCTTGCACCTAATCTGAGAGGTGTGTGGGGGGTGGGGTTAGGGCAGAAAATAAACAAACCAACAAAGAACCCAAAAGCTTGTATCTTTTCTAGGTGAAAGGATCTATTTATAAATTGAGTTCTCAGAGATGCACTCACTTGTACACGCAGTGATTTGACTTGGGTTAAGAAATTTGCTTTGGAAGAGCTGAGTAGTGTGGTGATAAGAGTTCTTCCTGTGCACTGCACTCTCAAAGCAGCTGTCAGAGCCCCAGCCAGCCAACTCAGTAACTGTTGGTCTATTTTCCTCTGTTCCTGCTCTGTAAGAGCCCTCAGAACAGAGAATGTGTTTTCCTTCATTTTTGTGCCCCTGCACCTAATATGACATATCCTATAAATGGAAAGTTCTCAATAAAAATGAGAAGAATTAAATCTTAGAAATTTCTAGAAATTGTAGGAATTACAATTGTCTGGAATCTTATAGAGTCTCCTGGAATAAATGAATCCTTTACTATTATGTATCTAAGTTTCTTAGTACATAAAATGGGCTAATATTATATACACTGGGGGAAGGGGATAAAAAAGGAAATGCTTAGTTCCTTCAGAGACTAATTGTAAGAATATTTTTAAAAATATTTTTTTCTTGGATTCATAAACTTCACATTTAATTATGAAAAATAAAAGACTGGGCATTTTTCTAACAAATTAGTTTGGCGCATGGTAGAGAAAATGTTATTTTTTAAAACACTGTGACTCAAGTTCTTTGAGGCTCTTCAAGAATTTTTTCTCAAAAATTCTTAAAACTTTGTATTTTGCTAGGTACTCTTATTCATGCTTGTGGATGAAACCTAGAAACTCACACAGCTAGAAAGAATTTGAGCTGCATGAGCAGGGCAGACAACATTGGACAGAGAAACAGAACATAGGTTTTAGTCTTAGTTCAGCTATTAACTCGAAGGTGATCTTAAGCATGTCATTTAATCTCTGAGGACTTCCATTCCATCAATCTGTAAAGTGAGAGGGCTGGTTTAGATGACCCGTATGCACTCTTTCAGCTTTCACAATCTATAAATCTTTAACCTAGTTCACTTCCTCCTTTGAGAGAGACAGCTCAGTTCAGACTAATACTCTAATGAGAAGCAATCCTTTTGGGTTAAAGTGTGTTAACTGGATTTCTTTCTATGTGCTCCAGAAATGCTCTCACCTTTTCCACCCTACTTTTTTCTCCCCAGAGTCTGACCTCTAAGGACTGCATTGCCAGGCTACATTGCCCTGTTGCTTTTGGCTAGGTTCAACCCTTGGGAGGCATCAGCAGGAGATCGGAAGATGGAAGGAAAAAGAGGTCAAGGTTTCCATTAGCTGTCCTTATTCTCCTCTGGGCCTTCCTAGGCAGGGGGGATGTACTTCTCTGCTTCTGTGCTGAAGACCATAGTTCCTGTGTCACAGCCCTAGGAATTGCTCCTGCTTTTGTCTCTTCCAGTCTAAGTGTGAGAATGGCTTCTTTCTGGTTGTGGCTACCCTGGAGATGCTTCTTCATTTCTTGTTGGTTTTTTTGTAAAGAAGCCATTCATTAAACTCTCTTTCACCCTTTCCCATTTTGAGAAGGCTAAGCCTATACACTTAGTGAAAGATTGGTTTTGAGAATTTTTTTCAGCTGAAATATTTTGTTAAGCTGATTTAAGCATTCAAACCAAACAGGAATCCATTAAATACTTTGATAGAAGTGGATCTGCACAGATACATGATACAAGTTACGTCCGTTTTTGAAATCCTGACAGTTATGTCATGGGCTAAACTGAAAATTTGGACTAGTGTTTCATCTTTCTTAACATTGCTGTGGAAATGGTTCCTAGATTCATTGCCAGGTCCTGGGGAGATTAGTATTGAAGATACTGTTTATAGAAGTGCAGCTGGTTGGTTTATACTGAGTCTGATTTATTTAATTAGATTACTCACCTTGGGAGATGGAACATATATTTTCTACTAAAATCAAAATACCCCCAGTATATACTATTGAGTACTCTCAAGATGGGTGATCATTTGACCAATCAAAAGTAGACTCTTGGCACATTAAGGGCAAATTTTCTCCAAAAGAAATCTGGTGGAACGCACCTTAGTCTACTTCTACATCTCATGGAAGAACTGTAAGGAAAAATGGTACTGAGAGAAAATTTTGAGTACTCCTTGGAACTTTAGCACATTGAAATCTCTTCTGGAGTAAGAGTAAAAACAGAATTAGCAACCAATTCTCCAAAACACCAAGAGAAAACTAGTTGTTTGCCTGACATAACACAATTTGACTAAATCTAAAAAGTGGAATAAAAATTAATGGGTAGACTGGGGCGGGAAGAAAAGGCTTTCAAAGCAAAAAGAGAAGCTTAAGTAAAGCTACTGTGGTGTGGAATGACTTAGTCCATTCAGGGTCAACAAGAAGAATATATAGAGTTCTATTATAGAGTTTAAGGTAGAGATGTAGTTGGGGAACATCTGTATATGCCATGCTAAGAACTTTGTACTTCAGCCTATAAATCAGTTACCTATTATATTTAGTTAAATTGTATTCTTCCTCCAATATATTGAAGTGATAACCCTCAGTACCTGTAAATGATTCTATTTAGAAAAATGGTTTTTACAGAGGTATTAAAGATAAGGCCATTAGGGTGGGTCTTCATTTAATATGGCTTGTGTCCTTATAAGAATAGGAAGCACCATGTAAAAACAGAGGCAAAGACTAGAGTGATGCAGCTATAAGGGAAGAGATGCCAAAGATTGACTGTCACCACCCAATACTAAGACAAGTGAAGGAAGGATTTCATTGACAGTCTCAGAGGGAACATGGCCCTGATGATACCTGGATTTGGATTTTCAACCTCTAGAACCATGAAGGAATAAATATCTGTTTTGAACCACCTAGCTTTTGGTAATTTGTTATGGCTGCCTAGGACACTAATCTGCCTATATAATAAAGAGGTAATATGCAAATTGACCCTCACACCTTCACAAGATGGCTGCCTATGATCAGGCCAGCAAGGGGGTTAGTGAGGGATAACCAAACAACTGAACAAGCAGGCTGCATGAGTTGACCAGGCCTGCAGAAGAGTGGGGGGGGGGGCAGTAAGAGGTGACCAGGCTGGTGTGGAGGCGGGGGCAGTTAAGGGCGACCAGGCTGTCAGGAGAGGCAGTTAGGGGTGATCAGGCTGTCAGGGGGGCAGTAAGAGGCCACTAAGCTGATGGGGGGCAGTTAGGGGTGACCAGGCCAGGGGGGTGCAATTGGGGGCAATCAGTCCTGCAGGGGGTAATTGGGGGCATATAGGTTGGCAGGAGGCAGCGAGGGGCAACTAGATCAGCAGGGGAGAAGTTGGGGGTGACCTGGAAGGCAGTGGGGGGTAGTTAGGGGTAACCAGGCCATCAGGGGTGGCAGTTAGGGGCCATCAGGCCAGCATGCAGAGGCAGTAAGGGGTGATCAGGCCAGTGGAGAGGGGCAGTTAGGGGTGATAAGGCAGGTAGGCCAATGAGTGATGAGGAGCCAGTGGTCCAGGATTGTGAGAGGGATGTCCAACTTTCGGTTTAGGCCCAACAGTCAGACATCCCCTGAGAGGTCCCGAATTGGAGAGGGTGCAGGCTGGGTTGAGGGGATCCCCCTCCCCGTCCCCGATGCATGAATTTTGTGTGTGAGGCCTTTGTACTAGCATAAGTACCTATGGGACAAGGAATGTTACATAAATGGGTGCAGTGGGCCACATAAAACCATAGAGAGTGGAGGAAATTGTGGCAAACTATAGAACCTGTGCTCATATTTACATTAAAAATATCACCTGCAGCAAAGAGGAAGAACCTGTGGACCAAATTAGGCTGGTTAACTCCTATGAGTAGAAGTGTAACTCCTACTACATAATGATAAGAGTTTAGAGGGTTTTAAGCTGAGGAATTACATTAGTTGTGCATTGTAGAAATATTACCCTGGTGGCAATGAGGATGATGAAATAGAGGAGTATAGTAAGGAGAATTTTATAAGAACCAGGTGAGATAAAGACTAAGGCAAAGATAGTGGATATAGAGAGGAGGGGCTGTAGTTTTTAAAGTAAGTAAGTAAAAGAATTGAGTTTTGGGAAAGCACTGGGTGGATGGTAATGTAAATGCTATGATTGTGCTGTGTAATAACTACTTCAAAACTCAATGCTAAGAACAATTAATATTTATTCTTATAGATCCGAAGGTTGTATATGGCTTGGTTGATCAAAGCTGGGCTTAGCTAGATCACTATGTTTCAAACTGTGGCACCTTGGAACAGCTCTGGTTCTCATGGACAGTCTGTGGCTTGGATGAAATAACACCGCTTTATGTGTCCCTCATTCTGCTCAAACTAGCAAGCTAGAGGCAAGTCCTTCTTATGGCAGTGGCAGAGTGTAAGAGGGAAAGAAGAATCCCCATATGGCTGTGCTGACATTGGCACACTGTCTACTCTGCCATTCCATTGGCCAAAGCAAGACCCATAACTATGTCCAAAGTCAAGAGAATCAAGGAAGTGGACTCCTCCCATAGGTAGGCTACAGCAATAGTATGGACGGGGAAGGGTGAAGAATCGGGGCCAGTAACTCAATTTACAATAATCTTCCAAATGCCCACAATCATTCACATTTCTTTCTTACACAAAATTTACTTAATAGCATCCTAGTACTCTTCAAATCTCATCAAATCATGGCATCTGGCTTACAGTCCAAGATTTTGACATGCATATCAAATCCAGCTGTGGCTTTTCTTAATTCATAGACCTATGAACTAATAGATAAGTTATCTGCCCCATTTATACCCAACATACAATGGTGAAAATAGGGGCATGCTGATCATAACAAATACTTGCATTAGGAAAGAAAAGGAGACACATATCATTGGCCCATAGCAATTTTGAAAACTCACCTGGCAAGTAGAATCAGGTTATTCTGCTTTTGGTAGTAAATGTGTCTTAACTAGACCCAGGCTTTGCTCCCTGGGAATATCTTCTTAGTCCTTAATTCTTCTTGTATTTTGGTTTACCTGAGAGTGTTTTCTTAGTCTTTAATTCTGCTGCTGAGAGTGTCTTTTTAGTCCTTAATTCTTCATAGATTTTGGTTTACTATTATAGATTTTTTTTGGCCATTTCTGAAGATGACATTGAAAATATGCCATTTTTGGTGGTGGAACAGCTTTCTAAGATTTCTATACCTTTTGTGTAGCTGGTTAGGGGCCCAGAAGTCTACAGGTTTTGATAAATCCCAATCTCTTTTAATCCAGGCTGCCAAGTCTTTTCTTGTAGATCTTTATTAATATCAGCTAAAAGTTATCATCTTATGCTTTCAACGCTTCAAAAAACTCTCTTGCCCAAGTCCATCAAATCATTAAGTACCTTGTTTATCTTCCAAGTTCATAGGTAACAGTCTTACCAAATGCTTTCTCACCACATGCAGTAGGTCATTGTATCAGTCTCTTATAATAATTTTTGCCATCCAGCCCTAAAGCCATTACATATGACGACTTTTTCTTAAGGGAGTATGCCCCTTCTGGAATCAATTCTTACATTCCAAAATTCACTGGTTTGAAATATCAATTATTTATTCCCATAGATCTGAGAGTTGGTTGGCATATGGCTGACCAGGCATACTGGGCTGGACACAATGAAACTAGTGCTAAGATTTGGGTGCAGAATCTGTACCATTCACCATGACAGGTGAAAAAGAGGGAGAACAGACTGGGCGTAAGGAGTAAAGAGCTCAGTTTGGATACATTGATCTTGTGGTGCCTGTGGCACACTCAGGTGGAAAAGATGTGGGACTTGAGCCTAGGAGACTGGTCTTGGTTCAAGAGAGAAAGTTATATGTCATCAGGTTGTAAATTGTGACTAAGGACATGGGATAGATGGATATCCAAGGTGATCATATAAAAGGATAAAGGCTCTAATATGAAATCTCTAGGTATACCAACATTTAAAAGGTGTGAAAGGAAGAGCATCTTACAAAGAAAGCTTAGATGAAACAGAGATATTGAAGAGAATAATGTTGGGAACACAAAGGAGGATAATTTCATTATTATGGTAATGCATTAAATTGCCAACTACTGCAGGGTGGTCAAATCCTGAAAACAGAGAGTTTTTTGGATTTTGTAATTAGATCATTGATAGAGAGACCAAATAACTTATTTTCAAACTAGGACATATTTGAGAGTGAACAGAGATGCTATTAATAATTTCAGCAGAAGAACAAAGTTGGAGGAATCAGAATACCAGATATGAAGTCATTACAAAGTTATCAAAACTGCCTGATATTGGCATAAGAACAGACATAAATCAATGGAAAAGAACAGAGAATTCAGAAATTGACCCAAGTCATTATGCTCAATTAATATTTGACAAAGAAGGCAAGGGCATAAAACAAAGTTGAGAGTTTCTTCAATAAATGGTGTTGGGAAAATTGGACTGATACATTAAAAAAAAGAAAGTAGATAATCAACTTACACCATACATAAAAATAAATAAACTCAAAATGGATAAAGGACTTAAATGTAAATGGGAAACCATAAAAATATTAAAAGAAGCCATAGGCAGCAAAATATCAGAATATGTTGTAATAATATTTTTACCAATACAGCTTCTAGGGCAATGGAAACTCAGGAGAAAATAAACAAATGAGACTACATCAAAATAAAAAGCTTCTGCACAGTGAAAGAAACCACCAACAAAACAATAAAAAAGCCCACTGCATGGGAGAACATTTTTTGCCAAAGTTATATCCAATAAGGGTTTAATCTACAAAATTTACAGGGAACTCAGACAACTTAACAAAAGGAAGATACACAACCCAATCAAAAAAATGAGCAAAGGACCTAAATAGACACTTTTAGAAAGAGGACATACAGAAGGCCAAGAGACATATGAAACCCGCTTAAAGTCACTAATCATCTGAGAGATGTGAATCAAAACAACAATGAGGTACCATCTCACAGCTATCAGAATGACTATTATCAACAAACCAACTAATGACAAATGCTGGCGAGGATGTAGAGAAAAATCAACCTTCATGCACTGCTGGTGGGAATGTAGATTGGTGCAACCACTGTGAAAAATAATATGGAGTTTCTTCAAAAAATTAAAAATGTAACTCCTATTTGACACAGTAATCCCACTTCTAGGAATATATCCCAAGAAATCAGAAACACCAATCAGAAAGGAGATATGCACCCCTATGTTCATTGCATCACAATTTACAATAGCTAAGATTTGGAATCAGCCTAAGTGGCCATTAGCAAATGAGTGGATTAGAAAACTATGGTACATCTACACAATGGAATACCACACTGTTGTAAAAAAGAAAGAACCCTTACCATTCACCAACAGCATGAATAGACATGGAGAACATAAATTCTAAGCCAGTCAGAGAAAGGTAAATATCACATGATCTCATTTATTTGTGTAATATAATGAACAACATAAAATGATGAACAAAAATAGATCGAGACAGAGAAACATCGAACAGACCATCACACCCTATAGGGAAGGCAGGGGTGAGGGTGGGGATAAGAGGTCAACCAATAGACTTGTATGCATGCATACTAGCATAACCAAAGGACATAGATACTGGACAGGTGGGGGCATGTGCTGGGGGGTGAAAGTGGCTGGGGAGGGGTGGATGGGGGGAAAAAGGAGACATATGTAATACTTTAAACAATAAATAAAAAATAAAATAAATAAATACATACATGAATAAGAAAAAAAATTGCAGCAGAACTACAGTGCTATTAGCAAACAAGGACATATGGTTACATTAGTCTCTGATGAGACCTGCTAGCTGTTTCTGCAAGGTAAGTGGAGTGTGAACATGATTTCCAATTGGCAGAAGAGTGGTATGGAGCAGGGAACTGCTGAGACTCCTAGAGTAGATTTTTTCCTAGGACTTTGCTTCTAAGGAAGTGGGAAGAGGGGACAATGACAAAACCATGGGCTTTGTACAGATGAATATTCTTCTAACAGAGGAGACCTCAAATAGCTTCTAGGGTTATGAATCCAAATAAACTGACTGAGATTTTCTGAGAGAATTTAGAAAATAGAACCAGCTAGCTAGAACACCCCCACTTTTTTATCTTTATATTTTTTAGCAACATAGGTAGAAGATCTGTTGTCACCAAAGTAAGTAAAAGAAACCAGACAGTGGAAAAGAACAAACACCTTGGCTCATTTTTGTTTTTGTTTTTTTTCAGAAAGAACAAAACCTTGAAATATTTTTTTTTTTTGTCAGAGGACCGCAGTGTTAAAGCAATATTCATTTTGGGAAACCTAAGGTAAACAAATATATTATGATACAATGAGTCTCAAATTGGTAGACAGTATTAAAACAATTCAGGATATGATATATAGCTGCGAGGAGCATAATACTTTTTCTTTCATTTGCCCCTGCTCACTTTCCCTCCAAGTCACTCCTCCCTCCACCATCTACTGTTAAAATTATTCTAAAACCAGACTGATGGCACTGGTCCCGGCTTAACAAACCCTCTTTGTTAGCCGCATCAGTTGGCTCAGGCGTTCATGTGAGCAGGCAGCAAGAATAATTGCATGATAATCTAGGTCAAGTTTTCTCTTTCCCACCATTGCCAGAGAGTGAGAACGCCAGATTCATTGACTTCGGGAGCCAGCACCGGGCACAGGACTGCGCTTTATCTGTGTAGTCATGTTTCTTTGATTGGGCTCCGTGGGGGAAAACAAAATCCCGCTCTCAGGCAACACAGTGAATGATTCTAAGAGCTTTACCTGATCTCAAACCCTATCAGCGTATTTATGCACATTTTGGTTCTTTTTTTAAGAACCCTTTCAGTTCACTAGTGACTACTAGAATAATGTTACATTTCGGCTAAGCCATGTTACATTTGAAAAGAATCTTTTCTTTTAGGACACAGAAAGATAACTGACTTAACAACTGGCAATGGAAAACCACTTCATCAATAAACAGGGTCCCAAAGAGAGCCAACTGATTTTAAACTTTTGTTAATTTCATTGAAATTTCAGGAATGTTCAAAAAAATTACAGACAGAAATTTAAGGTCAGTGTATAAAATGTAAACTGCCTCCTTATACACTGGCAGATTGGTGGACCATTTTTCCCATTCTCCTTTTTGAATGAGAAGTGGAATATGATCTATGTTCGTCAACTTTAGTGTGGATTCACTGAATAGTATAAAGACTAAGCTAAAGCTGCCTTCAAAGTACTGGCTCAACCTTTTATTAGCTGTATTAATTTGAATCACTTAGTTAAGCTTTTTGTTTTATTTTTTCTCATCTCTAAAATGGGGAAATCATAATGACTACCTCATAGGAGTCTTGCAAATATTAAATGAAGTTGTGTTTGAAAAGTACCCACTACAGGATCTATTATGTAATAACACAAAGCTCAATAAATATTAACTAGACTTTGTTTCTCTTGTCATGGACCCTGACTATGGAGGACTAGAAAACAATCTCAAGAAGACTCTGGAAAACCATAGTATTTGTGGTGAGGCATTGCATTTTTCAAACCTCATGTCTGGAAAATGGGGCAATGTGTCAGTATCACCAATGGCTCTCTGCACATAAATGTTCAAGTTTAGGGAGGCCAGGACCCCCCAACATTAGGGAAATAGGAGACCTAACTCAGAACAGGTCTTGTACCTCCCTCATCCCAGTATCAGCGCACCGGGACAGTATCAGAATTTGGGTTCTGTGTGCTCCTCAGGTTGGAATTCTCCTAATTACTGTCCTGCTTTTCCCTCCTAGACCTTGAACCTTTTATCTTCTCAAATCTTAGCTCTATTAGAACTAGGGTCACTGAACTCTGGCCTTTTGACTGGCTTGAGGTCATCTCATAATGATGCTTATTCCTGACCTGCCACTCATCCCCATGAGACACCTACTCTACTGGTTGAGGAACTATCTCAATTCTACATAAGAACAGGACATTTCATCATTAATTATAAGATTTCAAGTGAGATATAAAACTTTTAAATACAAATATTATCTTCTGTAAACCAATCTTGATGGTAGGTTTTATTTAGTTTGTTTTGTGCAATGTTTCTGTGCCATGCTTTCTTCAAACATAATAAACATAAAATGACCACTGGAAAAAACAGTCTCAAAATATTTCTTTAGTTTGACTTTTAGGATGTGTTATAGAACTATTTATTATAAAGGGAAATTCCATAAACTTTTTGTATGTTTTGAAACAATCTTAAGTTATTATAGTTAAAGATGAAATTGTGGGAAGAAAAACCTTTCTTTGTTAGTTCCAATAGAACAAACATATTACCCTTTATTGAAAACCCTAAAAGATAGAACAGTATCAATAATAGAAATTCTCTCATCCTCAAGTGCTTAAAAGTAAGTTTTGAAGTGAAAACCTAGTACATATTTATTTTAAAAACAATTTTATTGGGTACACTAAAAGTTTTGAACACATTTATACCTCTTTATCTAGAAATTTCAATTCCAGGGTGATATCCTACTATCTGTCAAATACTTTTCTGAGTATTTAAAGTACATCAAAAAAGAATTATGTATATATATATATATATATATATATATATATATATATATATATATATCGTTCACGAATTCATGCACCAGTGGGGTCACGAGAGGGTACAAACCAGGCTGAGGGACCCCCAATGGTGCTGCACCAATTTGGGCCAGGGAGAGACTCAGGAGGTTGGCCAGCTGAGGAGAGACCTCAGGAGGGCTCCAGGGTGTGTCCAGACTGTCTTGCTCAGTCCCAATCTGCCAGACTCCAGCAGCAAGCTATCCTATTGATTGGAGCGTCTGCCCTCTGGTAGTCAGTGCACATCATAGCGAGCCTTAGCATATCATTAGCATATTACACTTTGGTTGGTTGAATGGATGACCAGACAACGGGACACTTAGCATATTAGACTTTTATTATACAGGATTGTCCTCTCGGAACATAGATTCTAGCAGGTGGACACAGGCAATAAATAATTAACATACTGAATAAGTAAATTATAGAGTATGTTTGAGGCATTAGTCCTGTGGGAAAAGGCAGAGAAGATATGGTGGATTAAAAATGTGGAGTCAGAAAAGAGCAGGTTACAGCATAAATAGGGATCCAAAGCATCATTTTTTAAATCCTCACCAAGGATATTTTTCCATTGATTTTTAGAGAGAGGGAAAGAGAGAGAGAGAAATATTGATGTGGGACAAACATATTGATTGGTTGCCTCCTGCACATGCCCTGACCAGGGCCTCAGGTCAGGGAAGACTCTGAAACTGAGGTATATGCTCTTAACTGGAATAGAATCCAGGACCCTTCTGTCCATGGGCTGATGCTCTCTATCCACTGAGCCAAACTGGCTAGGACCGTATCATCATTTTTAATGGCTGTATAATATTGCATTGTTTAAAAAGGCAATGATTTATTAAAAATTTTAGCTTATTCCCAATTTACTGTTATAAATAAATCTTCAATGAATATCCTTACATGTGTGTATATATGCATGTATTAGCATCTATCTATTTACCTGTCTAGTTATTTTCTTAGAATAAATTTCTGGAAGTTAAATACTATAAGCTGGTTTAAAACTTACCTTATAGAAAGTCTTGATCGATTTACACTTTTTCCAGAACTTACATTTTTTACTCATATTCAAAAAATATGATATCAAATTTTTAAAAAAAATAACACATTTGAGATAACCATTAGGTTATATAAATACTTGACTAGATGTTAGTACACCAACATTTAACAATTTTTCTTTATTTAATACAATATTATGGGTGATTTTTCCTTCTTACTTTATACTTTTTTAAAAATATTTCCTAGGTTTCCTATATTCAACATGAATTTACTTTTGTCTAACAGCTTTTGTTCTTACTTATAATAAAGACAAATCAATTTTAAGTGAGCAAATAATATTGGGAAACTTTGTTAAAATTCACAGTTTCCTGGGTCATCAATTACTATTTTTTCATTTTCTTTTCAACCTTCTAAAATGGTTAAGGTATCCTAAAACACAAACTAGCAAGTCTTCCTGTACTCTCTGTCCAGACAGCTTGGCTGTTGGTTTAGAACACATCTAAATAAGGCCTGTTCCTCTTCTGCTATGTGGCTTGGTCCCTAAAGTTTGGAAATGAGTTTTCATAGAAGACCAGGCTTAACTCAATTTAAAATATACTGTTATTCGAGACTAGAGGCCTGGTGCAGGAATTCATGAACCAGTGGGGTCCCTCAACCTGGCCTGGGTGTCGGACCAAAACCAGCTCTCCAACATCCCCCAAGGGGTACAAGATTGCAAGAGGGCCAGGGAAGAACTGAAAGGTTGGTCAGCCAGGGAGGGAGCGTGGAAGGTTCCAGGGTGTGTCCGGCCCATCTGGCTCAGTCCCAAATGACCAGATCCCAGCAGCAAGCTAACAACCAGTTGGAACATCTGCTCCATGATGATCAGTGCATGTCATAGTGACTGGTTGACCAGTTGACTATCTGACCCCTAGTGGACAATGCACATAATAGTGACTGGTTGACCTATAGACTGCCTGGCCCAATCCTGGTAGGATCTGTGTGCACCAACACAAAGAAAGAATCGGGCCCACAACTGCCCTCCCTTGTAGACTTGGTCCCTCTCCACTGCCCTCCCTTCTGGCCATCTTTTGGCAGCCATCTTTGACCACATGGGGCAGCCATCTTGTGTGTTGGAGTGAGGGTCAATTTGCATATTACTCTTTTATTATATAGGATGTTTCTAAGTGCTAGGGATACAGAAATAAATGGGGGGAAAAAGAACAAAAAACCTTGCTTTTCTGATAAATTTGCTTTCCCTGCTTGCCAGATTATCCACAAATGCCCTCAAGTTGGGAGGACCAGGCCTGCAGTGGAGGGCAGTTGTGGAGGGGGACAGGCCTGCAGTGGAGGGCAGTTGGGGGAGACCATATTGTGGGAAACATTGGGGGAACTAGGCCTGCAGGGGAAGACAGTTGGAGGAGACTAGGACAGCAGGGTAGGGCAGTTGTGGGGGGACCAGATCTGTAGGGGAGGACAGTTGGGGGGGGGGTACCCAGGCCTGCAGTGGAGGGCAGTTGTTGGCAATCAGGCCAGCAGGGAGGGCCATTAGGGGTGACCTGGGCAGCAGAGGACGGCAGTTGGGGGAAACCAGGCCTGCAGGTGAGGACAGTTAAGGGAGACCAGACTGGCAGGGGAGGGCGGTTAGGGGCAATTGGGCCTGCTGGGGAGCAGTTAGGCATTGATCAGGCTGGCAGGGGAGTGGTTAGGGGGTGATCAGGCTGGCAGGAAGAAGTGGTTAGAAGCAATCAGGCAGAGGCAGGCAAGCGATTTGGAACCAGCAGTCCTGGATTTTGAGAGGGATGTTCGACCACTCATTTAGGCCCAATTCCAGTGGATCCAAGGGCTCCCTGATTGGAGAGAGTGCAGGCTAGGCTGAGGGACACTCCCCCCATGCATGAATTTCATGCACTGGGCCTCTAGTATTAAAATATTTCTCTAATTAATTCCCTTTTAATGTGCATGAATTGTGTTCACCAGGCCACTGGTAAACAAAATAAGTAAGTACATCATTGGCAGATTGTGATATATATTAAGGAGAAAAGTAAATCAAGAAAGTGAGATATGTTGTAGAGGAGGATGAGAAGATACTGGAATCTGAGATGGGGTGAGTGGGTAAGGCAGCCTCATTGAGACACTGTGATGTTTTCAGTAGGACTAAGGCATATTTCTTGCTGAGACCTTGAAACATTCAGGAGAATGAATAGTTTGCCGGACTCTAGTTAATGTCACCACGGCAGTTGACTTGTGATCAGACCCTCTTCTTTCAGGATACATGAGAGCTAAAGTGATGGGTGGATAATTGACAAACAGGAAAATACAGCTACAGTGTGGCAGAGCAGCTGGAGAGGAGAGGTCACAGAGATAATGAGAGAATGTATTTAAAGCTGGGAGACATGTCAGTGACAGCTCCTGTTTTAACTAAGCCGATTTCTCTGCCCTCACTTCCTCTCCTCGGCCTCTGCTTTGTATTCCTCTGGCTTAGTTACAACTTCCTTCAAGACAACCTTCAAAACAAACAACCATGACTCTTACATGTTTAGAAAATGTACAAAGTAATAACGTTTTATTGAAAGGTGATAGTGTGCCCTTGTAGCCACCACTTGTTGGTAAATACTGTGATTTTTAAAAAAATATTGAAGTAAATATTTTAAAGTGGCAGTACATTTTATATACAGAGAATAAATGTTAATATAAACGAACCCTTAGCATTTACAGCATTGCTTCCTTACATGTAATTTATAAATCTGAATTATTATACAAGCCCTAGTGTATTCCTTCCCATTCATTTAAATATGTGGTTCATACAATGTTCACAGCTTGCCGGCTGAATACTCTCAAAGCAAGTATATCAGTTCCTTGGGAAAAAATATATCTGTGGTACTAACAATTAGGATTAATGGTATAATGCAGGAAAAGGAGGGAAATGGTTTAATAGTAAATATAAAATACATGCTTTTAGGATAACATAAAGGTACTTTTACCTAAAAACCTCCAAAAGCTTTTTAAAACTCTGAGTATGATCAAGTTTCTATTTTCTAAAGTAAGGGCAACGAGGCATGGCATGTACTAACTAACAAATAATTGCAGTCCTATGTACTTGCTTTGGGATATATTTTTGTATGAACATTTGAATATCATTGTGTCTGATGTTCAGTACTAATAATTCCAATAAATGGATGCTGGGAAGGAGTCTAGTGTGTTTATCTATTTAAAAAAAAACATATTTTTATTGGTTTCAGAGAGGAAGGGAGAGGGAGAGAGAGATAGAAACATCAATGATGAGAGAGAATCATTGATTGGCTGCCTTCTGTACACCCCCTATTGGGGATCAAGCCTGAAACCCAGGCATGTGCCCTTGGCCGGAACTGAACCCAGGACCCTTCAGACTGCAAGCTGATGCTCTATCCACTGAGCCATATTGGCTAGGGCTGTATCTCCATTTTTATTCTATTTCAGTCTCCCCATGTAACTTTGCTATCTGGACTTCCAAGCTACTTCAGCTCACTTTCCCTCAAACTTTCTCTAGACTCTAGAGGGTAACAATGCCAGGAAGTGCTCAATAAATGTTAATAGCTGGGCAGATTGAAATCTAAAGAGTTGAATAAATCTGTGCTGGCTGGTGTGGCTCAGTTAGGTTGAGCATTGTCCTGTGCACCAAAAGGTGGCAAGTTCATTGGATTCTAGGTCAGGGTACATGCCCATTGGCTGTTTCTCTCTCTCTTATCACTGTTTCTCTCTTATCACGATTTCTCTCTGTGTGTGTGTGTGTCTATCTCTTTCTTCTTCTCTCTAAGTCAATTAAAAAGACACTTAAATAAATCTGAATATTGAATTACAGTAAGTGGTATATGTGAGCTAAAGGGAGAAACTATGTAGAAGAGGTGCTAATTCTTGATGGAAGGAGGTGCATAGCTTCCTTTTCAGGAAAACCACCTATTAAGTACCTCCCCACCACCCCATTCCATGTACCGTATCTTATTACTAGTCCAACTGAAGCTGGTATACAATGCCTTCCATAGAGGAGATGGGGAAGAGAGACTCAGGAAATAAGTCTGAGCTTTATTTATACTCTTGACTGAAATATTTAAAGAGAATGTCTACAGTTACTGGAAACTGGATTGGAAATCTGGTCATTTAGACAGTTGCGATCTTTCCTTTGTTGGCGTGTAGGTGGCCTATGCAGGGTAGTGGGACGGTGCCTCTGTCTGCCGGTGTTTGTGGATGGATCACTGCCATGGTTTCATTAACAAAACAAAAACTCAACCTGATTCAGATCAAATGCAGGGTGACGAGGGCTCTGGCACCAGCCAGCAGCCACAATTACTCAAGGTCCAGCATACAAAGTGACCTACTTAAAACTTTCTCTCTCCTTTGAAACTCTGTGCCCTTCCTGATTCTAGGGGCACAGGAAACACAGGGCTTTAGAAACTCATTTGAAGGGCTCTGAGCTGTCCCCACATTCCTGTCTGGAAAAAGCTTGTTTCTCTTTGGTTTCACCCACATTTCTTGAATCCCTAATTTGTTTTCTTTTCTTTGAGGTTTCTCCTGCCCTGATTGAGATCACTACTTCTCTTAAGGTACAACTGACAAGGTGAATATTTAGTGTGTAGTCCAAACCCTGGTGGTTTAAGTGCACACATCTAGTTTTATACAGACCCTGCACTCTTCGTTTTTCTGGCATAGCTTGTCTTTGCCAGGGCATTGCTGACCATCCTGTTAGGGCACTGAGAGTGGGAAGATTGATTATTTGAGAAGATTGATTATTGAGATTTTTTTGACTAAAAATCACCTGGTATCTGAAAAACTTGCCCCTTCCCCACTGCAAGGGCCCATTGCAGGATCCTTAAGGATGCAGAGGTCATTTATGTGGGCGCTCAAGGATGAGCACCCCTCTCTCGGATGCTCCCTGCACTATGGGACAGGGGAGCCCGGGGGAAGCCAAGGGTAAACAGATAGAGAAAGGGTGGCACCTAGTGAATAACCAGCTTTGTCACTGCAGATTGTCACATTCTGTGATATGGCAAGTTTTTTTCAGCACCTGTTCTTATTAGCATAATTTCACATGCAACCATTCCCCTGAAGCTTTAATAGAAGAGAAGTTGGTTCCACCTCCCTCCATTCTTTTGTGTGTATTTTCCAATCCCACCCCCCACTTTGTCTACATAAATAAAGATGTTCAAAGCCCCACAGTGACAGAAAAAGTCAGCCTCGTCTCAATGCCTTTTCTATGAAGAGTCTTCCTTGATATGACCAAGCAGGATTGCATGAACTTCCTACCCCAAAGTGATTTCAAGTTAGATGACACACCCCTGCCAGTGCCGAGGCCTGGCATGGCTTCAGTGTGATTAAAATGCACCCAGGTGAGCACTTCTCTTTGATGAAGGAAACTGAGTTTTGGCTTTGGTGCAAACAGTGACACCTCTATTTTGTAGATGAAACAACTGGGATCTCTGAAGCGCTGCTTCTTAGGGCAGTTGGATGAGGAGGATCAAGGTTTTGAATCTCAAACATATTTTCTCACTTCCCATTTCTAACCATCATGAGTTTTCCTGCTGGATACAAAAATCAAAATTATGGACTTTTTCCCCCCAAGAGAAAGATCATTTTTATTTGTTGAGATTCCCAAGGTGTTTACAGGAGCACTGAAAGGTCCTATTGTTTAATCATATATTTATTTGCATTCTATTTATAATCTGATCATTCAAATGTAGCTTTGGTTCAGACTAAAGCAATCTTTCAACATGATACTCAATGGCAGTAAAAGATGGTCTTTCTAAATGGAAGGTTTGCTCATATAGGTGATACTTAATTATAAGCCAGCTAACCATCCTCTGAGAAAGATAGACTGTATCTAGTTTCTAAACCTGACCATTTACTCAAACCACATGGAGTATACGGATGGAAGGTCCCTGAGACCTGCAGAGCTACTGGCTCATATTTTCAGGATGGAATCAATCAATTGGAATTTTTTCTATATTATCTTAAACCCACTACATGTCTGCGCTCCAGTATTAGGGAAGAGTCCTTCTGACTCTAGAATTCCAGGATACTTTGAATGCTTTTGTATAGATGTGATAAGTTCTTCCTAAACTAGAAGAATATAATGTAAATATAAGTCATTAGTAATTACCAAAAACCTCCACGTTTTCACTGTGTGTCTATGTGGGGCTGAGCTTAGAACTAATGAGAAGAAATCAAGATGAATTAATTAAAAAGGCATTCCTGTGAGTGATAAAGTTAGTGTTTCCCTGGCTTTTAGGTTGCTGTGAACATAGGGACAGAAAATCAGAAGAAAAGCTTGAAGGGTTCAGTAGGTATAAGGGATTAGAGGAAGATGAAGACTCAGAATTGGGGCAAAGACAATGAACAAAAACCAGGAAAAAAAGTTGGACAGAAGCCAGGCAGAAGGAAAAAACATAGAGGATTGAGCTGAGAGACCCAAACCCAACAAACAGAAATGAGGAGACCCACAGAAGCTTGAGGTGCAGGACAAACACACAAGAGAACTGCTCAAAAAATCAGAACAAGGCACTTTGATTACTGAGGCAACACTTCCTCCAGATTGAGTTTTCTCCCTAAATGCAGTTGGCTGGAGCCATGGGGGTGTTTGGAGAGAATAATGGGCAAGCTATTTATGAAACAGGTGCATCTTACTGACCAGAAGGTCACCAAGTCTGCTATCTCTTCAAGCCTGTAGAGTAAGAAATCCATACCCTGAAAGAACTGTGAAGAACCCGAGCTCCTCAGCAAGCAAGCTATGTGACTTTGAGGCACCTACATCCCCTTTAGCAAAGTGCATTTATCCTTGCTCAATTTCCTCATCTTTAAGATGAAGGTGTGGAAAGGACAAATGACCTCTAAGGTCTATAATTCTAGGCATGCCAGTAGTGATGCTACAGACAGCACCTCACAGGCAGAGGCTGATTCTGCTAGTATTATCTCCACACTCAAGTGGGGGCAGCACATCTGGCACCAAGCCAGACTGAGCGTGAAGGGAGTGAGGCTGGCACCTCCCTGAAAGTCAAGCGGCTCATCCATCATAGTGACATATTGCATGCTATCATGTACACTACAAATAGCACATAGATGATTAACCAGGCCACTGTCACAGCAACAGCATTGTTCAAGCTCTTCACTCTTGATAAACAGGCTATATGAAAAAATAAAAAACAAACAAACAAAAAAAAACATGTTTCCCAGTTTCAGCTTCCCAAACTTATAACCTTACACTTTCTAGTCCTAGATTTCTCATTAGGTTGAACCACATGAAATTTTCAATTTTCAATTCTTGATCTATAGACACAGCCACTTTATATACTGCAACTTATATAAAGATAATGGGTTAACCTGAAAAATGATTTTAATATAGAACCATAGAGAAGTTCTATTTCAGTTTTGATTTTTTAAAATATTTGTAATTGATTTTGGAGAGGACGAAAGAGAGAGAGAGAGAGAGAGAGAGAGAGAGAGAGAGAGAGAAAGAAACATCTATTTTACCTCCCAACCAGAGACCAAACCTGGACATGTGCCCTGATTGGTAATCGAACTAGTGCCCTTTTGGTGCATGGTACAATGTTCAACCAATTGAGCCACACCAGATAGGGCTCTGTTTTGATTTTAATAAATATTTTGAATATCTACTCTGGGTCAGGCCCTGAACTAGGCTCTGCATACACAACAGTAAACAAAATAGTCTCAATAAATAAATTTTAAAAACACAATAAAAATTGTCTCAATAGCTAACCTCATAGAGCTTAAGATCTTTGGCAAGCCAGATTTAAGTTTGATTATTTAAATGCTCCTAAGTATCATATAACTTGTATCTTCACAGATGAAGGAGAAATCTACCACCTGGGATGGATTATTAAACTTTGTTTAGTTTCTAATGAAAAGATAATTAATACCCTTCTGAAAATACAGTAGAAAAGGATCTGAGAGTGATCAAGCAACACCCCAATGAATTTATTCAAAGCCTGTGATATTGAGACATTTTTAATTCAGCTGTTTGAAAGAATGAAGATTAGGGGTTATTTTCATTTTACTTATCTTATGACATGGACAGTCAAGCAAATGTGCAAAAATTATTATATTGTAAAACATGTGGCATATGCAACAGAAAATATTTTGAAATGTACTGGTCTGTATTGCATTTAAAACTTAACAAAGTTAAGCAGAATATGTAGCTTTTATATTGACAAATCCAAATTAATGTAACAAGATCAACTAGTCTTTTGATAGCTTTTTTTTTTTTAAAAAAATGCATCTTTATTGTTGAAAGTCTTTACTTTGTACTTTGTACTTACTTTGTACTTACTTACAAAAAGATGTCTCCTTTTTTCTCCCATTGACCCCCTTCTTCCCAATCCTACTCCCTCCCCAGGTTTTCACTATACTATTGTCTGTGTCCATGGGTTATGCATATATGCATATAAGTTTTTTTTGTTTGTTTGTTGTTTTGTTGTTAATCTTTTCCTGCCCACCCCTTCCCTCTGAGAATCATTAGTCTCTGGATCTGTTTTGTTTATCAGTTTCTTTTGTTCATTAGATTCCATAGATAAGTGAGATCATGTGATATTTGTCTTTTTTTCCGACTGGCTCATTTTACTTAAAATAATACTCTCTAGGTCCCTCCATGTTGTATCATAGGTCTTTTTTTTTTTTTTTTTTTTTTTTTTTTTAACAGCTGAATGTTATTCTATGGTATAAATGTATCACAGGTTTTTTTTTATCCAATCATCTACTGATGAGCACTTGGGCTGTTGACAGATCTTATCTATTGTAATTGTGCTGCTATGAACATAGGGATACATATCTCCTTTCTGATTCATATTTAAAACTGTTAGTTTATAGTGTAAAAATGATCAACTTTATTAAGGCATGGTCTTTATACTTTACACTTTTCAGAGTGGTTTATAATAATATAGAGAATGGATAGGTTCCAGATTTCATAAGTTGAATTGCATGATATTGAAGGTCTTCAACTATTTTTAACCTATTATTCTGACAATTTCATGTGACTCACCCTAATATCTAATGTGAGAGTTCATTTGTTGTTCATAAAAAGGTGATAGGGTAAATTCTACATGAAAAACTTTTTTGGCCAATAAGAAAATTTATGAAATAACTATTAAATATATGACAGTTATTGCTAATATCTTGCTAATATATTTTAATAAGCTGAATGAGCAGGGTTTGGTTCAAGATGGTGGACATAGGAAAATTCAGTATTCAAATCTGCTAACAACCACATAAAAATTACAACCAAACCATAGAACAACTGTCCTTCAGAAATGCCTGAAATTTAGCTGAATAGAGTTTTACAAATAAGGATACATGGAAGAAGTCACATTGAGACTGGTAGGAAGGGCAGAGATGCAATATGGGTGGGTGGCAGATGCAATATGGGTGGGTTTCCCATGTGTGGCAGATAAAAATATAGAGGGACATCTCATGTGTAAAGGTTTCCCCCGAGGAGCAAGGGATCCCACCCTTACCCCAGGCACCCCAGGCGAAGGTTCCAGTGCTAGGAAGAGAAGTCCCCACAACTTGTGGCTATAAAAACCAGCTCTGATTGTGGTTAAATGAGATAGAGGGCTGTAGAGTTCCAGATGTTTCTTCTAAAGGACCCATGCATAGACTTACTTGGATTCACTTGCTCTGAGTTTGAGTTCTAGGGCTTCAGAGACATATGAGAGTAGGAGGAGCCATTTTCTTCTGGACAGAAGTTCTGGCAGAGACCATTGTTCCTTTTCTGGGTCCTCTCCCCACAGAGCCAGCAGAAAGGCAGCATATCTGAGTCTCTATAAACTTGGCTAACACTGTTCACTCTGCCCTGGTGATTTCCTGAGACCCTGACCCACTCAACTTGCGGGCCTTACCCAAGCTGTTTCCAGTGGCTTTTCCATACAAATGATCTATCTTGGATTATGCTTTGGACTTTCCTAAACTCTCTTAAATAAGCAGCATCTGGCCTCAGCATACCCTGTACCTCTAGCTAAATGGACCCAAGCCTGGCACTACTGGCAGCCAACTTTGGTTCACAGCTTGGCCTCTCCTGGGCATCTCCAAGCCTAACAAAATTAGCAGCCATCTGCAGATTGCTTTGTAGCTCATGCATGGTGTCCCCAGGCAGGACACAGATGGTTGATGACCAAGGCCCACACTTCCAAGTAGGCCTCAAAGCCAGAATACACAGTGGACAGCTTCCAACCCTATTGAAGCACCATCCAACTTCCTTCACAAGTGACACACTCAAAGGAAAATTCAGCAGGCACAAGAGCCTCTGTGAAGTAAGTTTTGCTGCATGGGGTCAACACTTGCATAGCTGATCCTCCATGGTGGTCACAGCCTATCCTTGTAGCCAATTAGCTAGTGGGTACATTTCTTCCACTGCAGTGCCAACAGCAATCAAAGCTCAACTACAACAGTAGAATGCACACAGTCTACACAGGTAGTGCCCAGCTTTGGTGATCAGAGAGGCTGTGCCATTGGACCCTACATAAGGCCACTCTAAAATCCTAGCTCTATCTAATAGATAGAAGAAACAAACATAGAGAGACAACCAAAAATGAGAAAGCAAACATGTCCCAAATGAAAGAACAGAACAAAAATCCAGAAAAAGAACTAAAAAAAGATGGATATAAGAAATCTACTAGATGCCATGCTCAAATCACTGGTTATAAGAAAGCTCAATAAAATTGGAAGAGTAAATGAACTTAGTGAGAACTTCATCAAAGATATAGGAAACATAAATAGAGTCAATCAGAAATGAAGAATACAATAACTGAAATGAAGAATACATTATAGGAAATCAACAGTAAAGTAGATGAAACAGAGGATCAAATTAGAGATTTGGAAGCTAAGAAAGCAGAAAACACTAAACAGAACAGTGAAAATAAATAAGAATAAAAGAAATGACAAGTGTACCAATATTTGTATCATGGGGTGGCAGAAAAAGAAGAGAGAGAACAAGGAGTTGAAAACTATGTGAAAAAATGACAGAAATTTCCCTCCCTGATGAAGGAAATAGAAATACAACTCAAGGAAGCACAGAGAGTTCCAAACAAGGCAAAACCAAAGAGGCCCACACAAAGACTCACCAAAGATTAAAAATAAAGCCAGGATCTTAAAAGCAGCAACAGAAAATCTGTTATCTAAAAGGGAGCTCTCATAAGACTGTCAAGTGACCTCTCAACAGAAACTTTGCAGGCCAAAAAGGATTGGCAAGAAATATTCAAAGTGATAAAAAGCAAGGACCGACATATAATCAAAGTTATTCTACTCAGGAAAGCTATCATTTGGAATTCAAGGGCAGATAAATAGTTTCCCAGACAAGAAAAAGCTAAAAGAGTTCACCACCACCAAACCAGTATTAGAAGAAATGTTAAAGGGTCTTGTTTAGGAAGAAGAGGAAGGGAAAAAAAGATAAAAAATGTGAATAATAAAATGGCAATAAATACATATCTATCAATAATTACTTTAAATGAAAATGTATTAAGTGTTCCAATCAAACGATATATAGAGGCTGAATGGATAATGGAATAAGACCCTTACATATGCTGTCTACCCACTTCAAACAGAAGACACACACAGATTGAAAGTAAAGGGATGGAAAAGATATTTCATGAAAATGGAGACAAACAAACAAAATATTGGATAGCAATACTTATACCAGACAAAATAAACTTTAAAACAAAGCTATGTAACAAGAGTCAAAGAAGGACCCAACAATTCTACTTCTGGGTATTTATCTGAAGAAACCCATGTCACTTGCCCTAATTGGTTTGGTTCAGAGGATAGAGCATCACCCTGCAGATTGAAGGGTCCAAAGTTTGATTCTGGTCAGGGGCAAGTACTTTGGTTGCGGGCATATCCCCAGTAGGGGGTGTGCAGGAGGCAGCTGATCCATGTTTCTATCTTATCGATGTTTCTAACTCTCTATCCTTTTCCCTTCCTCTCTGTAAAAAAATCAATATTTTTTTTAAAAAAAGAAACTCACATCACTAAGTAAAAAAGATGTTCATTGCAGAATGATTTGCAATAGTCAAGATATAGAAATAACATAAGTGTACATTCATTCACTCAGATGAATGAAAAGAAGTGGATCATATACACAATTCAATATGACTCAGCCATAACAATGAATGAATTCTTGCCATCTGCAACAGCATGAATGGACCTAGAAGGTATTTTGCTGAGTGAAATAAGTCAGACAGAGAAAGACATATGCTATATGATTTTACTTATATGTGGAATCTTAAAACAAAATAAACAAACAAGCAGAACAGAAACAGATTTAGAGATGCAGAGAGCATTTTTTGACGGTTGCCAGATGGGAAGGGGGATGGGGGATAAATGAAAAAAGTGAAAGAATTAAAAAACAAATTAGTAGTTATAGAAAATCATGGGGATGTAAAGTGTAGTATAGGGAATTTGGTCAAATATATATATGCGTGTCAGGATATATATATATATATATATATATATATATATATATATATATATGCCTAAGTGAACATTATGGCCAAACAACCGAAACTACCAGTCACTATGACTCACACTGACCACCAGGGGGAAAACACTCAGGAGCTGCCCCCTGGTGGTCAGTGCACTCCTACAGCCAACCTCCTCTGGCAGCCAACCTACCATGGTCTCTTCCCCTGGCTGGCAGGCTCCAATTACCTGATTGGGGCTGGGCCCTGGGGTGGGATGGGGAACTGGGGGTGGGTAGTGACAGTTGCCCTTGGGGCCAACATCCCATGCCCTGTCCCACCCCCATCCAGCAGGCCCCTATTGGCTTGCTGCCCACCTGCCACAGTGATGGCGTGGTGGCGAGGGAAGGCAGAGGTGGGGAGGTGGGGAATCGCAGGTGGCAGGGTGTTGATGACGGCAGTGTCAGCATCTGGCATCTATTCCTTCCACGCCTGGCCCAGCAACTGTCACCTTCTCTCCTGACCCCACCAGGACCTTCTAGCCCCAATTGGCCTGGCCCTGATCATCTTAGCCCCAATTGGCCCTGATCACCTGACACGCATAGGGACCCCACCCATGCATGAATTCTATGCACCGGATGGATCTCTAGTATAGTAATAACTATGTATGGTGATAGGTGGGTACTAGATTTATTGGGTGATCACTTAGTAAGTTATACAGGGAGGGGAAAAAGTAGATCTACAGTTGTGCATATGTGGAACATAGAGTGCATACTTATTTTTTAAAATATTTTTTATTGATTTCAGAGAGTAAGGGAGAGGGATAGAGAGATAGCAACATCGATGATGAGAGAGAATCATTGAGCAGCTGCCTCCTGCATGCTCCACATTGGGGATCCAGCCCGCAACCCAGGCATATGCCCTTATCAAAAATTGAACCATGACCTCCTAGTTCTTAGGTTGATGCTCAACCACTGAGCCACATTGGCTGGCCAGAGCATATATTTATTTATTAATTATTGTATTATTTTTCATGCAAACAGCTATAAACCTGCTTTTGCCATGCTCTGTAGTTTTGAGTCTATTCTATCAGACATCCACTCAGGTTCAGAAGAGTGAAATATTTTGTCTTTTGAAGATCATGTCCAAACTTAAATTTTAATTTTACATTTAACTTTGAAGTTGTTCACATTATGATCTAGAATTGCTAACTGAGCTCTTTCAGCTGTTTTTCTTTTTTTTTAACTTTAAATAATTTTTTTATTTTTTAATTTCAGTTGACACAATATTAGTTTCAGTTGTATAACACAGGGATTAAACATTTACATAATAGGGCAAGAGTAGGTTTACAGTTGTGAGTGTGTGAAACACAGAGTTTAATTTTGTATTATTATTTATTAATATTGTATTATTTTCCATACAAGCTATTTTCTACTCCATTGTGTTTTCTTTTTTAACTGTGAAACTCCACTCTGTAGTGGCTATATGTGCTGCTTTGTATGACAAACAACCTTTGTTTTACTCCCAGAGTCCTTGCTGTTCAAGGTAACAAATTGAGCACAAAATCCTATAAAATAAAAGAATAATATGCAAATTGACCATACCTCAGCTATACTCACAAGTCACACCCACCAGCCAATCAGGAGCAAATATGCAAATTAACCCAAATAAGATGGAGGAAGCCAAGCTTCACACAGACCCTGGCTGGCCCAGGCCTCTGCTTAAGACTATAAAATTTCAATTACAGAAGGTAAATAAATCCAAACAGAAATGGCTGCCACCATGGAGTGAGTAGGAGGCTTGGCTCCACTTCAGGCTACAAAGTTTCAATTGTAGAAGATAAATGAATCCCAGATACCAGGGCCTCTGCTTGGGTCGCCTGGGGGCATGGCTGGCCTGCAAACCACCACAGGCCCCTCTCCCAGGTTGCCCCATGCCCCAAGGGAATCCTCACCCTGATCCAGGACGCCCTTCAGGGCAAACCAGCCGGCCTCCACCCATGCACCCGGCCTCTATCCTATCTAATAAAAGAGTAATGGGCAGATTGATCATTACTCCAACGCACAAGATGGCTGCCCCCATGTGGTCAAAGATCTTGCCCCCATGTGGACACAAGATGGCCACCACAAGATGGCCAGCAGAGGAGGGCAGTTGAGAGGGAACAGGCCTGCAAGGGTGGGCAGTTGAGGGCGATCAAGCCTGGAGAGAAGGGCAGTTAGGGGTGACCAGGCCTGCAGGGGAAGGCTTTTAGGGGCAAACATGCTGGCAGGGCAGTGTTAGGGGGTGATCAGGCTGGCAGGCAGGAGCAGTTAGGGGTTATCAGGAAGGCACGCAGGCAAGCAGTTGGGAGCCAGCAGTCCTGGATTGTGAGAGGGAGGTTCAACTGCCTGCTAAGGCCTCCAGTAGGATCATTTGGATATCCCTCTCATAATCCAAGACTGCTGGCTCCCAACTGCTCACCTGCCTGCCTTCCTGATTGCCTCTAGCCAATTCTGCCTGCCAGCTCTGTGGCTGCCACCATATTTGTTGGGATTTATTTATCTTCTTTTATTGAAACTTTGTAGCCTGGAGTGGAGGCCTGGGCTGGCCAGGGTGTGTGGAAAGCTTGATTTCCTCCATCATCAGGGAAATCCAAGCCTCCCTCCAACTCTCTCCATGACCACAGCCATTGTGGTTGGGTTAATTTGCATACTCACTCCTAATTGGCTTGGTGGGTATGGCTGGTTGGTATAATGGAGTAATGTTAATTTACATATTACTCTTTTATTAGATAGGATTGCAGGAAAATTATATTCACTTCACCAAAATGGATCTTACAGTTCAGTGAATATGAGGAAACAAGTTTACATAAATTAAGAGCACATTGTGACCTGGACTCCAGCTGAAATCAGATCTTCATCCAGACGGTGCTGGGTTATGGAAGTCCAAAATAGGGCAGATTTTCATACACCTTAACTTTTTTTTCTTATCCATTTTGATTTATTATTGACTTTGGCATTGAGGTCTCTATTCTGGGTTCCTTCCCTATTCCTTTTTTGAAGGTGACCTGTATTTTGTAGACATATCCTTCAAGTGGGGCTGGAATCATCCTCACCCCCCAAGGATGAAATTTACTATCTCAATGAATTGGTGTACTCAAACCTTGACATTGAAATGCTTACAAACAGTGAGCCCTGAGGGGATGTCTGCTGAAGACTGAACGCAGACTTAGGCAAAACACTATTGGGAGTGCTTGTGAATCTGAACTAGAGATTCAGTTGCAACCATGAACTGCTTGGCCTAGAGACCTGGTCGACACATTGAGGATGCAGAAGGACCGAATGCACCTAGGTCCTGGTGACAGTGCTGAAGCCATCTAGATGTTCAGTTATTAAAAAAAAAAATGCCCTTATAATTTAAGATACTTTTCATTAGGGCTTTCTATTAGTTTCAGCTACAAGTATTCTTCTGCTACTGTCAGTGTTTAGTCTAAGTACTTTCAGTAAATAGACCCCTCAATCTATTTTATATGTTTATTAGAGGCTCGGTGCACAAAATTAGTGCATGAGGGGGGATGTCCCTCAGCCCAGCCTACACCCTCTCCAATCTGGGATCCCTCAAGGGATGTCTAATCACCTGTTTAGGCCCGATTCAACCAGGCAGTCAAGCATCCTTCTCACAATCCAGGACTGCTGACTCCCAACCACTCACCTGCCTGCCTGCCTGATTGCTCCTAACCAGTTCTACCTGCCAGCCTTTTCACCCCCTAACCACACCCCTGCCAGCCTGATTGATGCTAACTGATCCCCTGCCAGCCCAATTGCCCCTAACTGCCCTCCCCTGCTTCCCTGGTCACCCCTAACTGCCCTCCCCTGCTGTCCTGATCACCCCTGAAGGCCTGGTTGCCCACAACTACCCTTCCCTGCTGGTCCAGTCACCCCCAACCGCCCTCCCCTATAGGCCTGGTCCCCTCTCAACTGCCCTTCCCTGCAGGCCTGGCCACCCCTAACTGCTTTCCTCTGCAGGCCTGGTCCCCCCTAACTGCTCTCCCCTGCAGACCTGATTGCCGTCCCCTTTCAGGCCATCTTGTGTTCACATGGGACTGGCCATCTTGTGTATTAGAGTGATGGTCAATTTGCACATTACCTCTTCATTATATAGGATTTGCAACAGAAAAAAAAAGTTAATGTATCTTTTAAACCAATCAGATTTTTCCATGATTTAATTAACAACAGAAACACAATAGTCTGATGACTTTTCTGTTTTTCTAAAGCAATGATATTTTAATGTCTCTTCTTTACCCATGTCTTCAGATTCCAGAAACACCATGCTTCCCTCTCATTGACAAAACATTTATTTTCAAGCTCAACATTGTATTTCCATTCAAAATAAAAATAAAATTTACCACTTTTAGGAAAAGAGATATATAAAACACAGAAATTCTTAGAGTTAAAAGGGACTTTAAAAACAAATGGCAAATAGGGGCAGAGGATAATTACCTTTATTACACAGAAGCAACAGATATTTTTATTACATGGATAGTTAATGCCAATTAGCAAGGATAAGGTAAGTAACCCAAGGAGCAAATTGGCAAAGGGTATGCACAGGAATTCTTAAACATGTAAAAGCCCAATAAACATATATTTAATTATTTAAGCTTCATCAATCAATCAATAGAATGCAAATTAAAGAGTGATGCTCCACATCAAATTGTCAAAGCCAGTGCTGACAAGAGTGTGTGATGAAATGGGCAGGTCATACACCCCTACAAATCTTCCATAAGGTGTTTTAGAGTTGTTTATCAAAGCCTTAAACATGTTTTAGTTTTTTTTAAAATATATTTTATTGATATTTTACAGAGAGGAAGGGAGAGAGATAGAGAGCTAGAAATGTCGATGAGAGAGAAACATCGACCAGCTGCCTCTTGCACACCCCCTACTGGGGATGTGCCCGCAACCAAGGTACATGCCCTTGACCGGAATCGAACCCGGGGCCTTTCAGTCCGCAGACCGACGCTCTACCACTGAGCCAAACCGGTTTCGGCAAACATGTTTTAGTTTTTGAAGTAAGAACACTTCCTGAGAAAATTATTAGAGAATCATGTAGGATTTTTATGTGTTAGGATGTTCCATGTAGTGTTATTTGTAACATTTTTTAAAATGAAATTATTAACTGCATAACATTAGAGTTAAATAAACTATGGTGTATCCCTGAATGTAAGAGAATTCTAAATACAAATAATCCCTATTTCAGTCTTATCTTCACCTCCCACCTCCTTCCAGAGGTACCTGTCACTATCATTACTGAATGGTTGGGGTCTCTCTAGTGCAAATATGGTTGTCTGTATTTCTTCAGTGGGAGCTCCATAGTTCAGTGCTCTTTGATCTTTTGGTCTTTCTAAGTCAGTTCCCGGTCATTCTTTTACATTTGAGCTTGTGAAATTCAGTTGCACACATCTCTATTTCCATTCTTTTTTCCTTGTAGGTCCTTAGAAAATTCCCCATCATTTCGGTGGTGCTTGAGGAAGAAAGAGAGTTCATTGTGTCTTTTCAATTCATTATATTTCACTAGTAGTTCATATCCTAAGTTTTTGAAAAGTTGATTGGTAGAGGCTGCTTGCAAGTTTTCAATGAAAGGGATTATATATTTTTTCATTTATACATTTAGTAAGAGCAGATGCTCTACACCCTTCAGTATCACATGGTGTGTTATAGTGGGAAAGAGGACAGACAGACTCACTTCCTATTCTGAGTTATATATTTTTACAGTGATTTAGTGAGACATCTCTTGGGTTTTGTTTATAGCTTCTTTGTTTACAAAGGATTTTCAGATGTGTCACTGGAAGTTGGGGTCTGAGAGAAAATCCAACAGTAGAGACATGAATCTGGCTGGTTCTCTCTGGCTCTTCCTCTTAGGCTTCTCCAGGGCTTGTTTTCCCAGACATGAATAGTCACATCCGAATCCCCAGAGCCAGACACAATGTAGGCTGAAGCCTCTACGATCCAGCAAGTTTAAATAACAGACTAAGTAAATGTAGAATCTCATGACTGGAGCTGTAACCAAGAAAGTATAACACAGGCTAGATATTCCATAAGAAAATGATATTAAGAAAACAAGGAAAGTTACCTCACTGCATAAGATAGTAAAGGCAAGAGGAAATTTGCTTAGCTGATTTTAACTCTATAAAGGTACTGCCATGAAATGTGATCTTCATGTATTATCTACTTCCTTTTATCCAGCAACAAAAAACAATAGCTCATGTTTGCCAGAGGCTAGAAATTTTAGTCCACAATAATGCTAGAGAAACGGAGGCTTTTAAAGCATACTACACCAGGATAGTTTTGATTCCTCAAATCCAGTCCCCCATTGAGTAAGTAAGATCTTCCCATCTCCTCTTCTTTCTGAAGATCATTCATTATTATCCATTTACAGAAGCTATTTCTTGCATTTATCTATCCATTTCTCTTTTTCCTCCAATAGCTCTAATCTTCACTTTGGAATTCAGCTCGGCTTACTCTCCACCCATGGGGTCTGGGAAAGATGTAGCTCAGTGGTTGGGCAAGAGGTGGGTATTTGATCCCAACTATTGCTTAACACTTCTGATAGTGAAAGGAAGGTCAGGAAATGAAGAGATAGGAACATGATGCTTTGTTTGAGCTCTTGAACAACTGCACCTGAAACCACAAAACTCAGTTATGAATTAACACAAACTGGTAAAGTTACCCCCTCTCTTTTTCTTAACCCAGCTTCAATGGGAGATAATAGTTTCTTTAAATTGCAAACAAAGTAATCCTAACTGTTAAACTATTGGTACAAACTCATAAATATACACTTATCTCTTCAGGATAAATATTAATTCAAAGGAACAATGTAATCTGTTTCAAATTAAGAAAGAGTATATTTTACTGCAGTGGGGAATAGAGCTTTACATTATGAGACTGAGAATGCCAACACTTATTTTGTTCATTTTTGAGCTTCTGAATCTTGTCCAAATGCCTATAGGAGTGTAGAAAATGTGCCCTGTCAATACAGTTTTCAAATAACAAGACCATCTGCTCTACCAATGACCATTTCATAACCTTTCAAAGCCATGACACAAAGTGTTAAAATTACAATCTTTATAGAATGTATGGTCAAGTCTAAACCTGGTTTTCACACTTTCTTCAAGTGAAAAGACAGCATTAGCAGAAAATGCTTATTATGTTCAGGGCCCCAAAAAGCCATGTGCTACCCAGTCCTGGGGTAGGAAACTATTATACTTTTAGTATGTCAGTAGCCTTTTAAAAAAAATCTAGAAGTTTTAAATCTCTAAACCCTAATATACCTATCCTAGATTATTTAAAGAACTGACCAAAGTGACAAAAGAAGTTCCCAGTACCCTTTCTGAGAAGTTTTAGATTCCAGGCAATCTCTAAAAGGTCAGAGGAGATGCTCAATCGCAGAATGAAGAGTTCTCTAAATTTTATAGACCCATTAGCCTAACTGTACACTCAGGAAATACTGAAAGATTTACCAGAATCAAATATGATTTTTAGCACTAACATATATTAAATTATATACACATGGAGAAGTCCTCCAAGAACTAAATTCCAAAATGTGCATTATCTCATGAATGGAGACCTCCTGTGTTTGGGTTAAAGTGATGCAATTCTTTCATGGTTGTCCTAGCAACCAGACATGGCATGAGGACAAGTCCCAAGTGTGTCTTCAGAGCCTCTGCAGTGGCAGACACCATGTGACATAAAGGGGATTCTTTAGGAGCTTAGTTCCTTGTATCCTCATCTAAGCATGCTTAGAAAAATCACCACAGATTTTGTGACTACTCTATAGAAATGTAGTTAAAGGAAATCCACTGAGTAAGCCTTTTCTTTCCCAGGTAGAACTGAGGCAAAGAATAGTTATTTCTTCTCTGTTGTGGAAATTCAGAGACCTAGATCTTGGCACAAAATTACTGCCTAAGGCAAGGGTTCTCTGACTGCTATTCCCAGACTAGCAGCATCAGCATCACCTAGGAGCTGGTGAGAAATGCAAACCCCTGGCCCTACCCAGACATCCTGGGTCTGAGTGTGTGGGGTAGGGCCAGCAGTTGTGTTTGAACAAGCCTTCATGGGATTCTGATTCAGCCAGAGTGTGAGGCCCACTGCCCTAAGCGTCTGCAGTGAACAGGTCCTCTAGGGAGAAGCAGGCCATTAAGCTCCTGCCTTTTAAAACAGCTTCTTTGGGAGAGGATGGTCTGGTGTGTTCAGGTGAATTCAGGGAGGTCAGCGGAAGCCCTGCCTGTGCCAGGTCCCTGGATGTCTTCAGTTCCCAGGTGAGGTCAGCAGGTTCTAGGTGGCCTGAAAGAACTGGAGCTCCCGGACCTGAGTTCAAGTGAACCATATTCTAAAATCCAAAAATCTATAAAGTTCAAAAGAGACTGAATCCAGCTATTCTCTTCAGTTTATCACTTAGTTATTGTGCCTGATTGTGTGAGTTGTTATTTCCAGCCTGGAGGAGTTCTGGGTGCTGCGGAAAAGCAGCCTCCAGGCAGAGATGGCCCCTGGCTCCCACCAAAGGGGATGGGAACTTCTTTTGTCACTTTGGTCAGTTCTTTAAACAACCCGGGGTAGGTATATTAGAATTTGGAGATTTAAAAATTCTAGATGAAACAAAAAAGGCTACTGATGTACTAAAAGTATAACAGTTTCCTACCCCAGGACTGGGTGGTGGATGACTTTCTGGGCCCTAAATCTAATAAGCATTTTCTGCTAATGCTGTCTTTTCACTTGAAGAAAGTGTGAAAACCAGGTTCAGACTGTGACCAGACATTCTAAGTGCTCAGACCCATCAAGAACTTGGCCCTGGGGCTTCTGTCTTATCTCAGCACAGGTGCCTTTCCCAGAGAGCAAGCTGCTGTTTCGATGTGTCCTGTTTTAATGGCATGGAGGTAGGACATTAACAAATAGTTTTTCCACTCCCTGTTGCTATGAACTTTGGAGCCCTAAACCCAACACCCCTGGCAGTGGTGGTGGTGGAGAGAGGATTGTCAGCATCCCCAGGGCTGAGTCCTGGGGCTCTTTCTCTTACTAAGCATCTCACATTTATCTTAGATGTGGTTGTGTTTTATAATCACCATCTATGCCATCTGACTCGGCTTCTTCTTTAGGTTTTGATTAGAGTATGCAGTCTGCTTTCACCAGTTGGAATTTGGGCCTATAGAAGAAATAAAAACTTGGCAATGAAACCAACCTCGCTTCAAATGCTGGATCCAGCAGTGATCAAAGGTAAGACTTCTGGCAAGTTGATGAACTTGCTTAAGCCTTAATTTTCTCATCTGTAAAATGTGATGACTATAATTTCCATACTGCAGGAGCCATGAGAAGAGGAAATGAGAAACTGTGAGCAAAATTATTTATATTTATACATGTATATATTTAATAAAAAGGTGTTATTTAATAATATTTTCCAGGGAATTCATCTATTATTTTTAGCCTTAGGAAAAAGTTGTTTTCAATCTTCTTCCAATTTTTTTCTTTCCAAATGAAGTAAGGAAGGAAAGAAAAGGAAGTTATAATATCTGATATAATAATTAGAATCTCCCTGGGTGGCAGGTATTATATAATCTAAAA
The DNA here is from genome assembly GCA_963924515.1 of Vespertilio murinus. Lineage (NCBI taxonomy): Eukaryota > Metazoa > Chordata > Mammalia > Chiroptera > Vespertilionidae > Vespertilio > Vespertilio murinus. The sequence goes on along the minus strand of OZ004704.1, from coordinate 128,191,999 downwards.
TTTACAGATGAGGATATTGAGAACCAGAGTAATAAGAGGAACAAATTCCTAAGCCTCCAATGCCTCAGCTAACTCTCAAGGGACAACCCTGGATCTGAGAGTCCCCTCTACCACATAAACTGTAGCAGATTGAACTCACTGAAGATGTGGAGCTTCCCACACACATCAGGGAGGTCCCACCTGCAAGGATTAAGCAAATGTAAAAGCCCAGAGTTGAAAGGTCACGAGTTCCAGTTCCCTGTACCAGCCTCCCCGAACATCAAGGTTTTCATGCTACAAGTGATGACTTAATGCATTCACCTCTAACCAAGTAAACTGTGTTCCAGTTACTGTCCTAGCAGAGTATTGTCTGAAAAACAGAGACGTAAAAAAACCTGTCTGCCTTTGGTGGCGACACAAGTCCTGGTTCAACTTTTAATGGCCTTACTCATTCTGTAGGAGTTATGGTGACTAAAACATTGTTTTGAATGTCAAACATGATTCCAGCCCAGATATGGCACCAGGACAAGACTATTAAAACGTGACTCTATGTGTGTTGCAAGAGTGCCTTGGTATTCTGGGGCCTGGGAGAGCTGAAGATCAAATCAAATCCCCAGGTCGTTGATTACAACACAGGCACTGAATACAGGAAATGGTCCTGGGAAAGATCTCTATCCTGTTTGCAATGTCCTAAGTCCATTTAGGGCAAAAATTGTCAACCTCTTTCCTTCCCTGCAAACTTCTGCAAAGACACTGTCCACAGAGTGAAGAGAGCCTAGGAACTGAAAACCAGCACACTCAGTGCAAACCAGGATTGCAGATTCTTTTTGACTTGTCAGAGGATCCATGAAAAATAAACAATCCTCGGGTAATCTAATATCGCAACAAAATTAGCTGTATCTTTTCCTTCTATACAAGGTCAGAGCACAGAAGACAGGCTTCTCTTTTTCCTGTGGAAAAGTCGAATGATTTAACAATTCCCAAAGATATCAGTTTCTTTGTACGCTAGGGCGATCCACAAATTTGGCTGATCTTTTCAAAGCATATGTATACAAAGTGATATTATTTCATATATAGGTGTGGCTATCATTATGTCAGGGTGTGTGCATAATCACCCTAAAGGTAACAATTTCCATGGAATAAACAGACTAATAGCAATGAAAGGAGACAAGAAGACGCCCTAGTAATATAGTTTTTATTGGCTCTTTTCTTCACTCACTGCCTTGACAGCGAAATGTCTGCCTAATCTCATAGTAGATTCGACTCTGTGGCCGGTCTTATTAGTAACCCTAGGACACCTTCCACACCACAGCCAGTCTGGTCAGGTTGAGCCTGTTTAGGAAGCAGCTTCTGGGGGTTTCCTTCCTGGCTGCCTTCCCAGTGCCACAGGGAGCTGGGCCATTCCACTGCCACGGCCATCCATGTGGAGGGAAGCCCTTGACGAACCATTGCTAAGCAGCGAAGGAACATCCCAGTGATTTAGGGAGCTTTCCAGAGCCTCTAAAACCTGCCCGGAGTTCCAAAACATGTAAAGGCAGTGAAGAACTGCTGAAAATTACTGGGCATGAGGTAAAGAAGAAACCCTTGCCATGTTAACATCGATCATTAAAGCAAATAGGATGAGTTATGTTTTCCAGAAATGGTTTTTGGAAAAATGTGATGCTCAGCAATCCTCCATCCTAACTGACATTTCCCTTGTATTCTAAAATACTCTCTCAGAGTCTCATCAGCTCATGACTTCACAGAGAAGTAGTGTGTGCTTAAAAGTTTTGTGTGAGCCCTGCTGGTACGGCTGTGGGTTGAGCATTGTCCCATGCACCAGGAGGTTGCAGGCTTGATCCCCAGGAGGGGACATGCAAGAGGCAGCTGATGGATGTTTCTTTCTCATCAATATATGGCTAAGCAGCCATCCAACCAGTAGCAATGACATGCACTGACCACCTGGGGCCAGACCAGCCATGGGCAAACTAAGGCCCACGGGCCATATCTGGCCTGTTCAGTTGTTCCATTCGGTCCGCGGAGCCAAAAGAGTGGAGGCTCTTTTGGCTCTCCCCTCCGCTCCTTCACCAGCAGCCCAAGTTGAGAGTGTCAGCATGGTCAGGTTGCTTTTGTTCCGGCCCTCCGGTCCAGTTTAAGAACCCATTGTGGCCCTCGAGTCAAAAAGTTTTCCCACCCCTGGGCCAGACCCTAAACACAGGAGCTGCTGAGCTGCTGTAACTTGACATTGGTGGTTCACAAGTGATGCACCAGAAACCAGAGAGGAGGGAGCCCGATTCTAGGATGCATCACCTGAGAACTGCCCTTTTACAATCTAGGAACCCTCAGGGGATGTTGGACAGCCAGTTTCAGCCCAATCCCTGAAGGCCAGGCCAACGGACCCCACCTGCCAGAGGGACCCCACTCACTCTGCAGACACCCTTTGTCACAGAGCCTGGAGGGGAAGTATTGTGGGAGGTTGGCTCCACGGTGTGTCCAGCCCATCTTGCCCAGTCCCACTCCACTGTCACTTTCTAATTAATTTCCTTTCCATGTGCACCAATCAGTGCACTGGGGCACTAGTTTTAAAATGAGGAAATAAAAAAAAATAAAGGCTTTTTTTTTTCATTTGTAAAAAGTTGAAATAATAGCAAAATCCTTGCTGTATTAATGGTACTATATCAGAAGCCACCTGCTTGGGATATCCACTAGGCTCAGGTTGCCTTTAAATAGTAAATTTTGCTGGCTTTCCTTTAGGTCCAGCATGAATGTCCACCCTCAGTGATGCATTTATTGCTCATTTAATTATAACTAGTCCTCTCTTGACTCAATATTTTTTTTCTTCATAGCAAATCAGAGACTTTTATTTGTCTTTTTAATTATTTCTTGCTCTAAAATGCAAGCAAAACCTGTGAAAATAGGAACTATTGACAGTCTAGTTCATAGTTTTAGTCCCAAAACCTAGCAGAATACTTGCTACATACATAGTAGGAAACATAAATAAATAGTTGTTGAATTAAAGGTCAAAATAAGACTGACTCTGGGTTAGGACATGAATGTGTACCTCTATAATAGTGTCTTGAAAGGAAAACTAAAAAGGGAAATATGCCAGATAAATTTATTTCTAAAGTAAAGATTAGATTGTCTCACCAGTAAGGGATAAAACTTTAGTATAACACATTTGTTTACATCTGGTTATTTAGCATATAGGGATTTGTGGGGGTGTGAGCATCTCTCATATTGTCTATTTGGGGTGGACTTATAGAGTTACAGAAAGATCATGTCAATATGTCTACTTCCTTTAGCCCTGAATCCACTCCACATAGGGCCTCGCATGTGTGGGATATCCAGTCAGAATGTAGGCCATGTGGGATGATCACTTTGATAATTGCTCCATTTCAGTGAGAGATAGAGTTTCTGTTAACCGTAAGGGTTTAGAGCAGAAGGAAACTATGCATTATCTTTTAGGGTTTCTATCTCCAATATAGGTGAGCCAAGGGCTTGTCCTGAAGCAATTCCCAGCATGGAATTGAGGAAAAACAATTCTTCATACAGCCCATAGTGGGTATCAGGCATCTTCCATCCTTATTATAATTCACCTTCATGATAATATGCAGGGTTGATTCTGTCTTCTTTTCTGGAGGGCGAAATTGAGGGTCAGTGCCATTAGCCCAAGGCCTTGGGCATTAAAGTGAAGGTTCTCTGCTCCAGAACTTTGACAAGAGATCAGGACGAAGGCATGAGTGACCCTCTCTCCTGGGTGTTAGGCAGAGTGAGTGGGAGCTCCACACTGTTTGGTTGCCAAGGACAAGAGCACCTTCATAGAATGCCTAATGTGTTTGTTTTGGTTTGATTTTGAATTTATACAGTTCTACTAGGAGTTAGTAGCCTGTGTTTCAATTTTATTTTTATTTTTAACTAACTTGATCCCAAGAAGCAAGATTGAAATCAAGCACTCAGAGAATGTGCAGAAAAAGTTAGGCCACTAAACTAGAAACTCCTGATTTTCTAATCTATAAAATGGACACAATTATACCCAGTTCATGGTACTATAATGGGGTTTAAATTAAGACAGCGGGAGCAAAAGTGCTTTGAAAAGCAATGTGTTTTATCCAGTGGAAGATTATTTTTCTTCCATTTATAATTTTCTAAGTTAATTAAAGACACAAATAATTAAGTTTCCACCCATTATTCCTGAAGGAGATCAAAGGTTGGTAGTTTTAAATTTGGAAAAAGCCACTTTCTCATCTAGTACCCTTTTATTTGCACTTTCTGATCATCTAATGAATACATGCCAGCAGTTTCTTTGCATTAGAGCTGTTGCATTTTTTCCCTTCTTCTGGTGGCCCCTTAGAGCTAATTGCATTTAAGGGGGAAATCAGATATTTAGAAAGCGCACGGGTCTGGACTCATTAACAGGCCCTTCTGCTTCCATTGCATGCTGCAGGAGAGTTGTAAGCATGTCATTTCTACTCCTTGCCCCTCACTTTAAACAAAACAAAACAAAACACACAAACTTTGACAAAGACCAAGCCGCACGTACACACTGTAGCTCATCACAAGCCTGCACCAGTTTGGCTCATGGTGTACACTTTGTTTTCAGATTCTCTTAATACTTTAAGCACTTAACTGGAGTCTCCATTCATTCCAAGCTCTAACCTGTGGTTTCAGGCAGAAGCAGCCCCCTGACATTTAGTGCCCTTGCCTGTGAGTTGATAAGGCTGCCTGGAGCCTCTCAACTCCTTTAAGTGCTAAATGTCAAGCTGGAATGGGGTGCCTCCTGTTGAACAATGTGGGTTGTTTTAAAATGATCACTTAATACAAAGAGGTTTCCAAGCACACTAATGCTAGGGGTATTTAAACAGGGGAATGGGGTGCCTTTAAAATGCCTTTTTAGTTGCCAACTTAATAATCTCCCTCTTGTTCAAATATTATTTACACCACAGTACATCTGATACGCTCCGAAAGTTAAACAAGCCATTCAGGAAAATGGGATTGAGTTGTGACAAGGTGAACAGAGGCCCTAAAAAGTCTGGGGCTCCTATTTTCATATATGGCAAGATACACCTTAGCATCTCTTTTGTCAGTGCTGCTCAGGAGACACCGAGGAATGTTGCCTGTGGATTCACAGAAAAATGAGACACATCCAATTGACTCTGAATATATAAAGAGTAATTTTTGCATGAAATTTATTTCTTTTTTCTCTCTCTCTCCTTAATGCTTTGAAAAGGAAGAGCTAGAGGAATGATCACTGATATGCAAAAGATCCATTGGATGCCTCTCTTACCGTCACCCACCCACCACCCCCCTCCCCTGGTCCTACAAATGGCACAGAGATATGTACAGGAACACTCTTACTTGTGAAGTCTGGGAGATGTCCAGGGAAGATCTATGGCCTTTGCCCAGGCCTAGAGTCACTACCATGTGAAACTGGTGGACAGTCACTGCATCAGCACCCTCCTGCGATGGTAGTCACTTCGTACAACTACAGCTTCCCAGACACACATTCTCTCCTATTTTCCCCTGAAATATATTCATTCTCAATCACCCAGTGACTATTATTTGCAATCCTTTACTTTAAAGTCTCTAAGAAGTTCATAATATCATAATCTAAGACCTATCATTCATATAGTTCAGGAGATTCTTAAATTCTGAACCTAAGTAAAAAGTAAACGCTCTCTCTCTGTCTCTCTCTCTCTCTCTGTCTCTCTCTCTGTCCTCTCTCTCTCTCTCTCTCTCTCTCTCTCTGTCTCTCTCTCTGTCTCTCTCTCTCTCACACACACACACACACACACACACACACACACACACACACCTATTTCACCTTGAGAAGAGAAACAGAGCTTTATGGCACAGACTTTGGCTGGGACTTCCTAGCATATCAGATGTAAGAAAAAAATGTGAAGTCTCTTCTATCTCTTGGATGTTTGGGAAAGTCTACCTATTTTATGTTCTGTAGGCAAAGCCTCTGGTAATATATGGTGGAGGCAAAGAAGTAGGAAAGGAGAAAGAGCTGGGTACCAGAAAATATGCAGTTGGCCTCAGGCCTGGAGTTCCCCAAAGCTTGGCCCATGATCTTGAACAAATCTTTGGGTTTTGTTTTCTTCTGTCATAGGATCCAACCAATGCCCGCCATCCAGATGCCTGGTGTCACTGAGAGAGCAAAAGTGGTCAGAATAGAGCATTGCCCTTCCAGACTCAAGGTACATCACCGTTTGCATCACCCTCCCTGTTGAATGGGCCTCTGCACTGCCTCAGAGACCAGCAGGTTGTGAGAATGGAGAACTCTAAGGCACATTCAGGAGGTCTTGTTTTCCTGGGCGTGGGCTGCTGTTAATGTTACTATTACCAATGACAACTCTCTCAGGAATACTCCCCTTCAGAGTTAGAGTGTTTTCATATAGGGTCTCTCACCTGAGCCCCAAATCTCTGGCCAAAGCCAAAAACCCACCTGCACTGTTTTCTGTCCCAGGTGGGCTCAACATTCCTGAGGGTAAGGAGTGTGAGCCTGGACACTTTGTGGCTGTCAGCTTGAGTCCCTTTCTTTATAACCATGACTGGACAGGAAATTGCAAGTGACTTAGAACATACAGCCCATCCCCCCAGTTCCTCAGGCCAGGGCTCAGGGTCACTTGTCAGGCCCAGCAAGATAAAGGGACTCACCAATGGTTCTATGGAGTTGGCTTTGTGGCAAAGGCCTGGGACTCATAGCTTAGAGGCTTCTGGTCTTTCCAGCTTAATCTATAGCACTGCTGCAGCCATTATAGCAAGGGTGTGGAGTCCCTATGGCCTCGATTTCATCATCTGAACAGAAGACTAACACAGAATTGGTAATGGGAGGAAAAGCAGGATTCCGTCAGGAAAGAGAACAATCTTCTACTCATTGGCACATAGAAGAGGCCTCCAGCGATGGCTGACAGCCTTTGAAAATCCTTCCTAGATGCTGGCATGAGGATTTGCCAAGCCTATGTAGACGTCATTTGATGCTGGGGGGCTGTGGAGTAATTGTGAAAGCAGTTTCAACAGTCTTGATGGCACCAGACCTGTTTCCAGTTTATAAACCGGGTAGGAGAAAACCTATATGCACTGTTCTCTCATGATGAGAGCTGCTGCTACAGAATCTCAAGGGAATGAAGTGTGTGCTGTCAGCTTGCACCATTTCCCCCCGAAGATGCAGGATGATAATCTTGTTTTGCAGGGCCTCTGCCTATGGCTGGGTCTCTGCACATCTATACCTGGGCTCACCAGTGCCACACCAGGAGGAACAGCCCAAGCTGGATTCGGTTCTGCTGCCCATATCTGCAACCCACCAGTTGATGCTGCCCAGGCATGTCTTCAATCTAGTTTTCTTGGCCTCAGTCCTTCTCAGGGAGCAGCTACTGGAGGTTCCTTGTGCTCAGTTCCTCAGAGGTGTAGCCTGCTTGGTCCAGCCCAGCCCCATCCAGCTGTGTCCAGCCCAGCACCACAGCCTGGGAATGTAGATGATGACCATGCCAGGGTCTAGGTCACCATTTAAAGGCACATGAGCTTACTAAGTGACCCTGCTCAACTTGTTGAAGGACATTTCTACATAAAACATTAACATATGGTGACTTTTAATATTAAGATATAAGAAAATATTCTATGAATATGGTTAAAAATTCTGGCACCATAGACTCATTGCCCTAATAAATACTTCTCCTTGGCCCTGAAAGTTGTTTTGCCCTCATTTGGGCAAATAACTCTAATTCTAAGTAAGGTAGGTGTCACTTTCCATTCATTCTGTCTCCTTGGTGTCAGCTGAGGCACCAGGGAGGCACAATGTCTCTTTTATAATTTTTTTCTGTGGCCCAATGCTGCCAGCAAGAAAAATTATAACCTCTCCCGTCACTAAATCCAAAAGACTGGTCCAATGACCTTTGCTTGAAGACTAAATTTCTCACCACTGCACCAAAAAAAAAATCCAGCAGAGGGCTTTGATCATGAAAAGCATTAAAAGAAAACAACACACAAAACAAACAAACAAGTCAACCCAGCCCAGCCTGGGCAATGGGCGTCTCCTTTCATGTGGTTTCCTTTACGCCTGCATGCTGTGACAGGTTCAGGATGCCTCCGACTGCAGAACATTGAGACTGCATGTTTGAAGAAAGTGAAGCTGACCGCCTGGCGGAGAGCTGCATTCAGAATCCGCTGCAGAGCCCTGGCCCTCGCCTGGCAGCCTGCCTCACCCCAGCTGCACCCCAGCTGGTAGCTCCCACCTCTCTGAGCTCATCATTGCAGGATGATTCCTGCAAGCATTCAAGTGACTGTCCTGGAGTAGAGCAAAGGTGCCAGTGGGGCAGAGCACGTGGGTAGCCATGGAGGTCCCCTGCCCCCTCCATAGCTGCAGTGGTTTTGTGTGCCCCTCAGATGCTCTCTGCTCCTCAGAGAATGTTCCTGGCAGGGACTTCTGTTGGGTTGATCAAGGATTGCTAGGAGCCTGAGCCAAAAGTGGCAAGGAAAAGTGAGGGTTCCACCAAATTTTACTGTCCTCTAGTTGAGGGAACTTTTGAACTGATGTCTGGTTCTATGACAAGGGTGTGGGGATATAAATGTAAAAATTTCCCCAAAACATGGAACACAGGCTATACTACTTAGATACACATATTAGAGCATGATATACCAAAGGAGAAAAGCATTTGTCCCCCCTTGTTACCCTGTGTTCAATGTCAGTTTGAGGTGCCTCAGGCATGGTATGTGCATCAGATAAATATCCACTGTGGGTTATCAGAGCAGCTTTGGTGTCTACCAGACAAATTTTGGAGGGGACTCTTCAGCAGGATGTCCTACCTGAACAGATGGAGACACAAGTCAATGAGATGATGTTTCATTGTTGATGTATCTCCACTTGAGTCCACAGGCCCCTGATACCCTGGGGAGTACCAGGCACAAGAATATTGTGAGCTAATCACAGAGAGCAGCTGTGAGAAGCCATGATCCAACCTGGATCAATGGATTAGACATAAACACTTAGGTTCCTAGTACAATGTAAAATAAAATTAAAAAAAACCCAAAAACATTACAGTAAGACTTCACTGCAGAGGCCACAAAGGCCTTGACAGTGGAACTAATGCCAAGCATCCTCACATAATGATATTGCAAAACTGCCTAGGGGAAAGGAACTTCGAAAGATGAGGAACTAAAGAGTTTGGAGAGGAGGAACTTTAGAGAGAAAAGTGCTGGTGTGCTAATGAAGACCCCCCCACCAACCTGGGGAAAGGAAGGAGGACTTGCTCTCAAATCAAGGCATGTGATGGCATTGGGCTTCAAGAAGACCTCAGGAAGATGGACACGTGTCCTCTGGAGTTTGGAGGATGGCTATTTGATTCCCTCTATCAGTCGAGTATAAGGGGCCATAGTCTTCATGTCCAACAGCTCCAAGGAAGATAGTTTCATTGAGATGTGAGTTTATTTCCATCAACAGCATGACAAAAACACTTGTGTTTTTCCTAATGAGTTCGAAGGGTCATTTTGAAAAGAATTTGACTTAGAAGAGAATTCTACTAGAGAGGTGAAGGGATTAGAAGATCAGTCAAAATCCAGAAATCCAATGGCCCACCAGCATCAAGGAATCAAAGGTGGGGCTTTCAGCCAGAGAAACAGCATACTCCAAATAGCTGCTCACTGGAGACCCCTAGTCAGAGAAGACTTACATGCAATACTGCCCTACACCGAATCCTCCCACTGTTGACCCAGCTAGGGAGAAGGCCAAAAACAGGGGCTGCTAAGAGAAGAGGAGGAATGAAAGAGCAACATCAGAGAGTCAAATATATCAGCTATCCCCACCTTCCTCACTTTAGGCTTTACAAGAAGAAACACTTTAGCTCTCAATAAAATTTGGAGTTTTGATTACTACACAAGTCTAAACATTTTAATTGCTGAAATGAGATTGTTCATGGAACTATAAATGCTTGGGAAAGTTAGGATATCTGCTTAGGATTTCATCTAGGGACATTTAAAGAACTAATCTTCAGAAATACTTTAATGGAGACAGTTGGGATTTTTTTTTTTTGCACCTAGTAAATTCTGCTCATTCTATAAAATACATCCTGAGAAGAAATCCCCTCACCAAATGATCATCCTGATCTATAAAAAAAAAAAAAAAAAGAAGAAGAAGGTAGCTGCATTAGTTTTCTAGGGTTGCCATAACAAAGTACCACAGGATATAGAACTTAAACAATAGAAATTTGTTGTCTCCCAGTTCTGGAGGCTGGAAGTCTGAGATCAAGGAGTTGGTAGGGTTGGTTTCTTCTGAGGCCACTCTCCCTGTGTCTTCACATAATTTTCTTCTGAGTATGTTTTAAAATTTTGTTTTTATAAGGACAGTAGTCACTTTGAATTATGGAGCACCTCATGACCTTATTGATTACTTCTTTGAAAATTCTGTCTCCAAATACAATTACTCTCTCCATAACTACTTCCAAATGGAAAATTTTAGTTAAAAACATGACTCTCACAAAAATACAGAATGAATATATATATTCTAAGGGCATTTTCAGAGTCAGGCCATTACACATATTTTGAAAAAAATTAGGATTGCTATGTTATATACAAAACTGGTTAATAATCTATAGGCCATAAAACTATAATCTTTGGAGTTATCTTGTTCCAGCATAAGAATATACAAGTTAACATATAATTCTACAGTGTCTGGGTTCTAATTTATAATAATAAAAGTGTAATATGCTAATTAGACCAGACAGCTGAACGACCTTGTGAATGTCATTCTGGACATACTTCTGGACAAAGTCACAGTGGTGGGGGCTGAGGCAGAGGTGTTTAGGGGTGATTAGTCAGGCAAGCAGAGCATTTAGGGGTGATCAGGCAGGCAGGCAGGTGAGTGGTTAGGAACCTCACAGTCCTGGATTGTGAGAGGGTGCAGGCTAGACTGAGGGATGCCCCTGGTGCACAAATTTCGTGCACCAGCCCACTAGTACTATCTAATAAAAGAGAAATATGCAAATTGACTGTACATTCACTACGCCCACAAGCCACGCCCAACAGCCAATCAGGGATAATATGCAAATCAACCCAACCAAGATGGAAGTTATTTTGCATATCCAGGGGCAGAGCGAAGATTGAAGACAGTGTAGAAAGAAGCCAAGTGGTACAGAAGGGAGCAAGCAAGTGGGGTGGGGGAGAAGGAAGGGAAGCAGGTGGGGCAGTGGAGACTGCAGCAGGAAGCTCTATTTCAGGAATCTTCCTGCAAACGGCCTCTAGTCAATATAATAAAAGCCTAAGTGACCATTAAGAAAGAATGACCAATTGCTATGATGTACACTGACCACTGTTATAGCTGGCAGGACCCTGTCGAGGCAGGGCTCCAGCCCAGAGGAGGAATGAACAACCAGACCCACAACAAAGAATGTAGCATGATGCGCTTTATGTTAGTCATAAAGCTGACTCTGTTTGCAATCCCCAACCCCCTGGTTCAAGTAATCGCAAGGCAGCACAAACAGAATAGACCAGGTCAAACAGAAACTGCTTAAACTGAAAATAAGCCCCCCGCCCCAGGTGTTGTGCAAACTTTTAACGATGTTACTGTATTTCATAGCTCATGGTGTGATGGGTCACCATGACTCTAGGACACCCCAACTTAGCCAGACAAAGAACTCTGCTTAGTCAGCTATACCTCCCCCCACCATTGCAAAACAACTACCAGCTAGCCTAAATCACAATAAGCCAAGGTCTCAAAACAAACTATAATGGTAGAGAAATAGCATTCAGCCCTGTTATGCAAACTTTAGCTCAGAGACTAGTGTTTTTAAAGATTAACCAATTAGAATTTGCCAAATAGATTAGCCTCAAAAAAAGGATAAAAGCAGGCTTTCCTGTGTGCTTGGGGCTCTCTCTCTTTTTTCTTTTCACACTGCTGCAACAGTACGGGGAGAGCCCGGGTTCGAATTTTTATATTCGAATATTAATAAAGGCATAAATTTTGATCTGGCATCTTGGTGGTCTTCTCTGGGGGGTCTCTCCATAACACCACCAGAATTTACCAGGTGCAAATATATATATATATATATATAAATAAAACTTATATTATAAATAACATTTATTTGCACACTGGACCATCTCACACCTCACAAGACTGTCTTGACTTGACTCATGAGAACATAGAATTAGGCACAGCTAAGCATGGTGCAATGCATATCTCCACCAAACTCTGGTGCAACGTGTACCCCCACCAAACTCTTCCAGTATTCCTGGGGGTATACGTGCCACACTTTGGGAAACACTGATCTAGGGAGATGCAGACTTATTTTTATTGTATGTTCTGAGCTTGGGGATCTTTAAAATTCTTCCAAATTTCAGGTTAACAAGTATGAGACTCCTCTGTTCAGATTTTTTTTGGGACTAAAGTATGATTCCTGTGGCTTCCTATGGAAATCATACTCTAGACAAAAAATTGGTCTCCAATGTTTTCCCATGCAATTCTAGAATCAACTTTCTATGACTTCAAAAACCCTATTCAGTGCTAATAAACTCTGTGCATGGATATTTGGCTATGTCTGTTTATGTAGTGCATCCATGTAGTAATTCTCTTTTTCTGAGTTTGTTTTGGGGTATGGATATGGGATTCTGGCTGAGTCCTCTATAGAGAGCCTATTTTCTAGTGATATTTTTATTGGCAGAAACTTTATTATGCCAATCTAAATGGACTGATGAAATTATTTTTAAAATGCTCTTGAAAAGTGATCAATAATAGAGGTCTGACTTTATGTAGATCAGTTTTCTCATTCCCCATCTGGTGATCCAGACTTCCAGTCATAACTTGAAAACCATTATATTTTTTTATATTAGTGAAAAGAGGAGCTGGAACAGTAGAAAAGAAAAGTTTGATTTCAAGCAGGAGAAGTAAACATATTTTCACTAACATATCAGAAGAGAGATATAGATTCCTTGGAAAACTGAAAGAGTGCCTTTATGAGTGTGATGTGATTCCTCAAGGAAGCTGGACACTTGGCCTGTCCCAGGCTAAACCATTAGCTACGACTGCATTTGAGCCCTGCTTGTTCCTGATGCTAGAGGAGCATGAGCACATGTGGTGTGATAATCAATTCAGTTAAAGGATTCTTCAAAATAGTTGTGTGAAATTTTATTTTATTTTACTTCCCAAAGAACTCTTTGGTTCACTGCACTTTTCAATTTTCAGTTAACTGCCAGCAGTGATTTTTCTGAGAGGTTCTAATAGCAATTTTCTGAGGAGGGAAGATAATTCTTCAGTTGAGCCTGGTTAGAACCCACTAATAATTTTTTTGATAAATTCTCCATGTTTTCTCTAACCTTGTCACCAGATTCTAAAGATGGTATACATATATTTATTAGGCTTCTGCATCAAAAACAGGAAGCAATGCTGCTTAACTTAAAAGGTAATTTATTAGGAAGGTCCTGCTCCCACAACCTACCAGGGACTGAGGGACCAGGTTTGGGAGCATGCAGAAATGAAAGCAGCTTCAGAGGGACAAGGCATTGGAAGCAGAACATTCTCATGATCCAAACGGTCTGGTCAGGGTGTCACCATTACAATTAACAGTCTCCCACATTCTGTTCTTCCTTCTGCCATTCTCAAAGTTTAAAGTCATAGTAGACTCCTTTGGGAGAGACTGAACCATGCTTGTATGGTAGGGGCGTGAGGAAGAATCTGTATCTCTTTGATTTCGATAATGGAAGAAATAGTTTACCATCAATATTTCACCCCATGGAGGAATGTTGTTAGGAAAGTGAGTGGATGCTGGCAGCCAAGTATGATGCTTTATGTTACAGCACACTGCAGGAGCATGACATTGAGGAAACAACTCACTTATATTGTTAAACCATAACTATCAGCTTACATACATTAATTCCTATGTAATGCCCCACAGATGACGAGAGGATTTTAAATACTTAACTGTATTAATAATCTATTGCTACATAACAAAAATACTCCAAAAACATTGTGCCTAAAACAACAGACATTTATGACCACACAATTTCTGTGAGTCAGCAACCCAGGCATGACTTAGTAGGGTTCTCAGCTTCTGGGTCTCTCACAAAGCTATCATGTAAGTATCAGCCAAGACTGAGGAAGTTTTGGCTTCCAAGTTCACTTTCATGGTTGTTGGTATGATTCCATGAATGAAGGATAGAAAGAACTGAGGCTCTCAGCACTTGATGCTCTTGGCTGAAGGACATGCTCAGTTCTTTGCCACATGGGCTTCTCCAACATGTCAACTTGCTTCATCAAAGCCAGCAAAATGTCTGCTAAGAAGAGGGGAGTCATAGTCTTTTGCAATCTCATCACCAAAGCAATAGTCTCTCCGTGGTGCTGCATACTATTTGTTGGAAACAAATTACTCAAAGAGAGGGGATTATTAAGGGCATGATTTGGTGTCATAAACACAATGATTGTGCTATATTAAGTTGTATTAAGAAGATGGACTTCTCTCAATAAATTGATTAATTATTTTGGGCTGTGAAGACAGAGGATAGATATGAATCTCACATCAGCCACAAGAGTCAGGAGATAGTCTCCAGCAGTGTAGACAGGCAGACCCAAGAATGATAAGATGTACTTTGAGCAGACACTGACCAGAATATTGATCATTACATCATCATCTGGCACAGTGGCCTCAGAGATTACAGGTGAATGGAGTACTGTCTCTTTTCTTATATTAAATAAGTACTTTAGTTCCATTCCTCTTCTCATAGTTCAGCAAGTTTTCTATTTCTCTCTCTCTAAGGAGCCAGTTGCCCAGTAAACCACTAAGGAGAAAAGATACTCATTTTCCTGAGAGCTCAGAGGCCAATAAACATTTTCCCCCCTCCAAATGATCTGCCTCCAAATCATCACTCATCCATGCCCATAGAAAAATCGCCATTCCATGGAAATGCTGTCACCCACCTACACCACCATTCTTAACCCCTCCTAGATGTACTCTGGATTTCTTAGTAATTTGCTCTTGGTCATCAAACTTTTTAGCAGTTCACATGCATTGTCTTCTCCTGTACCCTAAACGCCTCACTCTGTAATTTCAGGATATCTGTATTCATTTAGCCAGCAGGGTCCAATACTTCAGATAAAAATGGGAAAGCAGATCTGTAGTAGCTACATGCAATATCCAACATCTCAGGCTCAATCATCCTTGACCTCTACTACTTTAGCAATGGCCGTCTTCCCTCCAGCCATAGCCACCCTGGATGTTCTTATCACCTACAACTGTCCTGTCCCTAAAACTGCAATCTTCCTCCACCCTTTTGATCATCACCCTTGCCCTTCTGGTCTGCATACTTCCTGACCTTCATACTGACCTTCATACAATCTCTTGCACGTTTGTTCTACAGAAATTCATTTTATTTTGTTTTGTTTTATTTTATCTATTATATCTATTGTGTATCACTTAGTGAGGGCTCTGCAGTTAGACACCATCAGTTTGAATCTAGATAACTGAAAGGTTCTCCCCCTCCCAAACTGGTAGGCGGAGTTTAACACATGACCCCTTAAGGTTCTCCCCCTCCCAAACTGGTGGGTGGAGTTTGACACATGACCCCTTAGGACTCCCCTCCCCCCCAAACTGGTGGGTGGAGCTAACAACATGACTGACACCTGCCAAGGGGACATCTCCAAGACAGTGAGTGACCAATTAACACGGGCCAAGGTACCCTTGGGGCCCATCCCTTCCTGTTCCACCCTGGGCCCAACCCCCTCCCTTTAAAAGGAACTCTAGGCCTGACACGTGTGCTCTTTGGAGGCGACCTCCATTTAGCCCGGTTGGATTCCGATTCCCTGTCCCCTTTCCCCCTAATTCTGATCTCTCTACCTCGGTGATGGCTCCTGCCCATTACCGGGGAATAAACTCTCTTTAAAACTCCCTGTTCTTCTGTTTCCTGTTTCCTTTCAAACCTAACAATAACAATATATTTGACTTCTCTTAATTGCTATTTCTTCATCTGAAGGTGAAGACAACAATATTATGTATTTCATAGAATTGTTGAGGATTAAATAACATAATAATGAATGCAAATAACTTAGAATGACCAACAACTAAAAAACGTGTTATTACTGGTCATGATAGTCAGGGTACATCAGTTTCTTTCCAATATCCTCTACCCCTTTCTCCTTATATCTTACTGCAGTTTATGTTCTATATACTATCTCCCCAACACCTTTTAAGTCTTTGCTCCAACAAATATCTCTTCTTTTAGCTAGGTGCTCTCCACATGACTCTGGGCATATAGCATGGCCCAACCTTACCCAAATTAAAAACAAGAAACCTTCCTCAATTCTATGTCTCCTTTATCTTTGTTAAAATTTTCTTAACCAAAAGTTTTTACTCTGTTTATGTCTTAATTATTCTATTGAAGCAGCTTTTACTGAAATCATCACCCTCTTCCCAGTGTCCTAGGAAGAACAGCCTTTCCTTACCCATAAAATAGTTCCAGGATGCACCAGGGGAATGGAAACCTGCTCTTCTTACATCCACAACAGAGACTATCTGCTGTAGAGTTGGGGTAGCTTTCTCAATGGAGAAACCTAGAATCGGTGGACATCTTTTAAAGAAAATAGTTTCTCACACACACACACACACACACACACACACACACACACATACACTCACACTCACACACACCTTTGTGCAGTCCTTGAATCCCCACTGTAGCATTACAATATCAGGCCATCTTTTTATTACTTTTTCCACTTGCCAGGAAATTTCTTGATATTTACTTTAACTCAATTGAGTATTTCTGAGTGTGTGTGTGTGTGTGTGTGTGTGTGTGTGTGTGTGTATGTGTGTGTGTGTGTATTAGGAGGTGGGAAGGAAGACAAAGACAGAAGATAGCCTGCTGTAGTGAGACTACTCTCAATAAACCATAAAGATGGCATAACCTCCCCTTATTGAAATCTTACTCAGCCCCCCTTGAAATCCTTCCCAGACACCCAGACATCACAGGGGGGAAGGCAGTACCCAGACTATTGTCATCTCTACTATTTTGTGCCCAGACAGTGAGCCCTTTGAAAAAGAACCATGCCCTCTGCTTTTCACCTTTCCATCCCTAGCACTCTGCATGGAACACACTAGGAATTTAATTAAAATTTGTTGATAGAATAATTGCATACATACCTGGTCCCATTGTAAAAGCTGAAGCCTGTCTCTTTGAGGCCTTACCCTCTAGCTTTAAAAGTCACCCCAAGATAGTGAGAGAGGCAGCCAGAAGCCTGTGCCCAGAAACATCTACAAATCTCCCCCAAATGAAGAGGACTGAGGCTTGCCCATTCTCTTCCCCAGATCCATGCTCTCTGGTATTCACACTGCCCCTGGTTCATCCATCTTGTGGTCCCTGCTTCTCTCAGCCTCAGGTGCAAATACCCTCCCCCACTCTCTCCAGACATTGTATTGTGACTTCTGTATTCATTCAAACTCCTCTCCTCCTTTTTCTCTGCTAGCCTGCTAGAGGGCAATGAACCCCCCTCACCTCACACAAAGGAAGAACCCTGGATTAGGGATCAGGAGACCCAAAACCTGGCTCTGCCTCTAATACCAGGCTCAGAGACCTGTTCCTGCCTACCACTCTGCTCCTTTCCTATGAACAGTGTCTGGATCTGCCCTTAGGCTATATCAGTAGGCAGGATCTAAACTCTAGCCTCCTGTTGCCTGAGATTCTTACAAGTCGTCCAGTCCCTGGCCCCTCTCCTGCAGGTTTGGGGCCAGTGGGCCATGGTTGTAGCCTGGGATGTGTGTAGTTAACAAACTATCTTGTAAGGAAAGTTTGGGAAGACTGGTTTAGATGATCAGTCTTCTGAAGTCCCATTCAGCTCTGATAGGGTCCTGCTTAAAACAGGACTTCAACTTCCAAACAGCAGCCAGAGTCGCAAACTCATGATTTTTGCCATATTTATACACCATGGACTTCATAGCTCCATGTCTTTTTTAAGTTATCCTGCACTAAAAAATCTTCTAGGGCTTATCATCCATAAAATCACAGCTTTGAGGTGCTATTTATATGGACATAAAATTCAAATTTAAAATGTTAATTTCTATAACAATAAAAATCATTTCAAGCATTATCCCACCAGGATGTATGTACTACACAAGAATTTTAAAATATTTTTTTCTATTAATGTTCTAAAAACAGTTAATTTAGTTGGTGTCCCCTAAGGGACATTTAACCCCCTTTTACTCTGCATTCAGAATGCTGCAGCCCATATTCCTGGGATGAGGGGGATCCAGTGGGGAGGGGCAAGGTCTTGGCAGTTTCCAGAAGCTTTGTGTTGTGTGCTCAGGATGCTTATCTCTGAATTAAGCGGCTCAGTATGAACGAGGCTGACAGAAAAGCTCTGTTTAATCACAATCCATAGTGGAGTTTCTGGTGCTGTTACTCTGGGAAAAGAGGAATGCACACCGATCGTGGTGTTATACAGCAGTGCTCCTGGTATTGTCCAATCCATCTCCTTCCTCCTTCAACGCCTGTGTGTGTGTGTTTGTGTGTGTGTGTGGGGGGGGGCACGCACACACACACACACACACATCTGCTTTTAAATGAAACCTCAGTTAAGGTAAGCATGATACCTTAAAAGCCAAGCCTTATCTTTGCTCCCCATCAGGCTCCCTTGAAAGAGCTTGCTGTCTGGCTAGCAGTTCTCTAGGAATCTGTTTTCTTTGTGGCAGCTGCGGAACCTAATGAATCAAGCCAATAAACCATTTTGACAACATCTGCTTCTTTTATTCCTTTCTCTCTCCAATCCCAGCCCCAATCTAAAAGCCTCAGACACCATCCCCTCCCACCACCATGGTGAAGGCAGACAGTTTCTGTAACTTGTTAATGGTGCCATTCTTCAACAAATCTGAAGGCCTTGGCAGGGGCCCAGAGGCCAGGGATCAAGTTCTGCTTTGCAATCTACACATTGACGGAGCTCTATACAGGGTTTGGGCGACCCCTCCCAGCGGGGTGCGGGGTGCCTGGCAGGGCTGGCTGCCCCAGATATGTCCTCCTATTGTTTGTCACCACCTCTGGCATTCAACCATTTGTCCCTTGAGCCATGTTTTAGTCTTCAGTGTTTTCTATCCAAAATCCAATCCCCAGAGACATGTAGTAACACCTCCCAGGGTGAGTCAGTACCTGGCTGAATCACAGGGACTGAAGGAACTGGGTCACCGGGAGGGCAGACAGAGTGAGGTGAGGGGTTATAGTGAGGAGATATGGGAGGGCCCACAGGCCTCTCCCCGCTCATGCTTTGGCTGACCTGGGGTTGCAAGCATAATTTAGCAGTGACACCACAAATGGGTTGTCTGTGTGAGGGTGGCCTGAGGTCCATGGAAATGAGTTGCTAACTTACCAAGTACCTATTTTTTAAATGTGGAGAAAATACAAAGTTTTGATCATTGTTACTCAAGTAAATTCTGCAATTTCTACTTCAGTCTTCCTGAAAGACAGCAAGTGGGATGAATAAAGGATTGGAAAATGTGTCATCCATCAGGCCCTAGGGTTGGTAGGAAGCAGAAAAAGAGATATGAGGTCAAGGGGTTATTTGCTTGCAGGGTTCACATCCCAATGTTATAATGTAACTGAAATAGAAAGTAAATTTCAGGGGAATTGGCTTCACAGCCACCCTGGTTAGACTTCACCTGTTGTGTGAGCTGGGGGATGGATGTGAGTGGTTCCTCCTGAGAGTGATCTAGTCGGGCACCTGGGTAGCGCTGCCAAGATTTTCTATAGTATTTTGTGGACCATGAGAGCAGTAGGCTAGGAGTTCAGGGACACCTTGCATGAATGAACCCAGTTGACCGGTATCTCCCACTCCAGAGATGAGCTAGTGTTTGAACTCAGGGAGACCTCAGTCTAGGTATTTATTTTGAACCAAGAACTAAAAGGACATATATGAGGTTACTGGGACTGCCATAACAAAATACAAAAGACTCTGTGGTTTCAGCTGCCCAATGTATTTTCTCACTGTTATGGAGTCTAAAAGTCTAAGATCAAGGTGTCAGCCAGTTCTATTTCTTCTAAGGCCACTTGCCTTAGCTTGCAGATTTCCTCACCAATGTATCCTAACTTCCTCTTCTTATAAGGACACTAATCAGGTTGGATGAAGGCCCACCATAGTAGCCTCATTTTCACTTAGTCACCCCTTTAAGGGCCTTATTTCCAAATACAGTCACATGCTGAGGTTTGAAGGGTTAGGGCTTCAATACATAAATTTTAAGAGAGGCCAATTCAGTCCTTAACAGTAGGGAAAACTCTGGGGGATGAGGTGTGCAATAATTTTCTCTTAGACATGCCCTCATTGTCCTACTTCTCCCTGAGGCACATCTTTCCTGGATTGTAGGGACACATTGCTTTTATCCCTTGATGTGCTCACCCTTTGACACAGATCCTTCATCATGATTTTGGGAAATCTTCAAACAGTCTTCCTGACTTGCAGCATAAAAAACCCCAACAACAACAGTGCAATATAAATATTGTGTATATTTAGCAAGATATTTAAATATTTTATAGAATCTAAAGTAAATAATGTATATATTTGAAATGTCAGTGTAAATATTTTATAGGCTGCAATATGACTGGCAAGTGTGGAGTCTAGGATGATTGGAGCTCTGCACAGGACGAATGGCAGGCAAGGCCAAGGCAAAAATAAATCCGAATAGGATCACCTGTTGCTTATATATCAGAAAGCATCTTTTTTTTCGCTCCTGCCTTGCATTGCTTTGAACACACACCCATTCTCAAATGAATTATCCACAACAACTCAGGACCAACTCTTGCCTGACAGCCTTTCGGAAAGGTCAAGGGCAGCATGTAAAACCCGAAATGACCAGCTAAAGTCATATTTATGTATTTGATTACTATCTGTCTCACCTACAGAATGTAAGTTCCAGGAAGGGTTGGTCTGTCTTATCACTGTATCCGATGGCCTAAAAGTGCAGACACATACTAGGCAATGAGTTTTTCTTAAATGAAAAAGTGTTGAGATTTGATGCCAAACTGAATACTGTTTCCAATACATAAGTTTCAAAACACTGCAATCCCAGCCCCACCCTGAAAGGGTCTACATTCTTTATTGTTAAGTCATACAAACCTTGAGTGTAAGTTTATTCCCATTGATTTATAGGAACTGGGTGAAGTTAGTAGTGAGAGGGGATGTTATTGCTGTTCACTTGGAGTTAGATGGTGTTTTGTATCTTGGAACCGAGGTGGGTATCACTGTAGTGAGAACTATCTAGGAGCCTTGGAGGTAGAGAAAGGCATGCTGTAATGGGGAGGGAGGAAGAGAACATCCAGAGAAGATGGTAGGGGTGGGAAGGAGAGTACTAGAAGATAATAGAAGATCTTTACTTTCTCAAGTCATCCCAGAAGTGCCTCTTCACAAGCCTAACCATGAGTAATGTTTCAAAATTAAATGTAACAGACTATCGTTATGGACTAGGCACTCAGAATTGTTACTGCATTCAGAATGCAACCAGTAATAGCATTCAGAGCAAATAATTACATAGGGCTTACCATGTCCTAGGCACTGTTCACACTTCTTTACATATATTAATCATTTCATCCCTAGAACATTCCCATGAGTAGTAGAAAGTCAAGGTGAAATAGAAATTCAGAGTATGAGTGACTTATCTAGAAATTTTAATTAACCAATGCTCCTCTCACCCCTGAATATTGAACTCTTATGTCTGTAAGTAAAAAAAAAAATGTTCCTCCTTCAGGATGCTCCGTGTGTGTGTGTGTGTGTGTGTGTGTGTGTGTGTGTGTGTGTATGTGTGTGTGTGTGTGTTCCTTATTTTCAGGTTTAGAACCACAGAGTATCTGCCAGGTAAACAGAATCTGCTTGGAATATATCTCAACTCTCACCAAGTCACAGAGCCTGAGGAATGAAAAGGCCCTCAGAGAGCCCCGGTGCAGAATGTCCACCTGACAAATAGGAGAGAGTGGCTCTAGAGAGCCACCATCCCTTGGCTGTTCCTCAGCTCCTTAGTTGAACCTGAAACCAGGTAATGTCCCGCCCCCCCCCCCATACAGGAGCAGATTTGTTGTCAGTCTTTGGAACACAGTGAATGTCAAGTGACTCTGTTAATTGTAGAGGTGTGGGGTAGGGAAAGAAAAAGAGAAGAGACAAAGAACATGAACAAAGCCATTTTTCCTTTCTGAAATCACGGTTGAACAGCACGAGGCAATTGAGCAACCAGTCCCAGGCTTTTTAAAGGTCTTATTTTTTTTCTCAATTAAAATCAAAGCCTAAATTCTCTGCACCAGAATGACAACAGAGACCTGTGCTGCCTTATATTATGTATTTCTTCCCACATCCTGCTCAGCTATGTTCTAATACGGTTATGAAATGCCATTCAAACCACAGTGTGACTACCACACAAGTCACACTGTATCAGGAGTGGACCTAGCCTCAGAGCCATTTTATCCATGGCTGCGGAGGGCTATAGAGGAGGCCACAGGTGAACTAGACAGCTCACAGGACAGGAGGCAAGCACATGGTGGAAGAGTATTTTGTTTTTGATGCCAGAGGAGGAGATGGGACTTCCAGACTCCTAAGGTTATGTGTTGGGTCTTTTCCCAAGGTTGGTGAAAGGGCACAATGCACATTCTCCTCTTGGTTTATGACAAGTCCTCAAGTTCTGTCATTGAGTCAAGGCAAATGGAACATTTCCACATTTATGGTAATAGCCTGGGCTGGTCACTGTGTCACCTGATGAAAAGTCAAATCATTCATTCTCCAGAGGTTCTACCTCAGGTGGCCCAGGCACCTACCTGAGAGTTCCATATTACTCTCAGGGGACCCCAGAGTCTACAGCTGGGCTCTGGTAATATCCTGAGCTCCAAGAAACATTAAACCACATTACACTGAACTGCATGTGCAAACCAGTACATTTTAGTGACACTTTCAATACCTTGAAATTGAACCCAAATATTTTGTTTCTTTTGTCTTATTTCTTGATTTGTATTATTTTGGTTGCCTTTGTTTATTATGTTTGTATCACCTTGTCAGGCAGAAAATTCAAGAAACTAGAAGATTCCCTTTTGTTTAGTTTGGATAATAAATATTAAATGAGTGACTACTGTTTGCTAGATTAATGTTGTCTCTATGGATTGAGAGATGAACAAAAAAAAATCCACTCAATAGTCACTATATAAGAAATGCTAGAAAAAATATAGGCATAGGGAGGAAGAGAAGCAAGGGAAAGAGGTCTCTGACTCAGGTAGAGGGTGCAGCAAAGGCACCTGGGGAAGGTGCCATAGAGGTTACAGTTGACCAAGTTTCTGCATTTGTATTTTTAATGCACCGCTTCTTATAGATAATTCAGAAACACCCAGATGCAGGGTTAAACAGAGCTGGGTTCAAATGACAGCTCTGCCTCTTACTACCTGTATCAGTCAGGGTAAGCTAACTGTAGAAATAAGGAGCGCTTGCACATCAAAGACTTAATGTGGTAAATGCTTATTTCTTATCCATAACACAGTGCAGATCAATGGGGTTCAGCTCCATATAGACATTCATGCTTCTTACATGTCTCCCCCTAGTCTGGGGTCTCATCGTCCTTAGCCGTCAGTTGCAGGGGAAAGAGAGGATGGAGGAAATACGCTTGCTGTTAAGCTGCCTCAGGTCAGAAGTGACTCACATTACTTATACTCACTTTCCATTGGCAAGAACAAGCCACATGGCCTGCCTAGAATCAAGAAGACTGGGAAGTGCAGCCTTGCTGAGCCCCCAGGAGGACGTGAGTGAATGTGGGCAGTCTGTGTATCATTCTGGGTCGCATCAGCAAGTCACCAAAGCACTGTGAGTCCCGGACAATGGCTGAGCCTGAATGCTTCTTTGTTACCTGGAAGCATTTTAGTCACCAGCTGTCCAGTCACAACCATCAACAGGTCAGCAAGCATGTTGTCCGACTCTGTGCTGGTCTGGGAACACAGCGGCGGTCCCTGTCCTACAGATGCTGGCACACATTGTGTCCTCAGAAGAGGCTGTCATATATTACATGGGTTTTTGTTTTTGTTTTGTTATAGTCTAATTTTAAGAAATTCCTTTAGAGTACATTTTATATATATATTAAGAGGGTGTCTTTAAACAGATTAATTCATGACTGCCCTCAAACTTTAGAACTCATGTTTTCTTGGAGGACTGAAATGTTACTCTTCTTCCATGCCCGGAGATAACAAAAGACTGGGCCATGAAGACTGACTTTGCCCTGCTGTTTTGCTTACAGAGTGTGAGGTCGTCCAATATAAAATACTCCAGATACGTTTCCTGGTACAGCATGCCTTGAAAATTATATGCTTTCAACTCAAAGCATAATTGGATACAAGAAACTAACGTTCATGCTGTTTTATAACATGTTTCTCATAGCCTGTGGCCTTTCGTCCCATCCCTCCCCCTCCTTGAGTGCACAACTGTTTCAGAAAAGAGATTAAACTTCAAAAGGATCCAAGTGTAATCTCTGAGCGGCTGTGGGTTTGTCAGGAAAACCCTGTCTCCACAGCAGGCTGGATACTGTTACCCTGCACCACATTCGTCACTGAATCCCAATCGGCAGTGTTTTTACAGACAGTCGGGATAAAAAAAGGAAAGATAAAATTTATGAATATCCGGGGTCCTCCCGGTTATCTGACAATGTTAATCTTTGGTGTTAATGCTGCAGAAGCTATAGACTGGCCCTTTGAAAATTGAAAATTAGGACATTTAAAAGAAATCAAAGAGCAAATATCAAACAAACAATACCTCTTCCATCATCTATCCTGTTGTCTATGTAATCCTTCGTACTTTAGTCTGAGAGATCGCTTCAGATTCTGAGGGCCTTTCAGGAGATTATCTGTATCAGTTAAGGCTTTGAAGTAAGGGCTTCTGGCATCTCATTAGTGACAAGAGATCAAAAAACCGAAGCTGGAGTGCAGTCCCCGGCCTGGAGGGCCTCATTCACACATCACAGAAGCGCTAAATTATCAAAGTCCCTGACAACCTTTATGTCTTACCTGTTTGGCCACAAATAGCCCTTCTGACCTCCTGCTGCCTTCCTCTCCCTTGTTCTTGCTTTTCCTTCTCTTGACCTAATTCCCTCTGTTTTTCCTAAATCCAGGACATCTGAAAGTTTCTAATGGCAGTACTCTTCTCTGTTAAGAATGTGTTTTAAGCATTTTTGAAAAAAAAGGAGGTGGGGGGAGTATCCCTATGGGGTTTGAGTAGTTTAAGTGGAAAATATTCCTTTGATGGAAAAAAATATTTTAGCAATAGGTTGCTTGCACTTTATTGGTACCATGGTAGATTTAACCATAAAGTGAAATTGTTTTCCTTATGGTATGAACTCAAAGAGTACATATGACTTGCCTTGTGGTGTTTGTGAGTCTAGATTGTGAATTAACACAGCTTCCTACCCCTGATGCTGTGTCTTGGTAGGAAGTTATCTGGGAAGGTTGGAAAAGATAGATAGGAATTCTAAGCATCTGTCCAGGTTACAGCTTACATTTTCCAGAAAATTTTCTACCTCCAGGGTCAGGTTATCATGGAAAGATGCTGTAGGCCATCATGAGAAGTCTTTATCTTCCCTTGGCTTTTCTCTTCTTGTCCTCTCTGCCTGTGCCTGCCCTTCTTTCCCAAAACATCAATATCACTGCTCTTGTACCTGAGTTCATATTCACTCAATGAAATGCCAACTTTGACCCAATCCAGCCAGCTTCTCAAATCCCATACTTCCACTGTGGGATAAATCCTGCCCCCCCTCAGCTGTTGGATGCTGCTGAAAGTCACATAACATATTTTCCTAGTCTCCCACATCAGTTAGGTCTTGCAACCTTTCTGTGTTTCTCCAGTCAACTGTCTGTGATTCTCCACTTATAAAAATTTACCTCTGCCCTTGAGGGCCCAGTCAACACTCTCTGCTAATTGGTTTCCCAACAGGGTGAAGACAAAAGCCATTGGGCAGGAACTCTCCCAAATTCTAACTCACTATTTCTCCCAGCTATGAGTCTCTCCACCCTCTGCCCATCCTGTTCCCTCACTCCAGTCCTAACAGTATAGGTGTCCTTCCTCTTGACTACAGCCAATCCCATTCTTCCTGCTCAAGAAATCACCCCCCTTCCCACTTTGTAAAAGCCTCAACTAACTCATTTTTTTCTCCTCCCATATTTTCAGCATCCCCAATTCAAAAGTCTTTCTCACTTGCTTTTATACATGTTCAGATATCTCCCACTTGAAAAGCAAAAAATTTCATCCTTTGAGTCCATGTTTCCCTTTAGCTAATGCTTTTTCCCCCTCTGATTTTCTTCTCAGTAAAGATGCTTAAGGTCTTGTCTGAGCTGCTGGGACCAGTTTGGCTCAGTGGATAGGGCATCGGCCTGCAGACTGAAAGGTCCTGGATTTGATGTACCTTGATTTGGGCGCATCTCCAGTAGAGGTGTGCAAGAGGCAGCTGATCAATGTTTCTAACTCTCTATCCCTCTCTCTTCCTCTCTGTAGAAAATCAATAAAATATATTTAAAAAAAGACTTGTCTAAGCTGAATGTCTTCATTTCCCCATCTCCCATTTGCTCCCCATTTTATCACAGTTTTATTTCTATTACCATTCCATTGAAACTCTTCTCCCTAAGGATAGTAAAGATAGTCTTACCATAAAATCCAATGGTCACTTTAGTTTTTCCCAGACTTGTTTTCTTTTTGGCATTCAACATAATTAAGAGTGCTTTCTTTCCTTGGATTTCTTGGATGCCAAGCTTTCTTGATTCTAAAACAAATATCTCTGGGTGTCCTCTAGAGAAGTGCTTAGGCAGGTACCTAAGAAATGTTTGAACAAAGAACTTGCATTAATTTCCTCTTGATGCCTGTTTCCCATTCTTTTCTCTTTCCTTTTATTTTCCCATGTGCCATAGATCAGTCAGAGGCTGCTCTCTGGTGGGAGATATGAGGGGTTATTGGTTCTTACCCTACTGTACATGACATAAACCCAGTGACCTGAATATCTACAGGAAGTCTACCCAAGGCAAAGCGAGCCTTGGCCCAGGAGCTGATTTATAATCATAGAACCACCTAGAAGGAAAGAGAGCCATTGAGACTAAGTGTATGGACTGACTCATCATCAGTCATGAAGTGAGAAGGCATTTTGTCAGCATATTATAAACTCCTCGCTACCAGGGGCTATTTGTATTCTTTTGCAATTTGAAGTTCCTTAAACTACTTGCTATTTCTGAATTATTTTGACAGCTAAAACCCTTTAATATGTGACTATCTGGCAATTATAAAATGCAACCTCAAGCCCAGTTGTTGGAAAAGTCAACATTCTCTTATTATTAACAGAACCTGGATGTCTGTGGTAAAATAGAGGCAGGTAAGAAGTTTTATACCACTCTATCTATGTTCTGTAGCTTTATTCTGGCAAATTGGTAGCACTATAGCTGCCCATGGTAAATTAAAAATATACTCAAATTATTCAGGGCCTACTTTGTGCCAAAAACCATGCTTTGTGCTTTACATATATCAATCTCATCTTCACACCTATAAGATGAGCATTATTGTACCCATTTAACAAATGATAAAACTAAGGTCAGGGGGCATCTTATCCAGGTAAGTGGCAAATCAGGGAGCTGGAATTTGAGTCAGTTCTGTTGGCCCCACAATCATCCCTCCAAATGCTACTCTCATTGAGGTCAGCACTGACCATCATGTTGATGAACCCACCAGGTGCAATACCTAGATCCAGTGATATTTAACCAGAGGTACTGATACATTTATAGTAAACTAGCACATGAGTTACCTCCTGCATTTATCTGTTCCTCTCTGTGCAGGATGCTAGAGAGCAACTGAATGAGCAAATGGAGGAAGAGAAGAAGGCCTCATTGTAGATTCTCATTCAGTTGATCAACAAACCCAATTATTGAACAAGGCATTTTATTAGGTACTTGGGAGATGCAAACCTGTTCCTACCATTGGGAGCTTACAATTTGTAATAGGTGATGGACAAGTGTCCAAAATCACAAAAATTGTGAGAAAGGAGGTGATAAATGCCAAAGAAAAGTTCAAAGGGCTCCACAGGTAAGGAAACCTAGTGGAATTAGGGAGCTGGAGGTCATGGTTATATCATCAGGAATGCACACTGCCAAGAACAGGGAACATTCACTGTGCTTGGTGTTGGGGGTGGAGGGATGCAGACCCATGTAGGAGCAAAACCCTAGAAGCATAGATAGAAATAGTGAAAAAGAAAGTGGGGCAGAGAAATAAAATTAGTATGAAGCTAAATCATATTTCACAATATTTCTAAAATATTTATTTTCTCTTTCTGTGTGTGTCTGGAAAAGGAGAGGCATGAAGGAAATCAGGAGAGAGAGAACACAAATATGATGGTTTGAATCAGAGTAGTAGTAAATGTTGGCCCACAGAAGTCATCTAGCTTAGATAAGGGATCCCATAGCCTCTCCAGGGTTTGACTGCCACAGAGAAGGGCTCTCAGAATTGTGTGATCAGCAGAAAATGGAGCCTGGCTTAAGTGGTTTTAAAGCAAGATTTCAGCTGGGATTGCCCCAAGGATCCCCGGAGCAACAGGAGCAAAAGGAAATAATAAGCAAAATGGCTTGGCATTTCACCCCTTCCCTCTTCTTCTAACACTAAGCTTAATGGACAGGCTTTTCTGTCCAGTGTACACACTCTCCTAGGGCTTAGCAGGGGAGGGTGGGATTATTAGGCTGTGACTGGATCTGAACTGTATGCAGTTTCTAGTGTGAGGTTGTTGGGACAATGAAGGGGACACAGAGGACAATAATGTACATACAGAGCATTTGCTAAAGTCTGAAGGGGGGAAAACCGGAAGGGAGCCACAAATATCTGAACTGATTGCATCCATCAGTTTTGTGCTACTTACTTGATCCCCAGACAGAGTGTGTGCCCTGCATCTCCAGGCAGCACATTCTGGCTGCTGGAAGGGGTGTTTGGGAATGGGCCCCTGATGTGACAGCAGTGGGAGTGAGCACATTTGTCACATTTGGACTTGAGGTGTGGGTTCTAGGATTAGTGGGAAAATACTTAAGTGGGAGAAGAGTGGTGTCCTTCACAAGCTACAGGTGTGACTGGAGGGGTCTCCCTGAGGGGGGCTCACTTTTGTCTGTGCTATGTATGGTTTTGGAGGAAAAGGTAGAGTGATGGCTGAAGACCGATGTGTTCCTTGGCTCAAAATTGGGCCCAGCAGATAATGAACCCGTCTGGTTCTTTCTCAAAAGGGAGCCACACGTTGTGGTGCTGTCATCTGTTTGTGTTTCCGCCACTGATCATTCTGGGAGGCTCATGCTGCCGAACTTAGTTATTTATGTGCAAAGCTTTTCTCTAGGGGAATGGGGACTTTTGTCAAGCTGGGAACTACCTTACAAACAAGGAACAGCTATGCATACAGAATAAGGCCTTCAAAGCCTCTGCTCTGATTGTGGTCACATTAAAGTGGAGAACATTTGGACCAAAGACCAGTCACTGGAGGAGTTTCCGGCAGGATCCCAGTCCTTTTTGCTTCCCCGAGCTGTCTTCAGGCTCAGCTCCATGCACACCCCCCAGACTGAGGGCTGGCCATGTGCCTTCCCTAGCACACTTGGCTCATATGGGTCTCCCTGTGAAATCCAAATCACTACCTTTGTCAGGGAGGTAAGAGGTCAAGGACTTACTATGCCATGGAAACAGAAAACATGTTGGATGAGAGACAGAGAAAAGCAAATATACTTTGTCCTCAGAGGTCATGGCTGTGGTAAGAGGAACCAACTTGTTCCATGAAGGTAAGATGCCCTAGATGAGGCTCACTTAGCTATATGTATAACTCTTACCATTCCAAGACTCTCAAGGGCTACAAAATATTTATATGCAAAAAGTACAGATTGAGCTAGAGCATAAAATTCTTATCAAAGTGTGCATTTATATGTGAATCAATGAGACTAACTGGGTTACTTTTTGAGCTGTATATAATCATTCACTAAACAGGCAGTTATCAAATGTGTGCTGAGTTCTAGGCCCTGTTCTGTCCTATGAGGATGAAATAGCAAACAAAAGAAAAACTCTTTACTTGTGAGAAGAAGAGATGGTAACAGACAAATAACCAATGATGGAATTTAGTATAGTGTACAGTGAGTGATAAATACTATAGAGAAACTAAAAACAGAGTGAGGTGTAGAGAGGCCTATGGCCAGGGGCAGGCTTACAGCTAACAAAGGGTGGAGCCTCACAGAGAAGGCGGTTTTAGCAAAGACCTAATGGTGGGCTCCAGCCATGCAGCTACCTGAGGAAAGAGTTTTCCAGATGTTCATTCATAATAAAATGCCCAATAAAATTACAATTTTTAAAAATCAGTGGCCTTCAGTGTAAATACCTCATCCAATCCTCCGAGGCCACAGTATTTTATGGGAACACTGAGAGAGACGAGCCTCACACTGGGCAGGGTGAGTCCTTTTCTAAGCAAAACAGATTATTTCTCAGGGAGGAATCAGGAAGTTTCTGAGTGGGGAGGGGCTCAATGAAGCAATTGCTATATCCTCAATAAAAATCATAAACACCTCATACAACCAAATGAAATTATGGACATAGAAAAGGAGCTCCCACCCTTAGATGCTATTCTTTCCTCCAATTTCAATAACATTCAATTCAATTCAGATATGAGGTATTATTAAATATCTGCACAAGTGGCTCCTGTTTCACTGCCAAGGATGCATGTTGTCCTCTAAGATACATAAATGGAAACCAATAAAGAGCCCATAAGTAACTTCTGTCTTGTCTCAGAAGAGACCAACAGAATTAACTCCATGGAAATGACCTCTGTAATTAGTCACAATTGGCAGACCTCATCATCTGCTACAAAAACATATGGAACTTGGTCTCTCTCTGGTTTTTATCATCATATGACAGGAGAGCACAATGGTTGTTTTCTGCTGCCAAGGTCCTATAGCACCTACATTAGAGGAATAACACTGAGCACCATGACTTTTCTCAGATGCCTTAAGGTTAGTTTCTCTGCAATCATCCTGATAACCATCAACCAAATAGATGCTGGCGCCCTCTCTGAACTGTATGTTAGTGATCCATACAAGGTGCCCTGATGTAAAAACTAATGCAACCAGAATTAATGTCAGCTAAAAACTCACACAAGAGACTTTTCCTGGCATGGAGAGTGAAGCTATCTAACTGAGGTTGCAGAGATTATTTCATATGAGGAATGTGAATGGTGAAGTCAAAAGAAGATTTGTAAGCAGAAACAGTTCAAAGTGCTTCAAATTCTATTCCTCAGCCCCACTCCAGCAGAGTCACTTTGATAATTTATTAACTCTTTTTTTGCCTCACTTTCTTCATCTATAAAACAGACTGAAAATAGGGCCTACCTCATCACATTGTTATGAGAATTAAATAAGTTAATATTTGTGAAGCACATACAACAGTTCTTGGAATACAGTAAGCACTTAATAATAATAACTCTTTCTATTATTCTCATGGAGCAAGAAACATTTGTAGCAATAGTATTTGGCTTACTATATATATTTTCTAAAATTTCTGGAACTTAATTTCAAATTCTGCAAACGGGAGTCTGGAGGAAAAAGGAAAGCTGCCGAAACAAAAGCAGAGGCCAAGTGACAGGTCTAAAGATTTTCAAGGAATTCTCAGTGACTGGGTTGTGGGAGGGGCCATTCACCCCACTATACTGGGAGAACACTTACCCCACATGGGAGAACTGATAAAAACCTTAAGTTTTTCAGCTAATACAGTTGGTATCTATACAAGGATCTCTGTCCAGCAAAGGGCACAGTAACGTTGGACCACCCGCAGAGGAATAGGTCTGGGATAGGGGAACACACCCACCATATTCCCTGAAAGCTAAACAATGCCTCCCCTGCCTAAAGCCTTCCAGAAACAGATTTTTTAGTGATTAAGATTGACAACTGACTAGCAGACAGAGGCAGGCAAAGGCAGAGCCCAGGGGATCAGGGGAAGTTTGCTGGAGCATTAATCTTGGCTGAAATAAATTCCACTTTACTCCCCGCCCCCTTTTTCCTCCCTTTTTTCTTCTCTTTCCTTTTTTAGTTTTTCTCTTCACTTTCATTTTCCCATTTTTTTAAATTTAGTTTCTTTATCTATCTGCTTTATTGATTTGTTATTATTCTAGCCTCTTGTTTCATTCATACATCTAATTTTCCTCTTTCCTTTTCCTACTCAATTTTTTTCTTCTTGCTTTTTTTTTACCACCTCCTTTCCCCCTCTCTTTCCTTTTTCCTTTTTATTCCACTGCTTTCTCATCTTTTCTCCTTCTTCTTCTTCTTCTTCTTCTTCTTCTTCTTCTTCTTCTTCTTCTTCTTCTTCTTCTTCTTCTTCGGTTTAGGTCACTCTGCTTTCTCTTCTATTTTACTTTTCAATTTTTTCTTGCCTTTTCATTTATTTTCTCCCTCCTTTATTTTAAACTGTTTTCTTCCCCCTATTCCTCTAATTCTGTATTTTTATTTTCTTTATATCAGTTCTGCATCTACATATTCTTCTCCTATTTTGCTTATTGTATTTGTTTGTGCTTTTCCTGTTTGTTTATTTGTTGTTGTCTATTTATTTGTTTTTTCCTTATTTTTTCCCTATTATTCTTGCTCTTTTTTTTATTTTTCCTAATTCTCTCTTCTCTGGTAGTTGCTTTTGTTGGCGCTGTAGGGATCCTGTGTACATTTTTGTTTTGTTTCTTCTGTTTCATGTTTTGTGTTGCTGTATTTTGTTCTGTTCAATCAGTACCTCCACAAAAGCTCACACAATATGGTCAGAATTGAGCCACATAGTCAGCCAGCCTGAGAGGAGACTCCATCCATGAATGGGACAATAACATTCAAGACTCAACGACAACAGGAAACCCCAAATAACTCAGCTAAAGGGCTTCCTTAGAGGACCCAGTTCAGGAAACCTAAGATACTGTAGCACTGGGTCCCACAAAAAACATATTACATAAGACCACCCCACAAAATCTTGGAGGTATAGCAGTTTGATCTAATACATAGAAACAAGAAGAAAGTGACAGTAAAAATGGGGAGATAGAGAAACAACCTCCAAATGAAAGCAAAGGAAGAATCACCAGAAAAGGATCTAAATGAAAGGGAAGCAAGCAATTAGTCAGATAAAGAATTCAGAGAAATTGTAATAAGTGTGCTCAACAATTTAGTGAGAACTACAAGCTACTTAATAAGAATTATAAGGATATTAATAATATTAAAGGACCTAATGAGAGCTAACCAATATGAAAAAAAAGAGGTTGAAAGAATAAATAAGAATATATTGGAAATGAGAAATAACATTGCTGAAATAAAAAATACCCTGAAAGGATTCAAGAGTAGATTAGAAGAAACTGAAGACCAAATCAGTGAATCAGAAGGCAAGGTAGAAAAAGCATCCATTCATAGCAATAAAAGAGAAAAAAATTGAAAACAGGAGAGTTTAAGATAGCTTTGAACAACATGAAATGTAAAAATATTTGCATCAAAGCAGAACCATACAGAGAAGAATCTAAGCAAGGAATAGAAAACCTGTCTAGAGAAATAATGACAGAAAAATTTCCTAATCTGATAAAGGAAAAAGTCACTCAAGTACAGGAGACACAGAGAGTCCCAAGTAAGATGAAGCCTCAAAAGACCCACACCTAGGCACATATTAATTAAAATGGCAAATATTAAAAAGAAATAAAGAAACTTAAAGTCTGCAAAAGAGAGACAGAAAGTTAATTGCAATGAAGCTCCCATTAGATGTCAGCTGACTTCTCAATAGACACACTTTCAGGCCAGATGGGAATGGCATGAAGTATATGAGGTAATGAAAACCAAGGAACTGAACCCAAGACTACTCTATCCAGCAAAAGTATCATTCAAAAACCTAAGCTGAGTTTCACAGACAAAAAAGGGCGGGGGGGGGGGTAGCTAAAAGAGTTTATAACCACAAAATAAGCACTGTAATAAATGCTAACAGGACTATTGTAAGAAGAAGAATTAAAGAGAAAGAGAAGAACACAAGCACAGAGAATAAGAATGGCAATAAATAAGTACCTATCAATAATAATCTTAAATGTAAATGGCTTAAATGCTCCAATCAAAAGATAGCTGAATAAATAGGAAAACATGACCCATATACTGTATATACTTGTCTACAAGAGACCCACTTCAGGACAAAGGACACACACAGACTTAAAATTTCCAGGCAAATAAAAATTTAAAAAATAATAATAAAAAAGCTGCAGTAGCAATATTATTATACAAATAAAATGAATTTAAAAATCTCTCTATAGCTCCTGCTGAGTGGTCCCAGGCAGTGGCTGAGTTTGCACCTCCCTGGAGAACTAAGAGCCAGTTGATCCAGTGGACAGTATCCAACCATACATGATTACAACTCTATACATCCATAAAAGACACACCCAAGGAGCAGACTCAGTGAGCACCAAAGCCCCACTGAAGCAAGTCCTGTTCCATAATGGTATCTTCTGCACATTAGCTCTCACTGTAGTCACAGCTGGTCCTCACAACCAATTCGCCTAATAGTCAATTTTTCCCAGTGATACCAACATCATTCAAGTCTTAACTATAATACTGTGCACACAGTCCACAAAAGGGCACATCTAGAATGCCCATCTCAGGTAATTAGGGAGGCTAAATCACTGAGCCCTATAGACTATCTACTACATAAGACCACTCTACCAACTCCAGGAGATATAGCAGCTCTACCAAATATATAGGAGAAAAAACAAACAAACAGGGAATCAGCCAATATGTGGAGACAAATAAATATGTTACAAATGGAAGAAATGGAAGCAAGAGCGAAAGGAAAAGAAAAAAAATGAAGATAGTGTAAGGAGCCTTTAGGAAAACTTAAAGCATACCAATATTCACAATATGCGGGTGCCAGAAGAAGAGAAGAGAGTAAGATACTGAAAATCTATTTGAAGAAATAATGACATAAAACATTTCCTATGCAAAGAGAATCTCAAACAAGAGGAACCCAAAGAGGACCCCACTGAGACACATCAAAATTAAAATGCCAAGGGCTAAAAACAAAGAATCTTAAAAGAAGAAAGAGAAAAGCAGTTTGTTATCTACAAGGGAGTGCCCATATGACTGTGAGCTGATTTATAAACAGAAACTATGCAAACTTTAAGGGAGTGGCAAGAAATATTCAAAATGATGAATAATAAGGACCTACAAGCAAGATTACTCTACCCAGTAAATCTATCATTTAGAATAGAAGGTTCAATAAAGAGCTTCACAAACAAGAAAAAGCTAAAGGAGTTCATCACCACCAAATCAGTATGAAATGATGAAGGGCATTCTTTAAGAACAACAACAAGAAGAAGATAAAAAATATGAAGAATAAGCCAAAACCGGTTTGGCTCAGTGGATAGAGCGTCAGTCTGCGGACTCAAGGTTCCTGGGTTCCATTCCAGTCAATGGCATGTACCTTGGTTGCGGGTACATCCCCAGCAGGGGATATGCAAGTGGCAGCTAATTGATGTTTCTCTCTCATCGATGTTTCTAACTCTCTATCCCTCTCTCTTCCTTGCTATAAAAAACCAATAAAATATAATTAAAAAATATATGAAGAATAAAAAGGCAATCAATACATAACTTTCAACAACTTAATAAAAAATCAAAATGAACAAATAAGAAATCTAGTGAACAGGTGAATGAAATAGAATCAGCATCATGAAAATGGATTAGACTGCTGATTCTCAGAGGTGAAGGGTATTCAGGGGGCAGGAAGAGACTAAATCAAGGTCTTATATGCATATAACTACAGACACAGACAATAGGGTGGTGAAGACCTGGGGTGGGGCAGGGTGGGACCTGGGTTGAGGATGGCAATGGGGTTAAAAAAGAGGGACATCTGTAACACTCACAACTATAAAGATTTTATTTTTTAATGAAAAAGGAAGGCACACTTCCAAACTCTATTTATGAAGCTAACATTATCCTAATTCCAAAACCAGATAAAGACACTAAAAAGAAAGATAATTGCAGGCCAATATCCCTAATGAACACAGATGCTAAAGTCCTCAACAAAATTTTAGCGAATCGGGCCTAGCAATACATTAAAAAGGCCATACACCATGACCAAGAGGGATTTATTCCAGAGATGCAAGTCTGGTACAATATTCACAAATCAATGTGATACACTACATAAATAAATTGAGAGACAAAAATTTCATTATCATATCAATAGACGCAGAAAAGCATTCAGCGAAACCCATCATTCTTTTTTGATAAAAACTCTCAGCTAAGTGGGAATAGAGGGCTCTTACCTCAACATAATAAAAGCCATATATGACAAACCTACAGTGAATATTATACCCAGTGGGCAAAAACTAAAACCATTTCCCCTAAGAACAGGAACAAGACAGGGAAGTCCACTTACTACTTTTGTTCAACATAGTATTGGAAGTTCTAGCCATAGCAATCAGATAAGAAGAAAAAATAAAAGGCATCTAAATTGGATAAGAAGTAAAATTGTCATTATTCACAGATGACATGATACTGTACATAGAAAACCCTAACAACTCCACTCAAAAACTACTAGATATAATAAATGAATTCCACAAGGTAGCAGTATACAAAATTAAGATCCAGAAATCTATGGCATTTTTATATACAAATGAGTTCCCAGAAAGAGAAAGTAAAAAAAACCAAAAAAAAAACAATTTAATTTACCATTGCAACAACAACAAAATTAAGGTACTTAGGAATAAACTTAACCAAGGAGGTAAAAGACCTGTACTCATAAAACTAAAGGACATTGAAAAAAAAGTAATAAAGGGAAATATAAACAAGTGGACGACTGTATCATGTTCATGAATTGGTAGACTCCATCATTAAAATATCCGCACTACCCATAGCATTCTATATATTCAGTATAATCCCTATTAAAATACCAACAGTGTATTTCACAGATATAGAACAAACTCTTCAAAAATTTATATAAAACCAAAAAAGACCTCAAATAGCCACAGAAATCTTGAGAAAAAAATAACAAAGTTTAAGGGATCCCAATATCGGATTTCAAGTTATAGTACAAAGCCACTGTAATCTAAACTGACTGGTACTGGCACAAGAACAGGCATATAAATCAATGGAACAGAAAAAGGAACCCAAAAGTTGACCCACACCATTATGCTCAACTAATATTTGACTAAGATGAAAAGAGTATACAGTGGTGTAAAGACAGTCTCTTCTATCAATGGTGTTGGGAAAATTGAACAGGTACATGCAAAAAAAATATGAAATATACCAGCAACTTACACTATACATAAAAATAAAATAAAGTCAAAATGGATAGAGAACTTAAATGTAATTTGTGAAATCATAAAAAATTTAGAAGAAACGATAGGCAGCTAAATCTCAAATCTCTTGTAGCAATACATTTACCAATTATATCTCCTAGGGCAAAGTAAACTAAGGGGAAAATAAACCAATGAGACTCTGTCAAAATAAAAAGCTTCTGCACAGCAAAAATAATAATCAACAAAATGAAAAGAAAGCCCACTGCATGGAAGAACATATTAGTTAATGATGCATCCGATAAGAGGTTAATTTCCAAAGTATATAAGGAACTCAGACAACTTATCAAAAGGAAGACATAATCCTGTTAAAAATGGCTAACTGATCTAAATAGACACTTCTCCAAAGTGGACATATAAAAGGCCAGGAGACATGAAAAAATGCTCAAAGTCACTGATCATCAGAGGGATGCAAATAAAAATGACAATGAAGTATCAATTCACACCTGTCCGAATGGCTATCATAAACAAATCAACAAATGACAAATGCTGCCGAGGATGTTGAGAAAAGGGAATCCTTTTTGGGGGAGTGGGGTGGGGGGGCATTGGGCATGGCGGGTTGATGGGGCAGGTGGAAATGAAGATTACTGCTGGTGGAAATGAAGATTAGTGGCAGCCACTGTTGCAAAGAGTATGGAGTTTGCCCAATAAATTAAAAATGGAACTGGGTTTTGACCCAGTGATCCTACTTATAGGAATATATCATAAGAAACCCAGAATACCAATCAGAAAGATTATATACACCCTTATGTTCATAGTAGCACCAATTAGAATAGCTAAATTTGGAAACTGCCCAAGCGCCCATCAAAAGCTGAGGCACATTTACAAAAAGAATACTACACAGCTATAATAAATATGGAACTCTTATCATTTGCAATAGTATGGATGGACCTGGACAGTATTATGCTAAGCAAAATAAGCTGGTCAGAGAAAGATAAGTATCACATGATCTCACTCATATGTGAAATCTAATGAACAAAATAAACTGTTGAACAAAATAGATCCAGAAACATAGAAGCATGGAACAAACTCCTGAACTGCAAAGGGAAGTTAGGGTAAGGGTGGGAGTGTGGGAAGAGATCAATCAAATAACTTATATGTATATTAGGAACTCAGTGCATAAACTCATGCAGCTTGAAAGGAATTGTGGGTATGAGCAGGGCTGGCACTGGCAGCAGGTGTGAGCGTTGGGCAGGACCACAGCACATGGGAGCAACGAATTTTCAGTAGCCATCAGAGGCTCGCCCTGATGACAGAGACTGGCACCCTGCCTTGATCTGGTGCCCCCACTCACCTGCTCCGCTATCTCACCGTGGCCAGTGCCCACCATGTTCCACACTCTGCCACCTGCTGCTGACACCCACCATGTTCTGCATACGTCCCCTGGTGGTCAGTGCACATCATAGCAATTGGTTGTTCATTTGTTCTGCTGTTTGGTTTATTTGCATATCATGGTTTTATATATATAGACTAGAGACCCAGTACACGAAATTTGTGATTGGGGTGGGAGGTGTCCCTCAGCCCAGCCTGCACCCTCTCCAATCTGGAACCCCTCAAAGGATGTCCTACTGCTGGTTTACAGGGATCAGGCCTAAACCTTCAATTGGAAATCCCTCTCATAATCTGGGACTGCTGGCTCCTAACCGCTCACCTGCCTGCCTGCCTGATTGCACCTAACCACTCTGCCTGCCAGCCTGCTTGGCCCAACTGCCCCCCGCCTCCTGCCTGCTTACCCCCAAATGCCCCGCACTGCCAGCCTGATCACCCCCAATTGCCTCCCCTGCTGGCCTGCTCACCCCCAACTGACCCCTTGCTGGCCTGCTCACTCCAAAATGCCCTCCCTGCTGTCCTGATCACCTCCAACTGACTCCAACTGACAGAGTGAGGGGTGAGGGCTGTTTTCAGGCTGGCCACATCCCCTTCAAGGTGGGGGTCCCTCCTGGGGTGCCTGACAAGCCTGGGTGAGGGGCTGATGGCTGTTTACCAGTTGGCCAAGCCCCCCAGCGGGAACTGTCACCCCATGGGAGTGTGGCCAGCCTGGATAAGGAGCTGAGGGCTGTTTCTAGGCTGGCCATGCCTCATGGCAATCCAGACTTCCAGCCCCTCCTTTTATTCTTTTCTTTCTTTCTTTCTTTCTTTCTTTCTTTTTTTTTTTTTTTTTTTTTTTTTAGCACCTCCTTGAGCAGAGGTCATGGCTGACTGGAAGCAAGTATCTGGGATTTATTTATCTTCTATAATTGAAACTTTGTAGTCTTGAACAGAGGCCAGGGCTGGACAGGGCAGTGGGAAGCTTGGTTTCCTCCATTGCCGGGGCAACCCAAGCCTCCTGCTTGCTCCAGCACCATGGCCGCTTCCATCTTAGTTGGGTTATTTTGCATACTTGCTCCTGATTGGCTGTGGGTATAGCAGAGTGATGGTCAATTTGCATGTTTCTCTTTTATTAGTCTAAATATTAAGTCTATGTAAGAAATATGCATACACTGATTTATAGTAGAAGAAAGTGAACCTACAAAGTATAATTTAAAAGGTAGCTACTTTAAGAAACAAAAGCTTTTTAAAATTTGTTTTCAGCCTATATTTTTTACTACTTGAGGAACTACCTTACCTTAGCTTACTGAATAGCACTCATTCCACTATTCTACATAATAAATGTCCAGCAACCAATAGTAGAATGACCAGAATGACTAGTCAACCAGTCGCTATGATGCGCACTGACCACCAGGGGATAGGCGCTCAACACAGGAGCTGCCCCCTGGTGGTCAGTGTGCTACCACAGTGGGAGTACTGCCTGGCTGACTGGGATGAGTGGCTGCTCCCACTGTGAACCCTGGGCTGACGGGCTGGAACCTGGGCTCCTCTTCCTCACTCCCTGCCACCTCTACTGCCGCCAGGCTCATAGAGCTAACCCAAATTTGTAGCCACCGCAGGACTGAGGCCTATTCTGCTGCCTTTCAGTGCTATCATCCCTTGGCCCAGCCCTAACCAGGTCCCCTGGAGAGGCAATTGCTTTGGCTCCATAGAAGATGCTGGACCAGAGAGCAGCTGCTCAGAGGATAATTCCACAGCAGTTCGTCTGACCAGGATGAACAGTGCTCTCATAGTGGGCCAATCCTTGCAGGCCATGTCCCCCCACCCCCCGCACCAGTGCACGAATCCCATGCACCAGGATTCTAGTATTGTAATAAATTGTTAGACAATTCTTGCCTTTATGTCCCCAAACTAACAACATTTGAAACATTAACATCACTACAGTGTACTGAGGCTCTGAAGGCTTCCTCTGACTCATATACTCTGACATGAGTCTCTGTCTAAATACAGACAGACTCCAAGGGAGCCTTCCCCAGAGTGGCCTGTGATTAATCTGGTGACTTGTAAACAAATAAGCTTCCGTCAGCTCTAGTTTTCTACATTTCTCTGTTCCTTCCATTCTTTCTAAGGATTGGCTCAAATTGTGTTAAAAGTCAAATTTTATTACAGTGAATTCTATAGCAGTGTTTAAATTATTTTTATTATTATGGAAATTGTTATAACTAGTAATGTCTTAAGCATTTAATTGGGTTTCAAAATCTTAATGTTAAATTGAGACCCAATTGAAACAGTGATATTTATGTTATAATCAATGAGTTATTTGTATGTTAGAGTGCTCAGGATTTTTCAAAACCAGCCAACTAGAGGAGAACACCATATTCTAGAAATTTATACCTAAAATAATGAGCACAGGGCCTAACATCTTTGCAGCTAAACATGCTTATACTTTTACAATATAGAGCAACCAGTGAAAACCACGACCAAAGCAGGATTTTATCAATAAATCATGAACTTTACTATCTATACTAATAAAAGCCTAGGTGGCGTCTCACCCTCACATCATCACAACATGGCAGCCCTCACATTATCACAAGATGGCTGCCACAAGATGGCCAACAGAAGAAGGCAGTTAGGGGTGACCAGGCTGTCAGGGGAGGACAGTTGGAGGTAATTGAGCCTGCAGGGGAGGGTAGTTGGGGGCAATCGGGCTGGCATGGGTGCAGTTAGATGTCAATTAGGCCAGCAGAGGAGTAGGTAGGTGTGATCAAGCTGGAAGGCAGAGGCAGATAGGAACCAGCAGTCCTGGATTGTGAGAGGAATGTCCCCTGAGGGTTCCCAGATTGGAAAGGGTGCAGGCTGGGCTGAGGGATACACCCCAGTGCATGATACTCTAGTCTATATAGTAAAAGCCTAAATGACCATTATGGCAGAACTACCAGGAGCTATGATGTGCACTGACCACCAGGAAGCAGATGCTCAGTGCAGGAGGGCTCGTAGCTGTTGAGTGCAGTGGTGGTGGCGGGAGCCTCTCCTGCCTCTGCAGCAGCACTAAGGAGCAGTGAGCTTAGCAGTAAGGAGTGAAGAGGTGGGCAGCAAGAAGCAAAGGGTCCTGGACTGTGAGAGGGATATCTGCTTGCAGGCTTAGGCCCAATCACATGGCAGAGGGACATTCCCCCAAAGGGTCCCAGTCTTGGGAGAGGGCACAGGGCAGGCTGAGGGACAACTTGCCAGTCCACAAATTTCATGCACCAGGCCTGCAGTACTAGGAATGATAGTAAGAAGGATTTCAAGGCCTAAA
The DNA here is from genome assembly GCA_963924515.1 of Vespertilio murinus. Lineage (NCBI taxonomy): Eukaryota > Metazoa > Chordata > Mammalia > Chiroptera > Vespertilionidae > Vespertilio > Vespertilio murinus. Next base: position 128,150,152 of record OZ004704.1, on the reverse strand, counting down.
GTACTTTATGTCAGCAGTTGTCATCAGGATTCTTAAGATGCAAACAAACAAACAAACAAACAAAAAACCAAAAAATCCTCCTCAGTCAGTTTAAGTAGACACAGAATTTATTGAAAAATATTAACATTTTCATAGATTCTCTAGAAAGGTTAGAGAAACAGACTTGTAAGGAATGCATCCAGCCCAAGTCACCTGCCAGCTTGAACCACTCCAGTGAAAAATGCAGTGGCCCCACTAATTACATAGCACAACGTTTCACTTTAGCAAGATGGATAAACCCTGAGATCTGCTGTACAACATTGCATTTGTAATCAACAATAAAATGTACTGTATACTTTAAAAAATTGTAAATCTCATGTTCTTATCACAATAAAATAAAAACTTTAATATATAAAAATAAAGAGAGACCAAGGAATGGGCACTGAACATTGTCTTTTTTTTTTTTTTAATCCTGAGTTCTGGCCTCTAGCACTAGAAATGCAGCCTCTGTCATCTCCAGGAGCTGGATGGTATCTGCTTGCAGTGTGGGTTCTGAACAGCATTTCCTTCTGCTGGAGGCCTATGTGGCTGCATTTGGTTGGCCGACTACATCAAGGCCACTTTGCCTTGGCTGCCAGTGAGGCTGAGCAAGCATGCTGCTGCCTGCACGGAAGCCTGAGGAGCAAGTCTGAGAGGCCCTGACTCATAAGATAGGGAATTCCCAAACACAGGAAGAGTGTTTAGAAGTACTGGCTACCAAAAAAGAATGGAAAAAGTCTCTTCTCCAAATGTGCTGCTTTGCCTCTGCAGCATAATATCTCAGGGTGCTGATGAAAAATAAAGATTCTGGGCCCTGCCCTCAAATCTTATGAATTAGAATCTCAGGTACATTAGCAACCTATATTTTCCACAGGCTCCTTCGATGAATAATATAGAGAATGCCTACACAGTTTCTGTAATTCTATATAGAAAAGACTTCTGCTGTGGACCAGAGAAATAATAAACATCTGTTTATCCTTTCCACAGAAGGAAAAAGAAAGAAGGGAGAAAGACAGTATTATTATGTGTGCAGGAACATGGACTCTGAAGCTAGACTGCTTGAATTTGAATACACTTCATCTCAACAAACAGCCCAACTTAGTTGCTTAAAACAATATTATCCTGTAATTTCTGTAGGTCAGGAATTAAGAGTAGGCTTAGCTGGGTGACTCAAGTTCTTGTAGGAGGTTCCAGTCAATCTGTTGCCTGGGGCTATAGTCTACTGTGAGAGCATGACAGGAGAACTCTCTACCAACATCAGGCATGTGGTTGGTGGCAGGAGGCCTCAATTCCCTACTTGCTATTAGCCAGAAAGTTCAGTTCCTCAGCATATGGGCTTCTGACAGTATAGCCACTTGCTTCCCATTAGCAAGTAATGAGAGAGGGAAGGGGTGGGGCAGAAAGTGAGAGAGGGGAAGAGGGAGAAAGAGAGGAAATTTAGAAGCTGAAGTATTTTTGTACAGCCTACTCTTGGATGTACGATGGGCCACTACTGCTGCAGTAATCTACTTGTGCCACTGAACAGCCCTCTGGTGTGGATTACACAAGGCATGAATACCAGGAGGCAGGGGTCCATTTTTAGGTTACTTATCACAGCCATTCTGTGAGAGAAGTTCTTTTCTTTGTGTTCCTTTCAAGTCTTCCCTCAATGTTTATCATAATCATATTTCACCTGTTTCAAAATATTGAAGATGAATTAGGGGAGGCAGGAAAAAAACACACAGGAATTTCATTGCATTCCATTCAAGTCATGTCAACGACTTTCAAAGGGCCACCACGTGTCCCTCATGAACTGGACACATGTGTACTTCAGAGGCCAACAGCTACAGTGCCTGTCCCCACAAAGCTGGGCAGATAAGACAGATCATGCATAATTAAAGCACAGGGAAAATATAGCAATATAAAATATAGAAGGTGTGTTTTCATACAGAATGTAGTCAAGAATCAATTATGTCATTTAATTTTTAATTTGTAAATTAAATGAAGTGGTTAGTCTAGCGGGGGTCTCAGGATCCTATTTAGTTTTCAGTTTCCTAAGAATGGTAAGAGAATGGGAGGAAGGCCAGCCTGGTGTCATGATCAGGAAGCTTCCAGAGTGACCAAGGTGGCTTCTGGGCTCAAGGAATGGTGGGGTGGGATGTCTGGGCTTGAAGGAAAAGGGTGGGGGCTGAGGAGGTGGAGTTAATTATGAAGTCTCAGAGGCCAGAATTCACATTTTTTTGCTCTTTATTAAAGAATGACTAAGTGATTTGGAAATTCCTTTTGTCCACTTCAAGATAAAGACTTAGACTGATATTTGTCCTTTTCTTTGAAAATTATACATAGCTGTACATTGTTTTAATCTATAAGGTCATGTCTATTTTTTGGGTGGGGGCATAACTTTTCTTTTTCTTGAAAATTTGTGTTTGTATTATTGGTATCCTGAAAAGTCAATCCATTGTATCTAAAATGCTGGTGTTTTGCTTCTATCAGTGCGTGTAATAGTGGGCACTTCAGCAACATCTTAACAAAATCCAAAAAGTAAAATAAACAACCATCCAACTTGAAAAGTAGGTATGTTGGATGAGTAAAAACCATGCTTAATTTGTTGTTGTTTTCTTCCATTAATCTATTTGTAAAAAACTGTAAGTCTTTTTTTAAAACTTCTTTCTCCTATTACTATTTCCATGTGTGCAGTTCTATAATCTATTTCTCTGCTTCCTTTTGGAATGGATTTGAAACAAGTAGCCCTCTGCAAGTGTGGTCTCTAACCCCTTCTCTGCCGAGGGGGAAAACTTATGGCTCCAGTCTCTGTTCCCTGGGACAGGGCAGTGGAAATGCAGAATTGTAGGTTCCACCCCAGTCCCACTGAGTCAGAATCTGCATGTTTAACAAGATCCTCAGGCAGCTAGTATGCACATTGAAGTGGGAAAGCTCTGTTCTCAGGCTGTCGTTGTGCATGGAGCATTACTTGTCATTCTTGATGGTATGTGTGCATTGGACCAGACTGGCAGATGGACATGGTGAGTTTTGGGGGCTTTTAAAGATCTCCTTTTCGCCCTGCTACTCTGCCACCCTGGCTTCCTCCCTTCCTTGCTCTCTTCCTTCCTCCTCCCTCTTTTTCTCCCCCACCAACCTGCACAGAGTTTATCTTTTTATTTTTATATGGAAATATTGAAACAATTGAGACTTGTTTTTGTTTTTCCCCATCACTTGGAGCTGTTCCCTTTCATCTTTGATTCAGCCAATTTCCTTCAAAGCTAAATATTAAACAGATCGGTCTCCTGACAGCTGACCCCAAATGGGGACATGGTCCTCCCCGAGGGGTTGGAGAGCTGAGCCGACAAAGGTAGAGGAGAGACAGGATGGAGCCAGTTCCTATCCCCTGGGGAAGCCCCAAAATTGTGTCTCTGCCTTCACATCAGCCAAGCAGCCAATACCCAAACAGCCCATAGCTTCTGGAAGGCATTCTTGCAGAAATTCCTTTTTTTGCCAGAGGGTGAAAGGGTTGCTAATTGATTTTGTCTGCCTCTCAGATGGACTTAGAGAGACACAAAGGTCTGAACTCTAATAGAAAGGTAACATTTTTAGATAGAGAGCAAACTGGAGCAAATGTTTCTATGTAGCCACACGATCTATTTTTGTATATTAGCCCCCCCCCAGCTTATCATTTTTCTATTTAGTAAAGAGGAACAGTAAAGTTTATTAGGTTAACCATCTTCTAAAAACCCAATTGTTTAAAAAACCATTACTTCTTTACCACAAAATAATAATAAAAATAAAATAATAATAATAATAATAATAATAATAAAGCCAGCTCTTCCCAAAGGCTTCCAGACATCGGTGGCCGCCTCTCACTGAAGAGCACAGCCCTGACCCCCAGCCAAAGAGAACCCGCGGGGCTCTCCTTACGGAGCCCGGGGCGTGTGCCTAAGCACACTGCGCTGTTGGCCTCACATCTGATACGCTGAATGTCAATATAAGAAATATGGGAGAGAAGAGATAGACAGAGCAAACAGAAATGACAAAACACCACTTTGTCTACCATTTCACGCTGAAATGAGAGAGAGCCGATAGGGCTCCATAATGTTACCTAACCACTGAAATGCTAGTGTCAGAAAAGAGATGACAATTGTTTTAGACACAGAAAAGCCAACCAGCATCCTAGTTGTGAATGAGCAAAGCTGTGTGTGTGTGTGTGTGTGTGTGTGTGTGTGTGTGTGTGTGTATGTTTAATACGTTTTTATTGACTTGAAAGAGAGAGAGAGGGAGAGGCAGAACAACATCCGTCGGTTTCTTCCTGCACGCCCCCTACTGGGGATGGGGCCCACAACCTGGGCATGTGCCCTGACCAATGATGCTCAACCACTGAGCCACATGGGCCAGGGAAATAATAAAAGTGTCTGAGAAGGGGAAAAAAGCACAGGAGTCAGAAAGGCTGCCCATAAGCCCGAATAGGAAAACCTGGTAGGAATGCACTTGCCTGCAAAAATCTTGTGGAATACCTATGAATTTGGTTTCATAAACTGTTGTTAGGCCCTGTGAATTCACTTCAACCCTCCTCTCCAAATATGATGAATTTGAGTGTTTTTATGTGATTTTTGAAAATGAAAAATAATGGGCTTTATTTATAATATTTTACCCATTTCATGAATTTCTGGAAATAAGAGGTAAAAAGTAAGTTTATTTCATCTTAAACCTTTCAAGTAAAAGCCTAGGAATTTTTAAAATGTTTGTAACATAAAGTAGAATATAAGGCTATATAGGATTTTGTCACTATATTTTTACTTGTTTTTTATTTTTTATTGATTTCAGAGAGGAAGGGAGGAGAGAGAGAGAGAGAGAGAGAGATCAGTGATGAGAATCATTGATCAACTGGCTCCTGCACACCCTCTACTGGGAACTGAGCCTACAACCTGGCCATGTGCCCTGGCCAGGAATCGAACCATGACCTCCTAGTTTGTAGCTTGACATTCAACCACTGAGTCACACTGGCCAGGCTATTTGTTTGCTTTTTAATTTAAGCTGTACCATAGGGTTTTGTGCACAGTGTGACAGTTAAGATCATTAATACATATTTAATAAAATATGTTTTCTAAGTGGTAGTGGAGAATAAAATTCATAATTATATTTTCATTTCTGAGGTAAATCTACTGATAAAATACCCTGAGTGAAAGTCATAACCCAAGATTATAAGAAAAATTCTAACCCCAGAGTTGAAGTTTTAAAACAGAGGGCATACTATTTCCTATTCTTTGGAGAGGGAGAGAGAGAGAGAGAGATTAACCTCAATCAGTGCTCCAACTAATATCCTTTTGTTTTTCTACATCATCTGGATATATCTTTCTGTAATTTACATATTCCTATAATGGTCTTAAAGTATTTCCCAAACAAGGAAGAAAACTACTTATTTTGATAGTTGTCCACTCAAAATTAATTTTTACATTTTTAAACCTAAAGTTATTCTTATGTTCAGTTACCAATGGCTTTGTAACTATTATTAAATAAACAAGGGCTCCTCCTAGTGATATTCCTAAATCAATGCAATGTCCTAATTCCAGGTTCATGTGCTTTATTTGTGTGTAATAGGTTTATTAGTCCTCCGAAACACATACTGAGAATCTGTTGAATTTTCAGAGATCAGTAACGTATATATGCATTTTTCTAAAACTGCAATAACTTCTTCAGACCACTAGGAACCATTTGACTAAATTACTAGTTTCGCTTTTTAAGGTTTCAGTTACCAGCAGTCAATCATGGTCCAAAAATATTAAATTTACCCACCTATTGACATTGTCTGCTGCTGACATCCAACCATCAACATCATCATGTTGTGATGATAAGGATCAGCCGAAGTAGATGATCCTGCTTGTGACATCTTATCAGCAGGTCAATAGTAGCCTAAAGCTATGCCACAGTGCCTATGGAAGTCTCCTCACTTTCTCTCCTCACATAGGCATTTTAACCTCTCACATCACAAGAAAAAGAAGGGAGGATATAGAACAATAAGATTTTGAAAGAGATGACATAACTTTTGTTACAGTATATTATAAATAATTACTCCATTTTATTATTAGTTGCAAGAGACCCCGTGTATGGATTCCTGCACTGGAGGGGTCCCTTGGCCTGGCCTGCACCCTCTTGCAACCCAGTACCCCTCAGGGGATGTCAGACTGCTGGTTTCAGCCCTATCCCTGCAGGCCAGGGTGAGGGACTCCACTGGTGCTCAAATTAATGCACTGGGCCTCTAATATGCATATCTTTGGTTAATCTCTTCCAATCCTCTATATCCCCCTGCCCCCTTCCCTCTGAAATTCATCAGTCTGTTCCATGTTTCCATACTTGTTTGTTGAACATCTGCCCCCTGGTGGTGAGCATGTGTCATGACTAACAGTTGAACAGTTGTTCTGTCACTTAGGCTTTTGTATATATAGACTAGAGGCCCAGTGCACAGCATTCATGCACTGCGGGGGAGGGAAGGGTATCTCTCAGCCCAGCCTGCACCCTCTTGTAGTCCAGGATCCCTTGGGAGATATCCACCTACTGCAGAGGTGGGAGAAGCTCCTGCCATCGCCTCTGTACTCACCAGCCATGAACTGGCTTATGGCTGAGCGGTGCTCCCCCTGTGGGAGTGCACTGACCATGAGGGGGCAGCTCCTGCATTGAACGCCTGCCCCCTAGTGGTCAGTGCGCATCATAGCAACCAGTTGATCTATTTGCATATTAGCTTTTTATTATATAAAATTATTGTTAGTCTCTTACTCTGCCTAATTTATAAATTAAATTTTATCGTAGGTCTGTATGTATCAACAGAAACATATATGTAAGGGTTCAGAACAACCCGAAGGTTCAAGCATCCACTTGGGATCTTGGAAGGTATCCCTCATGGATAAGGAGGCACTGTATTTAAGTACTATTAAATGTAATATAAAAGTGACACATCCTCCTAATAATTAAAGTTGTTATCTCCAAGTTTTATGCAAAGTTTCAGTCATGCTTGAACTCGCAGATTTGCCTGCTTGTTCCAGTAACTGGGCAAAAACATGACCTGCTCTCACTCCATATTCGTAGGGATAGAATCAAAGGTATTGCCTTCAATAATTTAGCATTTTTTATAATTTTATTATTATTCAAAATCTCTTTAAAAGGAAAAAATGTGAACTCCCTTAATATTGACATTGGAACCAATTATGGTACAATAATGATGCATGAACAAAAACATCACTCTGGTTTATTTATATTTGTCAGCAAACATGGGGTAGGATAAAAGTAAGAACGCGGATGTCTTTTTTACTATTATCTGGTTTAATCAGCGTCTGTTTTCCTATGCCTTACCCTGACAAAGAAATGTAGCTAATATATATTACTACTGCCTCCCTCCCCACTACGCTCTCTGTCCAACATCACCCTTAATTCTTTGTGTAAGTTGAGAAGGATTGCACCAGTTGCTCAGGAAAAAGAAGCGCTCTTTTCTTTTCTTTTCCCTGCCGTGTTTATTTATTAAGCAGTTCCATTCCAGGCTGGGCAAACCATGCACCCCTGTCCTTTTCTAAAAGTAATTAGCAGATTGCATAAGACATCATTTTCTTATGAACCAGAAAAGTCTGTTGGACACAACCAGGTAACTACACATCCTGGAGACCGAGGTGCTTGGGATGGAGCAGACCAAGGGTCCTCTGACAGCAGGGGGGCCTCACCTTTCTTTTGATGAGGTTAAAAGATGGTTCATCTGCTAACTTGTGGAAACAGCTTTGAAGGAAAGCAGTGCTAGCTGGTTTGTTGTAATTGGATTTAAGTACTGTTGACTATAATGTAAAAGTGACGCATCCTCCTAATAATTAAAGTTGTCATCTCCAGGTTTTATTCAAAGTTTCAGTCGTGCTTGAACTCGCAGATTTGCCTTAAAGCTTAGATACTTCACCTCAAAAGGCTGTGGGAGTGTAACAGGGAAGCCAGGAGCAGGTTGGAATTTTCCTCCAATAAAGTGCTGTGTTCTCAAAATGCAATCCTGGTCACCCGGACAGCCTGCGCCTGCCCCACAGGGGGAGTGCCAAAGAAAGGATTTCAGGGTGGGCAGGCAACTCCCCTTCTTTAATGCACATTGTGTTAGGGTGTCAGGGCGTGGGCTGAATTTCCCAGGTTGGAGTCTATGGTTTCAGCTCCCTATTGTGCTGTGGAATTGGGAAAATCAAGTTTGAGTTTTAGGATGTGGACAGGAGGCAGGAGCTTTGCCTGTAAATTACAACAAAGGCTGAGCTCACAGGGCCTGGCAAGGAAACAAAGTGGCCACAATTGGCTTGGGCCGGGAGCCAGCGCCCCTGCAGAGCAGGAGCGGATTGGAGGCCTCCCCCCAAGGCCTCTCCGCTTGGCCTGTGCTTGGATGACAGACAGGCTCTTTGCTGCTTCTCCTGAATCATAGAAACAAGCGGGCTGGGCCAAGAAAGAATAAATGAAGTCGAGATTAAAGAAAATTTTAAGAGAGATATGAATTAGAGAATTGGAGCGGTGATTTTTGTCTTTCCCATTCTCTTTATTTTCAAAGTATCATCTCGTTCTCCTTTCAGTAGTGGGGCCGGGTGGCTGGGGGAGCAGCTCAGGCCTCCAGAAGGACCTCAGAGGCAGAAGTGCGGTGAGGATCTGGAGTCAGCGGGGCAGAGGGGCACTATCTATAGGCTTTTTCATTAATATTTAAAAGGTTGTACTTACTACAACCCATAATATTCCTGGAGACCTGAAAGTAAAAAATAAGGACACCCACAGAGCCCACAGGTTCCCAGCTTAGTTCTTCACTCTCCTCCTACTTGGACCCCTCCCTCCCCAACACACACACACACACACACACACACACACACACACACACTCCTACTCCATGGAGCTCAACCTTTGAGATCACCGTAAACTGCCCCTGGCAAGAACATCAATTCAGTTGTCTCTTGAGACACTCTCTGGTATGTTTATGAAATGAGCACTGGAGACTCCAATTTCACAATCAACAATGTCCCTAAATATAGAAAAAGTTTTGTTCCAAGATAATTTTGTCTTTAAACAGCAAGATCAACAAAGGATGCCTTCAGGGAACTGGTGGTCCTGCACTCAAGTGAATGAGACTCTGAACTGCCTCTCAGGAAAAGGAGAAGATGTGCCTCCAACACAGATCTGTTTCCATCCCCTCCTGCCGACCTCAGTAGGAATGAAGCCCTGAACAGCAAAGGGTAACTTAAACCATTGGGACCCTATCTCTTGGGGATACGTGGCACTATTTAGTGGACTCCTTAGTCCTGAGTTCAATGGAGTCCATTAAATAGTGCCAGGGCTAGGCAAGGGCCATGGCCTAACTGGTTGGAACGCTTTTGATGAAACCCAGAGTGCTGGCTGTCAAGCGTCTCTCTCTCTCTCTCTAAAATGTTTACTAGTAAAGCCTGGACAATTCCCTGGATGTAAGCCCATCCCTATTGCAGTTTTCAAAAGGCATTTGATGGAAATTCAGAGTGAGCTTTTTATCTTTATCTTATCAAGGACTCCAGTACATTAGACTCACAATAGTCAATATGGGTTGATGCAAAGTCTGACTACTTCTGTTTTATGCTTGTTTGCTTTTTTTCTTACTGGCCTTGATAAATTTCCTAAGTCAAGACATTTACCGTGCTGTCTCGCTTTGAGCTGGGAAATTGGGATCCCATCAGTAAGCAGTGAGGTAATATGTGTTAGGTTTGAAAGGAAACAGGAAACAGAACAACAGGGAGTTTTAAAGAGTTTATTCCCCGGTAATGGGCGGAAGCCATCACAGAGGTAAAGATCAGAATTAGGGGAGAGGGGACAGGAGATCGGAACCCAACCGGGCCAATGGAGGTACCCCTCCAAAGAACGCACGTGGCCTATCTGGAGTTCCTTTTAAAGGGAGGGGGTTGGGCCCAGGGTGGAACAGGAAAGGATGGGCCCCAAGGGCACCTTGGCCCATTAATTGGTGGTTCACTGTCTTGGAGATGTCTCCTTGGCAGGTGTCAGTCATGTTGTTAGCTCCACCCACCAGTTTGGGAGGGGGGAGCCCTAAGGGGTCATGTGTCAAACTCCGCCCACCAGTTTGGGAGGGGGAGATAACCTTAAGGGGTCATATGTTAAACTCCGCCCACCGGTTTGGGAGGGGGAGAACCTTTCATTCCAGACTCTTTGATTATATTTAGAAAAAATTAGAGTCTGGGCTTTGCATTGCTTGGAAATTCTGGGCAGGGGCATGTCTCTGGGCTTCCCAGCCTGCCTCGACCCAACAATATGAAGTTTCCATCATTTCCATTTATGAAAGGGAGTAAAAAAATAATAAAGCAAAAATAAATATCAATTCCCAGGTTCTTGCTGTATTGTAGGAAACACTCCCATTCCAGCTGGTAGACAGACAGACAGCTTGGCCTTGCTGTTATGTCAATGACTAGCATAGAGTTTTGGGGTCATAAAGACTTGGATTTGAAATTCTGTCCTCTCCATGATTCCCAACTAGATGCCTGACCTGAGTATATTATTAAAATCTCAATTTCTTCACTTTTCAAGTGGAGGTAATAATATGTAACTTGTCGCTTTTAGCTAATGTTTATGGAGTGCTAACAATGTGCCAGATATGTGCTGAAAATCTTTACACACATTATTTTATTCTACCTCAGCAATTTCCTTCTTCTAAAATGGGAGAATTATAGAGCTGAGACACAAACCAGAGCTTTCTTACTCTAGGGTTCTCATCCTATTACTGTGAATACTAAATTAAATGAAGGATTGCTAGGGAAGGAATCATAGTCTATAGGAAGAGAACCAGTATTTACTAAGAAGTGACCTACTGTGTGCCATACCTTCTATATGCTTTATTTTTCAAAGCTGTCATTTTGCTTGTGTGCACAGAGCCTTAGTGGGATTTGTTTGAACATTTTAGTAAAGGATCCCAGAGACTTGCATATCTCTGACTAAAGAAAAACCCTCCAATTTCCCTGGAGAAGGTTGTCCTCTTCCACCCAGCACACTGCTTTAAGAAGGATGCATATAGAACATTGAGTAAAAGGCAAGGACCCAATCAATCTTTGAAATCAATGGAGTCAAAGATGTCGTATTGACACCACACTCTTCCCAAAGGGATTTAGCAATGCTCTGGTGTAGCACCAATATAAGTCTTGAAAATACAGAAGGAGGAAGATTTTACTGTTGAATGATTTATTTGTTCTGACAGGTTTCTAAAGCTTTGAAAAAAAATATAGCAGTTGCCTCTATTCAAAAGGATTCAAAGTAAGGGATTCTCTGTCTCCTGAAAGATTCCAGAATCCTACATGGTGGGTATTCACTCATCCTGATTCAGTTCTAAGCACCCCCCCTTTTTTCCTGATGGAGAGGAAATGTAGCTCTCTGTAGAGATGTGTGTCCCAAAAGTCCCCTGACTACCCTGATTTGAAAAAGAAACATGTTTGCAAGGTTCAGCTGAGATGTTGAGATAAGAATGGTCAGTGTGGTTACATGGGATAAAAATAAAAAAGTGCTTATGAAAGTGGAATGCTTTTTTAAAAAATAGTTGAGTCATATAGTAGATAAGCCCCAAAGCCATATTTATATTATAGACATCATAAAACTTAGCTTCCTAAAAAATGGTAGTTTCCAGCTAGCTGAAATCTACTGAAGCATATATTAATCTCTTTATTTTAGAAGGAAGACAAACACATGATTGAAAAGATAAAATGAATGGAATTTCCTTTGCTGCTCCCCCAAAAGCATGATTAAACATGGTATTGACCTCCTAGTACAATCTTATTAACATTCTTGCTTGATATGAATTATAATAATGTCAATATAACTTTTATTCATTGAGCGCTTATTCTGTGCCAGGAGCTATGCTGGAGCCTTGGCATATATGATTTCATTTACATTTCTAAGTAACCCTATTGAGAAATTGAGCTTCAGATTTTAAATAATTCTTCTAAGGCTGCATATGTAATGTATCTATTTGAATTCATTATCTTATTGACTCCAAAATTTACTCTAATCCACATCTCCTCCCTCTAAAATGGCAATCTATTTATATAAAAAGCTGATATGCTAAGTGTCCCTCCTACCATCCCACCAGTTGCTGTGATGCACACTGGCCATGAGGTGGCAGACACTCAACTCAGGAGCTGCCAAGCTCCAGTGACTTGGCAGTGGCGGCTCTTAGGTGATATACCTTGAAACCAGAGAGGAGGAAGCCCTATTCTTCATGGGGCCACGTGATTACAACTTTGGCCTTGAGTTATGGTGTTGCTGGGGCATTGTCGGCCCTGAATCTGGTTTACTGCACACTTGCATTTGCATTCCACACCCTGTATGACAGCAACTTTGCAGTGTCCTCTTGCACTCAGGGACCCCTGTGGGATGCTGGAGAGTCAGTTTTGGCCCAATCCCCAAAGGCCAGGCAATGGGACCCTACCTGCTGGAGGAACCCCACTCACTCTGCAGAAGCCCTTTGAGTCACGGCACCACCCCAGGTGCAGCTAGCCTGGGAGGGACCACAGGAGGTTGATTCCAGGGCATCTCTGGCATGTCTCACCCAGTGCCACCCCACCAGCCACCTTCTAATTAACTTCCTTTCAATGTGCACGAATCCATGCACCAGCCACTAGTTATATATAAAGGGAAGAATGCCCTGGCCTGTGTGTCTCAGTGGTTAGAGCATTGGCCTGCCCACCAAAGGGTCTAGGGTGCAATTCCTTGGTTAAAGGCATGTACCTGGGTTGTAGGTTTGATCCCCAGCCCTAGTCAGGGGTGTGCAAGAGGCAACTAATTAATATTTCTCTCTCTCTCTCTCTCTCTCTCTCTCTCTCTCTCTCCTCTCTCTTCCTCTCCTCCACTCTCTCTAAACACAATTGGGGGAAAATATCCTTGGGTGAGGGAAGGGTAACTGGGAATGAAGAATGAAGGGGATGAGGATTGGCATCTGTCTAGTATCTGCTCTATATCAGAAACTTTACATATGTTTTTGAATACCCAAGTATATATATAATATTTACAATAAGTATGTGCACTGGAATTTAATACCAGGTAAATGCTTCCATGATTCACATACATTCCTTCTACAGGATTTGCTGCCTGATACTCTTGAAATTGAATTACCTGATGTGAATTTTCTTAAAAATTGAAAATAAATTTAGGAATCACCCAAACCTGAATCTAACTAAAGCAATATTGGGAATTAAACATTACACATTGATATTCTGGTTATCTATGGCTACATAAAAATTACCCCAAAATGTAGTGGATTTAAGATAACAAATTACTGATAGTATATTCATGATTCTGTAGGTCAGAAAATCAGGTAGGAAACAGTAGTGAATCCTAACCTGGCAGGGTCTCCTCTCCTATTCAGAGATGTCATCAAAATATTTTCATGCAGGATGACACTTCTTTCCTAAAATTCTACTGTTACCTTTTATAAGAATTTAATGAATTTTAAGACAAGGGTGCCTCACTCCCCGACCTCCTTACTACACCAGAATTAAACACAAGTCAATCTGAGTCTCTGTAGCCTATGAGTTTTCTCTCTCTTCTGCTGCTTTTGAAAATTGGAGCAAAGGCCTGGGTGACACAACAAAGGCACCGGGGCAGGGCAGGGCAGGGCAGGGCAGTGCTCATATGACCAATATGCCTTTCAGTTTAGTTTCAATGAATACTTTTAAATTTTAAAATTAATTTAGCAAATAAGTATGCTTCACATACAATAGATATTTAATAAATATATTGCATAAAGAGTGAATAGGTAAGTGCTAATGAGTAAGGAGCTATAATGCTAAATGGTAGAGAAAGCTTCAGTACTTGGCTTTATAGTTTGACAACTAACTAGCAAAATAATGAGTTCAAGTCATTATGGAACTGCATTGGAACACACCAAGCACAGCAAAGGGAGAGCAAGGAAGAAGGATCATGGCCATAGAATGAGGTGGAAGGAAAGATAAAAAGTCTTCAGAAATTAGTATTGGTTGAATATTTTAAAAGTTTAATAAATACTTGAAAGAATAAATGGCTTAATAAAGCTTTCAATAATTTGCAAAATGTGCAGTCAATGAAGTAGGAGATTACCTAAAGAACTAGAAGAATGCTTGTTCTTGAAATTTTGACAAAAGAATGTTAAAATAGGTCAACTCTGAATGAAGATAGAACCTCCCAAAGAGAAAACAATGGGGACATTTAAATATATGTGCGATGAAAAGCCAACATATCCCTCTTTTTATGAACTTGTTTGTTCCTTAGAGCTCAGTTCTGGTGTAACACTTCTGTGTTAACTTTTGCTGAGTGATTTGTTACAAAAGATGACAGGGTCATGGAAATTATGTAAAACCACTCCCCATCTTTAGATAACTCAATTACAGTCCTCACTTTACACTGAATACAGCAGTGTGGGCTGATAATGTGCAAAAGAAGTTTTCCCACAATGCCAATTAAGTTAAATTTGGAGGACTCAGTCACTTTCCCTCCAGAGCTCAGCATGGGCCCACTGGAAAGCGTCTGGATTCCCTGATATCTGTGCATCACTGCTGAGTAGCAGTGAGGGCTCTTCTATGACATAGCACTGCTAAGTTCACCAAATTCTTCCAACCACTCATACATTTAGCACTTCCTTTTTCTACGTCAACAAGTCCTGGATTATGTTTTTCATTATTTTACTACATTCTTAAGAGCAAAGGCAATCAAACAAAGAATAATTCCAGTGAAAAGCTATGACAATACAAGAAGAAAAAATATTTCCATATCAAATTAAACACATTTTGGTGACTCATGTTTTATGATATACTATTGCACTTCTTTTGTGTACCTTTACTTTAGAATTCTTAGTCTTTTCAGAATTTGTAAATTATACCAATTCAGAAAGTTGAATGGCATTATTTTTTGTCATTTTTTAAATTCAAAGCACATGAAAATCAATCCATATACCAGTATATAAAAAAGTAATGTTAAAGATGTTTTATCTTGTGGGAAATTTAAATCTAGAATATATGCTGTCTGGTGCATTGAGATGATTTTAAGAACATGCTGATCTCATTATTCCCATCCTCACTGGTGGAAGTGCTTTCCTTTCTTTGGGTATATGTTCAGTATTGTGCTCCCAAATTTCATTGAGGATTAAGAAAAAACAAACCAAAAAACAAGAAACCTTTTTTTAAAAAAAAATCCATTGTAAAATATATAAGGGCCAGTGGATAAACACCCTCTTAAAATTTAGTAACAGGAAAAGCAAGTATCTTCTGAGGCAGTAAAATGGTCCCTTTCATCAGATGCTGAAAACAGCGTAACCCATTGTGTTTCCTCGTTCCTAAAATTGCTGGGAAGCTCAGAATTACATTGACTGTTACAGTAACTATTTTAAATCATCCCTTTTATATGCTTGCTGATTTTCTACGTTAACAACCTTATTGTGAGTGCACATTTTTTTGAAACCTGCCTAAAATATTTTCTAGGAGAGTATAATTTATTTTTTAAAACAAAAAAGAAAAAACAAAATTCTAATATGAAATCTATAGGTTATTAAATAATAAGAGAGGAATATGCTAATTATGTATTACACCCTGAGGCATAATGACCAATCTTGTAAGGACCATATCACAAATCTGCAGGAGGGTGGGGCAGTGAACTACAAGCAGGTGGCAGAAACTATAGAAGGGGGCAGGGCAGCAAGCTATGAGGGGGGAGGGGAAAGGGAAGAGACAGAGGGAGCTACAGTGGGCAGAGAGCTACGGGGGGGGGGGGGGGCAGCAGCAACCTACTGGTGCACGGACTTGTGCGCAGGGCTACTAGTTTCAGATAAAAGTCCAGAAGTCAATCACAAATTATTAGTCACTTAGAAAAATTATCTCTGTATATTCTCTATATCCTGTGCATAAAGACACCAAATAGAGAAAACTAGAAAAATCATTTGAAATTTGACTTCTTGATGAAAGTCTACCTTCTGATTTGATTCACTGCTGAGCTTGTTCACTATGAAGAGCAGAAAAACATCAGCTAAGTCTCTTTTTTTTAAAAGAGATTTCCAAGTGACAGTAGAGCAGAGTTCTTTGCCCCAGGCTAGGACCTGGTATGGATCTTTGCCTTGATATATGTGGTTCTGAGTTCTGAGCAAAGAGCTTATTTAAGCACCTATTACCAAAAGATGCTGGTTCTAGCTGCCTCCTGGCAAGGTATAAAATATCTTCCAGTCTGACTTTCTGGTAATGATATTAGCACTCTAATATCTGATATTACAAATTCCTGAGAGCTGGAAAATACAGTTAAAGAAAGCCAACCAAATTGCTCTAAAGCTTTAAAAATAAACATTTGGGGTTCAATTATGGGTAAAGTCCTGGGAAAGAGGAGAAGAATTTGCAAAAGCATTTAAATTAAACCAGTTTGCCCACCTCGGAATCACATTCTTAGACCAGTGGTCCATATTGGTGGGGTTCTTAAGCCCCTTGTCATTTGTGACAAGCTTAATAACTTTTTAAAAGGTCTCGTGAATGGTAATTAGAATTTGATGCTGAAGCCCAATACTTCTTTTAAAAATATGTATAGTCAGTGAATCAGTCTGTATGACAAAAAAAGTCCAGGCAAAAACTAAGGAAGGTCATACAGGAGTTTGTAGAATTAGTAACCAATCAGAAGGCCTCAGATAAAAACAGTTCATATTTAGTATGACTTAGAGAACATTCTGGAAATTTAATAAACCTGAAGCAAAGTTATTTGAAATCTCAGTAATAAATAAAATGGTTAAATTCCACTCATTCCTGCATCAGCACAGAGATGATGATGGCCTGGCCTTATCTAGGAACACAACTCGCGCGCGCGCACACACACACACACACACACACACACACACACACACAAGTCCCTGAGACCTATCTGCAGCCCACGGAGGGGTGCCAGTGGGAGAAGGGGTAAGTCTCCCAAGAGCTTTATCTTTTCAATGTGTGCTTTTTACCAAACTGTCATCTTTTACTTCTATCCAAACTGGAAATTAAGGAGCAAGGCCTCTCAGGTGGAAGGACTGCTGATGTTGACAATCCTATATAATAAAGAGCTAATATGCTAATTAGACCAGAAGGCAGAATGACCATTGGGCAGGGGGCAGGGCAGTGAGGCAGCTGGGATTCTAGTATATATATATATATATATATATATATATATATATATATATACACACACACACACACACATACAAACAGGAACAAACAAACAAAAAAACCCCAACAAATTAAAACAAGCTCTTTTTTCCTTTTTTGTATTTTTAAAAAATTCTTTGTTGTTGTAAGTATTACATATGTCTCTTTTCCCTCCATTAACCTCTCCCAGGCTGCTCCCACCCCTAGCATAGGCCCTCACCCTCCTACTGTCCCGGTCCATTGGTCGTGCTTACATTCATGCATACAAGTCCTTTGGTAAAAAGAGCTTCTGAAATGTACAGCTCCCCTCAACCCTCTCTAAATTGACAACAGACTTCTTATTTTAAAGGTAACTTTCCAGAGTTTTGAGTTTCTTCTAAAATTCTAAATAGATACTAATATATAGATATCTTTTTTAAATAAAAATATTTGCTCTACAGTAAAAAAAATATTTAAATACTGGGTGAGACAAAAGTGGGTTTACAATTGTTTGTATAAGAAATAATACAATAATTAATAAATAATAAAATGAGAATAAGCTCTGTTTCACTTACTCATTACTGTATAGAAACAAAGTAACTCTCAAACAAAACTGCATGCTTTTATAATACTAAATCAATGTCATAACCACAAGAGCACCATCGCCTGATCATGTTCTAATTGTGATCCACAGCCATGATTTCTCTTTGCTATTAGAAAAGTGGTAGGATGCTTGTGACCCGGCCCAGCAATGAGAGGAATGGCTGTGTTACATGCCGCCAAGCACGTTTCATCTGACTGCCTGTTCTGTTGTCCATGCCCTCTTCCACCAGACCAGCCGCTTTCTCAGACAGAGAGAAGCTGGGAGGAACAGTATATTACCAGGTACTAGTTTGTATCAATACATTTAATACTAGTAAATGATAAATCTGCCACTTTTTCTTTGGTAATCCCTTCCACTTTTCTCCACAGTGGTGTTAACCATAGCACAAGTCCTCACGGTAGACGTGCCGACAGAAGTACAATTCCTTTCATTATAAACAGAGGCATAAAATGCTAATAAACACATGCCTTATTGTTTGACTTGAACATTGGTTTTGAGGTGATATGGTTTTCCTGGGACTGAGAGCTTTTAACATTGCCAACAGGGTCCTAGCGTGTGCAGCTGGGTGTGGGACAGGCGGGGGGGGGGGGCATAAGAGGAGGAAGGAGAGGTACAGGGGGGAGGGCACCAGGGCAGCAGGACCCGTGGGCACATGGCCTCCCTCAGCGTGCTCAGCACAGTAAACACCAGCACAAATATATGTGATGGCAAATTCACAAATGTCAAGGCATAGCCAGCATTTCCTGTGCTAGAAACCTGGTGTGTGTGGCCCCCCCCCCCTCCAGGTTCTCTCTCTGGGTTCCTGTGTCCTTCCCTGTGCCCCAGGGAAGCTGAGGTCTGTAGGCAGCATGGACTGGGGAAGGGATTACTTTGGACTTCTGCTTGGTTTCAGTCAGTGACAGTCCCTCAGAGCAGATCAGAGGGGCCTCATTCCTCAGCCAACAGCCTCTGCTCCTCGTCTGCCTCCATGGCTCTTGTTGGCTTCTATAACCGCCTCTGCCCTGCTTTAAGCTTAGAACTGTCAATGACTTCCCAGCGTTGCCAGCCTCAAGGGTACTTCCTTGCCTCTTATTGGTTTCTCTGCTCACAGCTTTATGTAACTTCCTTTTAACAATTTGCAGTTACCAGTTTTTAGTGTCAACTTTTTCCAGATATACATGTAGCTGTGTTCATTAGGGAGGATAGTTATACTTTAATAAATCAATAAATTAGACTTTTTGTTGATTCACCTGGTCCTTCCCTGCCCCCCCCACATGCACTCAGTCCAATGTCTTATGCAATATTAAAATATGAGGGTAATAAATAAAGACTAATAATATCATGCATTTTGTACTTAGGAACTAAATGTTTTGCATATATTATCTCATTTTACTCTAATTATCATTCTAGAAGATGAGAATTATCTCAATTTTCCACACAAGGAAATGGGCACAGAAGGATTAAGGAAATTGCCTAAGAGCCCACAGCTACTCGCCTATGGGGCACTAGAGCCTGGAATTTTTACTCATGCAAAATCATCCAGGGTGCTCTGGCTCAGAGCACCTGTTCTTAAATCCAGTCACCTTCACTGTTTCTACTAATTTTCCTCTCTGGATTCCCTCTCTCCCTTCCATCTCATTTCCTTGCTTTCTTCTCTTTTACCTCACCCCTCCTTCCATCTCCCCCTTTTGTCTTTTCCCTCTCACAAGCTGGATTATCTAATGCAGAATTGCTCAGTGGTTAGAGCGTCTGCTTAGGGACTGAAGGGTTGCAGGTTTGATTCCAGTCAAGGACACGTACCTCAGTCGCACATTCCACCCCCAGCCCTGGGTGGGGCGTGTGCTGCATGCAGACAATCAACGTGTCTTTCTCACATCAATACTTTTCTCTGTCTCTACTCTTCCCTTCCACTCTCTCTAAAAATCATTGGAAAAAATGTCCTTGGGTGAGGATTAACAACAGCAACAAAAAGTAGCTAGCCATAAGAAACTGTGATTATGCAAAGTTCTTGTTGATGTGGAAAGGGCTGGATCTTAAACTCTCTGAAGTAATACCTGTCTTCGTTGTGTTTCCTGGAGCCTAGCACAGCTACTCAGCTGACATTCCATACGCATTTATTTAGGGGATGCAATAGTAAGCTTAGAAAGCAGGACACACAGTGCCATCTCAGCAAAAAGTGCATTTGGAGAAAGAAGAGTGGAAGAGCATGTGCCCTTACAGTATCAGTAGTAGCTTTAACATAATGGCTTTTCGGGTGTGTATCTGAATCTTTAAACATTTTTATGGTTTCCAAAATTTTCACACCTGCCCTGTGTTACTTCTTTAGACACAAAACTAACCGAACAAAGCACAAAGCTTCCATTTGACTGGATAAGGAACCCTGATTCTCCTGCTGTGGCTGGACTCTGCCCCCAGGCAGTCTACCCACACCTGAAGTGCACACCTTTTATGGAATCCCAGGCAGTGACCCCCAAAGGGCCTGTGAGCTTTAGTAGTCCTACCCAGAACGATTTACCCAACGTCAGGCAGAGACCAGGGAAACATTTGCCAAAACCCCTGATCACAGGACTAGTCCAGGGCGCTTTCGATCTCTCCATGTACTTACCTACCCTAGCAGCCTTGGCGTGAAGCATTTTTATTTCAACAGACATTGGCTGTGATTTCTGTTCTTGAAGTCAGGCACTTTTAAAAAGACATCAAAGTGTCTGGCCCCCACCGTACTAGAGGAAAAGCCACTTCAAGATGCTTCGAGGGACAGTTGTCGGTGATAGGCAAGGAATTGGGTCTGATGACAGGAATCCTACAATTTCAAGCTGCAGGATAAATGTAGCTTTCTGTCTGCAGGCAGAAAGAAGATGAGCTGCTTGAGTGAAGTCTGCTAAGACTGCAATGTCTGGGCTCACGTTCTGATGGGGGCCTCCTACCTACACAAGCCTCGCTGAAAAGAATGTTGGTGCCTTGAGGCAGACTGCAGTGGGGAAGCTGCCACCACATCCTTTAGAACAGTATGGTTTAGCCGAGCTTGTAAATTTGAGTATGATCAGTTGCATCATTTTGTTGTTGTATTAATCCTTATCTGAAGATATTTTTTCTGATGATTTTTTAGAGAGTGGAAGAGAGAGCGGAGGGATGGGAGAGAGGGAGAGAGAAAGAAAAACATTGATGTGAGAGAGACACATTGATTGCTTGCCTCCCGCATACACCACCCCAACTGGAGCTGGAGATCCAACCTGCAACCTAGGTATGTGCCTTTGACCGAGATTGGAACCTGTGACCCTCTGGTGCACAGGCCAATGCTTTAACCACCGAGCACACTGGCCATGGCTGTTACATAATTTTAAGAAGAACGCTATCCTTCTGAGAAAAGGATCACATGATATAGAAATGATTACCTGTTGTAGACCCTGATCACTGGTCTTCCTTTCCTAGGATGTGTCCTGGGCACAGAGACTGCAGGAGCTGGAGGGAGACAGCCAAAGCTTGATTCGAAAGGCTTCGGACCACCTCAAAAACCCAATTCAGGGACAAGGGAATTCTATCCAGAGGCCAATAGTGTCCAAAATATCATGGAATTAAAAGAAATGGGTCTCCTCTTAATAAAAAACCTAGCTCTTTTTAGTTATGAAGTGGAAAAGATCTTGTAAGCAAGGTTTGATATGTTCCTACATAGGGGGCTGTGTTTCTCCTGATTCTCTTCCTATGTTTATTCCCTTCCCAGGGCTTCTTTCTTACTGTCTGTCTGCTGCTCTTCCAGATACCAGAAAAGTGATGTAAGATATTGGTCAGGGGAAAAGTATAAGGAGCGGCTTTGAGATATGAATTCTGCTATCCTTTAGTTAAATCAATTTCACTAGGTCTATCAGATCATAGCTTCTCCTGAGGGTAGAGAGATCATTTTGTAATTTCATTAAAATATTTTTAGTCTCTTAGAATAGTATTGCTATGCTAAAATGCAATAGATTCTAAAACTACTTAAATAAAAGAAGATGAGCATATGACTTCATTACAGTGGAGTTTTTCTGAAGCTCATAAAAGTGTGCCCCTTCCTGCTTTTAGCAAAAGCTTGTTATTCAAGTTATCCTAACCACCTACATAAATAGCTGCTTCCAGTCACTCTTATTTGAGTTTATTTTTCTCTCATAGAGCTTGCAGGCGGATATGCTATATATTTACTTGTTTATTTGTACAATGTCTTTCCCTCCCCCATCCCAACCCACCACTTGACTACAAGGGCAGTTCTCTGTTCATTTTGTCCCCTGCACCTAAGCAGTACCTACCATGTAAAATATATTGCCCTGTTCCCAGTCTAAGAAAAGACTGTGTTCACACTTCCAGATCTCACAAGTTCTGTTTTAAGTCCACAAGATGAGTCTGTTTTCTGATATTTTATTCCTTTCATATCAATGGTATTTTAGATTCTGGTTATTTGAGAGAGACTTTGCATGGGACTCCATTTTGACAATTAAAATATTTCAAAGTTTATTTAATAACATAATACTTTGTTCCTTCATTTTCCAAATGACTTCCCCAAACTTTAGGTAGCTTAAGTGGTAAAGCTGAGGTAATCACAAAATAATAATTAGGTAGTAATGATTTGCCATACTGTTAAGACATTGTTAAAATAAGTATTATTAAGGCTGAATATTATTCCAAGTTCATGATAGTATAGAATAGTAGTTCAGAGCTCAGGCTCTGGAGTCAAAGGCATTCAAATCCATCACGAGGAGCAGAGTGATCTTTGGTAAACTGACCCGCCCATATCTGTTTATCCACCTCTTCAATGGGAGTGATAAAAATGGTACTGTGTTATTATGGGGATTAAATAAGGTAATGGATATATAAAGTTCTTTGCATAGCTCTTAGTTACCACTCAATAAATATTCCTTATTATTTTCTTTGGTTTCTTTGGTTTTCAAAGTCACATTAGCTCATGTTTTTAAAACACATACTTACCTGTCCTTTTCCAAATAGGACCTGGGCTTACGTTAAAAAAGTTGTGGCTTACGTTAAAAAAAATAAGGCAACATGACTAAATAAGAATTGGAGGACAACATCAAGGTAAAAGAGGGTGCAAACACACTCACTTAAGACAATGTGATCGGCTTGATTGCATTTCAGGTTAGACCTTAGACTTGCTGGCCTTCTGGATGCCAGTTTCATAACTCTTTTTGTTGGAAAGGAGAAAGCATACCACAAGCTCCTAAAGAGAAGACACATTGTCCTGACACTAAGTTCTGAGGAGAGCTTGTAAATTAGAATTCTATATATGGAGACTGGTGATACAATGAGAATTATATTTAGGTTCTGTCTTATTTTACAATAAATGTAGAAGATAATTTCTTAAGGTAAACATATAACTTTTGCTACTGACAAGTGTAATATTGGAGAATGTGGTTTTAATCTGCAGACAAGCTGGGTTTCTAGTGCTGAACCTCAAAACCTGATTAGTTTATCTAGCTGGGCACTATGAGCCTCACATGTAGAAACCTGCCCCATGACACTGCCATGCTTTCTTTAGACAGGGTCGCTTCTGAAAGAAAGGACAGGGATGCAAACACCATTTCCTTGTCCCAGACTCAGCAATAAAACCAGCTTCTCCTCCTTCCCTGGAGAGACAGAACATCATACCAGTAAAGCTCCCTCCACATTTGAGGGGGGAGATATTATCCCTAAAAACTTTCTGTGGTAAAACCCAATAAAAGCCAAGAATATCATACCCCAGAGCAGTCTTGGGTTACTCTGACTTGAATCCTGGAAAGAATATAGAGTTGTTCTGGGAATGGACAAATATAATATCCAAACAATCTTCCCTTTCCATGTATTTATTGAATGATGTCTCTATGTCAGACACATACTTGTTGGAAACAATGGTGAGCAAATAACTGACACTGACAAGTATGTAATTGCAATGGAGATCAATGCCACAAAGTAAGTGTACAGGCAACACTGAGAGTATTCAGTGGGGAAAGAGCTCCCCTGTGAAATTCTAGAGACTGTTCCTGAGGACATACACTTTGCTCTAAATTTTAAATATCCTATCTAATAAAAGAGTAATATGCAAATTGACCATCACTCCAACACACAAGATGGTTGCCCCCATGTGCACACAAGATGGCCAACAGGATAGGGTAGTTGGGAGGGACCAGGCCTACAAGGGAGGGGGGGGCAGTCGGGGGTGATCAAGCATCAGGGGGAGGGCAATTAGGGGTGACCAGGCTGGCAGAGGAAGGAAGTTGGGGGTGACTAGGCCTGAAGGTAAGGGGCAGTTGTGGGGGACCAGGCCTGCAAGGGAGGGCAGTTAGAGGTGATCGTGCCTGCAGGGGAGGACAGTTAGGGGCAATCAGGCTGGCGGGGGAGCAGTTAGGCATCAATCAGGCTGGCAGGGGAGTGGTTAGGAAGTGATCAGGCTGGCAGGAAGAAGTGGTTAGGGGAAATCAGGAAGGCAAGCAGGAGAGCAGTTGGGAGCCAGCAGTCCTGGATTGTGAGAGGGATGTACGACTGTCTGTTTAAGCCCAGGCAGTCAGGCATCCCTTGATGAGTCCCAGATCAGAAAGGGTGTAGGATGGGCTGAGGGACACACACCCTGGTACACGAAATTCATGCACCGGGCCTCGTGTGTGTGTGTGTGTGTGTGTGTGTGTGTGTGTGTGTGTATACACACACACACACACACACACACATATATAATTGATTTCAGAGAGTAAGGGAAAGGGAGAGAAAGATTGAAACATCAATGATAGAAACATTAATGGTGAAAGATAATCATTGATTGGCTGCCTGCCTTTTGCACGCCCACACCGGAGATCAAGCCCAGAACTGAGGCAGATGCCCTGACCAGGAATTGAACCATGAGCTCCTGGTTCATATGTCAACAATTCAGCCAAGCCTACTAGGCTTGAGCTAAATTTTAAAGGCTGTGGTGTAGAGGCAGGGAACAGCACCAAGGCAGAGGAAATACTACGTGCAAAGGCTCAGAGTTAAGAGGAGTCTGTAATGTTGGAGAAAGCTACAGAGGGCAAAGGTCAGGGGAAAGCGGGCAACGAAGATGTGGAGAGGTAGGAAGAGGCCTGATGGTGTGAACTTTTGTAGGGGTATGATGGGCTTTGATCTTCATCCTGAGAGCAGTGGATTGAAGCAGAAACGGTATGATCAGAGCCTCATGCTCAGACTTAAAAGGATTCTGACTAGCAGACCACCTCCAGCTTTAATTTTTTTTAAAAAATATATATTTTATGGAGAGAGGAATGGAGAGAGATAGAGAGCTAGAAATGTCTATGAGAAAGAAACATCGACCAGCTGCCTCCTGCACATGCCCTACAGTGGATGTGGCCACAACCAATGTACATGCCCTTGACCGGAATCGAACCCAGGACCCCTCAGTCCGCAGACTAATGCTCTATCCACTGAGCCAAACCGGTTTCGGCTCTAGCTTTAATTCTTGAATGAGGGTCCAATATTGTTGTTTGAGGAGAGATAACTCTGCTTTGGGCACCAAATGCCCCAGTGACCTGGCATTCTGCTAGATCAGTTGAGTAGCTTAGCTTAACTTTCAGAACTTGTACAAATATGCATTTGAATCCCGATGCATTCCAATTTCAGATGTTGACAGAGAAGGTTTAGAATTGAATATTTTCCCCACCATGAGATATTATCAGTATCCTATTTTATTTTAGACCACCTTTGAAACATTAAATGGCTTGAAAAAATATATGTTCTAGAATGGGAACAAAGGATATCAAGGATGGGGAGTGGAAGCAGGCAGCCAGTAGCTGGCTGCAGCTGTGGTTGGGGGGTGAGGTGGGTCTCACCCCTTTGGAATGTCTGATTCTGAGCACCATGGCCTTGTGCCATAGCCTGCCTGAGCACTCTCACTGCAAATATACCTCTGGCAATGTAAAATGCAGAAGTGGCTCTTGGAGAATATATGTAAGAGATCATTTTAATTGTGTCATTATTAACATTATGCCATTATTGCAGGCAGTAACTGAGTCACTTTAAAGATTATTCCAGGTTCATGTTCATAAAATCTTTCATTAGCACATGGAAAGACACTTTCTTTAGTATGTGGTAATGCATGCAATCAATCTAAAAAGTTTTTTATTATTAAAATATATTCTTATTGATTTCAGAGAGAAAGGGAAAGGGAAAGAGAAATAGAAACATTAATAATGACAGAATCATTGATTGACTGCTTCCTGCGCACCCCTTACAGGGATCAAGCCCACAGCCTAGGCATGTGCCCTTGATCGGAATTGAACCTGAGAATCAGTCCACAGGCCAACGCTCTATCCACTGAGCCAAACTAACTAGGACTAATCTGAAAGAGTTTTAAATAATTATGGTAAAAATAATAAGAAATCGGGACTCAAATGTTTTACACTTCTTGAAAGTATCTTCTTATCTGTCTAGAGTTTCACCCTGCTAATCATGATCATTGGGGTGGAATGAAAATATAGTTTTTGCAAAGGCTTTCATATTTAACTCACATAGGTAGGCCACACACCATGGTAAAATCCTCTCAGTATAAGTGACCAACTAAAGGCAACGAGAGACACAGGCCATTTCAAATTTAAGGCAGATTTATTCATGAAAAACTCTTGCTCCTTGAGGGAGTCTCATTACAATTCTAGAAATACCAAAGAAACTATTGGATTTTTAAAAAGAGAACAAACAGCCAACAGATACTTGCACTCTGCATCTAGCATTCAGCATACTGTCCATGTTTCTAAGCTTCAGGTTACATGCACCTGTATGAGAATGCCTTCTACATATTCACCACAGTCCTGGTAACAGGGCGGAGCAGGATCAGGCTGAGAACTAAGAATAGCTCTCTAAAGAAAGGGTTCTGCAAGGTAGCATCCATCAGCACCCTTTTTATCCTTTGTTCTCCACCAGCCACTAATGCACCTCATTATGTCAGTTTTCAGTCCACGGGTCTCTGTCTTATCTACAGAGCAGCATGAATTACCTGTCACCTGCCTTGGGGAAGGTCATGTTCACTGTCTTTCTTCCCTCCCTTTCTTGACTGCTTGGCCAGTAAGTTTGTCCAAAGTGGCAATTAAAGTGTTTGGATTTGACTCATCCATAGTGTGTATTCTGATTTCTTTTTATTTTCCAAAATTCACCTTCTCCTTTAATAATTCACCTAGAATTCTACCTTACTGTCTAGGTTAAAGGTCACCTACTTATTTATATGTGAGACTAGAGGCCTGATGCATGAAATTCCTTGCAAGCATAGGCACTCCCAGCGCCGCCCCCCCCCCCTCCCGTCCCAGCTCCTGCTCACTGGTTGTTCCAGAAGATCATTCCACAGTCCAATCTAATTAGCATATTAGCTCTTTATTTTGTAGAACTAGATAGTGCTGTTTGTTAACACATTGGTTTTCACTAGCTTTTTATTTAATTTTTTTCAATTTTACCCAGGGTAATTTTCAGACCCTCTGAACTGACCCAAAGAAATATTATACCAAATGTACACATTTAATATAAAATTAATAAAAAATGTCTCATTCAAAGAAATTTATGACAAAGGCATACACTCACATACACACACATTGGTAAGGAACGTTACAATTTTTCCTGTGTATTTTTATTTTATGTCTCCTGCCTCATTTTCCCCTTTGTTTTCCTTCCCTGTTCAGGAGTGTTTGATTACTCCACTCTCCGCATCTGTTTCAAACCTTCATTGAAATCACTGTATACCTGAGGAGTTTTCTCCTTAGGACAGATATCTCCATCAAGAGTTCAGGTCCTTATATGCTACTTTTTATGGGCCATAAGTGTAAACCAGTTCTTCCTTAATTTCCTTCTCTAAGGATCAAAGAAAAGCATCTGCTGATTTTTGTTCCTATTTACTATTACTATGTTGCCAGAATCCATTCTGAAAAAAAATGTGAAATTTTGTTTCTGTTTTGGTTTCGGTCCTAAGTGATGGCAATTCTTCCAGATCCTTGTAAAAATTGTGTATCATTATGAAAAGTTCCATGGCTGAGATGGACAATTCTGTTTTTGCTTTGTTGTGTGTGTGTGTGTGTATGTTTGTGTGTGTGTGTTTATTTTACAATATAAATACCAACCATATTAATACTGAAAAACAAAACAAAAACAGTCTGCTAAGGGTTAATGTGTCTCTGGCTCTTAATGGTGAAAAAAATAAAAAGCTTAGAGTGAACGAAAAGCAGAAAATACCAAAGACATCCCTATCTATGTTGATTTGGAAAATGGAATCATATATCCCTGACCTTCTGCTGTTAAGGTAGCTGGCTTATCCTCCAGCTAAAGTAGCCGTCTTGTCCTAAAGCACTGCTTGTCTCATCTTTGTGGAATTGCCAGTGCTGACCTAGTCCAGCCCCAGGATAAGGATAAGGTCTGAGATTGCAATGCCAGCGTGGAGAGCAGGACAGTGGCAGATTCCAAGGGAAGCCCTGAGGTTATCGCAAGTCTGCAGATGTCACATGGCCAGTTTCAACAGAGCCTGACCTCGGGCTGAACTCCGCTTTGCCAGGCTACAGACAACTAAGCCCGCAGCTGTAACAAACACGGGCCTTCCCAGCCACGCAGGAGCCACCTAAACAAACCCGCAGCCGGTTGCCAAGGGAACTTCTTTCTGGTTGTTTATAAATAGGGTAATGGTTTAGTCCCCAGACTTCCGGAATGAAATTGTGTTGTTATACCCAAGCACCCAGAGTGCCCCCAAACTCAAGGCCTGCCCTCAGCAAAAGTGACTCATTCTGTTTTTGGACCACCTGGGACGGAGCCCCGGGCAGAGAGGGCAGTCACCCCAGGGAACCACAGGCAAGTCTAGCTCTTTCTTTTCCCCTGAGGGGAAAGTGTCCGGGTGTGGGGTCCAAATCCAATGGCCTAAAATAGTAACTACCCTTATCATGTGTCAGGTGCACCCCAAAACATGTTAGCACATGTTCACTCATTTATCCCCCCCCAAAACCCTCCAGGCCTACCACCCCTCAAGGGCATGCTGTGATAATGTCCATTCACATCTGGGAGAATGCTTTCCCAGATAACACTTGAAATAGGCAAGGACTGACCCCAGGGAACTTGAACACAGGGTCTGCAGCCTTACATTAATTCTGTATAGCCACAGGTCCGGGTGCAGAGGGAACTGGGCTCAGGATCCTGGACCAGGTGGGCTGGGCAAGTCTAGGCATTTCCAAATCTTTACCTCACAGGGATGGGAGGAAAATAACATAGGGGACCATAGCAAGCATTCTCTGCAGAACTCAGACCAGACTAGGAGGGTTCGGAAGGTGGCAGCCCCCCTGTCCTTGCCATCTCATCTCCAACCTCAGCCTGCAGGCAGAATGAAATTGCAAAGGCTTTCCCATTTAAAGGCTTGGCTCTAATTATGTTAAATTCCTGGTGCCCATCAATCCAGACTCCTCTAACCAGTGAAACCAGACCTTTCAGTATAAAGAATGCTCTCATTCTTTGCCATGGTCTACCTGTCTGCTGCGACAATGGCCCCCACCCTCGGCACCCGCCCACACCCACTAAGCTCTCTCGGTCACAGGGTCCTACGCTAAGCCGCCCGAGCCTGGCAACTACGGCAGCCGAGATGTTGCATTCGCTGGCACTTCCCCACATCTCCATAAAGAAAGCTGATGTTTGGAAGGTGACTTTGGTCCCCTGCAAGGTTCAATCAGTCATCATTGTCCATCATAGATTCAAATTTAATATAATTTTGGTTTGCCAGGGCATTTTATTATATTTTTGGCCTTTGAGTGTTGAGACCATATATAGTAAACCAAATACAGTTCCCAGTTTACTTTCTTAACAACTCCTCCCACTAAAGGCTCTTCCTTTTAGTAGAAGTAGCCCCATGAAAGGAGCTGGCTTTTCCAAGACGAGGAGAATGATTCAATCACATGAGTCAGCCAGCTTTAGGGACATCTAATTAATAGCACCTTACACAGAATTTCTCAGCAAGAGCCTCAGGTGTGTTCAGTGACCTGAGGATCTAATTGAAATGCAGATTCTGGTTCAGCAGGTATGGAGGGGACCCAAGACCCCACATTTCTCACAAGCTCATGGGTGATGGACTACACTTTGAAGAGCAGGTCTTGAACACATATTAACTCACTTACCCCCAGAGCCACCCTCCAGGCCTACTTTATCCTGAGATGCTGTGCTCCTGACCCATGTTGCACAAACTGATGCAACCCAGAGCCTTCTGGAGGATGTGCTTCTTATAAGTGACACCCCCACCCCACCCTCAGGAAGAAAAGGAACTTGTCCTGGGTTCTTTGGCTGGGAGGGCTTTTGGAATTTGACAGTTTTAATTTTTTTGTCTGAGTGCTTTCCCATTCAGAAAATACTTCCTATTTAATTTTTTTTGTCTTACTAGAAGCATCTCTATCTCAAAGGATGCCCTGCTTCTGAGTTTACACAGAGGAAGACTCTCTCAGGGCTCTGTGATTTGGTTGTTTTACATCTCTGCACGTGGGTTACAGGTTACAGAACCATGCTGAATTGGGCTGACGCAGATGTACACTCTCTGAAAACTGCAACAACTGGAATGAAAACTTTCAGCTTTTTGAGGAGTGTCACCTCATCTAACCCCAAATGGCTGATAATGTAAGAGGCAATGCAGCAATGAGGTGAGAGCCAAGGCTTTGTAGAAACAGAGGTCCTCGTTCAAATTCTAGTCCTGGAAACCACATGAGTTATCCTGTTGGGCAAACTACTTAATCTTCACTTCCTTAATCATACAGCAAGTGAGAGTGTCATGAGCAAAAGAACAACCACATGAGAGAGAGGGCAAGACAGAGAAGGCTGTCAGCATCCCAGGAGGAGAACCTGACTCTTGATGTCCTCTAGGAAGCTCCCTCAAACCAAGAAAGCAGATGCTCACTCCTGGAATCAGGCGGCAGAATTCCAGTTGGGTTTGCTCTGTGCGGCATCTCCATCCCTTAGATAGGTGGAGTAGTACATATGATCACCAATAACTTGGCATTGGCTATATTCCACAATAGTCATTAGTTGGTGGCAGTTTATAGGAAAAACATGCTTAGAAGATAACTTTTAAATTTTGTCTTTTGGGAAACCAGGTTTCCCTGTTTAAATTTCTTGGCTGAGTGCTTCCGAATTCCTTAGAAAATATTTCCTACTTAACTTACAAATAAATAAGTCCAATATGTGTCTCTACTTCAATAGAATTGATCAAAATAGCAGATTAAGCTTCTTTTACTTACCCCTCCAGCTTGGAGTCCTGTTCAAATGCACATTCTGTTTCATAGGATCTGGGGTGAAGTCTGAAATTCTGAATTTCCACCCAAGTCCTGGAGGATGCTGATGCTGCCCAGGTCACACACTTTGAGGAGCAGGGCACCAGCCATCATCCTTGCCAGACTGAACTGCAGACATTTCAGGCCATTGTATAGGACCTCCTCCAGGCGGGACCCTCGTCTACGTGTGCTTATCCCTAGCTAGAACTCTCAGCTGAGTACCTGACTTTCATTCTCACTTCTTGTCCCCCCCTGGTCCCATGTCCTCCCTGCCTACCTGTGCAGCATTTGGGCTGGGTCTCTCCTGAATGAGCTGTGGTCTCCAGCCCACTCCTCCAGCCTGGCACTTTTCAGTGTCTCGCTGAAGAATCTGCCTGCCAGGGCTGTGTGTTCTGAGTGTGTGCAGGCAGGCTCATGTCACTATGGTCATCATCGCATCATCGCAAGAACAGGAGTGGGCAACCCTCATGGATCCTGGAACCAATTGCATGATTTGAACTCTAAAGGAAGAAGCCTGAACTACACAAACCTGAGGATTTAAAATTTTTTTAAAATCTTAGCGGTAGTACTATACAAAGTCATTATGATGTAGGAAATCAAGGTCAATAATCTATATGTATAAAAGCCAAGTGACTGGAACAACCGGTCTCTATGACACACACTGCAGTGGCCAACCATCCCAATTGGGGCCCAGATTGCCCCCCCCCAACTTCCTGAAGCCCCTTCCTCTGGCTTCCCTCCTACTCGATCACCCCACCCTGATCAGGGGCAGGGCCAGCAGGCTAACTGCCTGTGGCTCCTCTCCCTGACCAGCCTGCCTCTCAATTGGCCCCCATCGGTGTGGGCTGGCTGGACCCCACCTGTGCAGCAATTCATGCACCAGGCCTCTAGTAAGAATAGTAAACACTGCCCTAGCCAGTTTGTCTCAGTGGATAGAGTGTCAGCCTGTGGACCAAAGGATTCCAGGTTCAATTCTGGTCAAGGGCATGTACCTTGGTTGTAGTTTCCTCTTAAGCCCGGGACCTACCGCGTTTCCCCGAAAATAAGACATCCTCTGAAAATAAGACCTACTTCATGGAAACATAATACATCCCCTGAAAATAAGACCTAGCTCATCTTTGGGAGCAAAAATTAATATAAGATACTGTCTTATTTTCAGGGAAACAGCCACTTGCTGACCTGATGAGCTCAGGGAAGGCCTGCGTGGCAGTCTTGCAGACTCAGAGACCTGAAGTAACTACAAAGGATGGTTTGAAAATTAAATATCTTACAACCAACAGGTAGTCATTTTCTAGGCCAATGTTTTCCCAGACAAAGATCAGCTTTGATTTTTACTGAGCCTATCTGCCTTCCTGCCTCTAAGATAACCTATCTGTGAGACGTCTGAGTAACTTGTAACTTCCCTTTTCTCTGGAGCCCCTGGGGTACAACCAAATGTGGTGGGCGCCAGGACAGATGCCTCAAATTCCTTTGTTATCATATTAATTGTTTCTGCACTCACCTAAGTAAACATCCATCATTTTACTTTTTATCCAATCCCAGGGCTTTCCCACAGGCTTGCTTTCTCCCGCCTCCTTACTCCATCACCAATGAATTTCATGTAACCCACCTATGTCCCTCCTTTGATTGCAGTGTATAAATACAGAAATGTAACCCGCCATTCTTCGGAGCATTATCTCAATCCATTGAGGTTCTGCTTCCCGGCAATTGTTGACAGTTTGGCTCAAATAAACTCACAAAAATTCCTTTACAGGTTTCAATGTGTTTTTTTTTTCATTAACACGGTAGTCAGGGCTTGTGCAGGAGGCAACCAATCGATGTGTTTTTCTCACATTGATTTTCTTTCTGTTTTTCCCTCTCTCTTCCACTCTCCCTAAAAATCAATGGAAAAACATCCTCAGCTGATAATTAACAAAAAAAGAAAGATAAAGAAAATGAAGAAAGAAAGAAAGAAAGAAAGAAAGAAAGAAAGAAAGAAAGAAAGAAAGAAAATAAACACTGAACATTAACTGTATGTTATTCATTCTTCAAAATAATCCCATGAGGTAGATGTAATTATTATGCCCATTTTACAGGTGATCAAAGTGAGACTTTGGTTAAGTAAGTTACCCAAGATCACTTAACTTATAAGTGATGCAAACCTGGATTTTCTTGGTACCATGCTTGTCCTCCTAGCTACACTTCAGAATGGCTTTCAACCAACACAAGCTGAGCAGTTCTCTTTGCAGATACACAATAACATCTGAGATTACAATCTTTGGCATATGAGTTAGAGCTCTTCCCCTGTGACAATATGATGGCCTTTACTTAAAGCAAACTTTAGTGTTACATGTTTCTGGCCCTGAGTTTTGAATTTAGGTACAGTTACATAATGAAAAATATTTATTATCTCACAAAGGATTTACAAGTGAATATATAATGGCATAGAAATAATATGTACCCTAAAGCACATGGCAACACAGAAAGAAGACTTCATTCTATCAGTTCTTTTTTGAAAGGGCACATTAGATTTCCTATTATGCCTGACACTCTTACATGAGGTACCCAATACCAAATACGTAATCCATCAATAATACAGCATGTTTGATAGCTATTACCACACAGAGGGTGTGCCTACCTAACCTCAAAAGAATTGATTGAAAAAAAGTTTAAGCCAATGAATCAGTTGTTTGATGTCATATATGACAGAGACCTTCCTCAACTAACTAATCTTCTAGATAAAATGAACTGGCTTTTTGTAGTGTAAAACTACTGCAATGTCAGGTTCTTTCTTAGGAACTAAATTTCTAGAGATGTAGACTAACTATTATTGATTTGTCCAGGTTAGTAAAAGGATAGGAGTTTCATGAAATGAAGGTAGGAGCAGTTAGGAAGAGGGTTTAGTAAGAGAATGTCTGAACTAGTCAGATAATCTAGAACAAGAATTGTTGACCAACATGCTATACCAGCACATTCAATGCTGAATATTCTAAAGGTTCTGGAATATCTTGACAGTCACATTAGCAGGGCATGGGAGATTTTGGGGGTTGGAGGGGTGGGGAACAGGATTGGCAAAGATTTCTTATCTACTTTCAAAAGCCCTTTATCTTTTTCCTTCTTTTGACTGAAGCTTCTTCAGGATGAAGGGATCAAATTAAATTTTTCACTCACAGTGTTCTTTTAGCTCTGCTATTATGTGCCCCCAAACATGGCTGGCTTGACATTTCATTTCAAAGGACCCCAGGCTGTCCTGCATGTCCCTGCAGACTCTGCCAGCAGATAGTCATGGTGACAGAAGGAACTTATCGGTGTCCCTGAGTGAGGGTCAAGCTACAGGGTTTACATTCAGGATAGCTATAGAGTCCCAAAATCTTGGAATGCTAGAATGGGGAAAGGCCCTTGAGAGTGACTAATCCAGAATTTTTCAAGCTGTTTTATGGTGCTGCTTTATAAGCAATAAAAATCTTTATTTAAAACAAATCCTACTCAGCCACAATCTACAAGTCAGGCAGGAGAGGCTTGGGGTGAAACAGGGGGTAAGTACAGTCCCACGGGGTCTCTCTCCTGATTCTTACATCCCCAAATTTCTCCGAAACCCCCAACAGCTCCACAGACTTCTGAAACCCTCTACTAATGAAAACTTTAAACTCAGAGATGCCTTACCAAGAACCAGGGCCTCATACATGTCCTAGTCTAAATAGCACCTATACTTGCTGCCACCTCGTCCAGAATGTCCAGCTGTTTTTCTAGCTCTTGAAGAAAAACCTCATTTATCTGCCATTGAAATACCCTGAGGCCTGTGTGCAGAGATCATCTAAGGAGCTGACTTGGTCCCTTATGACCAAACTATTAGGTTGCAAACTAACTGTTACACTCTGGTACTCAAGATGTAATTATTCATTTGGATAATGGAACAAAAACAAAACCAAGACTGCTAGGCTTGTTATGTGATAGATACATTTGAACTATATTGGAACATGTGGAAATTCAGAAATATTCTTGTCTGTGGACAGAGCTCTCTGCTTGAATACTAGGGTCATCTGCCACGCTCTTTGCAGCAGCAAGCATGGGATTCAGGCAGATGTGGATGTGCTGGCCAACATAGGTGAGACTCTATTAGCAAAATGAGGGAGGAAGAATAAATGTGCTCAAAGCTCCCATGTGTTCCTTTAAAAGGGTCCCACACAGAAGATATTATTTGAATACCCTGAACACACCCACAACCAATTCAAGTTCATGACAATAACATCATTAAAACTTCAAAGCTTGACAAAAAAATGTCCAAAGTCTCTATAGCCCAATAAATGATAATGCTACAAAAGTCTATGTGTGAACACCTTGTCTGCTTAAAGCCACTTCTCCGGGAGCCTTCCCTCAGTGTCCTTCCCTCCCTCAACTGATTGGGTGGATTCTTGTTTCATGCAGCAGTGTGTCTGAGAGAGCCGATGTGACCACTCGAGTTAAAATGACACATGAGGATGTGCCAAGAGAATGAGCTGAGTCAGGTGAGTGTTGGACAGTGTGGACTCGCCTGAAAAAGCCAGAGGTGGGTCTTGCGCTCTGGGGGGAGCAGGACTTGTCAGAGCTCACGTAGATTCCCAGCTGGGAGGCCACGCTGTCCTAATAGAAATGGGATGGAGAAGCAGAAGCCACACAGACATTGGCTTGTATAACACTTAAGTCTGCAGCAAATAAAAACATCTCTCTCTGTAATGTCAGTCCTCAAAAGGGAATGGCCAGCCACGGTTCCAAGTCTCCAAAATGTCCGGTGGCATCTCCTTCCAAACTTCAAAAGTGTCTGCACCAAGAGGACCCGGTTCGTCCTCTTTGAAGGCAGCACAACTGCAGTTTCTTCTTAGGAAGAGGCAGGAAATTGGGGATTCTCTAAGGGCATTTTTAGAAAATTGAACATAGACTCTTTTATCAGTGAATGTGTAGATTGTTGCTAGCCCACAGCCCTCACATTTATTAGAAGCACTTCAGGGAGAGAAAACTAATGATAATCCTAAGTACATAATGACTTGCTGAGACTAGAAGGCTCCACTCTGATGGTTGATTGGAGGCTTGCCCCACGGTAATGAAAAATGCTGCCTGCGTGCCTGACCGTGATCTTGGTTCATGCTTCAGAGTAAAGAGCTGCAGTCTTGGTATGTAGAGACTCTTTCCTGCTAACTGCCAGTGATTCAGATTGGGATCCTTGGTAGCAGCATTGTATTTGATCATTATAAAAAAAGGAACTCCTTGCTTTCAATATTTGTTTCCAGTTAAAACATAAAATCTCACAGAACTCTAGGAGAATACTATTTCAATCATAAAATAACAGGATAGTGTGCATAAAGGACTCAAACAAGGGTGCAGCCTTCCTGCTAGAGCATTTAGTTCAAGAGCCTGCCACAGGCAGGAACCAATTACACCCGGCCTCGGCTGCAAGTGAAATTGATGATGTGCATTTTCCAGCACATGAATTTTGCAGCTATTACCCAGCAAGACATTTTGAAATGGCTTTACCATGTACTGCCTTTCTCTTCAGTGCTGATATTGGAAGTGCTTGTTTTAATTCATTTAGCTAAGTAGTTGCCATATTAGACTCTAAGACAATTTTTAAGAAAAAAAATTCTCACTAAGGTGCACATGACTGATATCAAAGTTCATTTCTGAAATCAAAGAGGGGAAGAGAAAAAACCTGGGGCTCGCTGGGAACCTGACAAGAACTTTGTGAAGTCCTTAGACACTGATGTTTAAAGGGAAGCCGGGAGATAGGTGGAGGACCTCGCAGTTCTGTTGAAGTGGCCCATGCTGAGGTATTTGGCCACAAAGAAAATATCTTGGGAACAACAAAGCCACATCCTACATGGCTTGAAGCTAACTTCTGTTGCTGGAGCTGGTTGACTCATTCTGGCTGCCCTTTCTGGTCCTTCTGGGGTGCTCAACTTGGCCATTTAATGTTCATCTCTAATTACTTTTGTCTGTATTCTTGTCATTAGAGTGTATGCAGGCTTATAATGAGTCTGAATTTTCTATGCTGAGATCATAGGCAAGCCAGGTGGGAGAACGGAAGGAGAGGGTCAGGGGAGAGGAGGGCAGAGCACAGGGTGACGCTGGCCCTGTGTTGCTCCGTGGCAGGTTGGGTTTGCTGTGGCAACATGATGCCCACTAGTTATTTAGCAGTTAAGGCCTCGGCTGGCTCAGGGCCACTCTTGACAGGGTATTGCACACCTATTCCTTCCACGGACCAGGGGCCTCTGAGGTTGGAGACCCAGAATTTCACAAATAGGGAAGAAGATAGGAACAGTAGGATATTTCATTTCTCATGGAAGAATCCAGTGGCCAGATGCTTGGAAAGTCAGCCCTTGTCCTTGACCTTGGCTGTGAGGCAGTTTCAGGAAGAGCACAGCTGGGCTGGTCTGTCTGCTGAATCATGTTGGGACCAGAGCCCCTTTTACAGAGGGCAGCCTACTCTAGGTGTCAAGTTCATGACTCTGCACTGTGCCTTGTTTTTCTTTTGGAACCTCAGCTTCTATGGTACATGGATCTTTCTTCACCGTTAAGAGGAAAAAAGACATACAAATTTTGTTTGATGTTAATATTTTTATGTCTACCTACACATAGGACTTCACAGAAAGGAAATGA
The DNA here is from genome assembly GCA_963924515.1 of Vespertilio murinus. Classification (NCBI taxonomy): domain Eukaryota; kingdom Metazoa; phylum Chordata; class Mammalia; order Chiroptera; family Vespertilionidae; genus Vespertilio; species Vespertilio murinus. The sequence continues at coordinate 128,112,617 of OZ004704.1, read as the reverse complement.
GGATCCAAAGAAGTAGTTAAACTCAGGAGCTTAGTTACCATTTTAACAAAGGGCACTAAATTATGAAGAAGCGATCAGACAAAAGAAAGAGGATTTAAGTTTCTAAGGATGATAAATTGTGGGAAGGAAAATATATAAAGGAAACTGATGGTTGATAAAGGTTAGCTAGTTAGTTGTGTCTATGCAGCCTCATCCAAGTGCCATCTCCATCTCTGCTGATAAACGTAGTGCCTCCTCTCCTGCTGAAGTGTGAGAGACACCTTCATAGGGGACATATATGCCTCACTTTTAGGCAGATAGTGGAAGGGTGGAAAGCTTTTCTTGTCTTCTTTTTTCTCAATTGCATTTTATTCAAAATATTAATTGAGCATAATGGCTTGGGTTGATCTCTGGGTTCTCTGTTCTGTTCCATTGGTCTATATATCTGTTCTTGTGCCAGTGTCAGGCAGTTTTGAGAATTGTGGCTTTGTAATATAGCTTGATATCTGGTACTGTGATCCCTCCAATTTTGTTCTTCTTTCTCAAGATTGCTGCGGCTATCCGGGGTTATTTTTTTTTTTTAATTCCAGATAAATTTTTGGAAAGTTTGTTCTAGGTCTTTGAAGTATGCCATTGATATTTTAATAAGGATTGAATTGAATCTATACATTGCTTTGGGTCGTATGGGCATTTTAATGATGTTGATTCTTCCAATTTATGAACATGGGATGTTCTTCCACTTGTTTATGTCTTCCTTTATCTCTTTTTTCAGTGTCCTATAATTTTCTAGGTATAGGTCCTTTACCTCCTTGGTCACTAGTATATTTATTCCTAGGTATCTTAATGTTTTTCTTGCAATGGTAAATGGGATTTTTTGTTTGTTTGTTTCTCTTTCTGTGAGTTCATTATTGGTCTTTAAAAAAAAAAAGCCTCAGATTTCTGGGTGTTAGTTTTGTATCCTGCTACATTACTGAATTAATTTAGTAGTTTTAGTAGTTTTTTGATGGAGTCTTTAGGGTTTCCTGTGTACAATATCCTGTCATCTGCAAATAATGGTAATTGTACTGCTTCTTTTCTGATTTAGATACCTTTTATTTCTTCATGTTGTCTGCTCGCTATGTCTAGCACTTCCAATATTATGTCAAACAGTAGCAGTGAAAGTGGGCATCCCTGTCTTAGGGCAACTGGTTTTAGTTTTTGCCCATTGAGTATGATGTTGAATGTATATTTGTCATATAAGGCTTCTATTATGTTCAGGTATTATCCCTCTATTTCCACTTTGCTGGTAGTTTTTATTAAGAAAGGGTGTTGGATTTTGTCAAATGCCTTTTCTGCATCAATTGATATGATTATGTGATTTTTGTCTCTCAATTTGTTGATGTGATGTATCACGTTTATTGATTTGTGGATATTGCACAGTCTTGCATCACTGTAATAAATTCCACTTGATCATGGTGTATGATCTTTCTCATGTAATGCTGGATCTGGTTTGCTAGAATTTTGCTGAGGGTTTTAGCATCTATATTCATCAGGGATTTTGGCCTGTAAATTTCTTTCTTTATGATGTCTTTATCTGGGGGTTTGGGGAATAGGGTAATGTTGACTTCAAAGAAAGAGCCTTCTTCTTGAATTTTTAAAAGAGTCTGGGAAGAATAGATTTTATTTCTTCTTTGAATGTTTGGTAAAATTCTTCTGTGAAGCCACCTGGCCCTGGCCTTTTGTTTGCTGGAAGCTTTTTGATGACTGCTTTGATTTCCTCCTTAGTTTTCAGCCTATTGAGATTTTTTAATTCTTCTTGTTTGAGTATTGGAAGGTTGTATTTTCCTAGAAATATATTAATTTCCTCTAGGTTGTTTAGTTTATTGGAGTAAAGTTGTTCATAATATATATTTTTTTACAATCTTTTGTAATTTTCGGGGGTCTGTTGTTATTTCGCTTCTTTCATTTCCGATTTTGTTTATTTGGGTCCTCTCTCTTTGCTTCTTGGTGAGCCTGACTAGAGGTTCATCAATTTTGTTTATCCTTTCAAAGAAGCAGCTCTTGTTTTCATTGATCTTTTGTATTGTGTTTTGTTGTTGTTGTCTCTATGTCATTTATTTCTGCTCTGAACTTTATTATCTCCTTCCTTCTGCTGACTTTGGGCCTTTCTTGTTGCTCTCTTTCTAATTCTTTAAGTTGTAGTTAGATAATTTATTACCAGTTTTTCTTATTTTTTGAGGTAGGCCTGTAAATCTATGAACTTCCTTCTCAGGACTGCTTTCACTGTCCCATAGGTTTTGGATTGTTGTGTTTTCAATGTAATTCATTTCCAGGATGCTTTTAATTTCTTCTTTGATATCTTGGTAGCCAATCATTGTTTAACAGCATGCTATTTAGCCTCCAAGTGTTTGAATTTTTTATTGTTTTTATGGTAGTTGATTTCTAATATTATTCCATTGTGGTCTGAGAGGAAGCTTGATATGATTTCCATTTTCTTGAATTTGGAAAGACTTTGCCTGTGACCCAATATGTGGTCTATCTTTGAAAATGTCCCATGTACATTTGAGAAGAATCCATATTCTGGAGCTTTGAAGTGAAATGTTCTGAAGATGTAAATTAAGTCCATCTGATCTATGAATCATTTAATATTGCTGTTTCTTAGCTGATTTTTTTTTTTGTCTAGAGGATTTATCCAGTGATGTTAATGGTGTAACATCATTACATAATGGTTAAAATCCCCTACTATGACTGTATTGTTGTCCATCTCTCCCTTGATATCTTTCAGAGTATTTTTTGTATTTTTACTTTCTGTTTTTTAATGTATTTGGGTGTTCCTGCATTGGGTGCATATATGTTTACCAGAGTTATATCCTCTTGTTGTATCAATAGCTATAATAATATGAAGTGGCATTCCTTATCTCTTATTATGACCTTCAATCTGAGATCTATTTTGCCAGATATAAGTATTGCTACCTCAGATTTTTTTTTTCATTTCCATTTCCATCCCTTTACTTTTAGTATGTGTGAGTCTCTTGTTCTTAGGTGAGCCTCTTGTACACAGCAAATATATGGATCATGTTTTCTTATCCATTCAACCACTCTATGTCTTTTGATTGGAGCATTTATTCCATTTACATTTAAAGTTATTGTAGATAGGTACTTGTTTGTAGCTATTTTTAATTTTTGTGCCTGTGTTCCTCCTCCCCACTTTTCCTCTTCTTTTTATAACAGTCTCTTTAGCATTTCTTGCATTGCTTGCCTGCCAGTGATAAACTCCCTTAGCCTTTTTTGTCTGTGAAGCTCCTGATTTCCTTTTCAATTTTGAATGATAGCCTTGAAGAATGGAGTATTCTTGGATGCAGTTGCTTACTTTGCATCACTTTGTATACTTCCTTCCATTCCTTTCTGGCCTGATGTGTTTTTATTGAAAGATCACTGGATAATCTAATGGGAGATCCCTTGAAAGTAACACTCTGTCTCTCTCTTACAGCCTTTAAGATTCTCTCTTTGTAGTTAACCTTTGCCATTATAATTACAAAGTGTCGTGGTGTTTATCTTTTGGGGTTCATCTTTTTTAGGACTCTCTGTGCTTATGTGGCTTTTTTCTTCCCCAAATCGGGAAAGTTTTCTGATATTATTTCTTCAAGTAGGTTTTTTTTTTTAACCCTTGCTCCTCTTCTTGTCATTCTGGAACTCCTGTTATTCATATGTTGCTTGATTTCATGTTGTCCCAAAGCACACTCAGGCTCTTCTCCTGTCTTTTGAATTTTTCCTTCAATTGGAGTTTCGATTAGGTTTGTTTTGCTCCCCTGAGTTCTAATTTGCTAATTTGGTCCTCTGTTTCTCCTAGTATATTGTTGAAAGGTTCAATATTATTTTTTTATTGTAGTATATCACAATTGATTTCCTCCTGATTCTTTCATTGATTTTCTCATCCATCTAGTTTATGAACTGCCCTTAGTCTGAATTCTTTTTTCTGACTTATTGCATGCCTCTGTTTTATTTAGCTCCTTTTCTGGTGATTCCTCCTTTTCCTTCTTTTGGAAGTTTTTCTGTCTCCCCGTTTTTATCTTGCCAAAGGATCTAGGTGTGGAGTTGGACAAGGCCTTTGGTTGCATCCATGGGTTTGTTGGTGGGTTGTGTGGTCATAGGCAGCAGCTGCTTCTCTCACAGTCACAGGGAACCTGCTCCTCATAATGTATTCATGGGCCTGCTGCTCCTCATGTGATTGTGAGATGGCTGCTTCTCATGTGGCGATTATTCCTTTTGTGGTTGTGGAAGTGACTACTTGCATGGTTGCTGGAGTGGTCACAGTGCCTGCTAGTAAGGCTTAGATGTTCTTGCAAGATCACTGAACCTGGGGTGGCTGCATAAGGCTCACTGTTTGCATGCTTAGTCACAGAGCTTGGTGCTGCTGTGTAAGGCTGTTTTCACATGGGTCACCAAGCATGGGGCTGCTGTGAATGGCTCGGTTGTTCACATGCACAGTCATGGTGCCAAGGGCTAAGTAGTCTGTCTAGGAAGGAGGGAGTGCCCTCCAGAACTCACAGGAGCCCTCAGCTGTAGAAGTCCTCAGGGTGTAGGATCCTGGGTAGTGTCTGTGAGCACCCTGAGTAGGGGTTATGCTGGGCTCCCATTCACAGCAGCTCTCCCCTTCAAGATGGCACAGCCTCTGTGAGAACGCCAGAGCTCTAGGAGAGATTATAGCAGTAGAGAGGCTGTTCTGTTATGTGAGCCTGGTCCACCAGCCTCTGAAGATCCTGCAAGATCTAGCTGTCACACTCTCTATCTCTCTCATACACACACACACACACACACACACACACACACACACACACCACTCCTTTTTTGCCCCCACACTCACTCATACTTTCTTCCTCACTGCCATCCCATCAGCCACCCTAGTGGTTTCTTATCACAAAACAAATTCCATATCAGTCATCAGATGTGCTAATCTGTGCCTTATAAATGAGTAAAATCATGTCTCTTATTAGCACTGACTGCTACTGTGAGGAAATATCTAACATAATATTGTATAACTTCATTAACCAGAGTACATCATTTCTCTTGGCCAATAAAATGAGTAAATTATTTAGGATTTATAGGTCCTACTTTTAAAAATGTGGGGAGGGAAATCACTATTAGAGAGTGTCTGCTCCCATGAACTGGGCTTTTTCTCAACTTTCATTGTCACAACAGATCACAGAGCAAAATAAAACAAAAACTAATGACTATGTATTCAAAAAATAAACAAAATAATTTAGACCTCAATTAAGCAACTTAATTATATTAAATGAAGAACTAATATGCTAATAAGACCAAATAGCAGAATGACTATATGGATGAAGCCAGGGCTGTGAGGGCCAAGGCAGCTAGGGCTATGAGGGCTGTGTCCCTTGCATGAATTTCATGCATCTGGCCTCTAGTAATCAAATACAATCAGGGATCATGATTTCATTGATCCATATGAATTGACCCATTCAGAAAAATCATGACACAGTACATGTTCCAACCCAGAGTGTGGGTCAGACTAGACAGTCATGGGTACATGGAAAGTTTCTGGATGTTGGTTTGGTTTAATGTTAAAATTCAGAGAGAGAGAAATTGCTGAAACTGGTTTGGCTCAGTGAATAGAGCGTCGGCCTGTGGACTGAAAGGTCCCAGGTTCAATTCCGGTCAAGGGCATGTACATTGGTTGCGGGCACATCCCCAGTAGGGGGTGTGCAGAAGGCAACTGGTGAATGTTTCTCTCTTATCGATGTTTCTAACTCTATATCCCTCTCTCTTCCTCTCTGTGGAAAATCAATAAAATATATATATTTTTAAAAATTTAGAGAGAGAGAAATGAGTAACTATACAGTGGGGACTGCTGGGTCAACTGCAGTCAGAGATGATCATACTTAGCCACCCATGCAAAACCACTTTGGTGGGTGTGTTCTCAAGTAAAAAGTATCAATTAGGGAACTGAACAGCATAATTTCTGTTTCCTTTGAAATCTAGAACTTCCCAAATTCTCTTTCTTAGTCCTCCTAATCCTCAGTGAAGTCAGGCAAGCTCAATGAGAGACATAATTTTACTTATGACAAACAATCTTAACTTCTGTAAAAAAAAGTTTTCATTTTTTATAAAATGTGGTACTAGGAGAAAGGTTTAGGGTACTTCTGTTTTTAGTTATTATATAGAAAGTAAAAAGAAACTGTCACTCTTGCCTTAACAACCAAAACTAGAAGAGTCAATGGGAAGAGAAGAAATCAACTATAGGAGGGAAGAAACCTACCAGAAACTTATAAGAAATGTGTAGTAACTGTGTATGGTATAATATGAAAAATTAGAATGCTGAGAACTCCCCAAGCTACAGATCATATATGCATTCACTTACCAACTAAGTATAAGTCTTTACTAATTTCATGGGCAATATATTGAATGCTGGGACCAGAGAGATGAAAGAGATCGCTCATTAGGCATACAATATCTTGTACAAGTGCAAGGAACCTTCTTTCTAGAGGTGGAGGGCAGAACAGAAGAGCTGAGAGAACACCATTTGAGGCATTGTGGAATTTCAGTTACCGAATGGAGAAGGGGTAGCAATCTGATTTTCAGTTGTCACAGGGACAGAAATTTAAAAGTAGGTACAGAGAACTCATCAGTGACCCTAGAAGCCAGGCTATAAGGTAAAGAGAAACACCTCATCTATGTTTTGGAAAACTTGCATCTTTGAGTAAAGCATTAATAAATCTCTGGCCTAGCTAGTATGGCTCAGTGGTTGAATCTAAGTACCAGGAGGTCATGGTTCCATTTCCAGTCAGGAGACATGCCCAGGTTGACCACTCAATCTACAGTGCAGGAGACAACTGATCAATGATTCCCTCCCATCACTGATGCGTTTAACTCTCTTTCTCTCTCCCTTCCTCTCTCTGAAATAAAAATTTTTAAGAAATTTTAAAAATAGAAATCTCTGGACTCTATCAAGTTCTAGATTCTAGGAGCTATTGAAGGAAAAACTGACCTCTCAAAATATCTAAAGTCCATGGAAAACTGAATCAAACTAAAACTGAAGCCAATCTGACACTCAGGCTGACTACATATAAGATGGAATTAGCCCTCCAAATTTTGAAGTATCACAGAAGAATGAACATGACATCTTCTAGAAATATATTTTTATAATATGCATTATGCAACAAACATCATAAGACATTTTAAGATGTAAAACAAAACAAAAAACTGATGCTTGGTTAAGAGAGAAAATAGTCAATAAAAACTCATCATCCTATATAATAAAGAGGTAATATGCAAATTAACCCTCACAAACTCACAATATGGCTGCCTATGACCAGGCCAGCAAGGGGTTAGTGAGGGATGACCAAACAACTGAACAAGAAGGCTACATGGGACTACGAGGTCAGCAGGGGGGCAGTTGGGGGAGACATGCCCAGCAGTGGGGAGCAGTTAAGGGCAATCAGGCTGGCATGCAGAGGCAGTGATGGGCGATCAGGCCAGCAGGGTGGGATAATTAGGGGTAACCAGGCAGGCAGGCAGGTGAGCAATTAGGAGTCTGTGGTCCAGGATTGTGAGAGGGATGTCCCGGATTGGAGAGGATGTAGGCTGGGCTGAGGGGACCCCCCACACCTGGCGCCAGAATTTTGTGCATTGGGCCTCTAGTTTAAAAATAATAGTGATAAGTATGCTAGAGGATGTAGTAGGAAATGTAAACAATGTAGAGAAAGAAATAAGAATTTCAAAAGAGGGATACAAAATAAAAAGAAACAGAAGAAATGTTATTGAGATTCTATTTATAAGCAATATGGAGTAACAGTAACTAGATTTAACCTTCTGTGTAAAACATCAAAAATAAATGGATATAAAATGATGGTTTTCAAGACATTGGACATTAAGCAAGAAAGAAAAGTGATTTTTCAGACACAGGAAATAAGAGCTAAGTCCTATCAATACCCCAGTTATTACCTTATACAAATTTTCAAGCTGTGACACAGGGAAGGGCATCCCAGGTGGAACCCAGAATGCTCCTGAATTTAAGATATGTAACTAAAAGTTCAGGAAGAGAACATTGCCTAAAATTGGTAGGACAAAGTACCAGAGAGGAAAAGCTGCATAAAGGAAGAACTCTGGATAGCTTCAAAGGGCCCTCCATGAGTGTTCATCATAATACTGATTATCTCATGCCTAGAATTTATTTGAGGTTGGAAGAAGAACATTTCCTGACAATAGTAGAGGGAATAATAGCTGGTGCCCACACAGGAATAAAACTGATGCTTGTAACCACAACCCAGAGAAGAAAATCTTATAAATTGCATTGTATAGTGTACTTGGAAGAATATTATCTCAGTAGTAAAAAACAATTAGCCCTAGATTAAACAATGCTCTGTCCTGTCTAAAAAAAAAAATCTTAGTTGTGCAGAAACTGGTTTGGCTCAGTGGATAGAGCATCAACCTGCAGACTGAAAGGTCCCGGGTTCAATTCCAGTCAAGGACATGTACCTTGGTTGTGGACACAACCCCAGTAGGGGGTGTGCAAGAGACAGCTGATTGATGATTCTCTCTCATTGATGTTTCTAACTCTCTATCCCTCTCTCTTCCTCTCTGTAAAAAGCCAATAAAATATATTTAAAATAAAAATAACTAACTAACTAAATAAATAAATCTTAGTTATAAGACATAAAAGTTTAAATTCTTTCAAGCAATATAGTTTCTTATCAGAATAAAATTAAAAATATTTAGAGGAATACAATAATATCCAGAATCCAGCAAAGTAAAATTCATAATTTATGCAATAAAAAATTAACAGACCTGTAAAAAGGCAAGAAAGTATAACACATATTAAAAGATAAATCAATCCATGAAAACTGGCACAAAACAGATATGGGTTAAGATAAGCAGAAAAGTACATTAAAACAGTTATTATGCCTGTGTTACATAGCTCAATAAATAAAACAGAGCCATAGAATATATAACGAAAGACCTGAATTAAACTTTTAGAAACAAAAACTACAATGTCTGATATGAAAATACAGTGGGTAATATTAATGACAGATAAGACATTTTAGAAGAAATGATTAGTAGTCTTGAGGCCATATCAATAGAAATCATTTAAAATAAAACAAAAGCAATAAAAAATACAAAAATGAAGAATGTGTTAATGAATGGTAGAAAAACTGTGAGTTGACTTATATACAGTCCCTGTATATTAGAAGAGAATTGTAGTCCCTGATGAAGAAGAGAAGGTGAAGAACAAAAAGTACATGAAAAAATAGCCAAAATACCCCACTTAATTCAATGAAAACTATACACTCACAGATATAAGAAGCTCAACAAACTCCAAGCACAAAAGACTTAAAGAAAATTACAAATCACATTACAATCAAATTGCATACAACCACCAATACAGAGAAAATCTGAGAAGCATCCAGAAAAAAATAAAAGACAAGTTATAATGCAAAACAATATTTAAAAATGACAACAGATTTCTTACTGGAAAGAATGCAATGATAAGAAAGTGGGATGAAATCTGAAACTTATGGAGTGGAAAATAAAACAAAACTGCCAACCAAGAATTCTATACCCAATGAAAATAAATTATTTGAAAGTGATGCAAATAAATGTTTTTTCAAACTTACAAAAACTAAAAGAATTCATCACCAGCAGAATTATACTATAAGAAATATTGAGGGACATTGTTTAGGCCAAAGAAAAATGATACCCAAAGGAAATATATTCTACACAAAGGAAAGAAGAACAATGGAAATGGCAAATCTTTTTACAGAGCTCTTGAAAGGCAATTTTCTGTTTAAATAAAAATAAAAACAAGGTGAAATTTTAACATGTGAAAGTAAAATGCATGACAACAGAACAACGCCTGCAGGGGGGAAAAGAGAAGTATACTGATATAAGGTGTAGTACACATGAAGTGATATAATATCATTTGAAGGTAGACTGTGGTCAGTTTTATACTAAAACCCTTCAACAACCACTAAAATAACAAGATTATTTGTTAAGGCATTTAAGATCCACCTGGATAATTCAGGACAATCTATTTATCTAAAGATTCTTAACTCTAGCACATCTGCAATATCCTTTTTCAAAATAAGATAGCATTCACAGGTTTTAAGATTAGGAAGTGAACATGTCTTTGGGGCCACTAGTCAGCCACTACAGCAAGGTTCTCACTTGGAGGCTTGACTGAGGAAGAATTCAATACAAACTCACACATTTGTTGACAGAATTTAGTTCTTCAGCTTCTATTTCTTGGTAACTATTCACTAGAAACTTGTTATCTGAGAGGTGATCAATAGTTCCTGTAAATTGTCATGTCCTCCCTCAAAGCCAGCAAAAACGTGAGAGACTACAGTAAAACAAGTGCTGCGATCTATACAAATAAAAGGGTAATATGCTAATTAGACCAGACATTTTCCAGACATCCTTCCAGACAAAGCCATGGTGGTGGGGGCCAAGGCAGAGGCAGTTAGAGGCAATCAAGCTGGCAGAGGAAAGCAGTTAGGAGGATCAGGCTGGCAAGGGAGAGCAGTTAGGGGTGACCAGGCCTGGAGGAGAGGGCATTTAGGGACAATCAGGCAGGCAGGAAGAGAGGTTAGGGGCAATCAGGCAGATAGGCAGAGGTGGTTAGGGGTGATAAGGTAGGCAGGAGAAAAGTCAGGAGCATCAGGCAGGCAGAGTGGTTAGGGATGATTAGGCAGGCAGGCAGGTGAGCAGTTAGGAGCCAGTGGCCCCGAATTGCGAGTTGGACATCCCCTAAGGAGTCCCAGATTGGAGCGGTTGCAGACTGGGCTGACGGACAATCCGCAGTGCACAAATTTTGTGCAATGGGCCTCTACTCTATATAATAAAAGCCTAAATGAACATTATGGCAGAATGACCAGTCACTATGATGCACACTGACTGCCAGGTCTCTAGTATTATATAATGTAATTATACATTTAGAATTACATTCCATCACCTTGACATATTCTGTTCTTTAGGAACAAGTCACAGGTCCTATCCATATTCAAGGAGAGGAATTTATACAGGAGTATAAATAGAAGTGGGGATCATGAAAGTCTATCTGCTATAGTCTGCCCTCTTTCCCTCAATGATTTATGTCTCCACCGTATAAAAAAATACATTCACCCCTCCCCTAAATTCCCAAAAGTCTAATCTCATTAGAGCAATTTATCCTAGCCCAGAATTGCATTTTCTATCAGGTCAGGTGTGGATGGGGCCCCTGGGGAATAGTTTCTCAGTCAGTCTCTAAAACTAAATAGACAAGTTATCTTCCCCCAACATATCCAACAGACAATGGTGAGAGAGGTCTAGAATGGAAGCTATAGACAATCTTGGTCAAAAGTGGGGGTGGGAATAAAAAGTTAAAAGTTCCACAGTAATTCTGAAGCTTATCTGTGGGGAAATGCTGAGTGCTTTGATTAGATCTCAAGGCTTGGGACTAATTCTCAATAGCTCTAAGTTCTGCTTTCTAGGATCTTACTTCTACCTTCAGAATTATTCTTCCTTTTTAAAAAGAAAGGCAGTACAGTGTGATGTTGTGATTTATAGTAATAATATATATTTGGTTTCTGTCCCAGTTTCAGAGCTCCTATAACTGTTGGAATTTCCAAAGTGATAAGAGTGATAAAGGTGACTTTTGTTACATTAATAAGATGACTTTTGGAAAGTTCCTAGGCAACCAAATGATGGGTGCTAGTTTCCAAAAGAACCAACTATGTGATTAGTGTTAGAACTTTCAGTCTCAACCCCTGACTTCCTGGGACAGGAGAGGGGCTGAAGATTGAGTTCTAAAACCAATAGCCAATGATTTAATAAATCATTGCTAAGTAGTGAAGCCTCCATAAAAAAGGAGACAGTTCAGAGAACATCTGGGTTGTGAACACCTGGAGATATAGGGAGAATGACACCCTGGGGAGAGAATGGGAATTCCATGCCTTTTCCCCATACCTATTTCTGATCATGTCTTCCATCTGGCTATTGCTGAGTTAAGTTATGTGATTTTAAAATAAACTGATAATTTGGTACATGAAATGTTTTTTCTGATTTCTGCAAGTTATTCTAGCAAATTAATCAAACCCAAGGAGGAGCTCTTGGGAACTCCAATCTATAGCCAGTCAGTTAGAATCATGAGTGACAACTCAGACTTGTGATAGGCATCTGAAATTGGGGAGTGGGCAGTATTGTAGGGCTGAGCCCTTAACCTGTGGGATCTGATGTTATCTATAGGTAGATAGTGTCAGAATTAAGTTGAAATGTTGGGTGCCCACTGGTACTGGAGAATTGCTTGTTGGTGTGGGGAAACCCTGCCCTGCCATATTGGAATTGGATGCAGAATTATGTTACACAATGTTTGCAGCTGAGTAGTTTTATCAACCTGCTTCTTACCAGGAGAATTTACAGTTACATCAGACTCATCTCATTTTGTCATCTCTGTATTTTTACTCCAAGCTGGTAGTAATCTTTCTGAAACAATTTTCTCAAGACCTTTGTAGCCTTTCCGTGGATTTTCCTGGGGTTCGCTCTATTAGACAAAAGCTGCATCCACAGATTTTTTTTAAATCTCTTTTCCACCTTGGGCTTTTGCTGAGATGATTGAAAGATAATGCCATTAAATTTCCTAGAGGATCTGTGGTTTGATTGGGAAGATCCTTAATCTCTTTAAAAAGCTCTTTGTGTGTCTGAATGCTGACCTTTTGATATTTTTGAAATTTTAGTAAAAGATTGTAGAGTCACACCCTCTGTTTTTTTCTCTGAAGTGCACTTTTCTGAGAATACTTGGAAGCTGTCTCTCAATATTAGCATGATTCTCCATTTGGGGAGACTCAGAATTTTCAAAATCATCAAGTTTTAATTGTTTTTACTTTAACATTTTTTTCCTCAATTTATCTCTCTTGCCACACATTTTATTTTAAATAGCAAGAAGAAATCAAGAGGCACTTTAACACTTTGCTTGGAAATATCCTTCAATAATTAAGTTAATAACTTACAAGTTATGCTTTTGACAATTCCAGAAGATAATTGTGCTAAGCTTCCTGTCACTATCTAACAAGAATACTCCTTTCTCTGTATCCAATAACATACAAGTTTCTCACTTTCTTTTGACAACATTCTTAAAAGAAACTTTTCACTGGAAAACTTAGTCTCACTGGAAAAATATATGTGCATTTGTAACAATTCTCAATGGTTTTGCTCATACTATTCATTACTCAACCGATTATCTGAGGTCAGACTAGACAATGTTTGCTGTGGAAAACGACATTTATTCAGAGTTGAGAGCTCTCCAGACCAGCAATCAAGTTCTAAAAGGCCAGCAAATGACCCACTGCCAATCTCTGGGGAGAAGCAGATGGCGGGGCTTCCACTGCTCTTGACTTTCATGTCACACTGCGGTTCCTGGATCTAGGGTGTTGTCTGAGGGACAGTCCACTGAAGAGAAGAAATTTTGGTATTCTCTTAAGGACCAAGCCTCCAAGCTTACAAATTGACTGTGAGGATAAACTGGGTTAGAGGGTCTGGGGCTGACTGGCTGATCCACTTTCTCTTCCCTGTGCCACCCTCCACACAAGTCCCACTGAGGTGTTTATTCCCCTCCATGGCTCCCTTAACTTTCATTTAATCAGACTCTTCAATTAGTTTAAAGAGTAGTTGTTTGTTCCAAAAAATCATAGTTGAGCACCTCCTGTATTGTGCCAACCATTGGCATACAGTGGTGATCAAGGCAATTCTTCCATTTCACCATTAAAGAAGTAACCTCCCTTAAGCTCACAATGAGTGCCTTTAAGAGCAAGGCATTGTTCATAACTTTCACTGACCTTTATGAGTTAGTACTATGGGATTCTCATTATACACATGAAGAAACATAGGCCTTGGAAGGTGAAGGTGCTCAATGTAGCACAGGAATTGTGAGTGTGATCCACATTGTAATATCTCTGTTTCTTATGGCTCTGGCTACTGGTGCTCTGAACCTGAGTTAGGAAATCTAACTGAACTTTCCCTGCACTGATTTGGTTAGATATGCATGCAGTCTTCGGGTTACATCAGATTCCACGTATGTTGTTTCATGGTTATGCTGCCATCTCCCATTTATTTTTTTTTAAAAAGTTCGTCATTTCAATGTATGTACCTATGTGCTTTATGATTTTTATTATTTATTTACCACAAGTAAATTCAGGAATTGTTATTTTTCTTTTCTTTTTATTTCTTTTTATTTTATTTATTTTACTGTTTCACTTTATTACTGCTGTGTATGAGCATGTGAGTGACGTAGGTGCTTATGTAGGTGAGTTCTGACTTTTGACGAAAATCTTGTATCAGTGCACTGAAGGAAGGGACCTCCAACATAACCTGAGGACTGACTGTAATTTTAATCTCTGTTTTTGACCTCATGTCCTCTTTGCTACATCTGCCTCTGTGTTGACATGAATCCTACACTGACTACCTGCCTTCAAGTTTAGATTCGTTATTTGAAGGTTCAGCAATCTAAGGCAAAGTTTGCAAAGGTGTCATGAGGGTTTTTGTCACTACTATTTGCAAATTCATTGCATGGAAAAACCTATGCATGTCATTGTCCAATTGTTTTTATTTCCAAGAGTGAATACAAGGTGTCTACTACCAACTGGCCAGCATCACCATTCTTTCTTACCCCCTTTCCAAGAAAACAATGATAACAATTAATATTTAGAAATATTGTGTTCATCCTTCACTAATCCCTTATTAAATACTCTGAGATGGTTACTATTATCTTTATTTAACATATAAAGAAACTGAAGTTTAGAGAGACTATTCAACATCCCCAGGATCAGGCAGCTACAGGAGACAGAGTTTGAACCTTAATGTGCCAACTGCATTGCATTAAGCTACCTGCAAAAAAAGCACCCACCAACCCAGTGTGCCCTGCCAAGATCTGTGCTGGGCAGCACCTTGACTCTGCTCAACTATGTTGAGCGGATCAGCAGGAACAGATTTTAAGTTATTTTGATGCAAGTGTTAGTGGAAAAACTGTTATGGAAGCTACTAGCTAGTTTTAAGCAGCAATGATCTTATTATAGAGACTAGATGCCTGGTGCATGAAATTCATGTCCCTCAGCCCAGCCTTCACCCTTCCAATCTGGGACACCTCGAAGGATGTTCAACTGCCTGTTTAGGCCTGATCCCAGGATCGGACATCCCTCTCACAATCCAGGACTGCTGGCTCCCAACTGTTCACCTGCCTGCCTTCCTGATTGCCCCTAACTGCTTCTGCCTGCCAGCCTGATCACCCCCTTAACACTCTGCCAGCCTGATTTATGCCTAATTTCTCTCCTTCCAGCCTGATTGCCCCTAGCTGTCCTCCCTGAAGGCCTAGTCATCCCTAGCTGCCCTCCCTTATAGGCCTGTTCCCCCCAAACTGCGCTCCCCTGCAGGCCTGGGTACCCCCCAATTTCCCTTTTCTGCAGCCTGGTTGTCCCCCAACTTCCCTCCTCTGCCCTCCCCTACAGGCTTGATTACTCCCAACTGCCCTCCCCTGCTGGCCTGATTCCTCCCAACTGCCCTCCCCTGCTGGCCATCTTGTGGTGGCCATCTTGTGTCCACATGAGGACAGCCATCTTTGACCACATGGGGGCAGCCATCTTGTGTGTTGGGGTGATGTCAATTTGCATATTACTCTTTTATTAGATAGTCTATAACATAATAATTTAATATAATTAAAGCTTGGGCTCTGGAAGGCTGACCATGTGCACTTGGATCTCTATTGCTTAGAACTCTGTGATTCTAAAACATCAGGTTATTTAACTTTATTGCATCTCAGTCTCCTCCTCTGCAAACAGGGCTAATTATGGTAGCTGTCTCTAAAAGTTGCATAAGGAATTTATAATTGGACTGTGTACTGTTCCTTTAACTTATGGAGAATTTTCTTTTTGAGTTTTATGAAAGCTCAAAAATGGATCATTAATTTTCAAAAGTGTTGTCAAAACTCTAAGTACTTTTTAATCACACTCCTTTAAATTGGTCTCCTTTCCACACTAAACTATCCTAATCTTGGAAATCTTGCTTCCTTTGGAGCTAGGATCACAAGTACCAAAGTAGAAACAAAAACACTCTCTTCATCATTTATGAGAAGTGCTGCAAAGTGCCCATTCCAGCAGAACCCTTCCTGTGGAAAGACTGAAAATTTAAGGCCTAGCAGTTCAAAGACTCAAAGCTGCTGAATAAAAACAAAATCGCTTAAAATTACACCGATGCTTCTTTCAGATAATTTGTAGAGAATTCAACAGTGTTTATTACAGGTTCACTTAATAAAGCCAAACATTCAGCCCTAAATGCAGTTTCAAAGCAAAACTCTCAACAATATTTTCGAATAAGGAGGAAATTGTGTGCACAATCTTACCTCCCAGGGGGCTTTGAAGGATTAAAGAGGGGAAAATAGAAGCTATGGGGAGAAAATCACCAGAAGAATGAAAGGAAACATAAGAAATTAACCAGAATGGGGCAGGCTGACAGGGTATAATGTTTATAATGTGATTTTTTAATAGATATTAAATAATAAATCCCTGTAGGTAGATGGAGTTTCTGTCCAATGGTAACACAGCACCCAGGGAGGAATATGCAAATGGAGCTGTAATTACTGCAGAAAATAAAAGTTAGTTAAAGCACACATTACTTCCCTCCCCCTCACCCGCACCCCACAGCCCCGCTTTTGACTCTAAGAGCATTAGTATTTTTCCTAAAAGAATATCCAATTAATTTCTTGGGGAGAAAGTCAGACTATTTTATTTCCTGAGAAAAATGACTCTCAAAACATCACATTTTATTATACTATTTATTATATTTAAACCTAATGGGAGAAAAAAGACACATCCTTCTCCAATTAGAAAATATTAAAATGTTCAACATTCTTAATAATGATGAATAGAAAATGGGTGAATTTAAGGCCTTTATTAAATATAAAATATGGATATATTATGTTATTCTAGATCTTCATGAGAGCTCTTTAGGGGAAGCTTGAAAAGTGGGCGAGACTTCTCCTTCAGGAATGTTTTGGGGGAAACATTACCATGACTAACTCTTTGATCTTCCTCAAAGTCTTCATTGTTTCAATGCCTCCCTTCTTCATCCTACTTTTGTAGTGATTCTCCCCAGAAAGCCATTCTCCTCTACACATAAGACAACATTGCAGTTGAGTATATGTTGTTGTTGTTGTTGTTGTTGTTTTTTATGCTTCTTTTTTTTTTATTAAGGTATTTTCTGTGTACATAGTTTACCATTGCCCCCCCCTCACTCTCATTTATGCCCTCCCTCCCCAGAGTTCTGTGTTCATTGGTTGTACTTATGTTCATTCATACCAGTCCCTCAGTTGTTCTCCTATCTCCCCCCAGGTCTCCTTCCCCTCCCCCCTGTCATTTGACAATCTGCTTGTTTTATGGTGACTATCTCTGGACCCCATGAATAAAATCTGCTCCTCATTTGGCAGTCTGCTTGTTTTATGGTGACTATCTCAGGACCATATGAATAGAGTCCGCTCCTCCTCTGGTATTCACCGCCCCTTCCCCTGGGTCCCACTGCTTCCCCTGGGACACACGGCTCGCCCGGGGCACACTGCACCATGGGACACTTGGCTCACCCGGGGCTCTCGGCCCCATGGGACACACGGCTCACCCGGGGCACTCGGCCCCCTGGGGCACTCGGCTCACCCGGGGCACTTGGCCCCCTGGGACACTCGGCTCACCCGGGGCACTCGGCCCCCTGGGACACTCGGCTCACCCGGGGCACTCGGCCCCATGGGACACTCGGCTCACCCGGGGCACTCGGCCCCATGGGACACTCGGCTCACCCGGGGCACTCGGCCCCATGGGACACTCGGCTCACCCGGGGCACTCGGCCCCATGGGACACTCGGCTCACCCGGGGCACTCGGCCCCCTGGGACACATGGCTCATCTGGGGCACTCGGCCCCTCTAGGGTGTTGGGGTTGCATACTGGAGGCGCCGCGCCAGCTCCTTGCTAGCATGGGGGGCAGGCTGGGAGAGCTGCAGTTGGTCTGAGATGGTTTCAGGCGGGGGGACCACCCCCAAAGGTGTCTCGTTCGGTGTGGGAGCGGAGCAGCTGCAGACATGGAGGCTAAGTTCTGAGGTCGCCCACTCCCTGCGCCCAAGGCGTGGTGAGCTCTGTTCTTTTGATTTCCTTTATTCTCGGCGGCAGTGGCGGGTGGTGGTGCCAGGTGCAATATTGACGGTCGCTCCTGTGGTTCAATTACCAGTATAGTTTTAAAGTTCATATGGCGATGGTGGTGAGAGCTTCGGCTTGGCCATGTGGCATCGGAGGATAGGCTCGCCTGAGTGGGTAATGGAAGGCACCATGCCATTTCCTCACCAGCGCGCTCCATTTCCCTCCCAGCATGGTGGGTGTGCTGGGAAGATTGTGGGCGGGCTGTGATGGCTGCATGGGGAGAGTCTGCCCTCAATGGTGTCCTCTTTGTTGCGAATGTGGAGCTTCTGTGGATGCAGAGGCTAATTTCTGAAGCCACACTCTCTATGAGCCCGGTGTGTAGTGAGCTCTGATTTCGGTGGATTCCCATTCTTGGGGGCGGCGGCAGCGATGGCAGCGCCTGTGGCTCAATTTCCCCTGCAGTTTTAAAATCTGCGTGGTGGTAGTGTCTGATGCCCTGGCCTGGCCATGCGGCAGCGGAGAGAGGACTCTCCAGGTCTGCCAATGGAAGGCGCAGCGCCAGCACAGCGCGTGCGAAGGCCTGGCAGAGCAGGCTGCGGGCGGTGGCGGAGAGTCCCCGCGATGTCCCAGTCTTTCAGACTTAGTGGAACGCTTCCCCTGAGCCAGGACAAGCAGCACCACCACCACAAATACTGGCCAGCTCAGCGCTGCCCCTCCACAGGTGACAGTAGGGGCATCCTCACCTCAGTAGGCCCTCGCTCTTGGAGGTCTCAACCAGTGGAAGGCAGCACGGCACAGAACTGCCCCACCTTCTCAGTCCTCCACTCGCCGTAGTTTTAAACTCCACATGGCAGCTGTGGCGCCCTGCTTGGTGTCTAATTGTAGCCTTCCCATTTCTGGGCCGAGCTGGTTGTGCGGGAGGGGAGACGCTGCGCCCGCTCCTCTCTAGCACTGTGGGCGGGCTGGGAGGTCGTGCTCACGGGCTTCTCGTCCAGGCAGGAGCCGAAGGCGCTGTGGCAGCGGTGGCTGCTGCGGCCCCCATCAGCTCCCGTGGCAGCCGGCGGGGCTGGCCCACTCCCTGGACCCCGGGGCGGAGCGAGGTCTGGCTTCCCTCATTCCCAGCAGCAGCGGCTCCGGCAGGTTCAGTTTCGCTGTAGTTTTAAACTCCACATGGCAGCAGCGACATCCTGCTTTGCGTTTAGTTGTAGCCTTCCCATTTCGCCAGCTTTCCTGTGGGTCTGGTGCGATCCCTTTCAGTTTTATCCGTTGTTTATTTCCAAATTGTTGAGGACATGGCGGCCCAGGAGACTTCCTGGGCCGCCATCTTGCTTCGGTCTCTGTTGTTGTTGTTTTTTACCAAGTGCAGTTGTGTATTGTCATAAGAGTCAAAGCTCAGGACTTAAAAGGCCTGAAGTCCACCCATTCTGAAGTCAGAGGTTTGGGAATCAATATAACATAGTCAGGAGAATCCAAACTTTGAAATCAAGGTGATGTAGGTTTGAATCCTGCCTCAAACCTTCTCCAGGTAAATGGTTTTGGACAAATTACTCAGCATCTTATCTCCTGTTCCTACAGGCACAGTAGGAAAGAAAAGCTTACCAACCAGGGTTGTTGTGATGAAAAAAAAATGAGTTTATTTATCTAAAGCACCTTGCTTATGTTATCTGTGTCATTGTTGCTGTGCTGTTTGTCATAGTTCCAGCCCAGAACACGGAGCCTATTGAGGTACTGCAAACACCAGATTGGTGTTGAGCAATGGATTAGTGACAATGTTGTCCTAGAGTTGGCATTGTTTTTCAAAATACAAAGTTATTTTTCTATCAATGCCAGATTTACTGGACATTCAACATATGAAACCTTATAATTGTCTTTGTTGTAGAACCACTATATTTTGGAGCTTCTCCAAGGAAAACTTGCCAATGATAGTTACCAAATATGTGGACCCCACTATATCAAGAATCTAGTGCTTTTCTTTTATAATACCAGTAAGAAAATCTCAGAAAGAAACAGCCCATATAGACTAGAATTTTACTAGTACAATGTAAGATTTTTTTCCTCTCTTGCTCTTTTTAGTACACATTAGGTTTCTTCAATAAATTTATTTTTAAATTGACCTTGTTGATGTAAAGCATTATTATATCCAATTGTTTTTCTCAATACAGGAGTGAAAACTCAGAACTTTATTATTTCTCTAAAAGAATATTGTTGGGGATTCTGGCTAACCACTTTGCTAGAAGGGAAAATACTTGAATTTATAATAGCTTTTTCTTGTACCTGACTAAATAATCTTTTTTTAAAGCATGATTAAAAGGTTCTTCTTGAAGCATTATCAATTTGGGAACAAGATTACCAAGAATGAAAATTTGTTATAGTTCTCAATGTGATAGGTAAAGAGAAGACTGCTTGACAGTTATTTGCTTATTTGAAAGTTACTTCTCTTCATTTTGCTATAATTTACATTGAATACCTAGAATTTATATCTTTTGGGAAATACAGTTACTGTGTTATAAGAATAATGTTCCCTGAGATAAGGCCTACTACTGAATAACTACTCCATAAAGAGATTAGAAAAGAAACCAGGGGAAGGGGAAGGTAAAGGAGGAGAAAAATGGCTACTAACCTCATGGATTCTTCTAGCATTATTTTTAATAAAATTCTGTCATTGTCATTTGTTTAGGAAAAAGTAAGACTAGGAATAAACTGGCATCTAAAGTCCATTTCTTACTTTGCCATTCCTTCCCTGGGTGGCTGTGGAAAATACATTTAGTCTTTCTATTCCTTGGTTGCAACCAATAACTTACTTTTATTTTTATAATAGACTTTGTAATAGTTATCTATTTCTGCATAACAAATTGCCCCCAAACTTAAAGCTTTAAAACAACAAAAACTGGTTATCTCATAGTTTCTGTGGGAAGTAATCCAGACAGATTTATTTGGGTAATTCTGCCTCAAAGTCTCTCAAAAGGCTGCAGTGTTGACTGCAGATGCCATTTTATCTGAAGGCTCAACTGAGAAAGAATCCACTTCTAAGTTTCTAAGCTCACTCATTCATGTGGTTGTGGGCATGATTCAGTTTCTCCCGGGCAACTGGACTGAGGGCCTTAATTCTTGGACCAGTTTCTTGCCATGTTGGCTTCTCCACAGAGCAGCTTGTAACATAACAGCTGGCTTCTTTCTATCAGAGTGAGAATGTGAGAGTGAGAGCTGTCTTGCAAGACAGAAACTACTGTCCCTTTATAACCTAGTTTCCGAAGTGGCATCTTCTCACTTTTGCCATGTACTATTCATTAGAAGCAAATTTCTAGGTCTAGCCACGTTCCAGGAGAAGAGAGATTACATAAAGGTTTGAACATAGGAAACAAGGAGTGATAGGGCCACCTTGGAGGCTGCCTCCCATAAACTTAGAGCTGAGAGATCATAGGAAACCATTCATCTATCAGTGGTCAGCAAACTGCAGCTCGCAAGCCATGGTTTGCCCACCACTGATCTAGGTCACAGAAAATCTCTGAAATGTCCTTTCCCTTAAAGAGGACAGCATTTATTTATTAATTTATTCAAAACCACACTTAAAAATTTTATTCACACATTTGAAAATGTTTATTGTGTACTTGTTATTTACAAGGCACTATGTGTGTTGGGGGGGGTCAAAAGGCCAAAGATAAAGGAGTTAATGCAATTCAGGTAGCATAAACCACCCTTCGGTAGTGATGTCCTCTACTCCACCAAAGTTTAAGCATCATGCAGGGACAACCAGATCCACATAAAGGAATAGGTGGAGTAGGAGAGTATTCTACCTCCACACCCCCCAGCCACTCTCCCATAAGTTGAAACCTTGGAAAAGACTCTAGAATGATAAGCTTTATATGAAGTTTTCAACATACTTCCTAAGTAAATACAAGGTATCAATCTTGTTTATTAACTCTCTCCAGAGGAGAACCAAGATGGTGGCCTAGGTAAGCATCTAAGTTGCCTCCTGGCACAACAATTTCAAAAACAACAACTAAAATCAGAACTGAATTCATCCAAAAACACAGGAAAGCTGGCAGAGTGGGAAATCTACAACTAGAAATAAGGAGAGAGGCTCACGAATTGGATTGGGAGCTGCAAAGCTCTGGGGTAGGAAAACACTAGTGCACAGAGAGAAAGTGCAGCCAAATGCCTGGCTGGTAGGAGGGGAAAGGAATTCCGGATTGCACTGAATCATTTCCGACTGTACTGACCCCCAACCCCGGCCAAAACCCCATGGGCTCATATGGGTGGAGACTGGACTGTAGAGAGAGGCACCCAGAGACTCAGAGACTGGGAGACCGGGGGAGGCGGGAGCCACAGTGAGCAGGGTCGACAGTTGCATGCAACACCCACACTCTTGCATGGGAAAGCTGAGATGGTCAGGCTGAAGCTCAGGCGAGAGCACAAGGACAGGGCTGACAGGAAGCTAAGACTGACAGTTCAGCCCTGAGACTCCGCCCCATCCAAGCTGAGCACAGAGACTTCTGCAATTTTGCAAGTCTGATCCTATAAGACTATCTCCAATACAGAAGGTATCCTGGAGTAGTCACAGCTGATACTCACATCGAATTGGCCTGAAGGTCAATTCCTCCCAGGGATACCAACAACAATAAAGACTTAGCTACAATAAGGCTGTACACGCAGTCCACAAAGGGGAGCACCAAGAGTATCTACCTCAGGTAACTGAGGAGACTAACCTACTGGGCCATATAGGACACCAAACACACAAAGCCATCCTATCAACTCTGAGAAGCAGCGAAAATGCCAAGACAAGGAAATAGATCTCAAATGAAAGAGATGGAGGATATAGAGTTCAAAACCATGGTTTTAAGGTTATTCAAGAATTTCCTAGAAAAGGCTGATAAATTTCATGAGACCCAACTAAAAATTAAACATAAATTGACTAAATTGGAAAATGTTATGCAGAGATCCAACAGCAGAATGGAGGAACACAAGAATCGGGTCAAAGAGTTGGAATACAAAGAGCCAAAAGACACTCCTCTGCAGAAGCAAGAAGAAAAGAGAATCCAGAAAGTTGAATATAGTGTAAGGAGCCTCTGGGACAACTTTAAGCGTACCAACATCAGAATTATGGGGGTGCCAGAAGAAGAGAGAGTGCAAGATACTAAAAACATATTTGAAGAAATAATATCAGAAAACTTCTCCCACCTAGTGAAAGAAATAGACTTACAAGTACAGGAAGCGTACAGAACCCCAAACAAGAAAAATCCAAAGAGGAACACACCAAGACACATCACAATTATAATGCCAAGGGCAAAAGACAAAAAGAGGATCTTACAAGCAGCAAGAGAAAAGCAGTTGGTTACCTATAAGGGAGCACCTATACCACTATCAGCTGATTTCTCAACAGAAACTATGTAGGCCAGAAGGGAGTGGCAATAAATATTCAAACTGATGAATAGCGAGAACCTACAACCAAGATTACTGTATCCAGAAAAATTATCATTCAGAATTGAAGGGCAGATAAAGAGCTTCACAGATAAGAAAAGGTTAAAGGAGTTCATCACCACCAAATCAGTATTATATGAAATGCTGAAAGGTATTACTTAAGAAGAGGAAGAAGATCAAGTGAATTAAAAATCTGAGGAACAGAATAAACTGGTGAATATAATAGAATCAGGAGCAAAGAAAGGGAGTGGATTGATAATTATCAAGGGTAAAGGGGTGTGGGGGTGCAGAAAGAGACTGGATTAAAATAGTACACCTATGGTTGAGGACCATGTTGGCTGGGGTGGGGGTGGGGGGTAATGACAGAGGGTGGGGTGAGAACCAGGTGGAAGGGAACTATTGGGGGGCGGGGAGAAGAAACAATTGTAATAATCTGAGTAATAGAGATTTATTTTAAAAAAAAAAACACCAAAAAAAAAAAACCCTCTCTCCAGGGCCAAAGACTGGGGTATTCCCTGAGATATAGTTGCTGTGTATATAAAAGGGGATAATGATTCCTCCTGGCACAATATTCCATGTCCTAGTAATGAGTCCTGTTATTTTATTGTTACCTAAGTCTGTTCTTCTTACTTGACTTTTATATGTGTCCTTCTAGTCTTCCATCCAGATAATAAGTTCTCTAAGAGAAGAAATTGCATCTTACCCTTCATTGCATCTAAACAACTTTCATTAACAGAATATATGCAATAAATGATTTCTACAGGAATGCCTCTTTCAGAGGGTCCTACTTTACACACACAACACATTTAAGAAAAGCCAATTTGGGATCAGTAGCTGAAGAGCTTCTAGGGGCACAATTTTATTTACATTTCCCTACTTTGATTCCTTCCTTCTACTCTGGCTTTCTTTGAGCTTTAGGTTAATTTTTCCTGCCCATTAACATTCACCCTGCCCAAAACACAAACAAACAAACAAACAAAACAAAAAAAAACACATGTACTTATTTCTGTCATTTTCTTTTTAGCCCTTACCTGAGGATATGTTTTTTTTAAATTTATTTCTAGAGTGAGGAAGGAGAGAGAAAAAGAGACAGAAACATCAATTAATGTGAGAGAGAAACATCAATTGAAACATCCCATATGTGTCCTGAAGGGAGATCAACCTTTGGTGCACATGATAATGCTTCAACCAACTGAGCCATCCGGCCAGGGCTCTCTCTGTCATTCTTTGCCTGATCTCAGCATATTTTCCTACAACAGCCTCTGTATGCAGGGCAATGGCACCAGAGACTCCCCTAAGAAGGGCAGCAAAGAGGGACTCTCTGCCAACCTGAGAGCATCCACAGCCAGTGCAGAAGCACATATGCAGCCAGGATGACTTCTTGCTCTTCCTTTTTGTACTTTACAGTGTTTTTCTATTTAAACCCAGGGACACAGGTTTACTGTGGTGGTAGTAGGTATTTTAATGCATAAATATCTTTATCTACTTTGAGAATGCGTTTCCTGTTTTGACTTGTTCTCTAAATATATATAATTTTTAAATTACAGGTTTACGTAAGGAGGACAATTTAGTCAAGTATAACTTTCTTCACAAAACATGTCCTGGTTGCAGAGCATAAATTGTGGAATGTGAGCAGGCTCAGAGAAGGCATGAAACAGGTCATCCTCTCCCCCACTCCTCTGACCGAACATCTTAAAAAAGTATCCGTTTTCTGTAGCAACTTAGTCTATAAAAGGAGCTGCTATCTAAGCAATGACAGTATGGACCAAAAACTTAGCAGATGTCATCCAAATAGAAAAAAAGATCACAATACTGTCAGAGTGGTAGAAAGTTCCTTTAGTAAGAGACCTTTTAGGCCCAGGAGGCTCAAGGGGCCGCCCCGTAGACCGTCTGCTATTGAGGCCCTGAGCTTTTAAACAATGGCAGAGGAAAGGTGACAACTGGAGAGTTGAGCTGTGTCAATCACTGTGTAGTTGAACATCAGTGCAACCTCTTTTTCTGAATCTCACTCTTTGTGGGGTGTCCATTTGTGAGGTCAAAGGACAAGGTTTTTACTTGGAATCCAAAGACATAGATTACATAACTGAGAGTGTTTTCCTCAAACTGGAAAACAAGCAAATAATTTAAATGGATTTGTTTATTAAAAGTTAAATCAAAACAAAAACATATAAATAGGTTGACATATATATCCAACATAGATGAAAAATAGACTTCCATTGTGTCATAGGGCAGGTTTCCTGGAAACAGATTCTGAGATGGAAATTTCTCTGCTGTTTCTTTGGGGAGTGTTCCAGGGAACAATACTAGTACCTGTAAGAGCTGGAGAGAAGCACAGCTGGACAGAGGGAGAAGTTGGGCTCAGCAGACCCCTCAGGTGGTGCTGGAGCTGGGTGGCCCTTCAGAGTTATCACAAACTGGGCGCAAGGTCAGGTTTTATAATCCCCACCCCACCTTCCTCACTCCCTTTGCCACTGGGCTGACCTAGTGACCTAATCACAGGGGAAAAGGGGGAACATCTTGGAAAACACAGCTACTTTTAGGCTGAGGGTAATTTCCTGAGAAGAACTTGGCTGTGAACCGAAGGCAGCCTACACTTGCAGCAATAGCTGAGAGGATTACCTCAGTCCTGGAAGGGGGATAAAGGCAACATATCACAGAATTCACTACACACTCTGTTTTAAAATGAGAAAAGTGGAATCAGACAAAAATCTGGTAATTAAAACAGATATGAAGTAAATATTTACATAACTTAATTATTTAATATTAAATAATATGTAAATAAAAATAACTAAAATGGAAGTCATAAGTCAATACAAAGGAACAAGACAAACCTCCAGTGATGTAAACATAGGCAGATACTATCCACTGAAATCAAAGAACTTCCATAGTGGGACATTGTCTGAAATGGTGGATAGTCAATGATTTCTGAAAAATATAAGTGTATATCCTTCTAGGCAATGACCTACAAGAAGATACTTTTTTTCAGAATAAAATTTGGAAAGGTTAGTGAGATATGGGTACATTACAACGTCCTCAGGATTTTTTATAAGAGATGTCCCTGGTGTCCTGTGACTGCTCATCAAAGAGGATACCAGTGCCGCCGGGGTGTGTGTAGGGATGAAATGAAAACAAAAACTTGAGAAGATCTTTATAAACTGCTGACCTCAATGCAACAATTTTAAATGTCATTGTACATCTTTATCTTTGTTTCCAGGGGTTTGTTGAATGAGTTGAGATAGATATTAAAATTTCATACTGAAGAGAAGAAACATGAAGAGATAAGAAGTTCCCTTCAGAGCCTTACAATTAGCCCCATTGCCCTACATCTCTTCCCTGACTCAGCATTTGTGGCCCTCAGAAAGGAGTGGCATGGAGTGTTTGTGCCTGAGGCTGGTCTTCCAACACTTTGGCCAGTTGCGGTTTTCCCTAGTGGTCATATTTCTAACTTCCTTTTTCACACACAGGGTCCTGAAGTACCTTCTGCCTCTGGCTCTTTCCCCTCCCTGGTAGAACAGGCAGCTGGGAGAGAGCCCAGGAAAGCACAGGAAGAGAGCAGAGACCTGAAGATAGAATTCACACTATAATCTGGGTCCTCAAAGCGTTCAAGTAGGAGATCTAGTCCCATTATTCTGAGGGCATGATAGGACTTCAGGGAGCAGAGAAGGCAAAAGAATTATCTACAAGTTTTTAGTTCTGATCCAGAACAAAGGGTGAGAACCTTCACTTGAAGCCTCTGTACCTTTTAACTCTTGTCATTTCACATTCATAAAAAATAGCCACTCACAAACTTCCTTTCCCAGAATTGCTTAAATACAAAAACTGTTATTATTAGCTTTACACCACTCATGTTTCAGGCTGGCAGCTTTCAGAGGTATTAAATCTAGAAAGATATATTTCTTGTCTAATCAAAGAAAGAGGCAAGACCTGTTCCTTGGGAGCCCCTTTCCTCTGCATTGCCTAAATTACCTTCATTCACCGTGACTGGATGAACTCCAGAAAGAGTCCAAGTCTGGAGGTCGAGTCTTAGGTTCTAATCCTGGCTCTACTATTGCTCTATGACCTCTGGCCACTTCTTTTTGCTGTGATGTTTCTTCATGGCAGAAAGTATTGGGTTGTATTCTAGGAGTGGTTCTCAAACTTGGTTGCCTATAAGGGAAAAAAATCTTTAAGGGGGAGCTTTTAAAATTCCTGATGCTTGGCACTTCCCTGACTAATTCAATCAGAAGATCTGGGAGTAAGACTCAGACAGTAAAAGTTCTTCAAGTTTTCCCAGTTATTGCAATGTTCAGCCAAGGTTAAGAACTCCTAGTTTAGAAGATCAGAGGCTTCCCCGCTCTGACTACACAGGAACATCAATCAATGGGGCTTTAAAAACAAGAGCCCAGAGTCCCATTCTAGAAGAATAGAAATCTCTGGGCTTGGTCTCAGACATGAATGCTGTCAAAGCTTCCCAGGTGATCCTAACTTGTAGTAGATTCATGAACCTCTAGGTTAGATGCTCTTCAAGGATGCTCCTTGATCCAAGGTGCAAGCTTCCAAGAACCTGCATTGATGGGGCTTTTGACTGAACCACCTTCTTAGAAAATTAAATGCTTCAACTGCTCCTATTGGCTGCCAAGTTAAACAACTCTGTCTGACTCTGAGGAGCAAGAGGTTCTACATTTATCTCCTCCAGGCCTTGGATCTTGGTAGTCAGAAAGAACACATTGCTCCCTCCATTTATAGTTATAAAAAAGTTGTCTAGACTTGATCTTAGTCCCATCACAAGAGTGCATGTCAGGGTTCTTAACTTTTTGGTCACATCTTCACCTTTCTGAATCTCATAACTTCATCATATAGATCCTCTCACAAGAAAACTTCACTTTTGTGTATGCCCATCAAATTGAGCATATAGTTTAATGAGTTTGAGCCCCTGATGCAAAGAAAATTTATTCTATTTCATCATAAAAGTAAAAACATTACAAAGCCCAGGAAGCAGAAACTGCAACAAGTATAAAGTATAAAGAGTATAAAGAGCTGGGACTGAGAGTTAAGTGTCTTGAGTTCTATTCTTATTCCACTTCTAACCAATTGACATTTAAGTTATTGAAACACCTAAGGCGTCAATTTGCCCACATGTCCAAGTAAGAATCATAAAAGCTATTTTACCATGTTTCTGCCTTACCTTCCACTCTCATAAAAATTTGGCACACTCCTTACATATATATACTCTGTCCAAACTGTGTCTTTGGGACCATGCACCAAAGTGTGTTTAGTTATTTGTTAATTTATTTTGAGTGCCTGTGTTGACCAAGAGGCCGTGGAGATAATTGAATGTAAAGGTCTTGGAAGAGACTGGATGAAGGGATTGCACACAATGTCCTTCTCTTTGGAGAATGACTCAGAATCTGGCCTTGAGACTGACAAGTGGAGAGCCCATGGACCCACCATACACAAGTCACGGTCCTTGGTGGGAAAAGGCTGGAAGTGAAATCAATGTCTAAGAAACAATCTCCCAGACTGTATTAACTGCCAAATTGGTCATGAGCTTGGCAGAAATTATCTAACTGGTAGGCGCCAAGTGGTTTGGAGAGAGTAGAAGCACTGCCTGGTGTCTGAGCACAGGCATTTGAGAGAATCTGTGTTCCTAGGCTCACAGGGCACTCAGGTCATTAGAGCTCTATCATGGCTAGTGTGCCAATGCATTGCTGCGAGGAGGGTTGGTTTTGTGGCTCTGAGGGGGCTCCAGATATGAGGGGATCACAGATTTGTTCTACCATTTGCTTTGGCAGAAGTGGGCCTCCATAGGAGAGAAAGTATAGAGATTGTGTTCTGCTCAATCCCCTTACTTCCCAGTTTGTTTTAATGGAAGCCAGTCTTTATGGAAGCATGAAATGGGTGAACAGTGTGTGTTTTGGTCATGAAGCTTCTACTCAGTAAGTTCACTTAGAAATGAGAGACAAGCAGCAATGCCCCAGGAGAACTTTTTCTCTTGAACAGCATTGAAGAAAGAGTACAAGAAGCCTTTAGCCAGAGGTGGCTTTTTGTGTGCATATGGGGAAACCAAAGATCTCCAGAGAGCCCAAGGAATAGTGCTCCTGCAGGTAGGAGGCAGAGAAAGAGTGAGGAGAACAAATGAGCCTAGAGTTTTGTCAGGGTTTTCTCTGTGTGTAACATAAATGTGCATGCATACACATATACCCATACATAAACACATTCTCTCTCTCTCTCTCTCTCTCTCTCTCTCTCTCTCTCTCTCTCTCTATCAGAGAGACTGATTGCAGAACCAGTTCTACAGCTACTATGGGAGTGTTTTGTTTTTAGACACCACATATCTATGTCTCTGGAGAAACTGGGTTGTCTGAGAGCTGTCAAGTCACTCTGCACAAGGTCCTCACCCTTACCCCTTGGAAATCAGAGAAATCTCTATGGAACGGGAAGGTAGTTGTTCAGGGAAGAGTCATGCCAGTCTCCAAGTTCTGTACCTCAAGGTGGTCTCTGATCTAACCTCAGGAACCCCAGTGGAGCTGTTGCTGAAAACTGTCAATGTATCACAATCACAGGAGAAGGGGCAGGTAGGATAATAGCTTTTGGAGACATAGCTTCTCATCACTAGCTAGCTACTCTGGGCTTCAAGGGATGACACATCTGCACTTCATGTCCCTCAAGTACATGGTTTCTTCTTGTCCCCCTGGAAATCACTAACCTTGGCAATGTACTGTGCACCCACAGAACAATGTGGCTTTCTTTTTATTTCTATGAAATTCCTAGGTTGCTGCCTATGACCTGTTTGCAACCACTGTTTCCAGCTGGGACAGAGGAATATATACAAGTAGTATATATATTTTTAAATATTTACTTCATTGAAAATAAAGATAGGTATCTCATAGTTTCTTCCCATAAACTGAGCAATTTGTGTTTCCAGCTGGGGCATTTCTTGTCTTTACAGATCTGACAAATAATGCTTTTGTACCACAGATTCTTTCCTTTAAAAAAAACACACACATATTTTGGAGAGAAGCCTTCATGTTCTGCACAAAATTGCTTTCTAGTATATTTGAATCACAGGGAAGAGACACAAACAACTGCTGATAATAAAATGGGAGACGGATCTGACTACTGAAAGGTCGTTTTAAGTTCCCTGTCTTGATGATTTGGCAGAGTCCCAATGGGACCACTGGCCAGAGAAAACAAGGAGAGCCACTTTCCAATTCAAGAACTCATCAGCTTTCTTGTTGGCAGCACCTCAACCTCATACCTCTGTTCTGATAAGCCGAAATATATTGTCACCGGTGGTGACATCTCACCAAGATGTTCTTTACAAACCTTGGAAGACATTGACTAAAGCTCTCACACCCTTAACCCCTAAATCATCTGCCATGCAAGGTCACACGTCTCACTGCTGCTGGAGTCAGATGGGGCACAGTCTTTCAGAGTCCCCTCACTGTGTTTAGAAGATTGCACTTAATTTCCATACCAGCTAGGGTCAAGCCAGGAACTAAAAACCACACCATTTAGTCTAAGAGAGAATTTACTATTAAGAATTGTTAACTATATATTTTGAAGAACTGAGACAACAAACATAGAACCCTTGGTTATTAAGGAGATAGAAACTGAAAGGAGCAATTATCCTAGGGCCAAGGGCACAAAGCAGGAAATGGGAATTATAAAGATTTAGAGCTTTGAGGAGGCTCCAAGGAGCTGAAACTCTGACTTCCCAGAACAGCAACTAGCTGGTGAAGCTGTTTCTCGAGGGATGCAAAGAGGCTACTGGTACTGGGAAAACAGCAAACTGCACCCTACTAGTAGGTCAGATACTAACCAGAAAAGGAGGCAGGGGAATGGGCTCCTTTTTCCTTCTCAAGCCTCTCTTCAGCACCCCCTATTGGAAGAGCCTGGCAAGTTGCAAGTGGCAAAGAAGAAATATAATTTGCAGCCTCCAGCGGCAGCATCAAAGGCTAAGAACTGAGGCGGAGAGACAATGGCTTAATAGCTAGCACACTTGGCTATGTCTCATAGTTTTGGCATCATTGGCCTACTTTCCCCTTTCCCCTGAGCCACCATTTAAACTGTGGACCAGCCCCTTTTGTTTCCTTAAAATGGCTAAGCTTAGGTGGAGAGTAGATTTCCGGAAACCTTCTATTTGAGAATACCAGCATGCCTCTGACCCAGAGTTTCTCAACACTATTGCCTTCTAGGGCTGGATAATTCTTTGTTGCAGGGGGCTGCCCAGAGTCTCGTAGGATGTTGAGCAGCTTCCCCGGCCACTACCCAGTAAATGCTTCTAGCACACCCCCTCCACCCCGCACTCCCGCCAACACCTGCAATCAATCAAAAATGACAACCAATAGAGCTTCCACACATCGCTAATGTCCCCTGGGAACAAAGGCTCTGCCGGTAGAGAATCACTGCTCTGACCTCTCTCAACATTGTTAGCCTGAGTTTTCTCCTGAAGATGAGAATAGTAAGAATGCCCATGCACTCACATACTACTTTATAGTTTTTAAAGCTCTTTCTCTGCTTTATATAAACTTCATATTTGAACGGTCCCAGAAGGCAAAAAGAGCCAGACACTATTGTCTCCACTTTATAGGCTAGCACACTGACTCAGGAGCGTCCCCACTGCACCCCATCCTGGGAAACCCTATAGATAGGAACTATACTACCCTGGCAGCCCTCACCCTCCAAGTTTTAGAGGGAAGGGGGATGTTGGACAGCTGACTGGCAGAGAAAGAAACCTTTCCCTTGCCCCCTAGCTACCAATAATGTTCCTTTTATTCTTCTTTTAAAGTGTCCAACTGTTGCCAGGAATACCATATAAAACATCTTTATGAAGTGAACACAGGCCCCAACAGCTTATACAAGCTGGCTCTGTCAAGGGCACCAGTGTTTCTAATTAATGCTTGAGTCCAGCATTCCATGCAAGCCCTACCTGCACTCTCTCCCTTAGGTTTGAACTTCTGGTTAACCTGCACAGGGGCCCTTGTGTTTATAACTAATAAATGCTCCTGATGTTTCTCAATGGGTCTGGGACGTCAGAAATAAAACTCACTTCCAACTAGCTGTGTCCCAGCCTGAGCATGGACCACTCATAACAGGCATCCAGGAGAAAGCCGCCTTGCTCTGTGCTGTCCATCCACACATCACTTGCAGACAAGTGCCTCTCCAAATGTTCTCATCATCAGGTGTGGGGGACAGCACAGGGAGATGCCTCATCACCCCACAGAGAAATTTTGAAAATGCCGGGCAGGTATAATCACCTCCCTCCCTTCACTACATATTTTTAGCTATTCCTGAAGGCTTCGGGTGAGAAGGTCTTCACTGGATAAGACAAAAGAGGAACAGATATGAAAATAAATTCTGGACACTCATGCTCACATGCAAGCATGTTTGTGCACATCGTGTATGTGTGTGCATATGTATATGCAAGCCCTGTGGTCTGATTAGCTAACTTCTTCACTAATTGATTACTTAGAATAATGAGGCATTAGAGCTCAGAGGAAACTCAAAGAACATTTTGCTCAACTTTCTCTTTTAATAGTGAAATTAAGCTCCAGAGAGAATAGGTGGCAAATCAAGTCCATAATCCATAGCCAATCAGTGGCTACATTCAGAACTAGAACTCTCCAGGCAAACAGGCTGCTTTCTAAGTCCCCTCCCCACTGCTCCCTGCCCCCACCCCATACAACAGCTAGAGAAGCCTCCCCCAGAGGGAAGGGACTATTTGGTTAGTGCCTGCACGTTACCAAGTGACTAAGGCTGTTCACCACAGAAGGTCATATATATCTTGGCCACTGGGAGAGGCTGACCCTTGAGTGAGAAATTATTGTTACCCAGTCCTTATATTCCCAGTAGAGAATAAAAGCATGGGAAATTCCTAGATGGGTTATACAAATGCTTGCAAATATTTATATTTTCCTCTACTTATTGATGTTGAGCATTTAAAAATAAAAGCTAAGTCTAAAACTTTACAGATCAGAATTGATAAGTAAATAGGAATCCCTACTTTGGCAAGGATTGTGCTATAATTGTCTTGAATGTTTTTGCACTTATCATTATGCTGGAATGACAATGGAACTGGCATTACAGTGATATTTGTTAATTAAATGACTGGGAGAATGATCCTATCTAATAAAAGAGTAATATGCAAATCGACCATCACTCCAACACACAAGATGGCCACCCCCATGTGGATACAAGATGGCCATTAAGAGAGGACAGTTGTGGGGGACCAAGCCTGCAGGGGAGGCAGTTAGGGGGCACCAGGCCTTCAAGGGAGGGCAGTTAGGAGCAACCAAGCTGGCAAGGGAGAGCAGTTAGGATTGACAGTTTGGGGAGCAGTTTAGTGTCAATCTGGCTGGCAGCGGAGTGGTTAGGGGATGATCAGGCTGGCAGGCAAAAGAGACTAAGGGCAATCAGGAAGGCAGGCAGGCAGGCAGACAGGCAGGAGAGGAGTTGGGATCCAGCAGTCTTGGATTGTGAGAGGGATGTCCAACTGCCTGTTTAGGTGGGATTGGGCCTAAACGGCCAATCGGACATCCCTCAAGGGGTCCCAGATTGAAGACGGTGCAGGCTGGGCTAAGTGACACCCTCCCCCCTTTGCATGAATTTTGTGCACTGGACTTCTAGTATAAAAATAAAGATAGCAAGGTTTTAAATGACAAATACACAATTAGGATCAGGCCTTAAAGGAATTTTCTTATATATTTTTCATTATCACAGCACACTTGGAGGGTGGCTCTCCTCAAGCAGTGGGACTATCCCTGGCTGAGGAAGAACAGTGTGTCCTCAGATTTTTACAACCTGGAGGATGCTGGTCAGTATAAAGCCTCAATGATCCTGAGAGACGAGGATCATTTAATTAAGAGTGCACTTCCAAGCTGTGTGACCCAAACTGCATAACAATCCCAAGGTGGTTGTGGGTAGGAGACCAGGCAATGTAATGTAGTGGTGCCAACAATAGAGTGCTCTCCAAAAGGTGGTTGTCCTTGGTGTGAGACTGGAGCAAACCCATCCAAATGCAGGGCTTGGAGGTGGTTTCCCAGAGCCACACGGGCCTGCAGGCACGAGGCAGCCACATGCTTGACAGCTGCAACTGCTTGAATTTAGGAGGTGTCTCAGAGCAAAGAAAACTTCCTAATTCAAATATACATTTCAGTTGAGAAATCATAAAGAGTAAGGACTAACTAGCTACTGGTGTGTCTGGAGTTGTAAAATAAATATTCTTACAGTTCACTTATGAGGAAACCAAATTATAACAAAACAAAAAAAGCAATTAGTTCAGAAAAGAAAATAAGTGTTAAAGAGAGAAGAAAATGATTGCCCAACTTCCTAATTACCTAGAATTATTCACCTTCAGTAGTATTTTGGCATACTTGTTTCCAGACTTTGTTCATGATTTTAAGAATATTAAAAAGTAATGGCACAAATGATGCATAGATGAGGAAAAGATCATGACTGTCTGACACAAGTGGCTGAAGTGAGGGAAATATCGGGCTAGCTATAGCTCCTTGTTTTCTGGATGAGGAGAAGGGGGTCAAGAGTTCCTTGCTCAAAGGTCAGCCTACAGTCACAGGAACACCTGAGAAACCGCTTCACCGGCTCCCAGCAGTGGAGACTGTGCAGCCCGCGGAGGAGTGTGTGGGAGGAGTATGTGTGCTCCCGGCAGAGGAGTGTGTGCTCAGGCAGAACAGCCTCTCCACGGCACCTCCTGCTGCGCTACCGCTCATCTGCCTCAGCACGAGCAGGGCTCCGAGTGCCGTGAATGCTATGAGATGCTATGCGTAATCTCTTTCCATGCCAGCCCTACTGACTTGACTCTTCCTGTTTCACTTCATTACAAGTTTTGCCAACAGGACAATCTCCATTTATTCTTGGCCTGTTGAGAAAGCTCTTTGTTACCAGGAGCCGTTACCAAGCCCCTGCTGGCTGGAAGGCTGGAGAAATGAAGCCCTGCCCAGGCTGGGGCTGAGAAGCAGCTGAATGGTTCCTTTGCCCAAAAGGAAGGAAGCAGCAGGGCGGGCCAAAGGGGTTCCCGTGGCAGAGAAGACAGCCCCTGGGCTCCTGTCCCTTCTGTTGGAGTGCCTTCTGTATTTCATTTGAAAGGGAGCCTCGGAACCAGCCACACTCCCAAGCCTCGGGTAATTGCTGATTTTTACACCTTCTGGCTGCTTGGGATCTTCAGTGACTCTTTTGTTCTAATTAGTTCAGACAAGCAACTGCTGAAGTGTGACAAATTTCTTTTACTGTTTCAAATGCACCCGCATTGAGAGCCTGTCTGCTTGCTTGGAAAGAAAACACAACAAACACACCTAGAAAAATAACCAAGAGAGTACAATATGGCTAAAAGTAAGATAAAATATAAAGCATTAGCTTAATAATATTTCTAAGCTTATAATATTTGAAAGACAAAACACAGAGTAAACATACAGGTGCACATACACCGTGACGCACAATATCTAATTTGCAGCAACATACTGTGGGAAAAGGCTCTGCAAATGGGCCCTTTCTCCCGCAGTCTGGCAGAAAGCCACGGCTGCACTCTGACTTGGGAAAGCAGCCTGTAAACACTGCGGTTGTGTCTGGTTTTACGTTACAGATTATTTGCAGATTTCTAGCTTTGATTATAGTTTAGCTTTTTAGATTTTATCACAGAAACATATTTCAAAGAGCCCTCACATGCAAATGATGGTGGAGAAGCTTGTAAAAACAAACTCTTGGGCTTCTTTAAGCCTAAGAAAACCAAAATAAAAACACTGGACAAGCTG
The DNA here is from genome assembly GCA_963924515.1 of Vespertilio murinus. Lineage (NCBI taxonomy): Eukaryota > Metazoa > Chordata > Mammalia > Chiroptera > Vespertilionidae > Vespertilio > Vespertilio murinus. Next base: position 128,076,337 of record OZ004704.1, on the reverse strand, counting down.
AGGACCACCCCCATCCCTCACCCCACTACCAATGACCAGGCTCATTTCTCCGGGGCTGGTTCTGTCTGCTGAGCTCTTGGTGTTCTGCAAACAGGACGTCTGCTCACTAGGGTGAATTGTGGAGGAAAAAGTCCAGGCAGCAACAGCTCCCAAATGCTCTTGAAAGGGTGGTTAAGCTTGCTCAGTGGCAGCAGAGAAAGGAACAGAGGCAAAGGCCCATTTTCCTTTTGTACAAGGAGGCACAGGTCATTCATTGCTATGCACAAAGCCCAGGGTACCACATGCCCCCACCACTGTGTTCTGCAGAGGGGACGTGGACATCAAAGCAAGTTCCAGAAAGAAGAGCAGTCACAGAGATTCACTGCTGCCTGAATAGGGGTTTGGAAAGAAGCTAGCTTTTCAGACCCTCCCGGCTTGCCAAGTTGGCAGAGCAAGTTTGATCTGCAGCATTCATATAGGGGGCACCTCAGGTGTTGGCATTCTAGTGCCAATGGGTTCAGACTGTGTCCTGGGTCTTCTCTGGGGGCAGCCTCTGACCTCACTTGTGAATGCACATGAGCTGAGGACCCATCATGCTGACTTCATGGTACTAAGCATTACGAAAAAGAAAAAGGTAAGAGTGAGTTTAGGGGGCAGATTGCAAGTCCAGCTCTTACTAGTCTATTGGGGCTGATACCCTGCTCCTAACCTTTCCCTGACTTTGCCCTGCTCTCCCACGCCAGCCAATGCTTTGACGTTCTCCCTCTCTGCCATAAAAGTATCTCTCCACTTCTCCCTTCTCAGGAGAGCTGCAAGCTTTCCAAAGACAACCAAGTGCATAGGGAGAGCAGAATTGTGGGCTCCTGTGAGAAGATGCTTTCTGCTGGAGGGTCCCACCTGGTGTCTGAGAAATGTCATGCACAGGGGAGGTCCCCCTTGCTGGGAGGAACCCTGGGATAAGGGTGAGCAGAGGGCACAGTGAGGAAATTTCTGCAGAAACAGCCATTTTGGACTTCCACTGGTTGTTCTTGTCATTTCTAACCAGGTGCCACTATCGTTACATTATCTTTCTGAATCTTAGCTTCCTTGCCTATAAAATGAAGTTACTGACCTTGTCCTCACTCTGTATGAGGCTATGTATATGAAAGTGCAGAAGTAAAAGGTGTTATGAAATATTAGATGTTGTTTGAACACTAAAGGGCTGAATAGACACAGAGGTACCCACGGAGGTCCCATACAAGCACTGTCTCAGAACACAGAGAATTAGGCTCAGTTGTTGCTGAAAGAGTGTGATGCTTCACCTTGTGGTCCATTCCCAAAAGGAAAAGAAATGGACCTTCTGTGAAGTGAGACAGAGCCCCAACCCAGCCTGCCACCCCCACAGCCCCTCAGGGTCGTGAGGGAAAGTGCCTGTTTTCTGTGCTGAACTGAAACACACACACACATCACTTTGTGCCAAGTTCCGGGTGCCTGGGTTTTTATTCCTTAGGGGAACAGGATCAGCTGGAGCCGGTTTGACTTGAGAGGAACCTACAGAAAATAATTTAAGAAGATAATAAGGGAGATTTTTTCCAGTCTGGAAAGGAGGCCCGTGGGTCTTTGAAGATGACATTATTCTCTCATATTCAGAAATAAATACAGAAAAAGAGCCTTGGCTGTAACTTGTTAGTACACTTGGCCATACACAGACCCTCTTAGCTCTTTGATGCCTTCAACTTTGCCCAGAGTCCCGGCTCTGCAGACCAATGCGCTGGTCTCCAGAACTGTCCTTCCTGGCACCCAGGAATCATGCGCACCTTGGGTCCTGCCTGAATCTGCACCGCACTGGTCTCCCACTCTCCTCTCCAACCTGTTATATTTACCCGGATGTGTTTGAATCATCATTGGAACTGTAATTATAAATTAGTTCCCACTGAGGTAGATGGCAACCCTTTGTGTGTCATCTCTTCCCCATAAATGGTTTTCATTTTAACAAGTGGTTTGAGCCAAAAAGATGAACATCATTTCAAAATTCAGCATTCAGAGCTATCTGCTCAGGAATTTGTTAGTGCTCATTCAATACCGAGGAGAGAGTAACAAGAGTGATGGAACATAGAATGAAATCTAGTTCAACTTCTACAGTTAATAGGCCCCAAGGCCAGCGACTATTGGATGAAGAAATGAATTCATGAATGAATGAGGGAATGGAGCTGCAGAGCTGGAGCCGTCACTCCAGACCACGTAGGGTTCCAAGCCAATGCCCTGATATTCCAGATGAAGGAGCTGAGGCTTAGAGAGACAATAACCTACCCAAGTTCAACCATGACCAGTGACAAAGAAAAGATGAGGGCCCAGGCCTCCTGATCCTGTGTCCTCCGTAGATGAGTCCCCCTACTCCCAGCACCACAGGCTGCTGGAGTCACAGGGAAAGAGCTCTGGCTGAGTAGGACCCCCACCTCTTCCCTCCTCGCTGTTCCCCCGCGCCATCTGCCAAGTCTTGCTTTGAAGCAGGAGGCAGCTTTCATCACTCCCACGACTAATATGAGGGAAGCATCATAACAAGAGTCTGGGAGAGAAGCACCCTCGCTCGGTTCTCACGAGTCCGGTTTTCTATTCCTTGGCGGTCATCCTATCTCTGATCAGTGTCCGGTAAATAGAAGAGAGCCTGCTTTATGCCATCACAGATAAAGTGACACCAGTTAAGGGCTCCATGTTTCACTCTCCCTTTGAAATGAATCCTCCCTCCCATCACTGGTGTTTGTCTCATGAGAGTAAAGTGTGTGTGTGTGTGTGTGTGTGTGTGTGTGTGTGTGTGTGTGTGTGAGCATGTGTGGGGGTGCAGGGGAGTCGGGGGTGGGGGTGTCTTTTTAACATCCAAACCCAGGAAAGTGCCATGCTTTTGCTGCTGGGAGGGAAGAAGGGGGGTGGGGTGGGGAAAGTGTATTGGGATGTCTGAAAGGATTAAAGCAACACTTAATTTGAGAGCATTTCCATCGTTATTGCTTTTTAGGCATGAGATGATCACTCCTGCATGGTTCCAGTGGGTCCAGATGCAGGATGTGGGGAGAACTGTCTCCAGCAAAAGGAATGGGGTGGCTTGCTGCATTTCATGTTCTGGTGTCTTTTCCTCATGTGAGAGCTGGCTTTTTGTGCCCCCTGATCTCTAAAATACAGAATAGGTGGTTTCAAAGGATAGAACCCTCCTTTCCCTGGTGTAGCGATAGAGAAGCACCTCAACTGCTTTCTAGTGCCCATGGGACAGGGCCATCTGAACCATATATGCTCCTCATGGCTCTGAGCTGCCCTCACAGGAACACATGAAAACAATTCTTGTTTCTGTTTGCAGTTGGAGCCTAAAACTCAGCTTGGTAAATTGTACTTTGGACCCATTTATACACAGAAATAGCTTCCAATTATTTCACTAGTTAACCTCACACAAAAATTCAGTTTGTGTGTGATTTTCCATGTATTGACATATAGTACAGAAAGTGCTATATGACCAGAAAGCACAGGGAGAACGAGGCTATGCTTAAAGATGAGGTGTGGGTCAGGAGAAAACAGGGGAGGTACGGTAAGCTCTGTCCCATGCATCTTAAAGCTGCTGCCCTTTACTCAATGACACAGTGGGCATATTTTGAAGAAATTAAGCCTCAGGCCGAAACCGGTTTGGCTCAGTGGTAGAGCGTCAGACTGTGGACTGAAAGGTCCCGGGTTCGATTCCGGTCAAGGGCATGTACATTGGTTGCGGGCACATCCCCGGTAGGGGGTGTGCAAGAGGCAGCTGGTCGATGTTTCTCTCTCATCGACGTTTCTAGCTCTCTATCTCTCTCTCTCCTCTTCTCTGTAAAATATCAATAAAAATATATTTAAAAAAAAAGAAAAAAAAAAAGAAATTAGGCCTCAGGGAAGAAAAGGGTTAGAAGCAGGAATATGATGAAGTCGGTATTTCTTGAGGTCAAATCACAGCATAGGGACAAATTTTGTTTCTACTAGGAAAGTTTTTGTAATATGAATTAGATATAAGTTCATTATGTCATTTCATTATGGAGTATTCTTGCTTCACATGACTTGCAAATATGCTTTCAGCTAATGCTGTGTCCTGCCTGGGAAGTAGCTCCACACCTAGCAGGCAGCCAGGACACACAGCACCTGCTTGGGGCGGGGGGAGGGGGAAGGCAATGTTTCTTTTCTTTTCCATTGGTGATTGTTAACTCTGCTGCAATTTACTTTTCTGACCTTGAAACTTGTTTGTTTTTATCTGAACTTACAGCTACTCGGGGTTTTCTAAATGTTTAGTTTTGTTTTTTTTCCCACTCCATTTTTTATAAACCAGTTTATTACTTTTAGGTTACAAAAACAAAAAGCTTACAAAGATATCTTTGTTGTTTAAATTCCTACTGAAAATAAATACATTTAGCTGGCAGCCTAAAATCTAGCTCTTAACCACTCCTCCCACCAACAACTTTTTCTCATTGAGATGATCTATATAAAATGTAATTTTAAAATAACAATATGAAGTGTTTTAAAAACACAGCTATTTTATTAGAGTAGTAGTAGGATTAATTTTTTTAAAAAATCTTCATCCAAGGATATGTTTTTACTGATTTGAGAAAGAGAGGAAAAGAGAGTGAAACATCCATGTGAGAGAGAAACATCAATTGGTTGCCTCACATAGGCATCCTGATCTGAGATCAAACTCTCAACTTAGGTATGTTCCCTGACCTGGAATTGAACTTGTAGCCTTTTGATACATGGAATGCTGCCCTAACCAAGTGAGCTACTCAGGGAGGTCATATTTTCCTTATAAAAGTATAATATGCAAATTAACCATCACTCTGCTCAAGCCATGCCCACGAGCCGCACCCACCAGCCAGACAGAGTGAGTATGTAAATTAACCCCAGCCAAAATGGCTGCAGCTACAGAGAGCAGTTGAGAGCAGCTTGGGTTTTCCCAGCAACGGAAGCCAAGCTTTCCACACACCCTGGCCAGCCTAGGCCTCCACTCAACAATACAAAGTTTCAATTATAGAAGATAAATCCCAAGAAAAATGGCAGCAGCCTTGGAGCTGGTGAGAGCAGGCTAGGGTTGCCCCCAGCAATAGAGGAGGCCAAGTTTTCCACCTGCCATGGCTGGCCTAGGCCTCTCCATTCAAGGCTGCAAAGTTTCAATTTTAGAAGATACATAAAACCAAACAGAAATGGGCAGCCATGAAGTGAATTGTAGAAGGTAAATAAATTCCAGATACCAGGGCCTCTTATAGCCAGTGCATAGCCAGGGGGCATGGCCGGCCTGCAAACCACCATAGGCCCCTCACCCAGGCTGGTCCCCACCCCAAGGGAACCCCACCCTGATCCAGGACACCCTTCAGGGCAAACTACCCATGAACCAGGCCTCTATTCTATCTAATAAAAGAATAATATGCAGATTGACCATCGCTCCAACACACAGGATGGCTGCCCACATGTGGTCAAAGATCCTGCCCCCATGTGGACACAAGATGGCTAGCAGGGGAGGGCAGTTGGGAGGCACCAGGCCAGCAAGGGAGGGCAGTTGAGAGGGATCAGGTCTGCAAGGGAGGGCAGTTGGAGGCAATCAACCCCTGCAGAGGAGGGAAGTTAGGGGTGGTCAGGCCAGTAGAGGAGGGAAGTTGGGGGCAAACAGGCTGGCAGGGGAGCAGTTAGACATCAATCAGGCTGGCATGGGAGTAATTAAAGGGTGATCAGGCTGGCAGGCAGAAGCAGTTAGGGGAAATCAGGAAAGCAGGCAGGCAATAAGTTGGGAGCCAGCAGCCCTGGATTGTGAGAGGGATGTCCAACTGCCCTTTTAGACCCAATCCCAGTGGGCAGTTTAACATCCCTCAAGGTGTCCCAGATTGGAGAGGGTGCAGCCTAGGCAAAGGGACACCCCCTACCCCAGGCATGAATTTTGTGCACCAGGCCTCTAATATTTCTAATAATTAAAATTGTTCAAAAAAGAAGTAAACTGCTTGGAATAGAGTGATCTTCTCATCAATGAGCAATTTCAAGAAAGAAAAAAAAAAAACACAAAAAATCTAGAGGAGCTCCCACCAGGAAGGTTGGAAAAGGGGACTCTCTTGTAATGTTAAGATGTGGCACTCACCATCTGGATCTCAAGAATATCCCTGATCTCAGGGAGCACATGCCCAGTGGGAGTGATCAGAGGGAGAAAGTGAGGAAGTCACGATCATTGTGATGGGCCAGATTCCTTGACCTTGTCTTAGGAAGCCTGTTGTACTCAAGTTCTCCTGCAAGATCAGCTCCTTCTTGTTGATTTCTACATATATATATATATATATATATATATATATATATATATATTCACTTTAGTTTATTGAACCTCTTCCCTGGAAGAGCCTAAAAAATCTTCTCCATTTTATTCTCAGTGAATGTTCTGTATTCTGATCCAATGGGGAATAGAGCTCTCTGGGGAGCCACCTGTGAAACCTGGAGTTAAGTGAAATTTCTCAGAAAACCTGATCCTATTGCTATATTGTAAATCAGTTAATGAGATACAAGATGCCTTAATGAGCCAATTAATTAGGAGTCATTTATTGTGCATGGCCCAGAAGGAGGTGTCTCTTCCAAATCTCTGAGCAACACATAGAGGAAGTTTCCCATATTTATACTTGTTGAGCTTCTTTGTTTGCAGATATTACAAAAATCTCTGTGTGAGTTATTGTTATAGACAGTTGGAACATTGAAAAACATAATGAGTTAGTAATTAGCACAAGAATACAGGAATTATTATCAGTGTTATTCTATTACATTGGATGGCTAGCTTGCAAGGTCAGACAGTTAAGTTTTTATCTTTTTCTATTATTCAAACTAAAAACAAAATCATTTTGTAGAATAAGAGACTCTTAAAGTGATAAGAGTTTACAATGACAGAGTTTACAATGGCAGAATTTACAGGACTAGGGACTATCAAACAATAGTAGAGAATTCAAACAGCAGTTTTATACTATGCTTCACTATCACCTGTATTTGGTGCAAAGCTTGAGAGCACCAACTATTGAAAATTTCACCTGTGGTGTGAAAGGAAGGCCTGGTGTGTCTGCCTGTAAGATGCCAAGTCACTTTGAGAAAACTCCCACCACTTGGCCCCTTTTGACTACGAATCCACATGTTTTCTACTAATGTAGGTTTCATTCACCAAAATGCCCTTTTTAAAGAGCTTTTTGATGTTTAAGAAGCCTGATGGTCTCTTGAGCCTTTTCCGGCTTTGTGACAGGAACTTGTGTGCTCCTCGCACTTAATGGTACCAGTAGCCAGAGAGGGTCAAATCTGTGCTTGCCTTCCTGGAGCTATGAGAACAGCTTTGCAAGCAGTCCCTTGCCCCAACCTTCAGGACAACTGCGATAATGCCAGGTGGCAAGAGGGCAAGCCCCCTTTTTTTTTTAACTCTTTTTGTCCTGCCTCTAGGGATGGTCCAACTCCACCGGAAATTCAATAAATCATACCATTCATTCACTTCTTCATTCAACAACCATTTAATAAGCACTTACTATATACTTGGCATTGTACTGGTGTTGGGCATCCAAATATGAACAATGCTTAGTTCTTGCCCTTGAATAACTTGCATTCTAGTGGAAAAGAGAAATGCATAAAGAGGACATTCCAGAAGGGGTGGTAAGTACACTACCAACAGAATTCAGGATATTTTAGAATTAAGATGGGGCACCCAATATAGACTGGGGTGAAAGTCAAGTACAGTCATGTGTAACTTAACAACAGGGAGACATTCTTAGAAATATGTCATTGGGTATAATTGTTTTTGGAACATCATAGAGTGCACTTGAACAAACCTAGATAGTATAACCTACTACACATCTAGGTTATATGGTATTGGGTATTACCAATCTATTTTTCTATTTAAAAAATACAAGCTTTGCTCTTTAGCCTCAGAATTGTTCCAGCAGCTGCAGGCTGGCTCCAGCTCCAATTCAGGCCCTGTGGGGAGCCCAAGCACTAGCTCTATAATCTGGAGCTTTGCTGCAGGTGAAGAGCTACTGACTGGCTGAGAAGACATGAGGGGTTTCATATTTTGGTGTATTTTATATGTAATTCATGGACAATTTTAAGAAAAAATTACATTATCCTTTCCATATAAATTAGAGATGATAATATTTAGTGGGAGTTTCAAATTCCATCTTCCTTTTACTGCCTCAATTATTAACAGAATTTTTAAACCTTTTTTCTGATGATAAAGGTAACACCTTTATAATAGAAATTTTAGTTCACTTAACAATAATATGATAAAGAATGTAGAAATCACATATAACATTACCCCAAATAGCAAATGAAACGTTTTGTGTATTTGCTTCTCTGATTCCCTCCAATTAAGTCAAATACTGTGTTAAATTGTATACCTGTTTTAAGACTCATGGTGAATAATATACAGAGGACTTTCTATTAATGACTGGACCTCTTCATTTTGTACTTCCAGGCATCAGGGTCAAAAAGTGCCTAAGCTAACCATGAATTCCTTCGTTCAAATAATGGCCAGCTGGTTGGCTATATCCAACCTGCAGATGGACAGAGCACGTAAGCCAGGTGCTTATAACTTAAGCCCCTGTGTTGACTCTGCTCTTTGCCTGCACCACAGGACCTTTGGCCTCTCTTTTAATATCTAGAAGAGGAAAAGCCTGTTTTCTACCTCATGTGAGGCATGAGATTTTCTTATAAGATATGGGGAAAGGCAGAAAGCAGAATTTCCTTATTTTTTTCTAAAAACTAAAAAGAAAATCAACTGTACTCTTTTCTTTCCAAGTGTGATAAATTACTGTCTTCTTTTTTTTCCCCTCAAAAAAAAGAATACTATTTTTTTGTACTAGTGTGCTAGTATATTCTTCATGGTTGGGGTAAAAATTTGAATTAGCACTTGCAAATACATTTTAAAAGAGCTTGTTTAAACTCGTTGCCACTCAGAATTCAGGATCATTCTGCTATATATCCTGAATAACTTAGAATCAAATATAATTCAATTCCTATTCTTCTCTAAAAGTGGCAGGAAACTAACCATGATGAAAGAGAGAAATAAAAATCAGGATGCTGTGTGACCCTCAACAGGTTTTAGAAGCTCTTTAAGCTAAAGTTTCCTCATGGTAAAATAGAAATGACAAGAGTACTTACAAAAATGTCCACAATGCCTCACTCCTGGTATCTAAACCCTTTGTAATGTGACTTTGTGTCCCCTTCCATCAAATAGTGAAGTCTATTTCCCACTGATCTGAACCTTGTGACTTGCTTTGGACAATAAAATGTGACAGGAGTGACAATGTGCCAGTTCCAAGCTTGAGAATCCTTAGCTACTTCCACTCTCCCTTAAAACCTACTCAGCCACCACGTGCACAAACCAGGCTAGTTTGCTCAGGAATGAGAAATCACTTGGAGCAGAGACAAGCCTTCTCATTTGAGACTATCCTGGACCAGCTATCCTCAGTCAAAGAGTATCTGGCCACATATGCAAGGAAAAACCCAATCAAGATCAGAAGGAGCACCCAGCTGAGCTCAGCTCAAATTTTTGAGAAGCAGAATTGTGAGCTTAAAAAATAAAAGATTATTATTGTTTTATATCATTATGTTTTGAGGTAGTTTGTTATATAGTAATGCTAATTGATAGCTCAGATAGGCTTATTGAGAAGTTAAATAAAATATTATAAAATATTTAAACTGTTTCTAGTCCCTATGTAAACTCTAAGTGTTTGTTTTCATAAACATCATCATTAATAAAATTTTAAGATGTACTCAAAATTCCATAATTTAACTGGAAAGAACAAAAAGAAAAATCTGAAATATTGTCTTAGTGGAATATTTTCACTTTTTGACTTGTATTTCAGTTCAATTCTGAACCCTGATCCTAGGATATTTTTTTCATTGAATTTTAGAGGAGAGAGAGAGAGAGAGAGAGAGAGAGAGAGAGAGAGAGAGAGAGAGAGAGAGAATGAGAGAGAGAGAGAGATTGGTTGCCTCCTTCACACACCCTGACAAGGGCTGGGAATTGAACTTGCAACTCAGGTATGTGCTCTTAATCTGGAACTAAACCTGTGACCCTTCAATGCATGGGCCAATGCTTTAACCACTGAACACATTGGCTAGGGCTGCATTGATATTTTTGTTGTAATACTAATAGCACCCAGTGTGACTAGAACCTTTTGGCATATGAACAAGTATTTTTGCTGAATGACAGGGCTTTAGCTTTACAAGTACTTGTTCTTTTGCCAGAGAAATGATGTGTTCAAACTTTTTAAAAACAAGTATCATTTGATTTGCTTAGACCCTCCTCTCTCTCAACCAACCCCAGTAAAAAGTGTATTATGTCAAGACCAGACATGTCATGAGCAAAATCTACACATTTCACTTTGTATGCTGAAAATCAGCTGAGTCATCCAGGATAAAGTAAAATATAATTTCAGAATTTAGCTCTTGTTATTTTCAGAGGTAACAAATACCTAATATATATTTATATTTTAGTATAATTATTCATAATGTTAGATTATAAAAATTACTATTTTATGAATGTAACTTTTCTAAAACTTGTTGGAAGTGATTTTATTGATTACCTGCGTAATAAAAAATCTAGAGAATAGCAAACCAGCTAAAGAAATTGCACACCTGGAAAGCTTTTCCACAAATTTTGGATACTAAAGACATCCTCTTTGCTTGTCTTAGAAAGTATATAAGATTGCCAAAAGCTGCTAGAATACATCTCATTTGCCAAATCTTTTATTATAATTTTTTCTATGATTATGTGTCAGTAAAGCAAACTTCACTTTATAAATAATAGGATCTTACAATTTTTTCATGGATTTTGGTCTGCAAAATATGTGATATATCATGTCGTCACTTTTTAAACCTCCAACTATCCAAAGAGGCACATCAGTCATATGTGATTATCTCCTTTTAAAAAGCAAGCAAATGAGAGAGAAAATTAGTAAGCTAAAGATGACCTACTTGGTAAGTGGCGCCACTAGGTTCAAACTCAGATTTTCTACTTTCAAGTTTTGGGCTCCTTCCATAGCATACCATCTGAATTTTTATATGCCACTGAACTCTGAAAGAGCATGGCCGAATGAATCTGGCTTTACCATGTATTAGTTATGTGACCTTGGGCTTATTTAACCCTTCTGAAGTTTTAGTTAAGATTAAGTAATCCTCATGGAATTTTAGTTAAGATTACATAACCCATGTAAACTGCTTAGCACTAAAAGTGTTTAATAAATGTTAATTGTCATTACTATTTTGGTATTAATGCTGCTATTGTTAGCCTAACAATAGTCTGAGGTAGCTAGAGTCCCACGTGAGATTTCAGGGTCTGAGATTGTTCTTAGAATTCTTGTGGGAATGCCAATTTCCCCCATTCTCTTGATTGGATTTTGGATATTGTAAAATTCCACCTCAAAATGAAATGAACAAAAAAAAATGAGGCATTATAGATTGTGTTTACTGTCTTCTGCAGTTCGGTCTATGGGAAATATGGGAGCAGCAAAGGAGTGTTGTGTAGATATGTTTCTCCCAGCTGGTACTGCTTAATTGCATGAAATATTTTCTCTTTAGTGGAGATATATTTGTGATAGGGAGGAACTCAGTAAATTTAATCTATCCTTAGACCACCTCCAAAGGATTTTGAATTTGATAACAACCCTTCGTAATGCAACCAAAAAGCAAGGGTTTCTGAGATAAACATTTTCCATTGAAAATTGTTCTAAACAATGAAAGAAGATAGTACTTGTATTGTTTTGATCTCCACCTGACTATTCCCTTTCATCCTACAGTTACATAGACTTTAACTGTTGCTATTTAGTCTCATCTTAAAAATTCCTCAACTTAGAAAAATTACTAGAACTTGTTGTGAGTTCCTATAAACACAAGGGAGTGTGTGTTGTATGTGTGTTCTTTTCTCTTTGCCCTGAGTGCTCACCCCATTCCATAACCTGGTTATTTAAGATTTATTTGTCATCACCTCTTCTAGAAGTCTTTTGAAAGTGTATCATCTCTGTCCTTTGTCTTCTTCCCAAGTTAGCTGGGGTTACAGTCTCTCTCTCTCTGTATTATCATAATTCTTCACACATTTTTCTACCTTGTCCCTCACCACATGATGTTAAACTGTCTGTTTATCTGTGTTTCTTCTACTCAACTGTGACCTTTAAGTGCAGTAACTATGTCTTATTCAACTTTGAAAACTATTACAAGCAGAACATTGAGCACAGAGTGTTTAATAAATAATCTTTAAGTGAATAAGCTTATTTGTCAGATTATTTCTTTGCTTCCACTAAAAGTGGAATACTTACTTTTGAGTGAGACGTTTGAACTAATTACTTTAAAATCTATCCCACTTTAATCTCTTTCCAAAGGGTATATTGAGAATTTCTAGCTTACAGCTCATGTTAATGACAAATTTTTCTAACTTGCTTGTGTATTATTTTGATCATTGTTCCTAGGGAATAAAAAAGTACAGATAAAACAAAGGAATACACAGTGAAAACTATGTATTCACAAAATTTATGCACATTTATTGATGTCATTAAATATGGATGTGTATTTGGGTATAATACACATTATGTGTAATATGTACATGTATATCTATCTATATATGAATCTATGTTGTATATATTTATCAATTTTTCATCATTCTGAAACTGATGGCTATAGCTTTTGGTGCTAGAGACTCTTCTTGTGTACATTCAGTCTCAAGTCTTACTGAGTATTTCTATGACAGCAGGTCAGACCCACAGTGAGTGAGCTAGGGCAAGGGTGAGAGCTCACCTTTCTTACCCAAGGAAGCCCATCAAACCTCATTAAGACATCTTATTAATTCCAGAAATCATCTTCCCCAGATTTTTGTTACATTATTTGCAGACGGCAGAACCTATTGCCAACAGTTTTTGCTTAAATAAACTTTTTTGTTCCCTTCTTACTATGTGTATGGACAACACCAGAGCTAGTGATTGACACATTAAAAATGTTGAATTAAATCAAATGAAAAGAATTGTTCGGTTTTAGAACTAAGAGAAGCATAAAATGACACCCAACTGAAAATTTTCTTCTGAAACCTCCCTAAATCCAAACTGAATTTTTAGGATTACAGAAAAGAGTCAGTTGGTTGAGAAAAACTCTGAAAGGAACTCAACTTATGATTATATACCAGGTCTTTTTTAATTTCTTTATTGACTAAGGTATTATATATCTGTCCTTATCCCCACATTGCTGTCCCCCTCCCATTCATGCCCTCATCCCCCTGTTGTCTGTGTACATTGGTTAGGCTTATATGCATGCATACAAGTCCTTTGGTTGAACTCTTCCCTTTACCTCCACCTTCCCTACCTTCCCTCTGAGGTTTGACAAACTGATTGATACCAAGTCTTCAATCTCATCAGGAAATTGCTAACTGGTCCCCAGAGATTAATCTAATTTTGTGGAATTACAACTCTGAGTTCATTTGAAGATTTTTATTTTTTATTTCAACCAATATCTTAATGCCACTCTTAAAATGGAAATAATTGAAGAAGTGCACCCATAATTTTCTTTTATTTTCTTTCTTTCTTTCTTTCTTTCTTTCTTTCTTTCTTTCTTTCTTTCATTATTTATTAATTTTTAAAATTTATTTTTATTGATTATGGTATCACATAATTGTCCTTATCCCCCCGCCCATTCCCATCCCAAACCCCTCCCTACATATTCCCCAACCCCCTATTGCCCATGGCACATGCACACAAGTTCTTTGGTTGATCTCTTCCCTTTACCCCCACCCTCCCCTACTTTCCCTCTGAGGTTTGAGAGTCTGATAGCTGCTACTCTTTCTCTGGGTCTGTTTTTGTTCACCAGTCTATGTTGTTCATTATTTCCTCTAGATGTGTGAAGTCATGTGATCCAAGAAATACCCTTGTAAAAACCTAAACTGCGACAAGCCTTAATGGTTATCCTGAGAGGCAAATGAATCAGTCTGTAGTGAGTTCCTTTCTGGGCCAACAGTTCTTCTGAGTCCCAGTTTCAATGTCAAATAGTTCCTTATGTGTACATGTCAGCCATGATATTTCAGATCTGGTTGGTGGACAAATGGTGGTTCAAGTAAATGATATTTCCTTGGGTGAAACAAGCAAAAAGAAAAAAGAAGAGAAACAGTCTAGAGATGGAAGTCGCTGATGACGCCTTACCATAATAGCAGTCAGCAGCTGTGTATTACTGCAGGTTGCCCAGGACCAAACCAGAGAGGGTAAGTCCTGCATTACCACCATTTGCCCACCATCCAGAACTGAAATATCATTGCTGACATGTACACATAAGGAATTTTTTGACATTGAAATTGGGTCTCAAAAGAATTGGTGGCCCAGAAAGAAGCTCACTACAGACTGATTCATATGCCTTTCAGCATAACGATTATTGCTTGTCTCACTTTTTATTCTTATATTTCCAGTAGGACATGATCTCATTCATCTAGGGGAAATGGTGAACAACATAGACTAATGAACAAGAACAAACCCAGAGATAAGGAACCATGGATCAGACTGTTGGACCTCAAAGGGGGGGTGGGGATAAAAGGGAGAGATCAACCAAAGGACTTACCGTATTTGCCAGCGTATAAGACGATTTTTTGGCCCTGAAAAATATGTATTTGCCGGCATATAAAACGACTGGGCGTATAAGACGACCCCCTAAAATGTCCACTAAAAATACAGAGTTTGTTATATATTCGCCATATAAGACTACCCCCCACTTGGAGGCATATTTTTCAGGGCCAAAAAGTCATCTTATACGCCGGCAAATACGGTAAGTGCACACATATGAGCCTAACCAGTGGCCAAGGACAATAGGGGGGTGGGGGCATGAGTCAGGGCGGAGGGGAAGATTGGAATGGAGGTTTGAGGACAAATATGTGATACCTTAATCAGTAAATAAATTAATAAACATAAAAAATTTTAAAAAATGACTAATGAGAAAATGGAGCAAATAAATTCAACTTTCTTTTCTTATAGATTTTTAAAAAAAAAAATTATAGATACAGAATTTCTACCAGATCTCCCTATTTGGGTCAATTACAGATTAAAGAGGGGAAAGTGCTTGGCATCTAAAGGAATACAGTGATTTCTCTTACCCTATGGTCACGTCTCCCCTTCTCTTCCTGTGAGATCTCTTCCAGCTCTCCTACAGTGGCTCTTTGCTAGCCTGCCTAGTTAGATATATAGGTCCTTCATGGTCCAGCATAAGCCACAGGGGAGATTCTGTAGCCACGTCAGCCTTCTATCATCATTCCCTTACTTGTAATTGAAGACCTGAAGGTGTGTCTTTGTTTATTGTTTGTAATGTGTTGATGAACACTGTACATCTCCAGAAACTTTCCAAGACTACCTCAACTCATTCTTACAACCAAGACATAGGACCTCGAAACACTTTTTTCAAATACATTTCCTTTCATTTTATATGCCCCTGAGTATTTCTAGGAAAATATTATCCATATGTTTCTGTTTTGTATCCACTTATCTCATCCCACTGTTTAGCAAGAAAAATTGGTTTTATGAAGAAGTCCCATAATCTTACTTTCCTTTTCATTGGAGGAAAAATTGCCATAGTCTTAACCAAGTTCAAATCTGGCTAGAGACTCAAAGCCACAGGCATTTAACTTTGCAAATACTGTTTTCTTCTTCTTAATCACAGAGGCCAGGCTGGAGACTGAGGGAAGGCAAAATCATTCTAATAGCAGAATGGATAGAGCAGAAGTAGCCAAGTTAATTAACCATCATGCAATTTATATTCTGTTCACAGTGTTTTCTTGAGTATTTAAATGTTTTTATCCTCTAACTCCAAAACTCTACTCCTAGGAAATTGTCCTAAGGGCACAGTCAGATTAATGAACATTGTAATATTATTTATCATAGTGGAAAATTTTAATTTATCTGACACAATTATCCAACAATATGTTGAGTAAAACAAATTATAGTGTCCCAAATCATGAAATACTATGCAACTATTAATGAATATTTAATAAAAGAAATTAAGTGACATAGGAAATGTTCATAACATATTAAGTAATGAGGTAAGTTACACAAAAGTGGCATGACAGTTTTTAAAATATTAATGGGAGAGAACAAACTGATGAACAGTGTTTTCCATTGCCATCTGTAGGCTATTTGCTCCAGAAAGAAAGGGAGTTTCACTCCATATCCCAAGAGGGCAGGCAGAACTTGGAAGAGGATGGAGGCCGTGGCCTTTGAGGAGAAAAGAATGTTGAGTCTCCTGGAGGAATTGGAGGCCCTGGGACTGGAAGGGAATAGAGGTTGCAAGTTTCAACAGAAACTGAAGCCCAGGATATTGCTAAAGTGCAGTTCCCAGGAGGAGATGCCAGGTGAAGGAGGTGACCATGAGAGCCCTCAAGCATTAGAACTAAGTGCTATAGTTTATCATTATCTTTATCCCTTCCCCTACTGAATAATCCCCACTAAGATATAAACACTCATATCTCTCAGGTTAGAACAAACCCCCTTCATCCCATATTTCTCTCTTCACTTATAAAAGTTTGCCCACAGTAGATTATCTCCCTGACTGGATTATGTGTACTCTACAATCCACTCGCATCTGTGTTTGCCCCACCACAGTGGCATAGGGAATAGGAGACTGCTCTGAGCGCATCCCCCAGGATTTCTTTGCTCTCTCTCCTATGGTGTACCACCTCTCTGCCTCATTCTGAGCCTTTGAACTGAAGCCACCCACTGAGCTTCCAGGATGTCTTGGTCTGCCTCACTGTGTGTTTCTTCCCATCCTCCTGAGCCAGCTTCTCTTCATCAAATTCTAAACATGGATCTACTAAGGACTCAATCTGCCTCTCTTTCCTCGCCCTGCCTTCTCTCCCTAGGAAATACCATCCATTTCCAGATATTTACATGTCATTTTTATTCAAGGTTTTTTTCTTACCAGTGTAGGTTGTTAACCTAACTTTTAGACTTTATTCCATTCCACATAAAATGTATTAAAATGCACTAATAGTTCAAAGTAAATGTCCTTTTTTGAAGGAAGTGGAGTGCATTTTTTCTGTATTATGTAAAATATATATGAAATAACAATTTTCATTTTAACTACTTTTTTAAAATATATTTTATTGATTTTTTACAGAGAGGAAGGGAGAGAGATAGAGAGCTAGAAACATCGATGAGAGAGAAACATCGACCAGCTGCCTCTTGCACACCTCCTACCAGGGATGTGCCCGCAACCAATGTACATGCCCTTGACCGGAATCAAACCCGAGACCTTTCAGTCCGCAGACCGATGCTCTACCACTGAGCCAAACCGGTTTCGGCTATTTTAACTACTTTTAAGTGTACTCGGTGGCATTTGTTACATTCAAATGTTGTGTAACCATCACCACTATTTCTAAAACTTTTCATCACCTTAAAGAAACTTTGTATTCATTAAAAAATAACTCTCCATTTCCCCTGCTTCCAGCCCCTTGACCACTAATCACTTTTTGTCTCTATGAATTTGATTATTGTAGATTAAATATGCTGTTGTTTGTTGTTCAAAAAGACAGAATGTTATATTTTGCTTTTGAAGTCATTTGGATACAGCATTTAATTTATAGTTGGCTCTTATTTTCCAGCCACTGACAAGCATATCCAGGAATTCCTATAATGTTAGAAAATCTAATTTGTAAACTATTTTAAAATAACAAACCTTTAATCTGTATTAAAATTTAACAATTATTAAATATTATATAACACTTCACTTTGTAGACACTGGATACATTATTTTTAATTTTAAGTTTTATATTCTGAATTTTTTTCTGAAATAATTTTAGACTCACCTAAATTTGCAAAATTAGGTCAGAATCCCCATGTACCTTTCACTTAGCTTCTCCCAGTGATACATACATCTTATATAACCATAGTTCATTATCAATGATCAAAGCTTTGTTTTAATTTCACCATTTTTATATGCACTGATTGTGTATATACAACAGATTTTATCACAAGTATATCTACAGATTTATATAACCACTACAATAAGGTTATAGAACCTGTATATCAGGACAAAGAAACTTCCTTACCATTGACAGTCACACCCTTTCATCTGGTTGTCTCATCCCTGGCAACTACTGATCTAAAATTTTATTTCTATTTCTGTAATTATGTCATTTTAAGAAAATTATATTAATAGAATCACACCACTTGAGATTGGCTTTTTTCACTCAGAGCTAATTTTCCTTCCCCTGCCTTTCAAGTATTTTGCTTTCCAAGGTGACCTACATAACCACATAGAATTGGTGAGTGGCAAGTTATATCTCAAAAGTAATAAAATGAGAATTTTTGTGTGTCAGTGATTTAATCTACTAACATTGAAAAACAGTAGACAGATTAGATATTGTTTTGGAGATGGAGATACATCATGAAAATGTTTTCTAATCAATTGACATCTCTAGATTACTTGTGAAGATGTCCTCAAGAAATTTTAAAAAATAATATTTTCCCCTTTGTCTCTATCTTCAATCAAGCCACTATCCCCTCTCACCTGACTGTTCCAACGAGTCTTTCTCTACCACGTTAGTATTTATCCTTCTAAAATCTATTTCTGGCAGCAGCTTATGAAGAATTTAATAGTATTTACCTTGTTGATTTATAGTCAGTTATTGTTTATTTGTTTATGTCTTCTCCCCTTCTATAAAATCACCCTGATGACAGCAAGTTCCTTTTGTCCCTAGCACCTGGGACACTTGGCACAGTCTATGATCTCAGTACATATTTACTGATTAAATAAATGACTAAGCGAACATTTACATGGCTGAAAAACTGACCTAGAATGGGATAAGCAGGACAGCTGTCCTTACTGCACTATACAATTGCTCAGAAAATGAATGTAAGAGGACATTAAAAAGTGATACAGCAGTTGATGTTATGCATTCTGGAAAGATATTGTTGATGGTTTTAAAATCTATCAATATACTGAGTTCAAAACCTCAATCTTTTGGAAAATGCTGCATGGCTACAGTGGCTAGGATGTTGGTTTTCACCTGAAATGCAGAGAGACCTCTCTCCCTTTAGCCCTTTTTTATTTCTTTTCATGTACAGTAAGCAGCCACTCATAAACTCTTTAGCAATATGCCAGTGGGAAGCATATGGCAAAGAGAGGCAAATCTCATGCCAGTACAGTGAGAGAACTACTCCAAGTCAACTCAAATTTGTAGGTTCACCCAAGGCATAGTATTCATTCTATTTGGCTCTAACACCCTCATGGTGAGACCACGCCAGTTCAATTGGATTAAATATTTTCTGCTTCAGCAAGAAATTTACTGATGGTAGCAGGCAAGGATATTTGGGACCAGAAATTAAAACCAATTTATTTTTTGTAAGAAAAAAAATTTTCGCAATAAAAAAATTTATTTTTTTTCATAGAAGTAAAATTAGAGTTTTTGCTCCTAATTGAGAAAATAAATACTTTATTTATCCTCCAAATAAAATATTTATGTCTTTCTGATAAGATCAGGGCTGGCATTTGATGCTAATGAAATATTTGGAAATTCAGATAATATTTTATTTCTAAATATTAAAGCTAATTCAGCAAAAATATGCTTTCCACTACTGAGCAGGAGTTCCTTATGGTTCTGGCTGAGGGAGATCTCAATAAGGATACACATCTTCATTCCAAGGGAGTCATACACATGTTCAACCTAAGACATCAGAGGAAGCCAGTTTATCTAATTAAGGATCATCGTGATCTGGAGAACAGAGCAAGGAGGAAATGCCCACCAAGACAGGGAGAGTGAGATCCAGAATGAGAATGACTCTTCCTTCATTCTTTCTCCCATAAAATATTGGCTGTACTTGCCATGAGACTGAAGGGAAACTGACAAGGTATTGTATGAGGTTCCAAGGTGACTTCAGACATAGTTTCTGTCTTCAAGAAACGTACCATCTAATAACAGGAGGGGAAAAAAAACACGTACAGACAACTCTAAGATCACCTGGAGAAAAGCCACAAGAAAGTTATAGCTAAGATGTTATCAAAGTCTGGAAATGATAGAACTTAGCATACCTGGTTGAGGTGTTAAATGGTTATAAAAGAAAGAGATGCGAGTCAGACCGTTCTTTGTAGAAGAGGTAACATCTGCAAGGGACTTTGCAAGCTGGGTGGGGTTTGGCCAGGAGGGTATTAGGCCAAGGGGCATTCCTTTCAAGTGGAGTCACCCACAAATTCATCAGTAGAGGAACATCTCCCTGTGAAGGCAACAGGGGAAATGGCGAAAACTGGTTTGATTTTCTCTGAAAAGAGCAGAGAAGAAGCTGTAGGCAAAGGCATACTTCTCTGATTTATAATTAGTTGTGATATCAGCTTTGCTTCACAATAGGCAGACCAAAACCGTGTACAAGACCCCAAAGTTCAGTCCAGCAAAATATAGTTCAAGGAGACAAACCAATAAACATAGTAACTCTCCTTTTCCTCCAGGGACACATGTTCCAAGACCCCCAGTGAATACCTGAAACTGAGGATAGTACTGGAATCCTATATATACTATGTTTTTCCTCGTGTATACATACCCATGATAAAGTTTAATTTATGTCAGACCATTTCGCAGATAGATTTGTTCTTACCATAGATCTTAGCAACATCAGCATATGATTTTTTCCTCCCTTATAAAGTTAAGAACTTTTACCTTTTCACTTAAAGTTGAGAACTTTTACCTTTCCACTTTACAGCTTCTCTTTGGAATATTCAAATTGCCAACATCACTACTGTTGTGCTTTGGAGCCATTAAGTAAAATAAGGGTACCTTGAACACCAGCACCGTGGTACCTGGCCAGTTGATCTAATAATGGAGATAGCTACTTTGAGAGCATTGATAGCATGAAAATGCTGGACAAAGAGCTGACTCACGTCCCTAGTGAGACTGAGTGGTATAGTGTAAGGTTTCATCACGATGATGCACAATTTAAAATTTATGAATTGTTTATTTCTGAGAGTTTCCATTTTGAGGAAAGTGAGACCGTGAATAAGGGGGGAAAGGTCTGCATTTCAGAATTGCCTTATGGCAGCATTGCCGCCTCGTCCTTCTGTGACTTTTTCTGAGTTACCTCACTCTCCTGAATGATAAATGACAGCGAGTAAAATTAAACATTCTGGATACTTCAAAAGCATAAATTCATAGTGGCTAAGGACATGGCATTTTAGAACTAGTTTGCCCATATTTTAATCATAACTCCTACTACTGCTTGCTTTGTAAACTTTGACAATGGATTTAACCTTTCTAAGCCCATTTCCTCATCTCTAAACATGGGGGTAATAACAGTATATACTTCATGGGTTTAATGTTTAAAGATTAAATGATATTTGTGTAAAGACTTTAATCCAATTTCGGCACCTAATGAAGTTAGCTGTATTATGAATAAGTAAATAGTGGCCCCTAAGAGGAAGTTGATATTGAGTTACTCACTGTTACAGACTGAAGCCTTGTGATGAAGGGTACTTAATTGACCCAAGAGATCTAAGACCTCAAAGTGTCACTGAATGATTTAGAATATAGAATAAACCATCATGAAATCAATCAAAACCTCTTAGCCCGAGTTTTTCAGTTTATTGAAGAGTCAGGAGAGATGACATTTTAGAGATGGACTACAAAATTCTCTCTCTCTCTCTCTCTCTCTCTCTCTCTCTCTCTCTCTCTCTTTCTCTCTCTCTCTCTCTTTCTCCATCCAAATTCTGGAAGGTGGTCCCTTTTCATGTTGAAGTTTGGGCCATAAAATGGCTCTCCAGAAGTAATCATTTTTCTCATCATTGGAAGCAGCTCTGCCAGCATTGCCAAAGGAAGTCCATTACTTATGTCTTTCAAATAATATAAAAAGCTCCCAAGGCTCATTTGCTTTAAGGTTTTCCCTGTGATTTTGTTTTCCATTCAAGGTGTTCATTGAACAATAAGGTGGCTTATCCATGCACTGGGCTCTTGGAAAATGAACTTCCAAGCATTTTGTATCTCCCACACCTGGGTCACTATAGTAATATCCTATTTCACTGAAATTTTAACACCTTTATTTAAAACAAGAAGTTAAGCAACTTTACACAAGATGTTTTAGAACCTATAAATGTCTCACCTAACAGTCTCCTCAAAGTTCATGTTCTTTTGCCTATGGAATTGGGATAAAATACAAAGATTATCCAGGAAGGGTCATGCAAAATGGAGACATAGCACTTTGTTTAAAAAGCAGATATCTTATTACTTACAAACCTCACCTTCTGGCCCAGACTAATGTCATAATTATGCTCTTAAATTTCTCTTTATTTATCATCATCCATCCTGTCTTCTTTTGTTACCATTATTTAACTAACTAAACAAAACAAAAAATACAATACCAAGAGCTAAAGGAAGCATGAATCCAGCTTGTGGAAACCTGCTTTTAATTTAGGATTATGGGATAAGTTTCCTAGAAATTGCCACATCTTAAAGAAAATGAATTTTCCTTCTTTATGTTGAGATGACTGATGTAATTAAATTTGGCCTAATCTAATAATGAGTCATGTTAGTGCTGTCCTCAAAATTAACATTTTGTCCCAAATTCAAACTTTAATAATCAGATGTATAGTCTTGTTAGTCTAAATTAAAAAAAAATTAAAATTTTGAAATCCCAAAAGAACTTTCTATGCTCTCATAGAGACCTGTGGAAGGTATGAAGACAAACAGATAAACAAAATTACATTGGCCACCAAGCAGACCACTATAAATTATTTTCCCTTCTGGAGAGATACTGAAAAAACTTAAAAACTACTGGGAAATCAGGAAGCTCCTTATAAATGTAAGCTCCTGGAGGGTAAATAGCATGATTCATTTTTGAGTATCTGGTGTTTCACACTCAGAGTTGATGCTCAGTAATGAGAATTGAATGGATGTGACCTTCAGCCTTGACATTACTAAGCTAAAAGTCAGAGTAACCCAAGAGGTAATATTCTTTTCTGTTTGTTTCTCTGTTTTACACTAGTTGCCTGGTGCATGAAATTTGGGGCTCTCCAATCTAGGACTCCTCTAGGGAGGTCCAACTGCCTGTTTAAACCTGATTCTACCATGATTGGGCTTAAACGGGCAGTTGGACATCCCTCTCACAATCCAGGACTGCTGGCTCTAAACTGCTCACTTGCCTGCCTTCATGATTGCCTCTAATTGCTTCTTCCTGCCAGCCTGATCATAACCTAACCACTCCCCTGCCAGCCTGATTACACCTAACTGCCCTCCCCTGCAGGCTTAGTCACCCTTAACTGCCCTCCTGTGCAGGTCCAGTCACCCCTAGCTGCCCTCCCCTACAGGCCTGGGTTCATCCCAACTACCCTATCCTGCAGGCCTGGTTGCCTCCAACTTCCCTCCTCTGATGGCCTGGTCACCCCTAACTGCCCTCCCCTGCAGGCTTGATCACCCCCAACTGCCCTCCCCTGCTGGCCATGGTGTGGCAGCCATCTTATATCCACATGGAGGCAGCTATCTTGTATGTTGGAGTGATGGTCAATTTGAATATTATTCTTTTATTAGATAGGAGGAGGATAGAGGCCTGGTACATGGGTAGGGGCCAGCTGGTTTGCCCTGAAGGGTGTCCTGGATCATGGTGGGGGTTCCCTTGGGGTGTGGGGCAGCCTGGGTGAGGGATCTGTGGTGGTTTGCAGGCGGGCCACGCCTCAAGGTGACCCAACTGGAAACCCTGGTATCTGGGCTTTATTTACCTTCTACAATTGAAACTTTGTAGCCTTGAGTGGAGGCCAGGGTTGGCCAGAACAGGACGGGAAGCTTGGCTTCCTCTATTGCTAGGGGCAACCCAAGTCTCCTGCTTTCTCTGTGGCCACAGACATCTTGGTTGGGATAATTTGCATACTCACTCCTGATTGGCTAGTGGACTTGGCTTGTGGACATAGCAAAGATATATTCAATTTGCATGTTTCTTATATATATATATATATATATATATATATATATATATATATATAATTGATTTTACACAGAGAGGAATTGAGAGGGATGGAGAGTTGGAAACATCGATGAGAGAGAAACATCGACCAGCTGCCTCTTGCAAATCCCCCACTGGGGATGTGCCCACAACTAAAGTACATGCCCTTGTCCGGAATCGAACCTGGGACCTTTCAGTCTGCAGGCCAACGCTCTCTCCACTGAGCCAAACCGGTTTTGGCACATGTTTCTCTTTTATTAGTGTAGTTAGCAGGTGCTCAGTAAATACTTTCCTTTTCTTTTCTTTTTTTCTAGCAAGGCTACATTTATTTTTTTAATTTTTTAAAATAAATTTTTATTGTTCAGATTATGACAGGTGTTTCTCTCCACCCTCATAGCTCCCCTCAACTTGATTCCCCACCCCACCCCATTTCCTTACCCCTGCCACTGACTTTATCCATAGATGTGAGACTTTTGTCCCATCTCTTCCCACACCCCTCAGACCTCCTTCCCCCTGAAAATTGTCAGTCAACTCCCTTTCTATATCCCTGATTCTATTATATTCACCAGTCCATTCTATTCTTCAGACTTTTTATTCACTTGATTTTTAGATTCACTTGTTGGTAGGTTATGTATGTGATGTATTTTTGTTGTTCATAATTTTTATTTTTAACTTTTTCTTCTTATTACTCTTCTTAAAAAATACTCTTCAGCATTTCATATAATCCTGGTTTGGTGGAGATGAACTCCTTTAGCTTATTCTTATCTGAGAAGCTCTTTATCTGACCTTCAATTCTGAATGATAGCTTTGCTGAGTAGAGTAATCTTAGTTATAGATTCTTGCTGTTCATCACTTTGAATGTTTCTTGACACTCCCTTCTGGTCTGCATAGTTTCTGTTGAGAAATCAGTTGACAGTCGTATGGGTACTCCCCTGTAGGTAACTAACTTTTTCTCTTGTTGCTTTCAAGTTTTCTCTTTGTCTTTTGCCCTTGGCATTTTAATTATGATGTGTCTTGGTGTGGTCCTTTTTGGATTCCTCTTGTTTGGGGTTCTGTGCACTTTCTGAACTTGTAAATCTGTTTCTTTCACCAGCTAGGGAAAGTTTTCTGTCATTATTTCTTCTAATAGGTTTTCAATATTTTTTTCTCTCTCTTCTTCTGGCACAAAAAAAAAAAAAGAAAAATCATATATTGGTACACTTAAAGTTGTCCCAGAGGCTTCTTACACTATCTTCATACTTTTGGATCTTTTTTTTTTTCTTTTTGTTTTTCTGGTTGGGTGTTTTTTGTTTCCTCATATTTCAGATCTTTGATTTGATTCTTGGGGAATGTTGATATACAATTGAGTTTCTGTGTATTCTTTATTTCAGACAGTGTATGCTTAATTTCTGACTGTTCCTTTTCCATTTTTCTGGTATTCTCATTAAGGTCCTTGTAGGTCTCAATAAGTTTCTCAGCGATTTTTAGAAGACTCTTGAGTAACCTTATAAATGTGGTTTTGAATTCTATGTCATCCTATAGTTTGCTTTCCTCCATTTTTTTTTTCATTTGTGACATGTTTCTGTGTCTCCACATTTTGGCTGCTTCCCCATGTTGATGGAATGGCTTTGTGTGGTAGGTGACCTATAGGGGCCAGTAGCTCAGCCTCCCCAATCACCTGAGGTGGATGCTCTTGGTCCACCCCTTTGTGGGCTGAGTGCAAAGTCTTGGTGTAGTTAAGCCTTGATTGATGCTGGTACACTAGGAGGAATTGTCCTCTAGGCCAATTGGCTGTGGGGCCTCACTGTGTTTATAATGGAAGAACTGCTGTTTTGGATACATGCTTATGGTGCAGGACTTGTTTCAGTGGGGCTTTGGTGCTCTCTGAGTCTTCCTCTTTAATGTGTCACTTATGGATGTGAGGAGTTGAAATCTGGTGTCTGACACTGACCACTAGGTCCACTGACTTCTGGATCTCCAATGGGATGCAGGTCAGCTACTGTCTGAGGCCATCCTGCAGGAGCTACAGCAAGAACTATGGTTTTCTCCTCTTTGCTTGGGATTTGGAGGTCTTGGAGCTATCTGAGATGAGTTGCAAGTTTGCTAGATTAAGCTGTGATTGGGAAGGCCATTCATAGGCAAAAGCTGCTGCTTGGATCTTGGGTTGGTTTGTAGGTTGTGTGGAGCAAGGTCTCAGGCTGTCACTAGGCTACGGTTTGGCAAACAGCGATGGCTGGCAGCTAGTGTCCCCATGCCTCTGGCCACATCCCGCGTCTTGTGCCCGGCGCAGCTAGCAAGTGTTCCTGGGTGCAGCTCTGCAAGCAAGTCACCCTCACTTTCCAACATGATGGCAGACAGTCTAGCTTCTCCCCGTAGGAGTTTGGGTCCCGAGCGCCTCTTCAGAAACTGGATTTCAGAGAAATCGGGAGCTTGTCTCCCTTCAGGTTGAAAAAAGCAACACCGAATACCAGCCTGGATTGCAAGCACACCCATGTACCTCAGCTTTTCAGTGTTTGTGCGCGGAATGGTCTTTTCTCTTTCCTCCTAGTTGTAGAACTTCCACTCAGCCAGCTCTCCCGTGGCTCTGGGTGATAGACATTTTGTCTTTTAGTTGTAGTTTTGAAATTGTTGTGTAAGGCAGCAGTTTAGGTTGCTGCCATCTTGGGTTCCTCTTTTCTTTTCTTGCCTAAAAACTGACCTTTAACTTGGGAAGAAATAAACCGACTCTGTACATGGCCATCACTACTGATAAACCAAAGGTCTCCAACCTCTGCAGTGTTTTAATATAAATTCAGCACCCAGCCTCCACCAGATTTCCACCAGAGCCTGATCACTACCCACATATCTCCAGTTATCTCTCCTGCTCCACCACCCCCCCACACACACACACACAAACACTCCTCCCACTGATCCCCACACCTGTGCTCCTCCCTCCTGGCCCTATACTCTGTGTCACCCCTACTCTCCACTACAGCTGCCATTCCTTCCCCATTTATGGCCTTTTCACTTTAACTTTTAAACTGGAAATATCATCATAGAAGAGAAAAGTTGCAAGAATAGTACAGAGACTTCCCAGATACCTCTTTCTGAGATTTCTCTAAATGTTGACTTTTTATTGATATAATTCACATACTATCAAACTCACCCATTCAAAGTGTACACTGAGTATATGAAGAGTTGTGCAGCTATCTCCGCAATATTTTATAAGTTTTTATGGTTGAAAATATTACATATGTCCCCCTTTTCCCCTCATTGACTCCCTCCAGCCTGTCCTCCCAGGCCTTCAACATCCTATAGTAAAGAAAAATTTATTGAATGAATGAATGAATGAGTGAATGAATGAATGAATGAATGCCTCTGAAGCTGATCTGGTGCCTACTCTGTCTTCCCGAAAATAAGACAGTGCCTTATATTAATTTTTGCTCCCAAAGATGCGCTAGGTCTTATTTTCAGGGGATATATTATGTTGCCATGAAGTAGTTCTTATTTTCAGAGGATGTCTTATTTTCGGGGAAACACGGTATGATGAGTTGCTGTATCTAGTTCATATGGAATCCAGGCCAGTGAGAAACCATGGTAATTGAGTATGATCTTACATTTACCTCCCAGAGTGATACCTTGGGGAACAAAGCAAATAACAATTTTATCATAATTTGGACCATTATATCTGAGAATGCTGCCAAATTTGACTGATTAGAAATGCAATTAGAAGACTAGATTCCCTGATGATAATAATAAGAGATGGAAGGCAACAAATAGATAACTGAAGAAATTGCATTGAACTGTAGGAAATTTCCACTTTAAACATGCCAGATTATTAAAACAGTCAGTTGATATAGGCTCTGATCCAGGACAAATTATTCGGGAAGGACACGGCTTTCTCTGGGAAATTTTTGTAGCCCTGGTGCATAGAGGAAACTATTCTCTTGTTTTGTATTTATCTAGAGTAAAGCACATTCTTTTTATGTTAATATCACAGGAGAGAGAGAAAAAAGGAGGCTAAGATTTCACTACAAAAGCCAATAACAAAGCTCCCAAAAGATGCTTGTTTTCCACATGTCGATTAGACCAATCAGCAGCGATAAGCATCTTTCACTGAAGACATCAAAATGAAAAGCATCAACCTTAAATCTCAGTATGACTCCCCTAAGTCTGAAAGATACCATCTTGACTTGGTCAGAATGATATTATGGAGAGGAGCTGGACGTGCTGTGAAGATAAATGAAATCCAGAGTAGAGTCTTCTTAGACTTAAGTAAGGAATAACCAGCACCACCACTGCAGAAAGCACAAAATTCAACAATTACTATAGCAATGTGTTCAGTAGAACTGACTCATATATTTGACTCAATAGCAACACTGACTTTGTTTATGCAAACTGGATTTTAACACTAGTCCTTCAAGTTTTCAAAGAATTTCATAAAAACAAAGTTGACTAGCATGTGGATTATGTACATATTCCACCACATATTTACAAGAATTTGTGTGCAAAGACATTCATACAGTAAAAGAAGTCTAACCAATCTGGCCTCTAAAATAGGGCTGGATTGGGAAAAACACAACAGACATTGAACTGAACACATCAAAACTGCTTAATGGTTTTCTGACGTGCCTTCAGGCAATGGAGAATAGCATGTCCAATTGGAAGTGCAGGGAGAACTCAGAGGCAGTCAAAAAAAGAAATGAATCCTTCTCTTTCTCTTTTTGTTTTTCAATTCTATAATATAATTTTTCAACATTGTTCTTTTGAAGTCTGACATTCAAATGAAAATTTCTTGTGGATTGGGAGACACTGTAATGCATGACAAAGGAAGACTTGGAATGTCCTTTCCTGTGGGTCTTTAAGAAGAGGGTAGACAACATAAAGTTTAGATCTTGCTCCACCCTCTAATTCCAACATCTTAGGAAAGTGAATTTAGCTCTGCCTGGCTAGCACAAATAGAACAAAACAACAGAAACTAACACTTTCTTCCTAATTATCTATATTCTCACTCTAAAATATTATAAGCAAGCTCCTTAATAGCAGGGACACTCTTCATTCTGTTTTGTCCCCCCAGACATTTGTAAGAGCTCTGAATTTTCGTGCTCCTCTCTCCTCAAATACCACCACATGAGAGCTGGGACAGCACCCACATTCCCTCTGGGCAGTCGGCTGACCACAGATGCCAGTCTATGTCTTCCTGCACTCACTGATAGTTCACTCCGTCACTAATCCTTGTTTAGCACTGTTTCCTCATTCTCTTCTAGACTATGCCACATCTTCTATATTTTCCTCAAGTTTTCTGGAGTTAAAATTCACTTCCATGGGATAGTGGAACTAAGCCCTTGGTTTCCTCCACTCTCACCCAGGCCGTAGCCTCCTGTTTTGGGGGCAAATAGGCCTCTTGGTGTGAGCTCCCTTGGCTTCTGGTCCTCTGTCTGCAAACTCACCCACCTCTACAGTGGGCCTGTCCTACTTCCAGTACCAGAAATGAGGCATGCCTCCTCCTGTTCGAGGTCACGCAATCTCCTGGACCCTGATCACCAAACCTCCAACTTGACCTTCTCTCCCATATTTTCTATTTTGCCTTTTTTTTCCCCCCTCTTTCCAACTTCCCACAATTTTCCCATGGCATATAAAATGTTCAAATAGATCTAAAAAAAAAATAATAAAGTTACACAGACTTCACTAACCTCTCTTTATAGTATCCCCCTTCTAGTAAAATTTTATGAAAAGAGAGTTCTGCTCTTCCTGTCTCCCTTTTGGCAATTCTTGATCACTCCATGAGCCACTCTTTTCCACTCACTGTCTCAGGTCCCCAGAAGGCTACCCTTTTTCCTAAGGCCATCAGGGGACTTCATAATAATGATTCACATTACTGAATATCTACATTGTTTGACACTGTTGACACCTCCCTGCTTCTTGAAATCCTTTCCTGAGTCTCCCTTAACCCCCTCACACTTCCTGAACTCCATTTCTTCTTAGTTTCCTCCTGGGTTCCTTTTTCTCCCCAATCCTTCAAACACTGATGTTCCTCAAAGAAGTTTGGTCCTTGGCCCTATCTTCATTCTATTCTTTCCCAGGCTGAGCTCACCTAATCTTATAGATTTGGGAGTCACACTCAGTTACACATAACAGATGGGTAATTCCATATTTCTTTGCCACATCTCACAACCTGAACTGTACAAACTGCCTGTGATATTTTCCTTCCATGTCACACTTAGCATGTCAAAACTTCCCCTGATTTTATACTTCCCCCATATGTTCTGTCTCTAGTGGGGGCATCATCTTCCCTTGTTGTGCCACCCAGATGCAGGTAAACTTCACCTTTCACTTTTCATTCCACCCACGTCCTGCCAACCGGCCTCTGTATCTTTTGATTCACTTTCTAAATCAATTTCAATTCTGCTGCTGCTCTTGACAGTCCTGGCTTAGGACCATATCACCTCCCATGAAGCACAATAGGCTTCAAGTTCACCCAGTGTTGAATCAGTGCAACATCTCCTGCACCCAGTGTTGTCCTCTTCAAGTACATCCATTACACCACACCAGAGAGATTCATGACTAAATGTGACCTATCATTTAGCTCCCTCCTACAAGAAGAAGTTTAAACTCTTCAGCTGACTATACAGAGACATAGGGCATAGTATTTCCAATCAGGAGAAACTGAAACAATCAGTGAGAATGCTAGCACCCATATGATAAAAACCTGATATGTCAACCCAATCATAGAAATTATAATAAGGTGATTTGCACATGTGCTTATCTCCCAAACTAGATTTTCTTGAGAAAAGAGACTGCCTGAAAAGTAGTGAGAATTTAATAAATTTTTGTTGAAGTGGCATGGGGAGGTCTTCCTGAACTTGCTAAGGTTCTCTGGAATTTGTTTTTAGAAATTGGAAGACATGGAGGGGGAAGTGGCTGTTTGCTATTTGAAGTGAAGTGATAACAGGAAATCTGTGTTGGCAGGAAGTAACAAGGGTTAATGGTGCTTGACTCCATGTGACTGATTTTAAGAATAGAAGTGACTCTGATTAGTATGATGGGCTCAGCTACACCAAAGAAAGGAGAAGTAGAAATACAAAAAGAAAGGATTGTTTCAGGCCTGCGCTTACCCTGTGCTGATAAGGACATAATGTCCTTTGGAATCTCTATATATATACATGACTGTCATTGAGAAAACAGACTGTCACCTTTGTAGACTTGACCTAATATGTCAGAGGTTTACATATAGGTGTTTGTATTCAGAGAACAGGATTAAGCTCAAGAAGTATCTGCTGTCAAGGAATGATGAGCAGACTTGCAATAGGGTGTCGCCACCCAATTTGAAGAGCCTTTCCTCAGCAGGATGTACCTCTGCAATCTCTTCATAACACTTCCAGAAGACCAGAAGATACTACCTCTATCTCTACCTATACTTAGGCTCCAAAAGTTTCCACAAAGATCTGCAGCTTTGCCCTAAAAGGAAATCCTGAGTCCTTTATCACATAAATAGCATTCTCCTGCACATCAAAATGTAAAAAGCCTCTCAGGGATAATAGCCTTTTGAGTTTTTCTTCAATCCATGTGAATATGATTTGTGAAATTAAAATTATAGAAAAATCTCAGGCATCATTTTTATCACTATTATCAAAAACGTTCTGTGCACATAGCAAACAATAAAAATAGATCTCTTTGAACCTAACTACTTTAAGGAAAGAGATTTCTTTTGCTTATTATTATTATCCTTGTGTATTGATTGAATTGTTTTTCTGAATTCTTCATTTTCTGATTATTATTAAAATTCACAAAGGAATTTCTGGTATTGACCACAAGGCCAAATTTTTGTGGTCCATTAGAAATTTATATTGTATAGAGCTGATTGGATTTTTGCATAATCCAGGACCTCCATGATATGACATTTATAATAATGAGTAAACATATGAGTGCTAGTACTATGATGAAGTTCCTGCCTTCACAGTATCTAACTTCAAAAGAAACACCCTATGAGACCAAGGTCATAAATAAAAAAGAAAACAAGATCATTTTTATATGAAATCTCTCTTCATCTCTTTTTGTTCCCTTGCTTATTTATTTTGATAACAATCAGAGTTGTTTTTTACACTATGATTTTTCCCCAACTGTTAAAAATAGATAAAAATCAACCAAATAGCATGTGGTACCATAGTCTCTACATTAGATATTTCAATTTATTTGGGAGAATTTAATAATGATGAGCCTGATTTCTAGAGTTTACATTCTTGTGTCTAAAATCTTTTAAATCAGTGTGTTTATTTCCATCTATGGTGAGGAGTTTTGTGTTCATTGCTCTTTTTTTTTTTTTTTTTTTTTTTTTTTTTCATTCCACCAAGTCAGGCTGGATTTCCAATTTGGAGGTGAAGTTTTAGGAAAACTCAAATGAAAAATTAAGAAACTGGAGAAGAATCTTTATTTCACTGTTGGTAGATATCACTTGCTCCCCCCCCCCCCTGTTATATTGTATTAAAAAGAATTTTATGATTGTTACCTCAGAAATTTCTATAACCACTGTAGAGGGTAATTTGATGATATATAAACAGTTTAATTGTATTGCCCTTTGAACCACAAAAATTACAAGAATGTATCTGAAAGGATATTCATCAATTATAACATTATTTATTAAAACAAAAAAATCTAAGAACAAGCAAAAGAGGATATCAGTAAAAAAAAAGAAAAGAAAAAAGGACTTCTAGGTAGCCATTAAAAGTAGTGAAAATGTTATATAAAGATTCTCATAGAATAAGAGAAAACAGATAACAAAAATATATAATAAAATTTCCCTCTTGTTAAACTCTGTGCATTTTCAAAAGTCCCTAAGAATATTCAAAATGTTAACATTAGTTATCACTAGGAGTAGAATGTGAAATATTTTAAAATTATTTTTTCATCTTGTTTAATATTTTCTCATAAGCATGTATTATTTCTTATTTGGCGAAATATATCACTAACTTTGATACCAGAATTTTGCAAAGTCCGTGACAGGTCATCTTTTAGAGCTCCAGAGAGAGTGCAGAAGATAAGAGATCTAAATCTATGTGTAAGAAACATCCTCATTCAGCTTCATTTTGCCAAACAGCTGAGATCCACACAGGCCACTATGGTGTACCCATTCTTCAAGAGAGAAGTGTCAACATCATTGATTTGATGACAGAAAGGATGTGAGGAACCTAAGATCTGGGAATTGTGGTGCCTGCCTTGTAGGTCACACAACACCCTGTGAGACCAAGGTCATGGGCCAGCTGAGAGAAATACCTAAAATGCTGAGTTTCACTCAAGGCTACAGAGGCCTCAAGAATCATTGGTGAGCAGGTTGACCTATTTCCCATTTGTTCTGGCCTTGTCCATCAGTGTTAATGCTGGCTTCTAAACAGACTCTAGCACAAGCCCTCTATCAAGGACAGACAACACATTTTACTGGTGTAAATATTCTAGGTATGCTAGACAATGCTTTCCAAACAAAACAAAGCTTGGTTTAAAATAATAAACCTTCCATTGATGTTGATAATGAAGGAGATGTATTACTAGGTCTGGCCAAATTTTGGAATCATAAAAGTACGTATTTGTATGTGGGACCGGTTGTTTTATAATAAATAAATGATTTGAGCTATTTCTCCATAGACTCCATAACAAGTTGTTTGTTTGTTTGTTTTAGGATTTGTTTTAATAATAGTAGCATGGCTCAATTTCCTCATATTTCCAAGGCAGAAAGAAGTAGTTACTGACTAAATCTATGTGTAACTTGTGGTAGTAACTAATCATACCAGTTCCAGACACAACTCTCATTCCCAGAGCTTTGATTTATTCAACCATGTAGATCATTACAGATGTTCATTCCTTTCAAGTGTGTAATTCTAAGATCCTTTTATTCTAATCACCTTGGAAGAGAAGAGAAAATAGCATCTCAAGGTTCTAGACCAATGGAATTTTCAACAAAAATACAAAGTTGCTGCCTGAAAGACCTTTGTCAGAGAAGCTGACCTTCTGGAGAGTAGCATTGCACCAGATTTTAGCTGATGCGTGAGAAAGAAGGAAAAGCATCAAGTGATTAAATTAGGAGTGAGACAGGTGATCCTCTGTTTGACCAGAATCCAGATGTTGGAGAAGAGCAGTGTTTCCCAAAGTGTGGTACGAGTACTCCCAGGGGTACGGGAAGAGTTTGGTGGGGTACGCGTTGCACCAGAGTTTAGTGGGGATATGTACTGCACCGTACTTAGCTACGCCTAATTCTACGTTCTCATGAGTCAAGTCAATTTTATCCTTCTCATTGATCCAAATAAATGTTATTTATAATATAACTTTTATTTATATTTTATTATGAATAATTTTGTTTATCATTTATTATTATTTTGTGTATGTACAAAAAAATTAAAAAATAAAAATATTTTGATTGTTATTAAAATACATCCATTTTTTTGACGAGGAGTACTCAGCGTTATGAAAATTATAGAAGGGGTACACAAATGTCAAAAGTTTGGGAAACACTGGGGTAGAGGGTGAACAGGAGAGTGAAATTTTGTGAACAGCTGAAACCGGTTTGACTCAGGGGATAGAGCGTCGGCCTGCTGACTGAAAGGTCCCGGTTTCGATTTTGGTCAAGGACATGTACCTTGGTTGCGGGCACATTCCCAGTAGGGGGTGTGCAAGAAGCAGCTGATCGATAATTCTCTCTCATCGATGTTTCTGACTATCTATCCCTCTTTCTTCCTCTCTGTAAAAAATCAATTAAATATATATATTTTTAAAAAGAACTTTTGTGAACACTTCTTATGTGTAAGATGTATTATTGGTGTTAATAAGAGCTAACACTACTGAGCATCTGCCACATGCCTGGGCTGTGTCTAGTGCTTTATATATGAAATACATTGAGTCAAACCACAGTCCTGTGCAGTAGGAAAATTATACCCATTTAACAGAAAAGAAAACTGAAGCTTGAGAAGTCACAGAGCTATGTCATGGAACCAGAACTGCAACATGAGTCTAATCCCAGACCCAAGTTCTTGACCATTAACTAAACTACAATGTCTCTCAGTCATTCTACTGAGTAGGAAAATGAGTCTGAGAGGCATGAGGGATTTGTCCAGAGTCACATGGCTAATAAACAGCAGAGTGAGGATCTGAGAAGAGATTTGTCTGACACCAAAAACACATGATTCTTCAACTACCCATGATGCTTCTCTAAATTCTGAAGTGGAGGAAGATTCTGAGTCCACTTAACAGTATGGTCAATTTATCTCCACTTGGGGACTTAGTAACTGGGTCCAAAATATGGCGGAGAAGAGAAAAATAAAAGATGTATGAGTCAATGTGGTCAATAACATAGTTTTAGACTAAATTTTATAGATCTTTATAATACATGTAACTTCTGTGGTGTTTCCTTTTGAATTTTATTTTGCTGTATTTAAACTGCATTTTTTATGTTACTGACTTCATTAGCATCAGTGCCAACAAGTAGAAAACAAATTACTGCACTAGGAGTCAGCAAAGGGTCTAGGCCTGAAGCCAAATTTGAAGTCAATATTTTTTTTAGCTTATCTGCTTATGCTGAAAGGACCATCCCCACTCCCCCCCAATGCCCCCTTCCCACACACACACACACACACACACACACAAACACACTCTACTTTGTGAAAACAACTCTCAGGTACCTTGGCCAGCTTGAGAATATGTTGATATCACATTACATGGACACTCAAAATTGCAATGGTGACATGTGTTCATTTGTAGGTTTCTCGGACCTCATCTCCAAGTCTCCCCATGTTTCTCTCTAGCCTCTGTTATGTGATATGTGTCAGATATTTTCAGCTAATCACCATTGCTTGTGACTGTTCTCATCTTCACTGAGGAAGCATCAACTCTATCACTGAGAAGACACCTCTCTTAAGAATAGAAAAATATTCTCTCATGTTACTCCCTTCCAAGACTTTCTGGACCATGGTCCTTGGTAGGCTTGCTGGAGAGGTCCAAAAAGTAGCTCACTTTCCAATTTCTTGCTACACTTTGTCACCAGGGCTCCCAGGAGTTTGTGTTCAGCATCTCAGCATCTACAGAAGCTTTCAAGAAACCAGTTTCTTCAGCCTACATGGGTGAAGGACAAAACCCCTGCCATCTTCCATCTCTTCTGCATTCTGCATGCAAAAACTCTGTCTTCCTTCTGCTGGCATAAAACAAATACCCAATCCTGCCTAACAAGAGAAAATGATGAGGGCCCCAGTGGACAGCAGCTTCTTAGAGGGCTCCCAATGATTCCTCCTCTGCATGAGATCCCTCATGCCATCTCCTCTACCCCCCAACCCCCACCCCCACCCCAGGGAGGACCAGGCCTATTGATTGCTTCTGATAAATAGAATATAAAACACTTTTTGGATATCACTTCCGTGACACCATGGACTGAATGTTTGTGCCCCCTCAAGTTCAAATGTTGGACACTAATGCTCAATGTGATGTTTAGAAGTGGGGCCTTTATGAGGTTATTAGGTTATTGGGATGAGTACCCTAATAAAGAGAGCTGAGAGCAATCTTTTGTCCCTCCCACCATGTGGACACAGTGAGAAGATAGTTATCAGCTAAGGAGTGGGCCCTCTCTAAAAACTGAATCTGCAGGCACCTTGATCTCCAGAACTGTGAAGAAATAAATGTTTGTTGTTCACAGCACCAAGTCTATGATATTTGTTATAGTAGCCCAGAGGGATTAAGACAGGTTACAGAAGACAATGAGTTCCATCTTCTATTCCCTCTCTCTTACTGTCTTTGGCTCACTTTGATGAGGCCAGCTGCCATGTTAGGAGCTGCCCTGTAGAGAGGCTCAACTGGCAAAAGACCTGAGAGAGGCCTCCACCCCTCAAATCAGGAGGAACTAAATCCTGCCAACAACTATGAGGAAGTGGATCCTTCCCAGTTTAGCCCTGAGATGACTGCAGCCTTGGGAGAGGACCCAGCTAACCCACACTTGAATCCCTGAGCCACAGATCTGTGAGAGAATAACTGGACTTTTTGTTGTTTTAAGACACCACGTATTGGGCTAATTTTTTACTCAGCAATATATAACTAATACCTAAGAGGAAGTAAATCTTCTCTCAGACTAATTAAACTTAGTTTTTTAGTCAAGTTTCTCTGGAAAAATTTCAACTGTGTATGACTGAGTTGGCTGGGAGTTTAACTGAGTTTATGGGGGAAGCTCTCAGGATTTCCATCCCATGAACTGAAATGGGAGCCTGAAGTTAAGATGGAGAGGGAGTTGACAGACTGTGTAATAGGCAAAGCTATCCATCCCTTCCTCCAAGGTTTTACTTTCTGGAGACTGCTTTGCAGGGTTCTTGTTTAAGGTCCACATAAAGGGAGAAGGACCAAGATGGCGGCCTAGGTAGTCTCCTAAGCTGCCTCCTCATCAACAATTAAAAACAAAAAAACAAGAAAACAACTAAAATCAAAAAGGACTTCATCAAAAACTCAGGAAAGCTGGCAGAGTGGGATATCTACAACTAGAAAGAAGGAGAGAGGTTCATGATCAGACTGGGAGCTGCAAAGCACTGAGGTAGGGAGACACTCGTGCGCAGAGAGGAAGTGTGGCCGCTGAATGCCTGCCTGGTGGGAGGGGAGGAATTCCTGATGGCACAGAACCCTTTCCAACTGTACTGAACCCCAACCCCAGCTGAAACCCCCTGGTTCCAGGCTCATACGGGTGGAGTCTGGACTGTAGAGAAAGGTACCCAGAGACTCAGAGATTGGGAGACCAGGGACCTGGGAGCCACAGTTGGCAGGGTCTACAGTCACGTGCGAGTGAGTACATGCAGAGGTCTGACCACAGAAGCTGCCACCGCCTCTCCCTGGCAGAAGAAGTCCTGACCAAGGAGGTGGCCTCTCTGTAGCAGAAGGAATCAGAAGCTCCAGACTACAGAGACCAGCCCAAGTCTGGGTGAGCCCCTGGGGCACCCACGCTCTTGCACGGGGAACTTGGGACAGTCAGGCTGAAACTCAGGGAAGCCGAGGAAGGCAGAGGTCAGGCAGAAACTCAGATGAGTGCACAAGGGCAGGGCAGAAGCCAAGACTGTCAGTTCAGCCCTGAGACTCTGCCCCATCCAAGCTGAGCAGTGGCTTCCGCAGTTTTTCAAATCTGATCCTATAAGACTATCTCCAGTACAGAAGTTATCCCAGAGTAGACACAGCTGATACCCACATCCAATTGGCCTGAAGATCAATTCACAACAATAAAGACTTAGCTACAACAAGGCTGTGCACACAGTCCACAAAGGGGAGTACAAGAGTGTCTACCTCAGGTAACTGAGGAGGCTGATCCACTGGGCCAGATAGGACACCAAACACATAAAGCCATCCTACCAACTCTGAAAAACAGTGAAAATGCCGAGACAAGGAAATAGATCTCAAACGAAAGAGATGGAGGATATAGAGTTCAGAACTATGGTTCTAAGGTTATGCAAGAATATCCTAGAAAAGGTCGATAAACTTCATAAGACCCAACTAAAAAGTATACATAAACTGACTAAATTGGAAAATATTATGCAGAAATCCAACAGCAGAATGGAGGAACACAAGAATCAGGTCAAAGAGCCAAAAGACACTCCTCTGGAGAAGCAAGAAGAAAAGAGAATCCAGAAAGTTGAAGATAGTATAAGGAGCCTCTGGGACAACTTCAAGCATACCAACATCAGAATTATGGGGGTGCCAGAAGAAGAGGGAGTGCAAAATACTGAAAACATATTTGAAGAAATAATATCAGAAAACTTCCCTCACCTGGTGAAAGAAATAGCCTTACAAGTACAGGAAGCCTACAGAACCCCAAACAAGAGGAATCCAAAGAAAAATACTCGGAGACACATCATCATCAATATGCCAAGGGCAAAAGACAAAAAGATCTTACAAGCAACAAGAGAAAATCAGTTGGTTACCTATAAGGGAGCACCCATAAGACTATCAGCTGATTTCTCAACAGAAACCATGCAGGCCAGAAGGGAGTGGCAAGAAATATTCAAAGTGATGAATAGCAAGAACCTACAACCAAGATTACTGTATCCAGCAAAGTTACCATTCAGAATTGAAGGGCAGATAAAGAGCTTCACAGATAAGAAAAAGTTAAAGGAGTTCATCACCACCAAACCAGTATTATATGAAATGCTGAAAGGTATTACTTAAGAAGAGGAAGAAGATCAAGTGAATTAAAAATCTGAGAAATAAAATAAACTGGTGAATATAATAGAATCAGGAGCAAAGAAAGGGAGTGGATTGATAATTATCAGGGTGAAAGGGGTGTGGGGTGCAAAAAGAAACTGGATTAAAATCATATAACCTATGGATCAGGACAATGGTGTGGGGGAGGGGTTAAGAGCAGAGGGTGGGATGGGAATCGGGTGCAAGGGAACTATGGGGGAGAAAAAGGAGAAATAATTGTAATAATCTGAGCAATAAAGATTTATTAAAAAATAAAAAAATCAAGTCAGTTCATATACAAAAAATAAATAAATAAATAAATAAATAAATAAATAAATAAAGTCCACATAAAAGGCTCAGGTTGAAGGTTAAGATGGAACTCTCTTGATCCACTTAGTTATATGCAGGTCATAGCACAGTCATATTGACAAAACATGTTCTGAAAATTTGCTCTGTGTCAGAAACTTTTGCAGTATCTGACACAGAGCAGGAACATAATAATCTTTGTTGACTAATGTAATAGAAGTAGTAGTAATAGTAGTAGTAGTAGTAGTAGTAGTAGTAGTAGTAATAGTAGTAGTAGTAGCATAATAGTACTAGATATTTATTTCATGCTCCCTCTTTTGCCAAGTACTATACTAAGTGATCTAGATTCTTTATCTTAGTAATCCTCATAATCCCCTTATGAATGATGTATTGCTATCCCAATTTTGCATGTGGAAAAAACTAAATACTGTGGCTTTTTCAAGATCACACTGAGCCCATAAGTATAAAAAATAGATACAGGGTTCTGGTTCCACTACTGTTTCCAGCCCAGATAATCAGTGCTCTTGCCATGCATTCTGGCCAGCAGGTGAGAGGGTGGTAGAAGGGAGGGTCCATTCTGGGAACTGCCCAGAACAGCATAAAAGCTGAACCTGTATCAGTCCCCAAGTGTCCTTGACACTTCTTACAAAGCTTGCTAAGGATCTCCATGCCTGCCTTGGTACTCCAAGGAACATGCTACTGTATTTTTGCAGGTCTTTTACCTCTTGAACAGATTCTGTCTGCTGTGCTTTGAAAAAAGAATTCCTTTCACTCCTCCAGTCTCAAAGGGCATTTGGCTCTTGAGATAAGTGGATGGAGACATACCAGCCACCAGAATCAGGATTACTGAGAAATCTCAATTACTTTAGGTCCTATCTACAACAGTTTCCCATGCCCATATATCTCAAACACATTTAGGAAACTGAAAAACAAATTTTGAGATTAAAAAAAAAGTATTTCAGAAGGAGCCTAAAAATAAAGTATAATCATGATCAGCAAATGCCTACATTTCAGCCTGAATTTTGTCAGAGAAACATTGGCTGCGGGACAAGGCAAGAAATGACTTTAACCTCTGAGTCTTTATTCATTTATCTATAACTACACTGTCCAATATGGCGGGCACTGGCCACTTGAGACATGCTGTAAGTGGAAAATAGACACTGGACTTGAAAGATTAAGTCCAAAAAAGTAAAATCACATCATTAATATGTCATTTGTTAATAATTTTCATATTCATTAATTAAAAAGTAAAATATTTTAGATATATTGGGTTTAATAAAATATATATTAAAGATTTTTAATAATACAATCATGATCTGAATTTAATCAGACTGCCCTAGTGTACTTAATACTAAATGATATTGGATTACAAGAAGGCTCACTGGGGCCCAGCAAAATGTTATACTCATGTGCAAATGATGAAGAGGTCATTTCATAGCGGGGGACCTAGGATCAGGATGGAGGACTTGAGCTCCTTTGAGCATATTTAAATTTCCAAATTCTTTTTGAATTCATCACCAACTTCATTACTTGTTTGTTACCCTTTGCCTAGAGTCTAAGCAGAAGGAATGAAAACTTTTTTTAAAAGAAAAAAAAAATATTATCCAGTGGAGAACTAGATCAAAGGCAGCTAAAGTTGGTCATTGGCATGCTGGATAAATATTATTTCATGGCTCAAACAAATCTTTTGGTGGCCCGGGCAAGACACGTTTTATGTCTCTTCACTCGACTCCCCATATCCCAATACTGGTGACCTCTTCTTTGTCGTTCCTTGTGTGGCACCTTATGGTATTTTAATATCAGAAAGCTGAGACAACTATCTGTATTGTACAATAAGGCTTCAGAATCCAGGCAGAAATAAGATGAGTTTCATGTCTCCTGCCTGCCTTATTAACCATCGGGAGGGGTGGATGTTTGGTGTGTTGTTACATTGAAGAGACATTTGTATTCTGTGTTTGAGACTGTATTACCACAAGCTTTATAATTTTCTCGCCCTAAATAAAGGAAATAATTTAATGCACTTTCTTTGTGAAAAATGGAATTTTAGAGGAAATACCAGCAGCCTGGTAACGGGTAGAAACCAGGTTGTTTATGTATCTGTCCCCCATCATTCTGAGCTGAGGGACTCAACACCAGCAAGTTAGTGGATTCTCCAATCTGTGATGATAAAACCAAGCTGCATTTATTAAATAGTTGTGATGTGCCAAGGCACTCTTTAATGTTTTTATAGACATCTCATTTGCCCCTCACAGCAATCTTGTTGGATATTCTCTACTGGTTCTCAATTTTCACTGATGAAAATGTGAGTAATTCACCCCACTTCACATAGCGAAGTGGAAGAGTAGAAAGCAAAATCAAGTTTGTGTGACCTCAAGCCCAGGATCTGAACCACTAAGCAAGGAAGATCACCCGGTCAGGTCCTGTGTGTGTATTCCCACACTTTCAGTCTCCTGACTTTCTTCACAAAGAAAGTTCTCCCGACAGGCACTGCTACTTTTAGAGTTTATGTTGCCATCACACGTCTCTTTCAATTTAAGTGTATTTAGAGGTTGTTGTCCAGACAATTCAGGACTGCTGCTACAGATGTTCTCCATCAGCTCTGGGCGACAGTGGCCACTCGGATGTTGTGCAGTGCACAACCTGCACACTGGTGCCCAGGGCCTGGGACAGAGAAGGCCGAGTGATCTTTCATTTACTCAGCAACAGCTCCTATCCCCCATCTCATTCTCTTTTTTTAATCTTTATTGTTGAAGATATTATATATGCCCCCCCATCTTATTCTTGACGACTAAAAAACAATGTACTAAAGGTCAAAATTGTTCCATAGCATTGACTTAAATAGCCTAGATTTCTTCTTAACTTATTCCAGATAACTCATGTAACTTCCAAGTGACCTCCTCT
The DNA here is from genome assembly GCA_963924515.1 of Vespertilio murinus. Classification (NCBI taxonomy): domain Eukaryota; kingdom Metazoa; phylum Chordata; class Mammalia; order Chiroptera; family Vespertilionidae; genus Vespertilio; species Vespertilio murinus. The sequence goes on along the minus strand of OZ004704.1, from coordinate 128,034,113 downwards.
GTGATTTGCTTCTCTACTTTTCTTCCGATGAAGTAACCAGAACCCAAAACTTATCACAAATGAAGGTGCTTTTGGTACTATGATTAGAAAAGAGACTGTGAGGTTTATGAAGTTCGTCTATAAGGTCCTGGGACTTGTACTTTGACATAAATGTCTCTGAACCTATATATGTTCTGAGGCAACCTATCTGTGGATCTCTTGATAATTACTTTCAGAGAGACCGCTTCATCTTTTTTGTGAAAAAGCAAAAAGAGTGCTTAAAAATTATTTTGTCCAAAAAAATATGAAGTTATATTTGATTTGGGAAAAAGGTAATCAATGAAGATATTAGAAGCTATCTACAAAAGAAAAGTGAGACAGTGGAATAATGACACTGTTTTTTGCTCATGTTGGCTTATAAACAGGGTTGTGAAAATTCCAAGAGATGTTTAAAAATATATTTTGAGGGGTGTTATTATCTTGAAATAAATGATTACTGTAAAGATAAATAGTCATCGGGTCTAGAAAAATACGATTTAAAGGAAGCTTTTTAATTCTTTTTAGTCACATCTGTCTGAGGGGCAATGTACTATTGTTGGTGCCATGCTCCTGATTGCATGCTAGAGAACACACGGTAAAAATAAATTAAAATAACTACTCCAAAATGCTAAATTGAACTCTGTGGTTTGGCATAAAATTTAGGGCTTATGTTTAAAAACTTATTTTTAAAAGAAAAGTAATTCACAGGAGGGAGAAACCACTGAAACAGTAGTTCCATTGCCAACTTTAGCTCCTGGCAACCAAATGTTCCATGAGCTACCAGTGCCAAGAAGCAGCCTCGGGCGGCCTCCAAGCTCACGCGTGCACACACACTTGTTCAGAGTATTATTTATTATGGGAAGAGGCCAGGTTGTTTATGTATCTGTCATAAATTGGCTTCTTAACCCCAGATTTAGGCATAGGGGTCCCACAGCATGCCACGCTGTATGGGTCAGGTACAGAGCCACTGGTGGAGCCCTAAAGCCTGTTCCCAGCATGGTGCTCACTGGCTCCCCACAGGAACAAGGGCAGAGCTGAGCATGCCCAGTTACCCTTCTAGAATGCACCAATCAGGAAAGACTCCTCACTTTCCAGGGAGTTGAGTGAGGGAGTGAGGAAGCCATAAGTGTCACACCAGGATGGATATATTGGGAGTGCTTCTCTCTGACTGTTAAACTATTATGTGGGAAAGAGCTGGGAGCCTTGAGCTCAGGCTCTCCCTCATTGGCTGACTTTTCATGCCCGTTCCTTAATGACATGTCTATTGCAGGGTAAGTATCACTCAGTGAGTTATTATAGTATTATCTCCAGGTGGTGTTTCTTTCTCTGCAAAATGAGCTTCTTAGACATGGTTTTCCCCGAGGCCCCTCCCAGTTATGGAATTTGAAAACAACTTGCTATATAATGAAAGTCTTCTATACAATAGTATGGAGTTTGACTAAATTACACCCCCACCCCCAAACCAAGCCGGTTGGTTTGTGTAAACGCATCCCAGTGAATCCCCTCCCCTGAATTATAGCCAAGTGGTGCCTGGGATGCTGAGAAATAAAAAAGCTGGTCTCTCCTGAAGAGGTGCTTCATGGGTACCTGGAACTGGTTTCTACATATTTAGAAATGGAAAGAATTATCTAGAGAGAGAAGAGGAAGAAAACCTATGAGTACAAGAGGAAAGGAAGAATGCAGAACCAAAATGCAAGTGATCAAGATAATGCAGAAACAACAATAATCTAATAGAAAGGTGACCCCCACATGGTAAAGACTTCCATTCACAAAATGTCAGCATTAATCAAAGGTGCCCATGATCTTGTTCAGGTTGGGCAATGTCAAAACTTGACACATTTCCAGCACAAACTTATTGTCATTTTTAAAAATAAGAATCCTTGGAAAAGAAATGTGCTTGAGTGCTATGAGCTAATTGACACAACTTTACAGTATTGGTTAAAAGTATAAAAATAAGCCAAGGAGTACATACAACGCACAGAACAGCACCACCCCCACTCCCTGAAACAGGCACTCAGCCCCAATGTTAATGGCGAGGACGTTGGGAAGCCCTGGTTTAGGCTGGGGCAGAACAAGTGAAAGATGTAACATAGTCTTGGTGGTTTTCTCTCTTTTGGCTTTTCACTGATATCAGAAGCATTATGTTGCATGGTGCCAGGGGCTCTTGAAGTTGACAGCTCTCTACCAGTATGACTTCCACATACGCAGGGTCGGCCCTCTTAAATGTTGGTAGGCTCCCTGCAGTAACAATGCAGAACTCACCAGGTAATTGCATCCCATGAGTTTACAAGCTGAAACCCTTCAGTCTGGAAGATGTAGATATGTGATAACTATTCTCTGAAACCATTTTTCTAGAGAATGAAGAAGGTAGATGGTTGGAATAAGGCAATCGGGAGTCACCTTACTGTGTGAGTTCTACTGCATGTGTCTATCTGGCAAGAATATGAACCTAAAACCACATCCTGCCACCTTGCTGGGAAGTGGGAGAAGGCCTCATGTGCACATTAAATTCCCTCACAGATGGAGGCAAAGCCTAGATAGAAAAGATTAGTTACTAATGGAAGAATGGAAGTTCTAGATAAACTCCATGTCATTTTAAGTTCTAAAAATATTGTTCACAGATACTTGAAGCATCTAGTTAGACCTTGGGTAAGGAAGAGTCCACATTCCCCAGTGAAACATTTCCACCACCATCCCAGCTTCTTTCTCGAAAAATATCCAGTTTCACTGGTGTCCCTGTTTCCCCTCTCTGACTGCCTTCATCCACCTCAGATGGCAGGGACAGCAGCCACCCTATGCCATGCATCAGGCTGATTGTCCCCTTGCTGTGGAGGCAAGAGCTGGGTTTGAACTGATTCCATCACCTTAGCAAAGAGGCCTTGCTCAGGAGTGCCACCTACTGGAAGCAAGAAAAGGGGAAGAAAAACAGAATTGAAAGGTGAGCAGGGATGTGATTCTATTCAGAGTCAAGTACTGGGATGCTCCATCGAGGCCCAGATTTAGCATAAATTGCTCTGCTTTGATTTTAAAAATTATCCTGGGTCAGCAGTAACAAAGAAGAAAAAAACATGCCTTGGTATAGAACCTGACCAGTGACCTAGACCAGGTATAAAAATTATGCCTATTTCTGAGGCCACGCTGGTGGCCTGGCTGAGGCTGCTTGAAGAATGGGGTTGGGAGGGAGGAGTACCAGAGTTTTCCAGTGTAATTAAGGAGGCTGGTGGCCTGGATTGGGAAGGGGTGTCACTGTATGTTTCAGTGATCATGCCTGATAGGGCAATGGATAGACAACTAGGCTTTAACATATTATTTGTGTCATAGAATGTCTGTCTTTTAAAAAGACTTGAATCTATAACTGACATTAACCAATTCAGGATTCTGAAAATTGGGATTTTGGTCATTCATATTCTCTCTCTCTCTCTCTCTCTCTCTCTCTCTCTCTCTTACTGAGCATGTACTATGTATGCAATTTTTTTAAAAAATATGTTTTTTATTGATTTTAGAGGGAGGAAGGGAGAGAGAGAGAGAGAGAGAGAGAGAGAGAGAGAGAGAGAGATCGGCTGCCTGACTGGAATCGAACAGTGACCTCCTGGTTCATGGTCTGATGCTCAACTACTGCCTGGCAGATTTGGTCATATTTATTAAGGTTTTTCCATTTCCAATTTTAGGACTTTAACTTAAAAATTCTACATGTAGCAAATTTTGGCACATGGCAGAACATAAAGCCTAGCCCTTTGCAGGCAAAATTTATTATACTCAGTAAAGGAAATAAAGTCACCAAATAGATGTGTGGTACTGAAGCCCTTATTCACACTTTATCTGAGGGGAAAGACTCAGCTGCTCCTATTAAATTAGCTATCATTAATATCATTATTTACTTAGTTCTGTCCATGTGCAAAGCATTCTACTAGGAAAATTAGCTATCTAGTGTAATCCTCAACCGTCGGGAGTAGGTAGGTATGGTGCCATTTTTGTAGCCAGAGAACCTTGCTCAGGCTAACACATAGGTGACTGTGCTCTTTATAGCCACTCTACTGCTGCTGTCTCACCTCTGGCATGTGTAGTCAGATTTCAAGACTTGAAGAGAAGGCAAAGGGATTTCTTCAGATTTGCTTAAGTAATCAGTCTTAAGCAAGTTGCCAATGATGTTCTTTCTTGAGGGACTACATTGGAACCTCCTTCCCTAAGGTTCCTAAGTGAGGGCAGCATGACAGAAATTCTCCACTTCACTAGACGGCAGCCATGGAGACAGGAGGGTGTCGAAGGCTTTGGACCAGAGCTGGAAGGAGAGAAGTGAGGATAAAAGTTACATAAATTACTATCCTTGCATGGGTTTCTCTTTTCTTTCATACTGAAAATACATCAGTATTGTGATTCATATATTTGAACTCTCATTAATAAATATTAAGATAGTAAATGTCAATTCATTGCATTATTAACTCATCGAGTTTGTAAATTAAACTTTAAAACTCTAACAAATTAAACTAAAATAATTAAGTCAAATGAAGAGGATAGTAGATGTAGGAGAAACGTGTTCTGAAGCCTCATTTTTGGTTTTCTTTCCCCAAAAGAGCACCCGACCAGAACAAACTTCAAATATGAGGAAATACCACAAATAATACATTTTCTGTTCTTACCTCCATGCCTTATTGAAAACTCCATTGGCTGTCTTGCTGTAAGTTCCTCCCTTCAACAATCAGGCCACTGTCTCTGAGACTTGGCAAAGTCTTTGACATAGCCAACAGCAAGGGAAATGTTTTAACAGCCCTGTTAATTCGGCAACAGAGGTTTATTGTTATCAAACAGACACTGAAGGCGAAGCTGCCGCCCGGCACAGGCCACCTGCTCCGCTTGGAGGACCGGCCACTGGAAGGGCCACGTCCCAGTGAGGCCCAGGATAGGCTCAGCAGAGAGAGAGCACAGCAATTTGGATTGGGATTTGGAGACTGGGAGAGCTGGGCTTGAGTCAAGAATCTGTGACCTGTGGCAAATTACTTAATATTTTAAAGCCTTACATGCTTAGCACTTTACCTGGCACATAGTAAACACTCAACAAATAGCAGTGCTTTTTCCCTTCTATTTTTTTGAGTTATATATAATAAAGTACAAAAATATGTGAATAGCATAAGTCGTAAATGTAAAGTCTGATGAATCTCTACACATTGAAACAACACCTAGCTCAAAATATAGGACACTTTCAGCATCCAACACAGCTCATCATGCCCCTTCCCGATCATACCTGCCCCCTCAGAGTAAACAACTTTCAACATGTCTATCACCAGCCACACATATTACTGTTCTTGAGCTTTCTGGAAATTTTGTCCTATAGTCTAAATACTCTTGATGTCTGATTTCTTTTACTCAGCATTTTGTGTCCAGGCTGTTTCATGTGCCATTGAGTTGTTCTATTTTGTTGAACAAGTATTCTGTTGTATGACTGCTCCACCATTTATTTATCTATTTTCCTATTGATGGCCATTTGAGTTATTTCTAACTTGGGGTTACTATGAACAAATGTTCCTGTACATTTCTTTTTATTTTTTATAGGCATAGAATATGATGTCTGCTTCCCTCATTACTGATAGACCAACTGCTCCAAAAACATTTTCCTCTCCTGCTCTTCTCATCTATCACTTCAGTGAATATATCCAAATACTGGCTGCAGCAATTTTAGTTTCTCTACTTCTATACTTCTCTTAATATTGTATTATTTAGCTTCTGAAGAAAAGAAATATCATAGGTAGCTGGAGAATCTCATAACAATATCTGCAAATAATTATGTTTTTGAAATACAGATGTAAAACTCTTTGACTTCAAGTCCACAGAATTATAGGTATGTTCTTTCTTTCATAAAGTGTATCTTTAAACTAAACTATTAGACAAGAAATATGCTCTAGGAAAAAAACAATATTAATTTGATATGACTTTTACTTTCAAAGGTTTATCATCTATAAGGAGAGATGCCCATATTCAATGACAACACTACAGGGTAGGATGTGCTAAGTGCAATAAGAGAGCTTCCAATAAAATCTCAAAGAAATTCACAGGAGGAAATCCCAGGAGTCATCGTTCCTAAGCAAATCATCTAACTGAAGCACAAACCCCCCTTGCAGATACTGCGTCCCTAGTAAATGTAGTGCATAATGTGGAATTTAGATGTCTTGACATGTATCAAGGGCCAAAGGAGACTGCAAGGCAATGTGTGGCACATTTAAAGACTACAGAGATGAAAAGTGTCCCCAAAATACAAGGATAAGTTGGTAGTTTCTTCAAACTAATTTATGCAGATATAAATATTTCCCATTCTGTTTTGCTCTGAATGCAAAAAAATAATAATAATTAAAACAAACAAACAAAAAAACTCACCTGAAGTTCTTTGGAGACCTTAGATAAAGGACATTTTGCCTTCTTAAAATCACAGGGGAAATTGAGACACAAAAAGTTGAATGCATTTAATTTAAAAGCTTTAAATAAAGAACACATTGGTTAGAAACATGAACAAAACACTATAGGAAGCTAAGAAAGTTTAGCTGTAGTTCTCTCATTTTTCTCAAACATAAGAGCTCCCTTGAAGGCAAGTAGTGAATCCTGTCCCTATAGATGGTGGAGTGTGGAAAAATGCAAATGAACCAAGAAAAAAAGATGGTCATTGGTTATGGGATGTTTCCTTAAATATGTATTTTTCTATATGCACATGCATGTGTAAGTCTCAGAGACTTTCTACTTAAGACAGAGTGACTTGGGGGTACAGTGCAAAGTGCCATCTCCCTCGCCCTCTCTCTCACACCCTTTAAAAATCAATACTATGAGTCCCTGTGATGCTTTCAGCAGGGAGACCAACTGAACAATCATCTTTCTAGAAATTGTGAAATGAATGTTTTTAAATATAAATATTTATGTTGCAAGATTTTATAGTTTTAGATATATTTACTGTATTAAAATAAATAGTAATAAAGACCTAGCCATTCTCCTCAAGTTGAAGAGAGTAATTCCAATAAATTTCCTTTCTCATAGCAAAGCTCTCTGTTCCATCCTGTCATTGAAGACAACTGCCTGGTGTGGTTTTTCAGGGCACTCCTGCCCTTCACCTACCCACAGGATTTCCACCAACATCAGTTTCCAAATGTATAACTACAAATAGGTTAGTGAAAGGTATCTGTCTTTCAAATGCCAGGGTGTGACAGCTCCTATGAAAGAAAGTCATATGAACAAAATATTTCATCTCATTATTTCAATGAATAGGCCTTAATTCCAAAAGTCACTGAGCAACAATGTCTGTATAAATGTAGTGATGTTTCATCAACAGAAAACCTTTCTACCTGGGCCTCAAAAAGTGAAGAGATCAACACAGGATGGACATCACTTCAAAGCTGCACAAGGATGCAGAGAGGCAAGAAGCCTGCCAGAGCATTTGGGTCACTCCCCCTCCTGCCTGGGATGCCTGTGTGTCCAGTGTAGCATTCAGCAGGAGAGCTGAGAAGCCAAGTTGTAGTGTCTGAGAAATCAGAGTTGGGTTGCCCAGTACAAAAAGACCAAGTGTATCCTTCAGGAATCAGCAAAGCAAGGACACCAGAAGAGTTTTGGAAAGAATGGATACAAAAAATTACTCACCCAGTATTGAAGTACTTATTGTGAGAAAATAAGAGCTTCTTTGGTCTTTGTGATTTTCATGTTATAGTTTAGCAAGGTTTACATTTTGGATTTTCAGGAAGCACTATAACTCTTGCAGGATTTAGAGCCTCTAAAGTATTATCTGGCTCCTACCAATAATTAAAAAACAAAAACAAAAACAAAAACAAAAAACCTGAGAATGAACTACTAGTTTCTGGTAAAGGTCACGACATTCCAGCCATGTGCTCAGATCCAAGAAAAGACACCAAGTGTTTAGAAATTGGGAGAAGGGTGTTCTAAGGCAAAAGGAAGGGATAAGAGGCCCCTCCTCACAACTTGGCTGACACTAACCATTCAAGGCTTTCAAAAAGGTTTGAGAGGCTGAGCTGTCCCGGTTGCTGTGTCATCTACCCCAATGAAGGGCTACTTTGTCATGATCTCACTGAATTCATGCACCCATTCTATAAGACAGGCGTTAATAGCCCCATTTTGTGGGTTAGGGCATGCCACCTGAGAGTTCCAGGAAAATGGCACCCCCCCCCCCAGAATACCCTTTGTATTTCCCAGCAATAAGGAAAGTCTAGTGTGAGCAGTGTGCCATGGTGTGTAAGAAGATGGCTGAGCCTGACCTCATCTCTACAGTTCCTGCGCTGAGCCCCTTACTCCAAAAGCTGCCTCAGTGCCTCTAGTCATCCTGACTTCCCTTGGCAGCAGCATCTGTTTCATGTGTGAGCACAGTCAGTGTGCTGTCCCGGGGCCTTTCACCCAGACCTTGTGGCCTTTCACCCAGACCCCTACCTCTTGCATGGGGACAGGTTCAAAGCCTGGCCCGGTGAGGAGGCCCGCTGGGCTGGAAAGTCTGCTATAAGTCTGGGCCCGTTTCATCTAACATACTTTACAAGATGCAGAGAATCTATACCAGACACAGTCTTGAAGAATCCAGTCTCAGGGAGCAGTTTATTGATCTGGCAGATGATTAAAAGGCAACAGAGATGAGCTCAACTGATGCTTTGGTTTTTCCATCCTGAAAGTGAATCTGAAATTTCCTTGGGGGATCATTAGCCTGTCTGCTGCCTCAGAAAAGGCAGATGGCTCCTCCGTGCAGTCAAAGGCCACAACACTGTCCAGGTCGACGTCTCCTGGCTCTCTTCCGTCCTCAGCAGGGCACCCCGGGGAGCAACACGTGCCACCCTGGATGTGGGGCAAATCAGTCCTTGTTCCCGATCACACCGATGCTAGAAGGAGCCCTCACGCAGTTCATCACAAGGGCTCTGCTCTCTCCTCTAAGTTTATGGGATGAGAGAGACGATAGTGAGAATGGCTTTAAAGTTTTAGGCTGCTCCAAAAGAAAGGGAGGGTAAAACTGGCTTAAACCCATCACAAAGAGCTGACCATTTCCAACAGCAGGGAGAAAGGAAGGAATTTGGGCTGGTGGTTATGAACTCACCTGGAGTTGTCATTTGAAACAGACATTGATGGCCACTGCCAAATCTTGGATGACCTGATGTGTTGCACATCATGTGACTTGGACTTGTCACTGAGTAGACATGCTATGGTTCAGGGGGAAATTACCAGAGGTTCAATGCTCAGGCAACAGATTATTTACAACCTGTTCCTGATGTGAGAGCTTTTACATCAGTAGTTTCGTGGACAAAAGTACATATTAAAAGGCTAATGCAATTGCTCATGTTGGCAATGAAGTACTGCCAGATTGGGTTTCAAGAGAATACCTATAGCCAGCATCATATGCTTCAATATGCTTATAGTATAAACCACTCTCTGCTAGGACAAATTATAGACTATCCAGGCCAGCACTAGGAGAACCTGAAGAGCAAATGAATCCTGCATATTAGCTTCTTCAAAGCAAAGTCCCCTTTCCTCCGCCTCCACAATTCCTGACACCATTGTTGGAATGTGCATGTTTGTGATTTTAAACAGGTTGAACACACTAGCTCCTAAGCTACCAAAGAAAGCTGATTTTACTTTGGAAACCGTGAACAACAACAAATAAACCTAAGTTGCCCTTCCTGCCTCAAAATTTTCTGTAAAACTTGGCTATGGTGAAACACACACACACACACACACACACACACACACACACACACACACAAAATAAAACAACCCTTTGTCCCAGAAAAGTATTCACACATACCATTAGATCGCACTGTATTAAAGGAAACTTCCTCATTTTTATGGGAGCACTTTTTTATAGATGACATGAGCCCCCTTTGCCTTCCCTACCCCCAACCCCACCAACCCTTGCAGCCCACTGTTTTTTGTCAAAGATAATTGTAGTTACAGCTCATTAATCATCCATCAACCAGACAGACTCTGCCAAGAATGCTGATAGCATCAGCGCTCCAGGGAACAGCCTGCAGAGACAAGACTGGACTGGTGTGGCGACATTCTCTCCAGCCCAGTCTGCAAGACCATCAGCCTGAGGGCCTCTGTTTCTCAGTTTCTTTTCAGAGAGGGAAAGCTCATGCTCAAAGTCTGGCTCAAATCTGCTGGGCAAGCTCTCAGACAATGGGGTCTTATTACTGAATAGTAACAGCACTCACAGACCATCTAAAATGTTGGCATGATGAAAAACAATCAGAAGGGGCATATCCTTTTTTTTATTGTCTAAACTTTTACATATGTCTCTGTTTTCCCGAATGACCTCCCCCACCCCCCAGCCATTCCCACCCCAGCAAGCCACCACTGTTCCAGTGTCTGAGTCCATTGGTTATGCTAATATGCATGCACACAAGTCCTTTGTTTGCTCTCTAGCCCTCCACCTCTCCTGCCACTTGTCTCTGGATCTATTTTTGTTCATCAAAATATGTTGATCAGTATATCCCACACATAACTGAGATCATGTGATATTTATCTTTCTCTAACTGGCTTATTTTGCTTAGCATAATACTTCCCAGTTTCATCCAGGCTGTTGCAAATGCTAAAGGTTCCTTCTTTTGTAGCAGCATAGTATTCCATTGTGTAGATGTACCACAGTTTTTTAATCACTTTTAGGACAGTGAATGTCTTTAAGAGAGGATGTGCCTCTACAGATGAATGGAATTTCTTAAAGACATTCACTGTCCTAAAAGTTCTCATCACAAAAAGAAATTTTTCTTTGTATTATATCTATGTTATGATGGATGGATGTTAGGATGGATGTTAGCTGAACCTATTGTGGTAAACATTTCACAATATATGTAATCATGCTGAATGCCTCTACACACAGGAGGACATGCAAAGTTTACATATTGGCCATAATTTCTGAGCCCAACAGTGGGACATACAGTGTGGTAAGCAACAATAACATTGTTTTATCTGGGAACATTCTATATATCAAAGAAAAAAAATCAATGAACAATAAATTGAAATCCAAAGTTCTCCAGGTCAGAAATTTTAACAAACAAATATTTGGTTTTCTCCTAAAGAATGAGACTAATATCAAATTATCACATTAAGAACCAACAAAAAATTTTAAAGAGAGCATTAATTTGTTTATAAATATACTTAAGTAGTCTAGAGAGTCAAAATTTGCTTTTAAAGGTGACAGTTTGGAGGCCATAGAGATGAGATACCTACTCATGTCACTTGGGGAAGTCTCATTCTGTGACACCTCATTTAATACACATTTCATTTGCCACCCTGTCAAAGACCCTCGTTTTCTTTCCCATATACTGACTTTAATGGACGTAAAGTCAGAGTCTGGCATATGGCAGACCTTATTTCTTTTACTTACCAGTTCTCTCTCAGGGAGATGGAGCGGGGAGAGAGGAAGAGGACACAAACAGTAGAGGTAGGGGGTTGGGATGAGAGCAATGATTAATGTGTTAGATTGCCCTGGTTGCAGAATCAGAACTTGCTACCTGAAGTTAGCTGGGAACATATGGGTATCTGGACCAAAATAGGAGGGTTTTATGTGAGTCATGGATTTTAAAACTTTCAATTAAAAAAATATATCAGTAATAAATGTAGCTCAACTCTTTTTTTTTAATGCCATATTCTCTATCAGCCCATTTAAAGACCTAGTTAGGAAACCATGTGATCTGATGGACTAGAAGCTTAAGGACTGTTTCACCCATGTATCATCTACTTAGCCATATTAAATGTTATTTAAAGGAGGTTTAAAGGGAAGTCACAGAATTCAGGCTATTCAGGCACACAAAAGCTTGTCTGTAAACTGAAGCATTTACAGAAATTCTTCAGAAAAATGTGAAGACATTTAAAGTTGTTTACTGAGATATGCCAGTGGATGCACAGTCAGGCCACATGAGGCAGCTGGAGAGATTTATTCAAACAACATGATTCTAGAACCCTTTAATTATCCCATGCCTGGACCCCAAAAAGGCCAAATCAGAAGATGTAAAGAAGAGATTTCAAATCCAGAAGCAATACAGAAGGCCTCCAGGTCATGAGCGGGTTGTGGCAAAGGGTTTCAGATAATTACCTTTCATTAGTTTTGATGTGAGCTGTCCTGCCTACAGTCAACCATAAGCAAGTTGACTAAATATTTTTAAAGTTATGACACAAAGTCCTTTCTTTTTCATTTAAGAAAAGAAAGAAAGCAAAATTTAACACCAGGGTCCTGGCATGCCATAAGGCTCTCTCCATAAATAAAAGGTTTCATTTAAGAGATAAGGTGAGTAACAACTGACCCCACAGAAATACAAAGGATTATGAAATAATACTATGAACAACTCTATTCCAACAAACTGGACAACCTAGACCAGTCGTTGGCAAATTCATTAGTCAACAGAGCCAAATATCAACAGTACAACGATTGAAATTTCTTTTGAGAGCCACGTTTTTTAAATTTAAACTTCTTCTAATGCCACTTCTTCAAAATAGACTCACCCAGGCCATGGTATTTTGTGGAAGAGCCAAACTCACGGGTCCAAAGAGCCACATGTGGCTCACAAGCTGCAGTTTGCCAACTATGGACCTAGACGAAATGTACATATTCTTAGAAAAATACAAGCTCCCAAAAGTCAATCAGGAAGAATAAAATTTTTTTAAAAAAATTTAAAAAAACCTAAATAGGCTTATAACTATTGAAAAAATTGAAGCAGTAATCAAAAATCTTTCGGGAAACAAAAGCCCTGGTCTGGGTGGCTTTACATGGCAGTTCTACCAAGCATTCAAAGAACTAAAACCTATCCCCCTTACTACTTCAAAAAATGCAAGAGGAAAGAATACTTCCAAGCTTTTTCTATGAAGCCAGAATTACTCTAATCCCAAAACCAGATAAAGACACTTCAAAAATAAATACTGATTACTTGGAATATATTCCTAGAAGTGGGATTACTGGGTCAAATGTATCTGACCAAGGGGCAAGGAAGGGGAGAAGGGAGTTAGTGATCAACCAAATGGCATGTATGCATGCATATTAGCATAACCAATGGACACAGACATGGGAGTGGTAGGGGTCTGCCTTCCAAGGTGGGAGTGGCGGGGATCAATCAAGGAAAATGAAGACATATGTAATACTTTAAACAATTTTTAAAAGAGATATAAGATGAACTCTGGTCATCTATATTAGTCCTTTCCTGTGAGATAAATACTGTGACATTTGTATAAAATAAAACTCCCAGAGAAGCCAAGACTTTTCTTGTTAAAACAAGGAAATTATTTTCCAGCAACCCTGTCCATGTCTTTGACCTTGCCTGCTGCAGGATAACTAAGATAATAAAAGAAGGAACAAGAGGTCAAATGAGAGAGCTAATGTGTAAGGATAATGAGAAAGATATTTCAATATTTGTGGAGAACTCCACTCCATCCAGATGCTTTTAGTAAAAAAGATGCATTCCTCATTGCTGCCAACTGTATTAGAAAGACAGGACAAGATTACTGCTTGGAATAATGTTTTATTTTTGTTTATGTTTGTGTGACTGCTAACTCCATCTGCCCTGGGCTGTGGTTCTGGAGCTACGGACATGGCACTGGGTGGCAAGGGTCGTGCTGGGAACACATTGCCGTTCTTCTCTCAGATGGGCTGGCAAGAGGCGCCCTGGGCGGCTTGCCTTATAAAAGTAGCTCCGGAGTAAATCATTAGCACATCTAACCTCAATACTTTGAAATCCAGAAACAACACTGAGTCATACTGGTAGTCTGTAAAGTTTTATTGCGTTTTTTTAAAAAACAGAGTCAAAAACAAGCCGGGGATAATGTGAATTATCTCTTTACATGTGTCAAGCCCAGGAATTTGGCACATGGATCAACATGATGGAATAGAGGAGCGAAGCCACGGAGATATGTTGTTAGAAAAACATTGTCCTGGCCTTTGGAGTACAAGACCTCTCACAGGCGAGTTCCCGGTGTCTGAACCACATACCTGGCATGGTGTCTGATATGTGAAAAACCAGGGCTATAAATGCTCTTCATCCTGTACTAAAAATAGAGACTCATTTAAAGCAAAAGTATCCACAGGGGGAAAGTATTGATCACTGTTGACATCAATTTGTGTCTTCATAGTCTGTGTTGTCCAGGCCATGCTTTCTGTGGGCCTGTGAAGTAAGGGATCTTAGACAGGATTTTCAGAAGAAAAATAAACAAATGAATGAATGCATGAATGAATACATAAATGAATGAATGAACCCCCTTCTGGGGAAAGCTTAGTATGTGCTTATGGTTAAAACTACCCATCAAGGTTTTCTAGATTCTCTTTTGAGTGTCCAGGTCAACATTCTCTGGAAACAGTTAATTAATTTTACCTCAAGTGCAAACTGTGTAAAAATGCTTGGTTAGAGGCGAGACCAGGAATGGTTCCTTAGCCTATGGCACATGTAAGGCCATGAGCAGAGATCACTTTCCAAGCTTCCCAGGCTAGTTGGGGGAACTCAACTAAACTGACCACAATCCACACCAACGCCTTGCATAATAAGAAAGACAAAGCATATGAGAAAACACAGTAAAGTATTTTAGAAGACAAATGAGTAGGCTTGCATTGTCAGTGACTGAAATAGATTACAAAGCTACAGTAATTGAACACATATGGCATTAGTACAAAGAGAGCAAAGAAATCAATGGACCAGAATAGAATGTTTAGAAACAGACTCCAAAATTCAATCCTATATAATAAAACCTTAGTACCCAAATTGACTGAACCGAGGGATGACCTGCAGAAGGATGGGTTGCTATGACACACACTGAACACCAGGGGACAGACGCTCAATGTAAAAGCTGCCCCAAACCTGCATTGAGCTTCAGCCCTGTGAGAAGGAGGCAACCAGTGGCAGCAATCAGGGGGCGGGGGCAGCCAATGGGTGATGCCAGGCCACCAGCCAAGGCGGGTTCTAGTGGGGGCCACCTGATCACTTCGACCACTGGTTGCCCCAAAGATCAGCCCTGATCACAGGACAGGCCTAGGGATCCTACCCTATATATTGGAAAGTCTCTTAGATTTAAAAATTAAAACCTGCCAAAGCTACTCTAACAATGAAAAAACAAGATGATTCAGCAATGACATGCATGGACTCTAGCTTGCACATTTTATGATCAGCATTGATTTTGACACTTATAACTGTGTGACAAAACCAATTACTTAACTTCTCTCTGCTTTGGTTTTTCCACCCATTAGATGGGGAAATGGTACTACTGTCTTAGAAGGATCATGTCATGTACTACATTTATAATCAGGGCAAAAAAATGTAGCTGTCCATACAACAGCAAGATGCCCTTCACCTGTATGAAAAGTATGGTCACAGGTACATGCAGCATCTGGATTGTGAGAGGGATGGCCAACAGCCAGCTTAGGCCCAATGTGCAGTTGCACATCCCTGGAGGGCACAGGCCAGGCTGAGAACCTCCTCCCTGCTATGCACAAATTTCATGCACCAGGCCTCTAATATTATACAATATAGATAGCATATCTATTTATTGGGGAGCACACATATTATTACTAACTTGTACAATAGGTTAACTCTTAAAAAACAAAAAGTGGACATACATCTCATAGCTTATAGCAAAAGAAATTCCAAATGGATTAAAAATATTAAGTATTTAAACATAAAATCATAAGAGAAGAAAATGTAGCTATGAGAAGGGAAGAACTTTCTAAGCCTCACACAAAAGGTAGACACCATAGAGAAAAATTAATAGTTGTGAAAAAGTCTCTGAGAGAGAGAGAGAGAAAGAGAAAGAGAGAGAGAGAGAGAGAGAGAGAATAAATCCAAAAAGAAGACACACACAACCATCATGTATATATGGCAAATACTATTAGCTGGCTTCCCCACCTCCCATTTGTAAACCTCCTTGTTCACTTTAATCTGTTTTGTAAACTGAAAAAGCTCAATACTCACTTTCGCCATCTACAGACACGGACAACCATGTGACGTTCTTCACAGAGTAATAAAAATATATTTGCATCATTCTTTGTCAGGTAATTCACAGATCTCCATTTCTTTAGAACCAGTTACTGGTTCAGTATGTTAGATAAATGAGCTCTAGAGATCTGCTGTACAACATTGTAGCTATAGTTAACAATACTGTACTGTACACTTAAAGAAATGTTGAGAATAGATTTTATATTAAGTTCTCTTGCAACAAAACAAAGCAAAAACAAAGGGAACCAAGGTTGAAATGTTACCACATGTAGTACACATAAGAACTACAATACAATATATTTTGAAGTACTTATTTCTCCAGAGAAAACACAAAAATTATTTTCTCAAAAATGAATGTATATACTTTATGTATTTTGTTATCACAATCATATAATTTCCCCCAACTTAATTTGAACTTTAAACTCTTAAAAGTCTCAAATTTTAGGTGGCAAGCTAAATACATTGCATTTCTTAGATTAGTAATATTTTTAAGGATATATTTCAAATAAAATACAAGACATATTTAATTCATAGATTCAATTCTATCCTCTGGATTTTTCATATGAGGTGAACTCAGATTAATATTTCAGTATTTTGTCATTTAAAAATACCTAGATTTTTAATAATTTTTATTATTTAATTCAGCAATGTTCTAAAGTTTTAAGTTACCAAAGACTTTGAAAAATTATATATAGGCATATGAAGCTGGTAAAAGGCAGGGGGAGGAGGGAGCAGGCCTGGCCTCACTGCTTGGATTTTAAAACGTCCTTCCTCAGAGATAACATCTAAAGTTACTGCTTCAGCTTCTATGCTTTTATAGGAGAAGAGTGACTGGCCCTTTCCTCTAACAGAGAGTGCAGTCAGTCTCCTCTTGAGTAACTCAATTTTCATTATTAATCCTACCTAATAATCCTACCTAATAAAAGAGTAATATACAAATTAACCATCACTCCCTTACAACCACAAGCCACACCCACCAGCCACGCCCACCATCAAATCAGAGCAAATATGCAAATTAACACCAACCATGATGGTGCCACCACAGAGAGCGGGAGGGAGGCATCGGTTTTCCCGGCAATGGAGGAAGCCAAGCTTTCCACACACCCTGGCTGGCCCAGGCTTCCACTCAAGGATACAAAGTTTCAATTATAGAAGATAAATAAATTCCAACAGAAATGGCCTCAGCCATGGAGCTGCAGAGAACAGGAGGCTAGGGTTGCCACCAGTAATGGAGGAAACCAAGTTTCTGCAGCCCTGGCTAGCCCAGGCCTCCACTTAAGGCTACAAAGTTTCAATTATAAATAAATTCCAACAGAAATGGAAGCAGCCATGGAGGGAACAGAAGGCTTGGCTCTGCTCCAGGCTACAAAGTTTCAATTATAGAAGATAAATAAACCCCAGATACAAGGTTCTCCACTTGGATTGTGGGGGGGATGTGGTCAGCCTGCAAACCACCACTGGCCCCTCTCCCAGGCCACTCCACACCCCAAGGGAATCCCCACCCTGATCCAGAACACCCTTCAGGGCAAACCAGTTGGCCCCCACCCATGCACCAGGCCTCTATTGTATCTAATAAAAGAGTAATATGCAGATTGACCATCACTCCAACATACAATATGGCTGCCCATCTGGGTTCAAAGATCCTGCCCCCATTTGGACACAAGATAGCCACCACAAGATGGCCAGCAGGAGAGGGAAGTTGAAGGGACCAGGCCTGCAAGAGAGGGCAATTGTGGGCAATCAGGACAGCAAGGAAGGGCAGTTAGAGATGACCAGGCCTGCAGGGAAGGTCAGTTAGGGGTGACCAGACCTGAAGGGGAGGGCAGTTAGGTGAAAACAGGCTGGCAGGGGAGTGGTTAGGGTATGATTAGGCTGGCAGTCAGAAGCGGTTAGGGGTAATCAGGAAGGCAGGCAGATGAACAGTTGGGAGCCAGCAGTCCTGGATTGTGATTGGGAGCCAGCAGTCTGACTGCCCGTTTAGGCCTGATCCTGGTGGAGAGGGTACAGCCTGGGCTGAGGCACACACCCACCCCCCGTGCATGAATTTTATGCAACAGGCCTCTACTATATTTATAATTATTACTGAAAAGCTTTATTACAAATCCTTAATTTTAGTTACATCTATTTATGTTTTAATGACTTTGAGATTTTAAATCCAATTATTATTATCCAAGGGATTTTCTTTGACAAATTCTGTAACAGAGATAACTTACTGGCTTTCAGTGCCTTTAATGTTAAAGTATTATTTTATTTTATTTTTATTTTATAAAAACAGGAGGGCTCCAGGACCTGTGAGGGAACCTTGGAATGCAGTCCAATACTTTTCAAGAACTACCCATTATTATGGAAACACTAATCTTTTTGCCCAAATCTAGCCTGTATATTTCCTTGTGTTGTTTTTGCCATCTTTTAAAGAAAAACAATCTTGGGTTAATTCTATTGCATCCATGAAGAGATGGGGCTTAGGCTAAGAGGCTACCCAAAATATGGCAGTGTGTGCCTTCTCTTAAGCTAGTCTTCTTCTCTTCACAGGTACAGAAGTCCCCAATGTATCCCTAAATTTTGAGAAATGTCTCACCTGCCCATATTTCAAATGGCGAACTGGGAAATAAAAACATGGTGAAAATGAAACTTTTAATAGCACACCCAGGAGTGGTGATCCCATTTTACAGGATCACCAAAAGACCTACTGATTAATGGGCTGGGGCCTTTTTTAGTTACTTTGCTTTGTCTAGGGAATTTTCCTAGAACCTGTGTTATCAACCAATATTAGTGTACCACTAATATTCTGTCTCCCCACCCACACATCCTATTTGCTTTGGGAAAATTTAGTAATGTTCTGGCCACCTACTGTTTCTTTTCTATTAAATTAAATTAAAGTCATACAGACTTTTGATCTTCAATACAAAGTGGACATAATGCAGTTCAAATAAGAGCCTACCTAGTTAAAAATGACAAGGGCACTCTTTTTCCTTGAGCCTGATTTAAGAAAGTATCTTTTGGCACATTAATTCCTTTATTCTCGAGCATGTAAGCCAAAAATTTATAATGATGTTTTTGTCTTTTACTCAAATTATTTCCCATTATAACCTGGCTGAAATAAAAGACATTTCTCGTCCACTTACAGTCCTCAACTCCAAAGCTGGTATGGGCTTTGTGCATGGTGAACTTCCCCACCTATCTGGTGAATTTCCCTTTTTTGTTTTTCGCTCAGGCAAATCTTTTGTCCCAGCCTATCCGAGTGCCAGAAGTCTCATCCATTTGCAGCAAGGGTTCAGGATCTGGAGAAGGGGCCATGCATAAATGAAAACACTAAACAATAAATATGAAATTAGAAGACATGGGGGCCAGGAAGAAAACTTCTCTCTAGTGGACAGGCTCTCTGACTTCTGGATCCTGTCTGCTTTTATTTATTTGAATATACATTTGCCCTTTAGGAATGCAAACAGGCATATCAAAGGTAAAGTTTGGTAAACAGTAAAATGATTTTCAGGTTAGGGGGTTGCCTTGAGCCATTTGGCCAACAGCAGGGCAATATTATGCTGATTTTCAGCCCTGCTGAATGTGGAAGTCCATTGACTTTCCAGTGGGACTTTTGGCATTAATATGCTAACTACTGTTGGTCTTTGCCTCTTGCAGATGTAGTTGATATATGTCATCTTGAGTCAATCAGAATGAAAACTCAAGACCACACTAAGAAAGTGGGGAGGGGGAAGCAAAGTTCATGGCCTTCTATGATCACCTAGTCCTTGACTTCTGGGATCAGCTTACTGCTCTCCTACAGCTGCTGGCTTTCCATTGAGGGGTCCCAAATCAGACAAGAACAAGAAATAAAAGGTATCCAAATTGGAAAAGAAGAAGTAAAATTGTCATTATTCATACATGACATAGAAAAGCCTAAAGACTCCATTAAAAAAAAACTACTGTATTTAATAAATGAATTCAGCAATGTAATAGGATACAAATTAACACCCAGAAATCTATGGCATTTTATACACCAATAATGAACTCACTAAAAGAGAAATTATCAAAGCAATCCCATCTACCATTGCAACAGAAAAATTAAGATACCTAAAATAAACTTTTCTAAGGAAGTAAAAGACTTGTACTTGGAAAACTATAGGACATTTTAAAAAGATATACAGGAAGATATAAACAAGTGGAAGAATATACCATGTTCATGGATTGGTAGGATCAACATCTTAAAATATGCTGCTTTTAAAAGACATTTAAAACATCTGAACAAAGCCCTAGCTGCTTTGGCTCAGTGGATAGAGCGTCAGCCTGCAAACTGAAGGTCACGGGTTCAATTCTGGTAAAGGGCACATTCCTGGGTTGCTGGCTTGATCCCCCAGTACACGGCATTCAGGAGGCAGCTGATCAATGATTCTCTCTCATCATTGATATTTCTATCTCTCCCTCTCCCTTCCTCTCTGAAGTCAGTAAAAATATATTTGGGGAGAAAAAACACACACAAACCTTAAAAATAAAAGAATTCTCTAGTTTCAAATAAATCTCTTGAGGTATTTGCTAAAAATGCAGGTTTCTGGGCCCAGATTCAGAAATGTTGATTCAGAAGGCATTACTTCTAAACTCAGTAGTATGGATTTTTAACCAGTTAGTTGTTTCTGATGAATGTATTCTGAGTATCAACTGTAGAACATCAGAGTCTTCAGGCCCTGGCTTTGCCATAAAAACCTCTCATCATGAGATAATATCACTTTGTTTTCCCTGATCCTCAACAAATTATACTTTTCCTTTCACTGCCCCCGCCCCCATTTGATCCTCATTTCCAGGAGAGTGTCAGTTTCTTGAAGACCTGAGTGAAAGGTTATCTCCCCCTCCCAAACTGGTGGGCGGAGTTTGACACATGACCCCTTAGGGCTCCCCCCCTCCCAAACTGGTGGGTGGAGCTAACAACATGACTGGCACCTGCCAAGGGGACATCTCCAAGACAGTGAGCCACCAATTAACACGGGCCAAGGTGCCCTTGGGGCCCATCCCTTCCTGTTCCACCCTGGGCCCAACCCCCTCCCTTTCCATCCTTTAAGAGGGACTCCAGGCCGGACACGTGCGCTTTTTGGAGGCGACCTCCAGCTCTTTGGGGGCGACCTCCATTGGCCCGGTTGGGTTCCGATTTCCTGTTCCCTCTCCCCCTAATTCTGATCTCTCTACCTTGGTGATGGCTCCGCCCATTACCGGGGAATAAACTCTCTTTAAAACTCCCTGTTGTTCTGTTTCCTGTTTCCTTTCAAACCTAACACTGAGCAACATCTCATTTATCATGTGGACCCTTACAGCACTTGGCATTACAAACTGAAAGGCTATACCATTTTTTGGCTTATGAATAAGTCAAAGAAAGTGTGAAAAAAGTGAATGAGTGGAGACTGGCAGAAAATTAATACCAAAAATAAGGAGTAAGAGGAGGACTAAAAGAGGCAGAGACTGCTGAGACAGAGCAGACTGGAGGAGCCTGGGAGAGACCAGCACAGTAAGAAGAGGAGAGCAGGGAAGTGTAACTTGTCTGATTATTATTTCCCAGGCTCCAAGTCTTCAAGGTTAGGTGCAGTTGCTCTACAGCCATTATTTCTGCAGCCCCAAAGATGAAAGTTAGACAAAATAATCCAAAAGTGCTGAACTGTGATGGTTATATTTTCAGGGGTTTAAGAGACTTTACTTTCCTCAGACATTGAGGAAAGTTTTCAGCTGAAGTCCATTAAGCAAATTAAAACGCAGGAGAAAAATAAACATAGATTGATGTAGATAGCAGTTTTATGAGGCAAAGGAAGCAGTTAGTTCTGACAAAACTCCCAGCCCTGGATCCCAGCCCTTACAACTCTTTAAGATATTGTTCTCTCCAAGATACCCTGCTGGCAGTCATAAAAGAAAGCTAATAGACTTTCTTCCCTACAAAGACAGGGGCTTATATAAGCTAAAATAAAAATATTATACACATTGTTTCTTGGTACAGTTCCAGACAGCAAGCCATTTGTCCTTTTGTCCCTAAACAGGAAAATAAGTAATAAATCCAATATATTTAAGAGTTTTATACTGTACATGCTGCTTGGATCTCAGATGAAACCAAACCACGTTAACACACATTTCCCCCAAAGAAACTTGTGTGTTAAAAAAATCACTTCAAATTCAAACATTTTTTATATTATTAGTATATCTAAAAAACAAGACATTTTATAATGTTCCAGATTTTTAATAATACAAGTCTTTAAAAAGTTATTGCACGTGCATGATGTACAAAGCACTATGCTTGGGCCTTTGATCATGTAAAGAAGAAGAACAAAGGATCTATATTTAGATCCTCTTCCTTGCATATGACTTTGTACATTTATTTTAGACACTTAAACATAAAGTCCCTCCTTGGACTTTGTCTCCAAGGCAAGGAATATTCTTTCTGGGCATTGACTCTGTGCTCGGTGAGTATTTTCCTCGGGTGCAGGGGCAAAGCCAGAATTCGATTTTCCATTTCACATTCTATGAGAGATTCAGAAGCCACACTCTTCTTCAGCTTGCTCTGAGGTGATGGAAACCCAGCCTGGGGCAAGCCCTGCTCTATAGAAGATTCACTGGGTCTTCTGGCTCCTTTCTAGGACCCAGGGCTGCAGAAGGTGGAGGGTGATGTTTAAATGCAAATTTAGCCCTTGGATTTTCTAAGCCAAGTAAATCCAGCATTTTGAAACATTTTTATATTTTAAAGGACTCGGGCTTTCCAAATTCTATAAATTCCATGATGTCCAAAGATCTTCAGCCTTTGCTTCATCCTTAACATACGAAAGCATAATCACAAACATCATATATTTTAAATAAATGGGGCAAAACAAATCTCAGTCAACAAAACCCATCAAAAGTGAAAAGTGTTGTTTTGCAAAAATGTTGCAGTATATTTTAACAGAAAATAAAATTAAGTTGTACTAAATTTTAACAGATTAAAGCACATTTTTAACTTTTATGTGCAGTTAGTTACCAAGTACAGTGTCTTTAAAACTTAAAGAAACAGATTCTCCCTTGACCTAGTAAGTAAGCATATTTGATTAATCTCCCAAAGAGCCCATGATAATCCCAAACTTAGGTGCTGGTCTCTGGACACCAAAAAACAAATTAAGTCCAATTATTCTTTCTAGTAGAACATAGGAAATGCATGACCAGTTTAAATTCACAGAAACCTCAAACCCCATTTTTACAAATCATTTTAAACATCTTATCCCTTGAAATTTTTTTTATGAGAGCTGCCTTAAAAATAAAATGGACTGATGTGGGCTTCTCTGTTGCCCGCCTTTACTACTGGGTAGTGGGAATGCTGATTATTAGGGAAATGCATGGATTGTGCAGAAACCAGAGATGAGAGGTTCAAATACTCTATAAAGCAGGCTACTAAAGGAAAAATATAAGGAGCAAGAATTTCCCCAAATCACCAAATGAATTAGAAATCATAGCCCTCTGGAAGTGCCCATGATTTTTAATATCCACGGAATGCTTTGCTGAGCAAATATCAAATATTATTACCACAAGTGGAATTTCCGTGCAATTTCGGATCCTCTACTTTTCTTATATAACCTGTGTAACCTCATTAGTGGCACGAACTCTGCTGTGAAAATCCATCCAGATTTCCAATTAACAAAAATGTTAGGATGTGTAAAGCAAAGTGTAAGATCCTGGGCCATGTATATATGGGGAGTAGCTATGAAGTGAGCAGCTGGCTAGGTGGGAGTTCCTTATGGAATCAGGTTGATGACTCACAGAGAGGAGAAATGGGAGCGGGCCTTCTGAGTGCTCAGGGAGTAGGAAGGGGCAAGGGCTATTGCTAAGGAACAGTGAGAGAAAAGACAGCTTCCAAGGGCACAGAATGCCTTAGTTCATCAGCCACTGTGAACATAAGTACACTTCCCAATTAACTTGCAAAAGGGTATTGGACAATAGCTTTTATCTTCTGTTCTCATTTAGAATTCTGCTAGATGACTGCTATGTTCGGAAAAGTGATGGCAATCGTAGTGTTAAAGTTATGTGGGCGGGTTTGTGGAGAATTGCATCTCTAGATTAAATGGTAACATTGTTATTTGTTTTTCAGCTTAATTTCTATAGGTATGTTGCATTAGCTCAATATTTATCAAGCTCTGACCAGGTGCCAGGTACCAGGAAACTCTTCCATATGCCAAAACAATCACAGATATTCATTCAACAAGCACTTACTGAATACTTACTCAAAGCTAAACTTTGTGCTACATGTTAAGTGCAACAACTCTTAGCTTCAGCTTCTTTTTTTTTTTTGAGGTACAATTGACAAATGACATTCCATTCGTTTCAAGTGTATAAATAATGATTCAATATTTATATACAATATTTATATACATTATAAAATGACCACCACAAAATTTTTTTATTGTGAAGAGAACTTTTAAGATTTACTTCCTTAACAACTTTCTAATACCACTTTCTTCTCTCATTTTGCCCACCCTTCACCCTCTGCCTCTGGGAACACCACTCTGTTCTCTGTATCCATAAACTTGCTTTTTTTTCTTGTTGTTTTTTGTTTTAGATTTCACATATAAGTAAGATCACATGGTATTTTTCTTTCTCAGTCTGATTTATTTCACTGAGAATAATGTTCTCACGTTCCATTCACATCACAAATGACAAGATTTAATTTTTTTATTGCTGAGCAATATTTGTGTGTGTGTGTGTGTGTGTGTGTGTGTGTGTGTGTGTGCGCGCGCGTGCACGGCAGATATCATTTTGAATTTGTGTTTTGGATTTCTTAAAATAAATACTCAGAAGTGGAATTGCTAGGTCATATGGTAATTCTATTTTTACTTTTTGAGAAACATCCACACTGCTTTCCATAGTAGCCGCACCAACTTGCATTCCCACCAAAAGTGCACAGTTTCCCTTTTCCACATCCTCACCAGTACTTATTTCTTCTCTTTTTTATAATAACCATTCTAGCAGGTGTGAGGTGATATTTCTTTGAGGATTTGTATTTCCCTTTGATTAGTGATTTTGAGCATCTTTTCATGTGCCTGTTGACCATCTATCTATCTTCTTTAGAAAAAAATGTCTACTCTTTGCCGAAACCGGTTTGACTCAGTGGATAGAGCGTCGGTCTGCTGACTGAAGGGTCCCGGGTTCGATTCCGGTCAAGGGCATGTACATACATTGGTTGCGGGCACATCCCCGGTGGGGAGTGTGCAGGAGGCAGCTGGTCGATGTATCTCTCTCATCGATGTTTCTAGCTCTCTATCTCTCTCCCTTCCTCTCTGTGAAATATCAATAAAATATTTTTTTAAAAAAGAAAGAAAAAATGTCTACTCTGATCCTCTGTTGACTTTTTAATGAAATTGGGGGTTTTTGTTTTGTTTTATTTTGTTTTGCTACTGTATGAGTTCTTTATATATTTTGTATATTAACCCCTTTTAGGTATATGATTTGCAAATATTTTCTCCCATTCAATAGGCTGCCTTTTTATTTTGATGATAGGGGCCTTAGCTTGTTAATCTGTAAAAGAAGGTACTATATACTACAACATTTCTAGAGTTTCTTCCTGTTAAAAATTTCTCTTTGATTGGTTTTATTACTTATTTATAAATAGTTTTTCTTTCATTTATAAACTTCACAAATCCAGATTCATGACTGTGATTTGTCCTGACTCTAAATTATGCATTGTAAAGGTCACCAGATGTTTCAGTTCTGACCACTGGAGCCTGCCAGCATTGAGAATGGAGATAAACGTTAACTGGAATTTTAAACACATGCTTGCAAATTACTGAAAACCTCAGATACAATAAATAGATGACAACAAGAGAATCAAGATCCTTAGAATATTCCTGCAAAACTTCTTTCCCACTTAATAGTGGCAACATAATCAGTATTCCTACAGAAGCTCTCCTTTTGAGGCACATGCTCAAGGCTAAAAGTAGTTTTGTTGGTACCTCATACCTGGATTATCTGTCTTCCAGTTATAAATATTTGGCCATTGACAGGAGCCAATCGCTGTAAGCCTACTAGGTTTCTGGTTTTCCTTATTCTGGGAATGTGCAGTTGGATTAAATGATGGAAAAAGTCATGCCACAGACATTTTCCTTCAAGAAGTTAAGTTCTTGAGTTCAGCCACAGTGCAAGTTCCTTCTGCATTTATCTTGGACTAAAAGAAATTGAAAATGGCTATAACATGACCTGCTGACATATGAGAGTAAAATGGGAAAGGTTTGCAAAGATGATGGCAACAAAAATGGTTTACAAATGTTTTCATATTTGTGGGGTAAATGGAACAGTGGGAAAGACTGACCATGAACACATATGTGCGCACGCAAACACACACACACACACACACACACACACACACACACACACACACATTGGTTCTCCTAGTATTAGAGCACAACTGACAAATTCTTCCAGTGCCCCAAAGTTTAGTAAATGCGTGTTTCATAGAGTAACTAGGTTATCCCACTGTCCTGAACAGTGCCAAGATTTTGGAATGTTTGGAACACTGAAGAACTTTCTTTATGCATATGGCAAATGTTAAAAATGTCAATAAATAAGAACAGTAAGGAAGATCCAGTGCAAAATTAACATGGCATGAAAGAACACAAAGAACTCATACTCCAGGCAGGGCAGAATGCCCCAGAGGGTGAGCTGTCTAATCAGAGTGAACAGGTTCAAAAGTGGCAATTCTTAGCACTCTAGAAATCTCAGATTCCTTTAAGGATTACATCAGATTTAGAGTTTATCCTCAAAAAAGTGCTCATTAATATCCCGATTTTGCATACAATTATAGGAGACTTTCAGATCTCCCAAAGCCTTGAACTGAGAACTACATTCAATGACTTAAAGTCACTGCTGCTGCAATCACCGTCAGGATGATAAAGTCTTAAGTTTGATTTCTGTCATGGGTGGTTGTTCTATGTAGGTAAATGTATAAAGTTAGCAGCTCGAATATTTATACCTACACTCCATGGCTCTTGTGACCTCATCTCATTTTACATGGCCCCAGATAACAGAGGTGAGAATAATGTATCCATTCATTCCTTTTAGTCTATTGCACTATTTGGAAGTTTAGATGGTACAGAATATTACCAATGTGATTGCATTTTATTTAAAAAAATTAAGATCAGACTATATATTAGAATTAACTATATTAGAAGTTAAATGGTTAAATGTATTAAAATGTGCCCTTTAATTAATAAAATTTTCACAATAATTTGTAATGAGAAAGTGATTTTGAAAATCTTTTGTGACTTGTTTGCTGGGTTTTACACTGGCAAAGTAGTTAAAAGGGTTGTTTGATTTGGGGATTAGTCTTTTTCTAAAATAATAAACAAATCCATTGTGTGTGGTTTTCCCAACACCATTATGCATTTCTTTCTTTCCTTTTTTTTTTTTTAATCTTCACCCCAGGATATTTTCCCACTAATTTTTAGAGAGAACAGAAGATAGGGAGGAAGGAAAAGAGAGAAAGAGAGTGGACTATGGATGTGATGGGAGACATATCATTTAGTTTCCTCCCACACATTCCCTGACCCGAGCCTGGAATTGAGTTATGTGCCCTTGACTAGGAATCAAGCTTGTGATTTTTAGGACTTGAGAAAAACTGGCTAAGGCAATGCATTACTTCATTCTCAGCAGACACTGAGTGTCCTACAACTTAAATCAAATGACATATCCCACAGATTAAGGGCTCAGTCCCAAAAGATCGCCCTCCAATTTGGGAGCCAATCACAAGTCCAGGTTGTTTGTGTGCTTCTGACCAACAAGCAATAAATCAGAAGCTCTCACATCCCTGTCTTTGGATTGGATTAATTTGCTAGAGTAGATCATAAAACTCTAAGCTGCAAACCAGTTTAGTTACCAGTTTCCTGGTTTATTACAAAGGGTGCTAAAGGATATGAATGAACAATCAAAAGAAGAGATACATTTGTTCAGGTCTGGGAGTTTTGTCCCTGCGGATTTTGGGGTGTGACACCCTCCCAGCATAAGAATGAATTTTAGTTCACTAACTCAGAAGTTCTCCAAACCCCCTCATTTTTTGTTTTGCTGGCAACTTCATTACCTACCATAATTGATTAAATCATTGGGTATTGGTGATTGAATTCAAACTCCAGCCATTCTCCCCTCCCTAGAAATTGGAAGTGGGACTGAAAACTCCAACCTTCTAGTCAGATGGTTTCTCTGGCAAGCAGGCCCTATCCTTAGGTGCTTTCCAAAAGTCACTTCCTCTTAACATAAACTCAGGAGGGGTTGAAAGGGGCTTGTTATGAATATCAGCACACATTTATCATTCATCACTTAGGAAATTCCAAGGGTTTAGAACCTCTCTTCCAGAAATGGAGGACAAGGACCAAGTATATATTTCTTATAAATCACAATATTACACATATTTGCTTGTTTTCTATTGTAAGTGGCTATCAGTTGTAAAAAATATATATATATACACTCTGTATTTTGGAATAATTTTAGATTTACAGAAAAGTTTCACAGATAGTATTCTCCATATACCCTTCACCCAGCTTCCCCAATATTACATATTCAACAGTACATTTTCCAAAAACAAGAAATGGATGTCATTGCAATGCATTAACTACAGGCTTTACTCAGATTTCACCAGTTTTTTCTAATATCCTTTTTCTATTCCAGTATACATTTAGTCACTTTATCTCCTTATTCTCTTCTTTATGACTGACATTTGAATGGTACTGGTCAGCTATTCCATAGAATGTCCTTCATTTGGTGCTTGACTTACGTTTTCTAATAATTAGACGGGGTGTGGGGGGAGGCATAGCAGGGAAATGCCCCTCTCATCATATTATATGATGGGGTACATAACATGACTTCAACATAACATGACTTCATCACTGGCTAAGGTGGGGTCTACCAGGTTTCTCCACTTAAAGTTACCATTTTTCCCTTTCCATACTCAGTCTGTTGGAAGCAAGTCACTAAGTCCAGGCCCTACTCAAAGGAAGGAGAATTAAGCTCCATTTCCTGGAGAGGGGATTGGCTACATACATTATTCAGAACTAGAGGCCTAGTGCACAACATTCATGCACTGGTTGTGGGGGAGGGGCTCAGCCTGGCCTGGGCCCTCTCACAGTCTGGGACCCCTCATGGGATCTCTAACTGCCAGCTTAGACCCTTGGGGAATGGGCCTAAGCAGTTGGACATCTCTCTCACAGTCCAGGGCCCCTACTCCTTACTGCCCTCCTGCTTGGTGCTCCTTAGTGCTTCTGCAGAGGTGGAAGAAGCTGCCGCCATTACAGCTGCACTTGCCAGCCATGAGCCAAGTTTCTGGCTAAGTGGTGCTCCCCCTGTGGGAGTGCACTGACCACCAGGGGGCAGCTCCTGCATTGAGTGTCTGCCCCCTGGTGGTCAGTGCCCATCATAGTGACCAGCCATTCTGGTCATTCCACTGTAATGGTCACTTAGGCTTTTATTATATAGATTCTTGTTTCTATATTTATTTACCCATATCAGTGAGTACTCCTAGATATTTATTTTATTCTCTATACTCCTAGTGGCCTGGTGTACAAAATGTGTGCATGGTGGAGGAATTCGCTCAGACCAACCTGCACCCTCTCCAATCAGGGACCTCTTGGGGGATGTCTGACCACCAGTTTAGGCCTGATCCCACAGGGATCAACCGGTGGTAGGACATCCCTCTCTCAATCTAGGACCACTGGCTCCTGACCACTCACCTGCCTACCTGCCTGATTGCCCCTAACTACCTATGCCTGCCTTCCTGATTGCCCCTAACCCTTCTACCTGCCTGCCTGATCACCCCTAGCTGCCTCTGCCTGTTGACCTGATCACCCCTAACTTCCCTCCCCTGCCAGCCTGATCTCATCCCCAACTGCCCTCCCCTGCAGGCCTGATTGACCCTAACAACCTCTGCTGGGGCCCCCACCACATGGCTTTGTCCAGAAGGAAGGCAGATGTCCAGAAGATGGCTGGTTGACCCAGTCTAATTAGCATATTACCCCTTTAATAGTATAGATAGATTATATATGATAGGATTGCTTAAATGGATGGGAAGCCTTTTTCATCATGAGGAGATGCTCTTGGCAGACAAAAATACATAATCACTGTATCTGGACTGATAGTCAGCCATATGCACTAACTTCCAAACTGGTCATTAAAAATTTGAACCTCTTCCTTACACCTTACACCAAACAACTGTTGCCCTTAAAACCCCTCCTCAGCCCCCACCTTAGGTCCTGCCTTCGAAATTCACCAAGATTAGGTTTTGATTGGTCAGTTTCTATGCCAGTCAGCATCTGCAGGCCCATCTCTGGACCTGATCAAAGAGGTGGGGCTGATCAGCAGCCCCAGTGGAGGCCTGAAAGAAAGAGGC
Source organism: Vespertilio murinus (assembly GCA_963924515.1). Classification (NCBI taxonomy): domain Eukaryota; kingdom Metazoa; phylum Chordata; class Mammalia; order Chiroptera; family Vespertilionidae; genus Vespertilio; species Vespertilio murinus. The sequence continues at coordinate 128,003,813 of OZ004704.1, read as the reverse complement.
AGGGTTACTGGCCAGGCCCCAAGAGAAAGAGAGAGGCAAGGGCTGATCAACAGCTGCAACGGAGGCTACAGATCAGACCCTGCTCTTCTCTTCAGGCCTCTGTTCAGGCCTGATCTGCATTCATCTTGGCAGTCAGTGCTGGGACATGGTGCTACAGTGGTGGGCAGAACCTAATCTTGGTGATACATTCAACCATTTGTTGTGTGTGTGTGTGTGTGTGTGTGTGTGTGTGTGTGTGTGTGCGCGTGTGTGTGTGTTTTGGGGGGAGCTTTAAAATAGAAAACAAAATGTTGATTTTATATCACACTTATTCCCCCCAAACCCCTTCATCCCCCAGTGACTGGCCTCCCTCAGCCTCAGGCCAGAAAGTCTTTAATTATAGACAATGTCATTCTGTCCCATGTATTACAGTAGGGATATTTGTTATGGGAACCTGAAAATAAATTAGCAATAGAGTATTTTTATAAGGTACATGACATTTTATATATGTACTGTATACAAGCACCTCATGTCCATCTTCAAAGCTATAGAATCTCCTCACTTCCTTAGCAATTTGAATTCTTAAAATTCCTGCCGACCTTCTCCAAACTATTTGGATAGAATATTATATATATATATATATATATATATATATATATATATATATATATATTTTTTTTTTTTTTTCTCCAACATCATAGACCTCTTTAAAATAAGAGTTGTGTAAAAAAGAAAAAAAAAGGAAGAAGAAGAAAAAGGTGATTATTGCCTCTCATATCTAATAAAGTGGATTTATTTTAATCTGTTTCTCATCACCCTGGTATATGACTTGCCTTTGTTACTTCATAGAATGGAAAGATATACTCTGGGAAAGGTAGTGATATTTGAGTTGGGATGCAGGGGAGAGACAAAAGCAGAACTAACCACTGCAAATAGTAGTTCAGTTTGTACAGATTGCTGTTATTTTCTGATGTTGGATGTGGAAGAATAAACTATTCAATTGAATAATGCTTTGCCATTCAACATAATAACCTTTTCCTTATTCATGTTTGACTGAACAGAATTGTCTACTTAAAGTAAATTGAGCAGAAGCAATCCTTGGCATGGATCCATATAAATACTTGCTATCTTAATTCATTCCTGCCCCTCTGCTGCCCCTCTGTGGCCACTTCATTGTTTTCACATCTCAGCCCTGCCTAGAGTTCCTTACTTTCCAGCCCCCACCACCCTTAACATGTTACCTTAAGCAAATTCCAAGTTGTGTCCAACTGGCATCTTAATTACTCAACCAAATGCTGTAACAAAACAAAAGGCTGACAAACAACTTACCTGCGCTCCCCAACCTGGGCCTATGGAACCTAGTCCTCCCAAACATGGTCACACATTCCCAGCCAAGCACACTGCCTTAACCTGAATGCTAGCCTTGCTCTTTGTGGATATGCCTGGGGTGTGATACTGTTTGCTTCTTCTCTACTCAAGGCCCCACTGAACCCACTCTCCTAGGAAATAGTCCCCAACCACTTCCAAACACAAACCACAGTATCTCAGCACTTAGCAAGCACACAAAATAAGTGTTTCTAAGTAATGTGGATATATATCAGGTACCAGACACTTAAGTTTAGATAATCTCATAATAAATAAATAAAATTACTTTAAAATTATTAAAGCATTTATATTTTATTATCAACTTCATAGCATATAATGTTCCATAAGTGGAATATTTGCTTAAGTAGTTCTATTGGAAGGGAATAGCTGAAGATAATAGATTTTAAGCCCTAGGTTTGAGTGCAGACTGATGAGTGGGTGTGTGACCTCAGTTTATAGGGTTAATAATGGTGCCATCCATATGGTTGTTTTGAAGACTAAGAGAGAAAATGCATAAGAGACTTACTATGTGCCTGACATACAGTAAGTTTTATAAAGTTTAGCTATTAGTAATAGCTATTATTATTTTAAATACTTATCTCTCTAGAAACAAGGCAAAAACTTTTATAACCTAACAAATGTTTATTTTTCACTGTATACAAAATGCTAGTGAATTTGCATTTATTGCCTCAATTTGTTATCATTTATAGATCATATTTTTGTTCATTTTCTCCTCATTGTAGATTTTGTTTTAAATAAAAGAAAATATAAGCCACATTAAGAATTAATTTGCTTAAAAGAAATCTATCACTATGAGCCTGGCTTCTGGAGTACTGACCACCAGGAGGCAGCTCCTGCATTGAGCATCTCCTTTCTGATGGTCAGTGTGCATCACAGCAAGCAGTTATTCTGCCATTCGGTCAATTTGCATATTAGTCTTTTATTAAATAGGATTAACCTTAGTAGAAAAAACATGGTACCATGCTATCTAGTTTATCTCTTTAGGACATAAGAACCATTCTGCTATTATGTCTTCTCTAAACACATTTTGTAAATCCCACTAGGACTGATCTATTCCTCTGAAACTTCAAGAAATCCAAGATATGGATAATCTGGAAACAAAGGAATTCTTTGATTTGGGAAGAAGCTCACAAAAAAATAAGAATATGGCTCAAAGTTCTTCCAAATATCCTATTCCAAAAATACAGTGAGAAAAGCTCAAATAATGAAATTTTAGCTAATCGTATACCTTTTCTCTCTCTTACAGCCTTGCTCACTGAAGACCTGACAGATGTGATTATCTGTGCCAAGAAAATTGTTAAAGAGACAGAAGGGATGAGTTATTGGTAAGAAGCTTCCTTTGGGAGACTGAGGCTGACATAGGCAAAACCTGCACTGTGTCAATTCATTGTGGCTGCAGCAGACGCTGACAAACTCGTCCCTGCAGAGTGGTCCAACCGTGGTGTTACCCTTCTCCATCAGTATGTGGGGTATGCAGTGAATACAGTGGAAAGTATTCATATGGGGAGAAGAGATGGTACTGAGTTATGATAAATTGTAATGGCTTTTCACATTCCAGACAATGGAAAGGGTGAAATCAGTATACCAAAGGAAAAAAGCTTGAGTTCTTTCTAAATCCAAATAAGGTTTCGAGGGCTACGGCAGCATTTTTGCTGGGGAGAGAGAACAGCAACAGTGAGAAGAGAAGATTATATCAGTTACATGGTAAGTGGGCAAGACAGCTCCCCAGTACTGAGCATGGAACAGTGTTAGTGGTGCTCACCATCATCTTACATAGAGAATGCAGCTAATCAGATCACCCTCTTGGGGAACCCAATTTTTCAAAGATGTGGGTGTTTATCTAAAGGACCCATCTTTATAAAAATTGTTTCCTTGTTGCTGAGGCCAATAATGACTGGGAGAAAACTGGAGAGAACAAAGTCTTAAAGACAAGACAGAAGGATAAAGTCCTTGGATCTCAGAATCAAATGAAACTAAGTCCTGGACACTGTGAGTTATTTGCATTAATTATATGTAGTTTTTGAACCTAAGAATATTTTCATTGTCAGGCTTCTTTCTGTTGTTTCTGCTTCCCTTTCCACCGTAGGCAAGGCTGGAGGGAACACTGTGAGGGCAGGAGCCTGTCTGAGTGGTGAAAAGGCTGTGAGGTTTCATGAGCTGGAACTGGACCAAGAGTACTGTGCAATTACTTCCTAGAGTTTGTAATGAATGTCAAAATGCTCCTGTCATCTTGTCCCCTTTCTCCCAACATTTCTTCTCAGAGATGGAAAAGGAATATTAAGCTACAGTTTTAAGGAAATAACTATTGCCATTCAAATCTCTTGACTTTACCCTCACTCTGATTCAATGATATCATAAAAACACAATGTTAAGACACGAAAAGTCACCTGCAAAACGTTCTAGCCCCAGATAGAACAAACGTCTCTTTACTGAAAGGTTCTGAAGTGTCAGCTCATTTAAAAATAAGTTTGCTGGCCTGTGTCCTGGAGCATATGGTCTTTCTTCTCTTGGGCCATCTTACAAGCGCTCCCTCCTCAGTTTAGCATTGCCAGAGAGAATGATTCTGTTTCCTCTGGACAGTCCTGGTGGACCTTCTAATGGGATCAAATAGATGCAGTTGCAGCTCTTACTTTCAATGTTCAAAGAGTTCTCCATGTATTACAACATCCATTTAAATTAATCTATCGAATTTTAAAACCACACTTATATCCTCAAGAAAAAATTATTTCCAAGCTTAGACCTGCAGATTTTATTAGCTTGGTCAGGAGACTGACCTGACAGCTAAAAGATGTTCTAATACATGGAACAAGTGGACTGGAGAGCTCATATTCCAAAGAGATATTCCCAGCATTCTCTGCTCTATGCAGGATGGCCCCTCTACTGGCCCCATGCAGAATAACTATTTTCTAGCTGAGCTTTCTCTTGTCCATTCTTTGTCCTGCTGGGGCAGATGCAGTTGAGGTGGCCTTGTGTACCTTTAGGTTAAAATAATATGTTCAGGTTGAATGCAATCTGACCTCAAATGTACCAAATTAGGTTTGTTGGAGAAATGGTTATGCCTACAAATAAGTTTTCCACATAGAAGAAAATCCCCACTGAGCAGACTAATGGGCTTTGTGATAGAACCTAAATAACCTGTGAATACTCTGTTGTTGGCAACTGCCTGCATTTTATACTGTTGGCTCATTTTGATTCAACTGGCTTCACTCACAGGCATGGACTTTAAAAAATCTGAACTGCTACTTGCCAAAGGAATATAAACATTTCATATATGTCTAAACAAACATAATCCTGTGACAATTTAATAGGCACTGCAAACCATAGGGAAAAAGCTTTTGAAACTCATGTAAGATTTGAAAAATGAATCTGTAACATGGCTGAAGGAAATTTGGAAAATGTAGAATTTATTAAAGTGCAACAAATCAATAATCTCTACTTATAGAAGTCCATAAATATGCATTTTCATTATTATTGTCCTATTTTTCATCTGACCTGTAGTCCCAGTTATTAGCCAGACTTCCTGATTCATATGGTATCAGATGGGTGCAAGATATATGGGGATGACCACTTAGTAAATTGTATAATGTCTAATCACTGGAATATACATCTGAAACTATTATAATACTGTCAAATTTAATTGAAATTTTTAAGTTATTTAAAATAAAACAAAAACCAATTCCAAAAAGGAGTACTTTGAAATTCAAGGTGAAAGGAACTTGGCTGAGACTCGGAAGATGGCGGCGTAGTGGAAGGACGCGTCCAGAGCCTAGTCCCAGAGCAGGTGGAGGGAGCAGCTGAAACGAGTGGAATTCAGCCCAAATTTGGTGAGGAGACACAGCTGGTGAGCTAGTTTACACCCAGGAAGGGCAGAAGTTCCGGAAGTAAGGTAAAATCAAAGATCAAAGCGGGAGAATCTACGGAGCCTCAGCGACCAGAGGCAGGGGGGAATCCACAGGGTGCTGGGCCGCGTCCCTGAGGACAGGCTAAGCATTTCTGTGAGAAAATAAAAGGGAGGGGGACCAAGGGACTTAGGGAGGTCGGGGATTCTGATCCTAAGGGTCTGGATTTAGATTTGAGCAAACTCTGAAGGGTAAACTGGATCTCACAGTGCCGACAAGAGAGAAGCTCTTAGAAACGCAATCCCTCCTCGCGCTGGTGCCTGTGCCTCCTCCCACTAAACCTGGTTCGCAGGACCTTTGAGATACACTTACCCGTGGCTGAGGTGCGGGAGAGGGTGTGGGCTTGTGGAATTGGGGAAGAGTGGGTGATCTGGGGGAGGTGGTCACAGACCTGGTGCTGAGTCATCTCCGTAAGCACAGTCGCCATTTTCTCCCGAGAGACAGCCCCGCCCTCCAGTCTCCAGGCAACCAACGTAGCCACACCCCGATCACCCATTGAGTAAAACAAGGAATCTGAATAATCCCTGAGGATATAGCAACCAGGAAACTGATAGAACAATACAAACGGAATCATAACCCAGCCAAAAGAAGACACTCTACTTTTTTACCCCCACTTTTATTTTTATTTTTCCTTTTTTCTCCTTTCCTTTTTTCTTCCTTCCTTCCTTCCTTTTTTTCTATTTTTCTTTCTTTTTTCCTCTTTCTTTCTTTCTTTCTCCCTTTCTGCATTTTTTTCTTCTTTTCTTCTTTGTTTTCTGGTTCGGGTCTGATACTTTTCTTTTATATCTGTCCACCTTATTTCTCATCAGTATTTTTTATTTGCTATTTTTAATTTTTTATACCATTTTTGAAGTTAATTTCTTTATGTAAATTTACCATTTTTTAAATTCTCTTTCCTTTCATCCAATTATTCCCTTTCTACTTCCTTAATACTAAATTGAGGCCTTCCCCATAGTCATCCAATTCTCAATCTTATTTTCACTATATAAGTTTAGCCTCTACAAATTCTGCTTCAATCCTCTTATTCTTCTGTCTTTTATTCCATATATCTTCCTCTCTCCTCTATAGCATTTGTGCTCTCTTTTCGCTGTCCAATATCTATTTTCTCAGGGGGTCACTTATACTGGGGTTTTAGGTGTCGTGAGTACATCTGTGTTTAGTTCCCTCGGTGTTGAGTCTTGTTGGCCCAGGGAGCAGCAGCTGAGGGAGCATCCAGATCCATAGCAACCTCATAATCATCCCAACACCGCCCAAGGAACAGAAGCTATACGAGCAACTTCCCCCACAAACCAGAGGAGGCACCATTGCTGCGAACAGCACCCACCAGAGGAACTGCAGCTAACCGTAGCTACTGCCATAGAGAAACGGCAGATAGAGAAGCTATTGACACCCAAGGAGTAGCCCCTGCAAAGCTCAACATCTAGATCAGTCAGTAAGACCAAAAATGGGTAAGCAAAGATCTCACCAAAGGAAGGAAAATGAGGAAACACCAGAAAGACAGCTAAGTGACACAGAAGCCTGCAATTTGCCAGAAAAAGAATTCAGAATAAGGATCATGGAGGTCTTAAATCGGTTGGAAGGAAAAATTAACACCATATGCAAGAAACAAGAAGAAATGGATGAAAAAATCAACAACTTATGGAAAAATCAAGAAGAAATGAAGAATGATATAGATGCAATAAAAAACGCCATGGGAAGCTTCAACAGTAGACTAGGAGAAGCAGAGGACCGAATTAGTGAATTAGAAGACAGGGAAGCAAAACACAGCCAAGTTGAATTGCAATTGGAGAAAAAACTTAAAAGACAGGAAGAAAGCCTAAGGGAGCTATGGGACAACATGAAACGAAGCAACATAAGAATAATAGGGGTGCCAGAACAAAAGGAAGAACAAGGTTTAGAAGAAATATTTGAAGAAATAATGTCAGAAAACTTCCCTGAGGTAGCAAAGAAAAAAGTCATACAAGCCCAGAGAGTCCCAAACAGAATGAACCCGAATAGACCCACACCAAGACACATCATAATTACTATGGCAAATATTCAGGACAAAGAGAGAATCTTAAAGGCTTCAAGAGAGAGACAGAAAGTTACATACAAGGGAACCCCCATTAGATTATCAAATGATTTCTCAACAGAAACACATCAGGCCAGAAAAGAATGGAAAGAAATCTACAAAGTGATGCAAACCAAGGGATTAAATCCAAGAATACTCTATCCAGCAAGGTTATCATTCAAAATTGAAGGGCAAATAAGGAGCGTCACAGACAAAAAAATGCTAAGGGAGTTTATCACGACCAAGCCAGCAATGCAAGAAATGCTAAAAGGGCTGGTGTAAAACAAAATGTTAAGAAGGAATAGTCTCAAAAAAAATAAAAATGGCTACAAACAATTTCATTTCAATAATAACCTTAAATGTAAACGGACTAAATGCTCCACTCAAAAGACATCGAGTGGCTGAATGGATAAAAAAACATGACCCATATATATGCTGTCTACAAGAGACCCACCTCAGAAAAAATGACTCATATAGATTGAGAGTGAAGGGATGGAAAAACATATTTCAGGCAAATGGAAATGAAAAAAAAGCTGGGGTAGCAGTACTTATTTCTGACAAAATAGACCTCAAAGTAAAGGCCATAACAAAAGATAAAGAAGGCCACTTCATAATAATAAAGGGATCGATACAACAAGAAGATATAACCCTAATAAACATATATGCACCCAATGTAGGAGCACCCAAATACATAAAAAATCTCCTGGAAGATATCAAGGGAGAAATTGACAACAACACAATCATAGTAGGAGACTTTAATACGCCACTGACATCAATGGATAAATCAACTAAACAAAAAATCAGCAAAGAAACAGCAATTCTGAATGACTCACTAGATCAGATGGACTTAATTGATATCTTCAGAACATTTCACCCCAAAGCCACAGAATATACATTCTTCTCAAGTGCACATGGGACATTTTCAAAAATAGACCACATTTTGGGTCACAAACAAAGTCTCCCTAAATTCAAAAAGATTGAAATCATTCCAAGCATTTTCTCAGACCACAATGGCATAATATTAGAAATAAACTATAAGAAAAACACCCCCCAAAATTTAAACACTTGGAGATTGAATAACATGCTATTAAACAATGATTGGGTAAACAATGAGATCAAAGAAGAAATTAAAAAATTCCTGGAGACTAATGACAATAAAAACACAACAATATCAATACTATGGGATACAATGAAAGCAGTACTGAGAGGAAAATTTATAGCTATACAGGCATACCTCAAAAAACAACAAAAAGTGTTAATAAATAATCTAACTCAACAACTCAAAGAGTTAGAAAGACAGCAACAAGAAAAACCCACAGTGAACAGAAGGAAGGAAATAATAAAGATCAGAGCAGAAATGAATGACATAGAGACCAAAGAAACAATACAAAAAATCAATAAAACCAAGAGCTGGTTCTTTGAAAGGATAAACAAGATTGATGAACCACTAGCCAGGCTCACCAAAAAGCAAAGAGAGGGGACCCAAATAAACAAAATCAGAAATGAAAGAGGTGAAATAACAACAGACCCAGATGAAATACAAAGGATTGTTACAAAATACTATGAGCAACTCTATTCTAATAAACTGAACAACTTGGAGGAAATGGACACATTCCTAGAAAAATACAACATTCCAAAACTTAATCAAGAAGATACTAAAAATCTCAATAGGCAGATAACTATGGATGAAATTGAAGCAATCATCAAAAAGCTTCCAGCAAACAAAAGCCCGGGGCCAGATGGCTTCACAGGAGAGTTTTACCGAACATTCAAGGAAGAACTAAAACCTATCCTCCTCAGACTACTCCAGAAAATTCAAGAAGAAGGAACACTTCCAAGCTCCTTCTATGAAGCCAGCATCACCCTAATACCAAAACCAGATAAAGACAACACAATGAAAGAGAATTACAGGCCAATATCCCTCATGAACATAGATGCCAAAATCCTCAACAAAATTCTAGCAAATCGGATCCAGCAGTACATCAGAAAGATCATACACCATGATCAAGTAGGATTTATACCAGGGATGCAAGGATGGTACAATATCCGCAAATCAATAAATGTGATACATCACATAAACAAATTGAGAGATAAAAATCACATAGTTATATCCATTGATGCAGAAAAAGCATTTGACAAAATCCAACACCCTTTCTTGATAAAAACTCTCAGTAAGGTAGGGATAGAAGGTTCATATCTCAACATAATAAAAGCCATTTATGACAAACCCACAGCCAACATCATACTCAATGGGCAAAAACTAAAACCATTCCCTCTAAGAACAGGAACAAGACAGGGATGCCCACTCTCACCACTCCTGTTCAACATAGTGCTGGAAGTACTAGCTATAGCGATCAGACAAGAAGAAGAAATAAAAGGCATCCAAATTGGAAAAGAAGAAGTAAAACTGTCCTTATTCGCAGATGACATGATACTATACATAGAAAACCCTAAAGAGTCCATAAAAAAATTATTAGACTTAATAAATGAATTCGGCAAGGTAGCAGGATACAAAATCAACGCCAAGAAATCTATGGCATTTCTATACACCAATAATGAACTTACAGAAAGAGAGACAAAGAAAGCAATACCATTTACCATCGCACCAAAAAAATTAAGATACCTAGGAATAAACTTAACTAAGGAGGTAAAAGACTTATACGCAGAAAACTACACAACACTGAAAAAAGAGATAGAGGAAGATGTAAACAGATGGAAGAACATACCCTGTTCATGGATTGGTAGAATCAACATCATCAAAATGTCCATACTACCCAAAGCAATCTATAGATTTAATGCACTCCCCATTAAAATATCAACAGCATATTTCACAGACCTAGAAAGAAGTCTCCAAAAATTTATCTGGAATAAAAAAAGACCCCGAATAGCCACAGCAATCCTGAGAAAGAAGAATCAAGTAGGAGGGATCTCTGTACCAGACTTCAAGCTGTATTACAAAGCCACTGTTCTCAAAACAGCCTGGTACTGGCACAAGAACAGACATATAGACCAATGGAATAGAATAGAGAATCAAGATATTGACCCAAGGCACTACGCTCAATTAATATTCGACAAAGGAGGCATGAATATACAATGGAGACAAGACAGTCTCTTCAACAAATGGTGCTGGGAAAATTGGACAGATACATGCAAAAGAATGAAACTAGACCTCCAACTTACACCATACACAAAAATAAACTCAAAGTGGACACAGGACTTAAACATAAGACAGGAAACCATAAAAATATTAGAGGAATCCACAGGCAGGAAAATCTCAGACATATGCCGAAAGAACTTCTTCACTGATACTGCTCCTAAGGCAATGGAAGCTAAAAATAAAATAAACAAATGGGACTACATCAAAATAAAAAGCTTTTTCACAGCAAAGGAAACCATCAGTAAAACAACAAGAAACCCCACTGCATGGGAGAACATATTTGCCAACGATATCACTGATAAGGGTTTAATCTCCAAAATTTACAGAGAACTCATACAACTTAACAAAAAGAATATAAACAACCCAATTAAAAAATGGGCAACTGAGCTAAATAGACACTTTTCTAAAGAAGACAGAAGGAAGGCCAAGAGACATATGAAAACATGCTCAAAGTCATTAATCATCAGAGAGATGCAAATCAAAACAACAATGCGGTACCATCTTACACCAGTCAGAATGGCTATCATCAACAAAACAGCAAACGACAAGTGTTGGCGAGGATGCGGAGGAAAAGGAACTCTTTTACACTGCTGGTGGGAATGCAGACTGGTGCAGCCACTGTGGAGAACAGTATGGCGTTTCCTCAAAAAACTAAAAATGGAACTCCCATTTGACCCAATGATTCCACTCCTAGGAATATATCCCAAGAAAATGGAAACACGGATCAGAAAGGATATATGCACCCCTATGTTTATAGCAGCACAATTCACCATAGCTAAGATTTGGAAACAGCCGAAATGCCCATCAGCAGATGAATGGATTAAAAAACTGTGGTACATCTATTCAATGGAATACTATGCTGCGTTAAAAAAGAAAGACTTCCTACCATTTGCAGCAACTTGGAGGGAGATGGAGTCCATTATGCTAAGTGAAATAAGCCAGGCAGAGAAAGATAAACATCACATGATATCACTCATTTATGGAATATAGTGAATGGCATAGACTGATGAATAATAACAGACCCAGAGACTGAGTAATATTGATCAGAACCCCAAACACCAGAGAAGGAGGGGATCGCTGGGAGAAAGGGGGAGAAATCAACCGAGAGACTTGTGGGCATACTCATGAGCCTCATTAATGGCCACAGATAAATGGGGGTGGAGTATAGGTGGAGGGTGGGGGATAAGGGAGGGATAAGAACACATATGTAAAACAATAATAATAATATTATTATAAGAGAGAAAGAGGAGAGAGAGAGAGAGAGAGAGAGAGAGAGAGAGAGAGAGAGAGAGAGAGAAGAAAGTGTGAGGTAACCAGAACCCCAAGAACACCTGAGAACGCCTTTACCGCCAGGCTAGCAGGAATCAGCTGTACGGTAATATAACCTGGGGCTATTGGGTAAGTATTTCTGGACCTATGTTCCTAATCCTGCATGGGTGGGAGCCCTTACCTGGGTTGATCCTCCTGCCCAAAGTGGTCACTGATGATACCAAACACCTTAGTCATCCAGGAGGACTACTGGTGGGACAAGGAAGTATAACTACATAGAGCGCACCACCCAGCTCCCCTTTTGTAGGACACAAAAATTAAGCTACTGCTCCTTTGTGTGTAAAATTAAATAGAAGATTCTGGCTTGTGAGGACACCAAAGGAAGGGACCATCACTACTTCCTCCTGGGAAAGGTGTAGAAAATGAAACAAAAACCTTGCCTAAGCAAAAAGAAATTGACAACCAGTTTAAAATGGAATTTCCATGACCTAGAGCAAAGAATATCCTTACATGATATTATTCTACAAGGTCATTACAATTGTTCCCAGATTTGGGTTATCCCCATTACCTATAATAGTATCTCCCATCAAGGACTATCAATAAAGAATGATTTATTTTATTAATACACACACACACACACACACTTTGTTGGCGGTTGGAGACAAAAGCAACACAACTATAGATATTTTAGAATTACAACAGCATATTATACAATTATCCCCAAAAAACATACAAACCAATCCTTTGAATGTCTGACAGCAATTTAAAAACTATATGAAAGGACCTCATCCCTTCCACTAGGCAGAGGGCCTCCTGAGAAGGCACCTGAGCATTCTATATTGGCCTGTCTTGCCCTTGTGGCCAAAAATGAACCTTTTCTCATGGTCCAGATGCCCACAACTGTTACCTGACCTTTTAGTTCATGCCAAGGCTGAAGCACCAACGTGGCTGGCACCACGGATGTCCCACCCGCCCAGTGGGGGGAGCTAGGCCCTCTCTGGAGAAGAAACATGGAGTCCCAAAAATATGAGCTCAACGCCCGGACCTTGCCAGCAGGTGAGGGGTTCCCGAGGCAGGTGCTGGGTGTGGAGCCCATGGGGCATAGGTCACCAAGGAGACAGAACTAAACCTCACATCACCCTGCTTGGCCCCGGAGGATGGCTGGTTAGCCAGAGACGGGTAAGATTCCTCATGGAAGGAACAACCTAAGACAGGCACAGTCACAGAGGGGCCATCAGGAGAGAACTTGGGGAGCAACGGAGGTGGGGCACAGACCCTTACCACCCCTCCTGCAACCTGGCAGGCGCCTGAACATTCTCCCATTCTGAGGGAGGTCTCCTTCCCCCATGGCTGCTGCACTACCCATGCACAGCTCAATTTGGGACCCATGTAACAGAGACGTGGCTGACAGCAGCTGCCATTTCACTGCAACAAGACTTGTTTGAGAGGCCTTGTATCCATGGTGGGGGCAGGTGGGTTTCTAATTTCCAAGTCCAGCCTAATAGCTAGAATGCTCAGGCCCTTCTCAAGAAGCCAAACAATCAATTCCACTAATACACACATGGTAAATAAGATAGTTGCTAGAGTGTTGAGTCTGACATATGAATAGTACCCAATTTCTCAGAGAAAATCAATGTGGCTAATAGAAGTAAATTAATATTCTAGAAAAACTGAGTGTACTGTACAAAATGCTGTTCCTATAGTATTAACAAAAATTCTTATTGGCAGAGCGCCTCATGGTAAAATTGCACAACATGTTATGAACCTAATGCAGTCATAGTGTAGCGCAAATAATTAAAATGTAAAAGATATCAAGACTAACAATAAAATCCCCAGAAGTCTCCAATTATCTAAAGTAAAAAAGGGGGTGACAGTGGAAGAATATCATGTAAGGAAAAATATACTGAGAATAATTTACATCTAAAAACTTTTTTTGTACTTAAGAAAATTAACCTTTATTTGAAACGCTAACAGCAAGATATCCATAAAAATACACACATGGAGTCAAAATAAGCAAGAGGAAAATTATTTGGGGGAGTGGGGTGGGGATGAAAAAGAATCCCAAGTCAAATTTAAAGAGAATATCTCTGTATTAACTTTTGGTCGAGAATATGTTTGTATAGTTTCAGAAAACAACTCTGAGACCACCTGGAATCCAGTAACAGAGAGGAATAGACAGAAGTGCTCCAGCCATGAAGACAGAAGAGACAATTCAGAGATGGAAGATGCTGAGGACGCCTCACCATACCAACAGACAGCGGCTGCCTATTGCTGAAGGATACCCACGATCAAACAAGAGATGGTCGGACCTGCATTACCACCATTTGTCCACCAACCAGATCTGAAATATCATGGCTGACATGTACACACAAGGAACTATTTGACATTGAAACTGGGACTCAAAAGAACTGCTGGCCCAGAACGGAACTCACTACAGACTGATTCATTTGCCTCTCAGGATAACCATTAAGGCTTATCGCAGTTTAGGTTTTTATAAGGGTATTTCTTGGATCACATGACCTCACACATCTAGACGAAATAATGAACAACATAGACTGGTGAACAAAGATAGACCCAGAAAAAGAGAAGCAGCGATCAGACTCTCAAACCTCAGAGGGAAAGTAGGGGAGGGTGGGGGTAAAGGGAAGAGATCAACCAAAGGACTTGTGTGCATGCACTATGGACAATAAGGGGGTAGGGGAATATGTAGGGATGGGTTTGGGTTGGGAATGGGGGGATAAGGACAATTATGTGATACCATAATTAATAAAAATCAATTAAAAAAAAAAAAAAAAAAAAAAAAAAAAAAAAAAGAAAGGAACTTGGCTGGCCCTACAATTTGATTGATCTGTCTTTTTGCAAAACTCATACAGTTTCTAAACATGCAATCCTATTCATGCTTTCTCTTCTCAAATTCTGTATTAAGTTAATACTTCCATAAATAATAATTAGATTAAAAATGCATTTTCCCAGATAATTTACCACAATCAATGCCCTCAGAAATTCAAGAGGAAAATCTTACTCTGATTTCTGAGTTATCTTTATTTAACCAAAGTATATTAAAATAACAACTAAGGTTTATATTTCCTTTTTGTTCCTAAGACATTGGAAATAGGCTTTCAGTTCGCCATACAAACACATTATCAACCACTTTACAAATGAACTGTGAAGACAGTTGGATATTAGGATGTAGAGATCTGTTTATGTGGATACATTCTTCCTTTGGGGACTAGCTCAGCCTAACTCTGAGGACCTTCTCCCCCAACTTCTCAGCTTGGTCCCTGTTATTCCTCAACACTTTCTGTCGAATCCACCATTTTTCTTGATGCCTCCTGAATCCAATAAACTACTTCCCCTTGGGTGTCTTTGTTCCTAGTATTCTCAAACTTGGGAGATTGTGCCACTTCCCTATAGCCTACTCAAGCCCTACTGAGCCCACATGAAGGCTCTCTGCTCCGATAGCCTCCTGTCTTTTCTCTATGGTCTTTCCTAATGGCTGGGTGGGTCCTATGTAATGAGGTCATTGGGGGTTGGTGATCTCACCTGGTCTGTAACCTCCTTGAGGCTGTCCAGGTCTTTTACTTCTCTATCTTCCACAATCCCTTTTGCAATGCTAAGCACATAATAGTTGACATTTAAAAATACTTGATGTTGGTTTTTTATGCTATTGAATACATACATATGAGATCATAGAAGGAATACTATTAAGACGTCGCATTTAGAATATTATTTTCAAATAAGGTTCACATACAATATTTCAAGTGCTCCTCATAAGCAGCTTGGGACATTATATAACACTAGAGGCCTGGTGCATGAAATTCATGCATGGGTAGGTCCCTAGGCCTGGCTGGCAATCAGGGCCAATCAGGGTCTTCTGGCCAGGGAATTCCTTCATTCTTTGCTACCTCTGGTGGTCAGCACATGTCATAGTGAGCAATTGGTCTCCCAGTTTAACTCCCATTGGGCAATTTGCATATTAGGTTTTTATATATATACTAGAGGCCCAGTGCACAAAATTCTTGTACTGGCGGGGGGGGGGGGATGGTGTCCCTCAGCCCAGCCTGCACCCTCTCCAATCTGGGACCTCTCTCACAATCCGGGACTGCTGGTTCTTAACCGCTTGCCTGCCTGGCTGCCTGATCACCCCTTAATTGCTCCCCTGCTGGCCTGATTGATGCCTAACTTCTCCCCTGCCTGCCCGGTGGCCCTCAACTGCCCTCCCCTGAAGGTCTGGTTGCCTTCAACTGCCCTCCCCTAAAGGCCTTGTCCCCCCAACTGCCCTTCCCTGCTGGCCATATGTTGTGGCCATCTGTGAGATCATGGGGGCAGCCATTTTGTGACAACATGGGAGTGGCTATCTTGTGATAATTCGAGGGCAAGACACCACCTAGGCTTTTATTAGTATAGACAGATAAACATCTTATACAGAAGACACCAAGAGATAGAAAGGGTGACTCTCCCAAGACCCACAGTGCCGCAGTGGGGAATCAGGGGAACCTTGCCCCCCATCCGTGCCCGTCCTGCCCCCATAGGAATCTTCAATACTCTGTGAAAGATCAGTGCCTGGTTCTTTTAGGGAGAGGAGGTGCTGGAGCTCTTTCTCATCTGTGTTCTTCACCTACTTCCTTGAGCATCTGAGATATAACACAAACTCTAGCTGGTCCCTGAAAGATCTAGGAAAAAAGGGTAGAAAATATTCTCATTGAAATTTTAATCTCTTCAAGGTGAATTAAAAGAAATGAAGATTCCTTTAGGAGACCTAGAAATATTTCCTCTGTTCTCTCAAAATGTATAGGACATGCTTTAGATTTTTAAAACTGTAAACTTTTCCCACAGAAAAATTTACAGTTTTTAACTTAAATTTTTTATTTAAAAAAAATATATATATATTATTGATTTTTTACAGAGAGGAAGAGAGAGGGATAGAGAGTTAGAAACATCAATGAGAGAGAATCATCGATCAGCTGCCTCTTGCACATCCCCTACTGGGGATGAGCCCACAACCAAGGTACATGCCCTTGACCGGAATCGAACCTGGGACCTTCCAGTCTGCAGGCCGACGCTCTATCCACTGAGCCAAACCGGTTCCAGCTTAACTTAAAATTTTTAAAAGTGAAAATTATTTCTTCCAACTTAGACCAAATGGTCAGCAGAGGCCCATTCTTTCTGAGTTATTCCCCAGGGTTTTCAGGTCTCACATTTCCTCTGCAGCCCCTAGACGGAGGGAGTGCTATGGATATCACCCTCATTCAGGACAGCCATTGCATGGAGCCTCGGCCTGCAGCAGTTCTGTGCGTGCAATGATGTCAGGGGATGGAAAGTCACACAATCAGCTTGCAAAGGAGCTGCTGCCTGGGAGAGCTTAGGACCCAGGGGGAACCCTAACAGGAGCAGAAGGGCCACACAGGCTTCCTTTGGGGATCAAGGCAGCTACCCAGCTCTGTGACTGAGCTAGGTGGCTGTCTCCGCTCCTCAGTTACCTTCTCTCTCATAGCCAGTTAGTTCCCCGGTGCAGGAGAATGGGAAAGAGTCACAAACTGTTCTAAATTGCAGATAGGGCAAGCACATCTGTTTAAATTGATTTTTCTGTAAGAACATAAAGGCAGGGAGCAGAAGGTCAGACGCTAATAAGCACAGTTTCACAGGAGAGGGAAAAGGAGAAAAAAGACAAAAAATATATTTTCTTACATGAGGCCATGACTTGAACAATTTTTGCCACCAGGGCCTCCTTACTGATGTACAGCCCAAATAAAACACTGCGTACTGAGCAGTGGCATTTTCCTTCCCTTTGTTTTCATAACCTTATCAGTAGGGCTCTAATTATAATAAAAATACATATTCATTATGGAACATATGGAAAATACTTTTCAAAACTATAAAAAAGTATTCTCAGCACTCAACAATAACTGCTACTTTTATTTTTCATCCAGTCTTTTCTATTTTGTATAAAGTTGGTATTATAATTTTAATTTTATAACCTGCTCTTTTCACTTAGTGTGCTGAGATTTCCCCAAATTAATATTTTTAAAACCACCATACATAAGAACAGCATAATAGTTAACTACACTCTCCCATAATTCACTTCTTCTTTTCCCTATTATTGCATTTTAGGGATAACTAGTAGCATTTTAAAACCTGGAACTCTAAGCCAATATTACCAAATGGTGACTTTTTTTTCCTCGCTGCTTATTCACCTCCAAACTTTACCAGAAGCCCTAAGTCATTGGTTTTCATGGGGCCCATCTTTTCATGGACTCCTTCACTGTTTTAGAGATGACTTGAACTCAGACAAGAAATATGCTATTGGGCCACATTTTGTAAACAATTAGGATATATCATCAGCCATTTGGTGTGACACTGGAGGAAAATATTTAAAGTTGGTACTGTCCTGAAATTGCCACACCAAGTGGTTACCAAACTGTACAGTGGGAGTACCATTATCTGCCATACCCAGTTGTGATAAGAAGTAGCATCAAGCAGAAACCGGTTTGACTCAGTGGACAGAGCGTTGGTCTGCGGACTGAAAGGTTCCAGGTTTGATTCCGGTCAAGGGCATGTACCTTGGTTGTGGGCACATCCCCGGTGTGGGGTGTGCAGGAGGCAGCTGGTCAATGTTTCTCTCTCATGGATGTTTCTAGCTCTCTATCCCTCTCTGTAAAAAATATATTTAAAGAAGAAGAAGAAGAAGAAGAAGAAGAAGAAGAAGAAGAAGAAGAAGAAGAAGAAGGAGAAGAAGAAACATCAATATCCAAAGCACATGGCACAAGTCTGGTTTTGAAATTGGTCACTATCATTCTATTTTCGAATTGTCTTTCTCCAGCATGTTTAACGTGATTTCTAACAGGTACTGCAGACACTTCAGTAGGATGAACTACATTTTACGTGAAATGATCACATTTTCAAAAAAGAAAGGGGAAGATCTTGTCTGAAAAAAAACTGCGAATGAAAAGTTTGTTTTACTAGGTGCCTGCTGCTGAGATTTCCAAGCTACGGGGTAAAAAGTTAAAGCAGTCTGGAAACTAACCCCCTCCTCCTCCTCCTCCCCCTCCCCTTCCACCCCCAGCTCCACTCCCCCCCCCCCGCCCCCCTTCGTGCTTGCTACCATGCCCTCACTGGCAATATAATTCTTGGTGAGGAAGAAAAAATAAATCTGCAGTTGCCTTGAAAAGCATTCATGCAAAATAAAGGCCAGATTCATAAGTAATCTGACTTCTGCATCGCTTTCTAAAACAGTATCCTGTTACTAGCTAAAGCAAACAGAGCGGTTTCAACCCGGGAACTGACAGGCGGTGCAGAGGGCAGGTTGGAAAGATTAAATATTTGTGCAAAGCCCCCTCCCCCCTTCCCCCTTCACAAAGGGCCGCCTTAGTCTGAATAGAAGGAAATGGGAAGCAGAGGAAGGGGATGCGGGAACTGAGAAGAAGCCTTATCTTTCCAAGGAAGGATTGGATTTGGAGGAGGAGGAGGAGAGGGGGGCAGTGGGGGCTGGGGGGTGGAGGAGAGAAACCCTGTGCGGTGTGAGACTCTGGTCACTGCCCGCCCGGCTCCTGCCTTCAGCGCCCAGGCTGCACTTTTGACCTGTGCGGTGGAGTCCGGCCACGCCGGCTCAGGAGAATTCGGAAACACGCTGGCGAGAGCTTTGAAGCTGCCAGGCTGTGATGGCAGAGAGGCCAAGAGAGGTACCCATGGTCTCCCAGCAGCACTGCATTAATTTACAGGGGCTGGAGGAGGGGAGGGCGGCTTGGTGGAAGCCAGCAAAGTGCACTGTGCAAACCCGCAATCCTAAAGCATGGCAGCAGGAGCAAAAGACAAACCATAGAAAAGGGAGATTTTAGGAAATTGTTTAGAAATTGCACTTTTCAAGTCTGCTGACAATCTATCAGAGCCAGCTTCTGCCTCTGAGACATTTTAGTGGCTGCCAGGAACTTCGAATTAAAACTCGAAAAAAAGAGAGAGGAAAAACTCACACAACGGAGCGTTCTGTGCAGACAGTAAGGAGATTGCTGATAAAATGAGAATCTTTAATGAATTTGGATCTTTCTGTGGACTTCGGAGCTCCTCTGAGCCCGCAGCAGAGAACAATACAGGGTCCCCCAATGGGGGGGGGGAGCCCTGGGAGGCCCTTTGAACACAGCTCAAGTGACCCACCTTTGAAGAGGAGGCGGCAGAGGAGAGCGCTGGGGGAAGAACAGCCCGAGTCCCCTGGGCTGCTTAGGGACAGCACTAGGCCAGTGGGTTTTCCCCTCGCTGCACAGAAGCACCATTGGTAGGCTTTAACATGCTGATGCCCAGGCCTGGCTCACTTGTGTTAAGTTGGGCTCCCTGAAGGTGGCGCCCTGACATGGTATTTTTTAACTCTCCAATTGATTCTAATGTCCAGCCAGGGCCAGGAACCCTAAGCAAGAGACTTAAAGGGGCCCCGCTGGAGAAGGCCGACTTTCCATCCAGGAGCCTCAGAACACAGACCTTCATGCTTGAGTGAGTTGTTTCCAGCCCTCATGGCATGGGACTCACCTGGGAGCTTTTAGAAAGTACTTGTTCCTGGTCTCATCCCCTAGGAACCCCTGTTTATTTTATCTACAGTGGCCTCAGCGTTTATCTGAAACCACCCTGAGTCTCTGCTGGGCAGCCAGGGTGAGGTGCTTCAAGAGGAGACAGAGAGAGGAGAGGGGAGAGTGCTAGTGCTGCCCCACTTGGCGAGGTGTGCTGCCTGCAGGCGCTTCCACGCTAATCGCTCCCAGCTGCATGAAATTGAATGCTTGAAGTTAATAACCCAAAATATAAAGTGCCTTCAGCACCACGTATCAGGAAAAGGACCAGACAGGAATGAGAAACATGGAGTTTGGTCCCGGGCTCACTGAGGCTCCCTCTCCCCGGGGCCTGCTTCCTGCATGCTGGTTGAAGGTAGAACCCACCTCAGTTAAAGGCCCATCTCTGCCATAGGGCGAGGAACTTGGGCCCTCTTATCCTTGGTTTGACCTTCAGATAGTAAATAGTGTTAACTCTCGGAGTATGATTGTGAACTCACAGAAAACCCGAGAAGAACTGAGCAACATTTAAGAGAGATGGAGTTACATTTATTACACTTGGGTCCAGAGGAAAATGTCTCCCAAATCCTGGGCCCCAACATGCAGGAATTTCCCCTATTTATATGTTTTTACCTTCTTTGTCTCCCAAATATGGGGTGTTTCCGGCCCCCTTTGCAAGT
The DNA here is from genome assembly GCA_963924515.1 of Vespertilio murinus. Lineage (NCBI taxonomy): Eukaryota > Metazoa > Chordata > Mammalia > Chiroptera > Vespertilionidae > Vespertilio > Vespertilio murinus. The sequence goes on along the minus strand of OZ004704.1, from coordinate 127,982,865 downwards.
TCTTAAAGAGCCCCTATGTTGCTGGGGCCTTGAGACCTCAACCAAAGGCCTGGCCTGGTGCCAGAACTGATAATTTCCTCCGGGGAAGGTTTAATGGCCTCTGTGAAGTGGGAGTAGTCTTATTTTCCTATTATTCTGCAAGCATTTACAGAAGCCAAATAGCAGGGTTAAAATTTCAAATAGCAGTTTTTATGTAAGATGGGTGCCGGCACTAGGTGGTGTTACTCTCACTGGCCTGGCTCTTATTAGGCTGAAGCCAGGACACAAGTTGGACTAACTCCAGAGTTCCTGGGAATAGAACTTAAAATCTCTTACTCCTACTCTTCCGCACTTTCAGAAAGTTCTTTTGAGGCCAAATTTTGAGAAAGTTCTGGAACAGCCCCATGTTGGTCAAGTAGGTGACCACCATCAGGTTGGCTAAGCAGTCATGAAATGTTTTATAATTACTTTCTCGTGTGAGGCTGACTGAAAACCAGCTCTTGGGACTGGGAAAAACATGAATACGAAGACAGCAAGTGAATGAACCAAAATGGTTAAATTAGAAGAAGAAAAAAATCAGGTGAGCACTTCCTCATTTTGGATATTTCAAATGCTCCCATGGCAGGTTCTAGACTTGTTTGGAAGAATCTGAAATGCTTAGTTGGCATAGCTCAGAAACTGCAGAAATTTTCAAAAACTTTCTTGTTTGTGTTTTTCCTATAAGAGCTACCAAATGCACCCTGACAAAGCAACTGAGTTCTCAAATTCCTGGACATCAGTGAATAGGAAGTTTGGGACATGGAGCGCCCTGAAGTTTTGCTATCGCTAATGGCAGAGCAGTATGGATTGTACCCTTAAAGTCAGCCTGCTGCCTGTTGAAGCAAAGAGAAGGGAAAAAATCATCCTCACCCCACCCCCTACAAAGAAAGACATTTTTAAAAAATATATATATATATATATTTTATTGATATTTTACAGAGAGGAAAGGAGAGAGATAGAGAGCTAGAAGTCAATGAGAGAGAAACATCGACCAGCTGCCTCCTGCACACCCCCCACCAGGGATGTGCCCGCAACCAATGTACATGCCCTTGACCGGAATCGAACCCGGGACCTTTCAGTCCACAGACCAATGCTCTTCCACTGAGCCAAACCAGTTTCGGCAGAAAGAAATTCTTAAAACTATCCTGCCACACTAAACATAAAGTTTGAAGCATGGAGAATGGTTTGCCATTGAGCCACCAATGTTCTGTATGCAGCAAATTAATGGAGCATTGCAGAGAATAATAATAATGCTCAGTAAATGCTCATATAGGTTAGAAACATTGCTAAGAACTTCTCATACATAACTAAATTCCCTTAGCAGTCCTATGAAATTAATATTATTCCTATTGCGAAACTGGTTTCAGCAGCTGATCGATGATTCTCTCTCATCAATGTTTCTGATTCTCTATTCCTCTCTCTTCCTCTCTTCAAAACATCAATAAAATATATTTAAAAAAAATTTTTCTTGTTGAATTAAGGACATAAACTTTTCAACTGTATTCCTGGCTTTCTCACTTTTTTACTTTGACACTTTAAAACCCAGAGTTATGGGATATATGTCTGATGTATCCAGTAGATTTCTTATTAATTTCTATATTACTGACCAGCCATATAATATTTTAAATTTCTGGAAAACCCTAAAACTGAGATTTGAAAATGCAAAAGGGAGGAAGAAGAGGAGGAGGAAAGAGACAGTAGTTCTGACAGTCATTGTGTAAGACCAAAAGGAAATATTATAAATAAGTGTCAGGAGCAAGGCTGTCCTAAAATTTTCATAAAGCTCCACAAAGAAGGAACCAATCACATTTATGTGCTTTGCAGAAAAAGCTCAAATGTAGGATCACTTGCTTACCAAGACTTGGAGACACACACACACACACACACACACACACCAGTGCTAAAAGCTGATTAGAATGTGAGTTACATCCTGCATTTGACCATCCTATCTAAATTTTCCCATGAGTTAATAATTTGACCCCTCTTCAAGGTCTTGCTGTGTGTACTGAAACTGTCTGTTAACTCTCCTATGGACTGCTGGGCTTGGTATTTAATCTCCAGCAGGAATTTCAGAAGGTCAAATTCCCATCTGTGAAGAATGCAGTACAGGTAATGAAGCAAGGCAGGCAAGTTCACCCTGGAGGAGCCGGAAATCTTTAAGTGTGGTTGACAAAAGACCTTTAGACTATAGACATTTGGGGCTTAAAGTGGAGTAAAGAGGGAAGAAAATTAGCTCAGGAAGAGACATTCTTAAAGCAGTAGGAAGAAGAAAAACATGATATATAGAGTTGCCAGCTACTGGGACATTTGGTTTCTATTAACTATACAAGCAATGATTTGGGTTGTTATTGTTGATGCTGTATATACATGCGCATTTTTTAATGGGCACCTAGAGCACAGTCAGTAATAAAAACGTATAAAGTGAGTATGTGAAGGAATTAGAGCTAGAACTTATCAGTGTGGAAAAAATAAATCCACATATTTGGAGGTCCCGGGCTCTCTGAAGCCTGTGGTTTCCATGCCTACAGGGAGCACCCCATACAGTGTCAGCTTTCTCATTTCAAAGTAAAAAGCATACTAAAGCCACCATGAGGCGCATAGTTAAATAGTTTCTCTCTGATTTACACATCAATATCTCTCAGACTGTTGATTTAGCCCAATCATCCCTGATAGCACCTTGCAAAGGAAGCCTTCTCCATACTGTCCCCTGCGATGCTGTCAGGGCTGGCCATGGAAGACTGGCTGAGACAACACAGTCCATGCTAAATCTGAGTGCATAGGACATTTCCTTTTACTTTCTCAAATTTCAGTTTTGAAACCTTAACCCCAATATTGTAATGGAAATAGTTCTCTTCTACAGGTTAGTAATAGATTATGTAGTTTATTGGCCATGAATATAATCAGGCCTCTCCTCACAGAAAGGCAACTGGGGAATAAAGATATCTATCAATTAGCACCATCTGTGTCAGCATTTCTGTAGCTGGAGGTCACAGTGTCTAAGCTACATGAACTTTTGAGAATCCTAAGGCAGTGGGAAATTGCTGCAGGAACCAACATATCACTCTTTGAAAGTTTATGAAATAACAGTAATAGGTAGCTTTTACTGAGAACTTACTGTGTCGGACATTTTTCATACATTATTTCTAATTCTTAGACAACTTACCCTATGAATGAATAAAATTGAGTCTTTAGAAACGGGGAAGGGATGGGGGAGAGATTGACAATGTCTCACATACAGTAAGAGGCAAACCCAAAACTTGAATGCATGGATCCAATTGAGTTTGAAGCCTATGTCCATCCTGTGTGCTATGTTGCCTTGTGTAGACAAGGTTGTTTTACATCTGGACAAGGTAAAACAAGGTTGTTTTACATATGAGATAAGATGCCCATTTTTTATTCTGATAGTTGAGTCCTCCCATAGTCTTCCTCTATCTGTTCTCTATCTCAAAGAGTTGATGTAATGTCAAGGGGGACCATCCTTGAAATTGTCCTACAGATGCTTAGCAGATATGGGGCCTACATAACTCATCCTTGGTGAGCTGCTTGCTTGATTTTAGCACCAGAATGTAAGAATGATTTGGAACATGAATTACCATAATGTTTCTCTGGGAAGCAGTCAGGACCTAAAACTTTGGCAACTGCCATTTTACTGGTATGCTTTCCAACTATGAAAAGTGATGCCAGGAGCAGAGGAAATGCCCAGGAATAGCTTCCAACATTCCTGAGTTAGCTGCCCTGAGTATGACCTGCTGCTTTACCCTAAGGTTGACTCTGAAGAAGCTCTCCATCACCTTCTACCTGCTACAGAAAACACCCCACATTTAGGTCTCCCACCAACTCTATTTTTGCAAAGCGCCTTGGTTATCACTTATTCTGAACTAATTTTGCCTAGTTCCATAACCACCACTTGAAATAAATTTAATTATACACTCAATGCTTCCACATATATTTTAATTAGGCTTTAAGGACATCTGCATTTTAAATTATTCCCAAGCCAAACAGAACACTAAAAGGATACTGAGAACAGAGCATGTACATAACTCCTATTGAAGGACAGTGGGTCTCCTCTTAGGGCAAGAGTGATAAGCACATATTTGGTCCTTAGTAGGATTATGTCTTGTGCCATATCATTCATAGCACATGGCTTTGAATAAGTTCTCATCATGGCTTGTTGATTTCTGAGTTGGTACAGAGGGTTGGTGAAAAAGAAAGAAGGGGAGTTCAGCAGTAAAGAAGAGAAGCATAGTCCTAGCCAGTTTGGCTCAGTGGATAGAGGATAGGCCTGTAAACTGAAGGGTCCTGAGTTTGATTCCCATGAAAGCCACATACTTTGATTGCAGGCTCCTCCCATGGTCGGGCTCATGTGGGAGGCAACCAATTGATGTATGTGTTTCTCTCACATCGAAAGTTCTCTCTGTCTTTCCTTCCCTTTTCTGCTCTCTCTAAAAATCAATGGAAAAATATCCTCAGGTAAGGATTTAAAAAAACAAAAAAGATGCCGAAACTGGTTTGGCTCAGTGGATAGAGCATTGGCCTATGGACTCAAAGGTCCCGGGTTTGATTCCGGGCAAGGGCATGTACCTTGGTTGCGGGCACATCCCCAGTAGGGGGTGTGCAAGAGGCAGCTGATCAATAGTTCTCTCTCATCGATGTTTCTAATTCTCTATCCCTCTCTCTTCCTCTCTGTAAAAAATCAATAAAATATATTAAAAACAGAAAAGAATTAGAACTCTGCCCCTTCATGGGAGACCCAGAGGTTTAGACTCATAATTCCACCTAAAGCCCTTTCAGAAACAGACTGTTGAGTGATTAAAATTGAAAGTTGGCTGGCAGATGAAGACAGGCAGAGATGGAGCCTGAGGAACCTGGGGAGGTTTTCTGAGCCCCATGCTGCTAGCAAATTGGCCTTAGAATGCAGTTAGGCCCCTCCATCACACAGCCAAGTTCTATGGAGAAAGACACAAACTGTGGATTGCTTAAAGTTTCAAACAGGACAGCCGAAACAGGTTTGGCTCAGTAGATAGACCGTCGGTCTGCAGACTCAAGGGTCCCAGGTTTGATTCTGGTCAAGGGCATGTACCTTGGTTGTGGGCACATACCCACTAGGGCTGTGCAAGAGGCAGCTGATCGATGATTCTCTCTCATCGATGTTTCTAACTCTCTATCCCTCTTCCTTCCTCTCTATAAAAAATCAATAAAATATATTTTTTTAAAATAGTAAAAAAAGAAAAACAGGATGCTGAAAGCCAAAGGACAGTTTATGACAGTGGTCAGCACCGAAGTACCTCCTGGGAAATCTAGAATTAGCAGACAAAACAGTCAGCCTCAGTCATCCGAATAACAGAATCCAAAAGGAGCTTCCAGGAGGTACTAAATTCTGCTGAGATGAATGACACTTTTCTTTCATCTTTCTTCTTTATTGATTTCTTATTATTTTAGTTTCTCTCTATTGTTTCATAGATCTAATTTTTCCCTACCCTTTTCTTATCCTATTTTTCTTCTTTCTCCTGCTTTCTTTTCCATTGTCCTTTTCTTATTTTTAGTCTATATACTTTCTCCTCTATTTTCCTTGTCATAATTATTTCCTTCTTCATTTCATTTATACCATTTCCTCCATTGATTATTTATTCTTATTTTCTTTATTTCATCTCTGCCCTTTCATATTCCTTTTGCTTTCCCTTTTTTCTCCTTTTTCCCTCTTCTTTTACATTGTTTTCTTCCTAATTACCTCTTATTTTGTGGTTGCTTGTGTTGTTATTGTAGAGGTCTTGTGTATGTTTTTGTGTGTGTGTGTTTATTTTAATTTGTTTGTTGTGTTTTATTTTGTCCTGTTAGTACCCGCCCAACAACTCACATGACATAGTTGGGGGTGAGCCTCACAATTGGGGGCTGAGAGGAAATTCCACCCATGAATGGAACAAGAACATTCAATATCCAATTACAACAGGAGAGCCCAAATAACTCACAGAAGGGACATTCCTAGAGCATCTAGCTCAGGAGATTCAAAAGACTCACTGTTGGGACCAACCAAATACTTATGACATAAGACTACTACACATACACTAGGAGTCATAGTAATTTGCTCTAACATGCAGAAAGAAATACAAAGGGACAGCAAAAATGGGGAGACAAAGAAACAACCTTCAAATAAAAGGAAAGGAGGAAACTCCAGAAAGAAATTGAGGCAAGCAATTTATCAGGTATAGAGTTCAAGCAATGACTATAAGGATGAACAGTGAGCATTTTAATAAACTTAGTGGGAACTACAATAGCATGAAATAAAAAAATATAAACCATAAGTAATAAGCTATTGGAAATTAAGAATAACATATCTGACATCAATAATATACTGGAAGAAAAAAATAGATTAAATTAGGCAGAAGATCAAATCAGAGTGACTTTAAAGAAAACGTAGAAAGTAACATCCAATTAGAGCAGCAAAAATAAAAAAAGAATTAAAAAGCATGAAGATCATTTAAGAGAACTTTAGGACAACATGAAATGTAACAACATCCACATCATAGGAGTATAAGCAGAAGAAAATGAGCAAGAAATAGATAACTTGTTTAAATAAATAATGGCAGAAAACACTTTTAACCTGGTGAAGGAAAAGTCACACAAGTTCAAAAAGCACAGGGTTCCAATGAAGATGAACCCAAAGATACCCCCTCCAGGATACATCATAATCAAAATGAAAAACAGTAAAGACAAAGAAAGAATCTTTAAAGCAGCAAGAGAGAGACAGAAATTTACCCACAAGGGAGCACCATTAGAATGTCAGGTGATTTCTTAACAGAAATATTTAAGGCAAGATTAAAATTATATTAAGCATAATCTCAAATCACAATGACATAAATCTAGAAATAAATTACAATAAAAACACTCAAAAACATTCATACATATGGAGGCTAAATAGCATGTTATTAAACAATGAATGGGTTACCAATGAAAGCAAGGAAGGAAAAAAATACCTTCTTGGAAACAAATGAAAATGAATACACAACAACAATGGGACACAGAAAAATCAGTCCTGAGAGGGAAGTTCATAGCATTACAGACCTACCTCAAGATATAAGAAAAAACTCTAATAAACTATTTAACACTATAACTAACAGAATTATAAAAATAACGATAATAAAGGCCCAGAATAAGTAGAAGGAAGGAAATAATAAAAATCAAAAGGGAAATAAATGACATAGATGCCAAAAAAACAAACAAACAAACAAACAAAAACACAAAAGATCAATGAATCCAAGAACTGGTTCTTTGAAAAGATAAACAGATGTATGAACCTTTAGCCAGACTCATCAAGAAACAAAGAGGACCCAAATAAATTAAATCAGGAATGAAAGAGGCAAAATAACAACTGACCCCACAAATCCTACATAATAAAAGCCTAATATGCTAAGTGCCCGATTGTCCGGTCATCTGCTCAACCAACCAAAGTATAATATGTTAATGATATGCTAAGGCCACTCAACTATTTGCTATGACATTCACTAACCACCAGGGGGCAGTCAGCCAGTCAACCAGTCACTATAATGTGCTCTGACCACCAGGGGGCAGACAATTAACTGATCAACCAGTCACTATGGCATCCACTGACCACCAAGGGGACAGATACTCTGACCAGTAGGCTAGCTTGCTGCTGGGGGTAAGGGGTCCGGGCCATCAAGACTGAGTGAGATGGGTAGGGCATATGCTGGAGCCCTCCTGCAGTCCCTCCCCAGTTGGCCTACTTCCTGCATCCCTCCCCAGACCCAATCATGCACCAGTGGGGTCCCTCTGCTTAGCCTGTACCTTCTCAAAATCCAAAACCCCTCAGGGGATATCTGTGAGCTGGTTTTGGCCTGATCCCACTCAAAGCAGGAGCTGCCCTTGGTGATCAGTGCACTCCCATAGAGGGAGCATCACTGAGCCAAAAGCCAGGCTCATGGCTGACAAGCACAGTAGTGGTGGCAGGAGCCTCTGCCACCTCTGCAGCAGCACTAAGGATGTCCTACTGCCAGCTTAGGCCCTCTCCCCAGCAGTTAGACATCCCCTCACCCCCAAGGACTCCTGGACTGCAAGAGGATGCAGGCCAGGCTGAAGAATGCATAAATTTTGTGCACTGGGTCCCTAGTATACTAAGAAAATAATATGAACAAACATATGCCAATAAGTTGGACAACCTGATCAAAATGGACAAATTCCTAGGAAAATACTAAATTCCAAAACTGAATTAGGAAGAATCAGAAAACCTGAATAGGTCAATAATAATAATAAAACCTGAAATTGAAGCAGTAATATAAAAACTTGCAGAAAAAAAAAAGAAGAAGAAAAAGAAAGAAAGAAGACAAAAACCCTGGTCCAGATGGCTTCACATGGCATTTTGTCAAACATTCGAAGAAGAATTAAAACCATCTTTCTCAAATTATTCCAAAAAATCCCAGAGGAAGGAACACCTACAAACTTGTTTTATGAGACCAACATTACTTTAATCCAAAACCAGATAAAGACACTAAAAAGAAAGAGAATTACAGTGATGAGCATAGTTGCTAAAATCCTCAACAAAATACTGATAAATTTGATCCAGCAATATATTAAAAAGATTATACACCATGACCAAGTGGAATTTATCCCAGTCATGCAAGGCTGGTACAATATTCATATATCAATAAGTGTGATAATATCACATAAACAAAATTAAAAACAAAAAGCATATGATCATATCAAGAGATGCGTAAAAAATATTCAACCAAAATCCAAGACTCATTTTTAATAAAAACTCTCAGCAAAGTGGGAATAGAGGAATCATACCTTGACATAATAAAGGCCATATATGACAAACTTACTCACTGAGAAAAACTAAAAGCATTCTTTCTAAGAACAGGAACAAAATGGGGATGTTTGTTTTCACCACTCCTGTTCAACCATAGTACTGGAAGTTCTAGCCACAACACTCATACAAGAAGAAAAAAATGAAAGACTTCCAAATGGAAAAGGAGGAAATACAACTATCAATATTCACAGATGACATGATATTGTACATAGAAAACCTTAGGACCAGCCAGCGTGGCTCAGTGGTTGAGTGTCAGCCTATGAACCAAGAGGTCACATTTTGATTCCTGGTCAGGTCACATACCCCAGTTGCAAACTCAATCCCCAGTAGGAAGTGTGCAGGAGGCAGCCAATCAATGATTCTCTCTCATCATTGATGTTTCTATTTCTTGCTCCCTTTCCCTTCCTCTCTGAAATCAATGAAAATATATTTTAAAAAAACAAACAAGACTCCACCAAAAAACTACTAGATTTAATAAATGAATTCAGCAATGTAGTGGGATACAAAATTAATACCAAAAAATAGATGGCATTTTTATACACCAATAATGGTATCTCAGAAATAGAAATAAAACAAAATAAAAAAAATCCCATTTATCTTTGCAGAAAAGAAATTAAGATACTTAGGAATAAAACAAGCCAAGGAGGTAAAAAACCTATACTCAGAAAATTACACAATTTTGAAAAAGAGATTATATAATCTACCCCAGGTGATGAATATGCTGTGTTAATAATTGGTAAGATTAACATCATTAAAATGTCTATACTACCCAAAGCAATCTATAGATTCAATGCAATCCCTATTTCACAGAGCTAGAAAAAATATTCCAAAAATTCAAATGGCATCAAAAAAGATTCAGAATAGCCTTAGCAATCTTGAGAAAGAAGAACAAAGTTGGTGGAATCACAATACCATATATCAAGTTTTACTACCAAGCCACTGTAATCAAAACAGCCTGGTACTGGCCCAAGAACAGACATGCAGATCAATGGAACAAAACAGAGGACTCAGAAACCAACCCAACCCATTATGCTCAATACATCTTTGACAAAGGAGGCAAGAGCATACATGGAGTAAAGACAGTCTCTTCAATAATGGTGTTGGGAAAACTGGACAGATATATGCCCAAAAATTGAAACTAGACCACCAACTTACACCATATAGAAAAATAAACTCAAACTGGATAAAATACTTAAATATGAGTAGTGAACCTATAAAAACTCTAGAAGAAAACAGAGGCAGCAAAATATCAGACATCTCACAATGCATAATTTTCAGATACATCACCTGGGGTAGTTGCCGGCAAACTGTGGCTCTTGAGCCACATGCAGCTCTTTGGCCCCTTGAGTGTGGCTCTTCCACAAAATACCATGGCCTGGGCAAGTCTATTTTGAAGTGGCATTAGAAGAAGTTTAAGTTTAAAAAATTTTGCACTCAAAAGAAATTTTAATCCTTGTACTGTTGATATTTAGCTCTGTTGACTAATGTGTTTGCTGACCACTGACCTAGGGCAAGGGAAACAAACAAAAAAATAAGTAAATAAGACTATATAAAAATAAACAAATCAAACTAAAAAACTTCTGAACAGTGAAAGAAACCCACATCAAAGTGAAAAGAGACCCCACTTTATAGGAGAACATATTTGCCAATGATACATCTGATAAGGGGTTAATTTCCAAAATATGTAAAGTACTTAGACAACTCAACACAAGGAAGACAAACAACCCACTTAAAAAATTGTCAGAGGATCTGAATAGTCACTTCTCCAAAGAGGACATACAAATGGCCAAGTTACATTTGAAAAAATGCTCAACATCACTAATCATCAGAGAGATGCAAATTGAAACAACAATGAGATACCACCTCACACCTGTTAGAATGTCTACTATCAATAAATCAACAAACAACAAGTGCTGGTGAGAATGTGGAGTAAAAGAAACTCTAGTACATTGCTGGTGGGAATGCAGACTGGTACAATCACTATGGAAAACAGTGTGGACTTTCCTATGGAACTGCCATTTGACCCAGTGATCCCAGTCTAGGAACATATCCTAAGAAGTCTGAAACACCAATTAGAAAGACTATATTCACTCCAATGTTCACAGCAGCATTATTTACAATAGCTGAGATCTGGGAACTGCCCAAGTACCCATCAGTAATGAATGAATGAAAAAAACCATGATACATTTGCATGATGGAATACTATGCAGCTGTTAGAAAGAAAGATCTCTTACCCTTTGAGACAGTATGAAGGGACTGGAGAGTATTATGCTAAATGAAATAAGCCAGTCAGAGAAAGACAATTATCACATGATCTCACTTAATTATGACATCTAATGAACCAAATAAACTGATGAACAAAAGACTGATATATTTCAGAGAGAGGTGGTGTGTGTGTGAGAGAGGTGGGGGTGGGATTAACCAAAGAACTTATATGTGTAACCCATGGACACAGTGTGGTGAAGACCTGGGGAGGATATGGGAGCAGAGTGGAGGAGAGCCAATAGGGGCAGAAAGGGGGACATATGTAATACTTTCAACAATAAGGATAATTTTTTTAAAAGAATTAGAGCTTTGGCTGATGTGGCTCAATTGGCTGGAGTGTCATCCTATGTACCACAGGGTGGCAGGTTCATGTCTAAGGTTATGGTTTGGGTCCCCAGTTGCATGTAGGAGGCAACTGATCGATGTTTCTTTCTCACATCAATGCTTTCTCTCTCTCTCTCTCTCTCTCTCTCTCTCTCTCTCTCTCTCTCTCTCTCTCTCTTCTTTTCTCTCTTAAAATCAATTTTAAAATATCCTTGGGTGATAATTTTTTTAAAAGATTCAAGATAATTTCCATAATCAGTGTTGTTTACTATTTACTACCAAGGAAAAACACATTTTCAATGAAGAACCCTTTATGAGTAAGCAGGAAAATTATAATGAAAATAATCATTTCAGATTTTCTTTTTCTTTCTTTTCATTTCCTTTATTCTTTTTAAAAAATATATTTTTATTGATTTCAGAGAGGAAGGGAGAAGGAGAGAGAGATAGAAACTTTAATGATAAGAGAAAAACATTGATTGGCTGCCTCCTGCAAACCCCCCATTAGGGATCAAGCCCACAACCTGAGCATGTGCCCTTGACCAGAATCAAACCTGAGATCTTACATTTCGCAGGCCAACACTCTATCCACTGAGCCAAACTGGCTAGGGCTCTTTTAATACCCCCGTCCATGCCACCACCATGCCCTGTGGAAGTAGATACCTTTACCAGACACAATTTATGCTGTAGACAAAATTTTTGTCTGTAGACGAAATTATTAACAAACAGGTACTAGAAGAATTGTTGAAAACCTTTTTAAGATTACTGTCTTTCAAATAACCTACTTCTATTTATTTCTTCCATGGGCTGGCTTAAGTCAAGAATCATGGAATGTGCATATATATCTATGTGTCCTTGTATCTTTCCACTTTCCTCTTCTTTCCTACCTTTTCTACCATCTGAATTTTGGCAACTAGCAGTTATACAGATATTAATTTTCTGAATATTTGCATAAAATAATCCTACAAAACAAGGATAAAGTACTCCATATTTTTTTCCCTTATTAACTATATGGGTTAATAGAATGAACATTGAACTTAAGATGTAGGTCACAGTTAAGTGTGTTCTGAGAGAGGGGAAAACAACAAATATCTCTGTGTCAGACATTTAAGTATGTTGCAGAGGCAGAGCATAGCAGCAAAGACCTTTTTGAAGATGATTTTCATGCTCCACTGCCTGATCTTATGCAGCACTCACAGCACTTGTGAGCCTTTCATACAAAATGCAGAAATTGGTGTCAGTCCTGGTACAGAGTTCCAGTCCATCAACACACATTTATCAGCTGCCCACTGCATGAGAAGAGTATCAGACAGCCCTAGCTTTGAAAGTCTACAATGACAGGTGGTGTCATCCGTCTCATGCTCCTGCTGCATCAAAAACCTCTCCTTCATCTCCAATTATTGAAATCCTAACCAGCCCTTAGAGCAGGAGTGGGCAAACGTTTTTACTCAGGGCCACAATGGGTTCTTAAACTGGACTGGAAGGCCAGAACAAAAGCAAACTGACCATGCTGGCACTCTCATCTTGGGCTGCTGGTGAAGGAGTGGAAGGGAGAGCAAGAGAACCCTCCGCTCTTTCGGCTCCTCGGGCCATATAGAACAGCCTAGCGGGCCGCACTTTGCCCACAGCTGCCTTAGGGTCACGTCAAAGACACCCTCCTTTGTGAAACCTCTTTTGATTACATTCCAGGCCCATCTTCACAAATACAATTCTTCCCCTATTTAAATAATTCAAAGCATTTAGTTCCTACCTCTAGGATGTCACTAATCAGAATCTACTTTGGAGAAGTTATTTTCAGAAGTCAAATTTCCAACCAGATTATAAATTCCTTGAAAGCATCATTATGCTTATCACTGGGCCCTGCACAGAGAATTTGTTAAATGCATTTATTTAAATTATTTAAACTGCATATGGATTAATAAGGTTGCATTCAGGATGTTTCTTGTCCTCCTAAAGTGATTTTTATAGAAGGAATACACACACACACACACATACACACACACACACACACACACACACACACACACACACACACACATACACACTCCTAAGAAGATAAACAGAAATTAAAAGAGGAGTTATGTTGACAGAGTATCAACACCAAAAGCATATGAACTTATAAAACTAGAATTAAAGTTTCACTGTAATCAGATTAGTTTTTCTCATTAATATTTCAGGTTAAAATTGCCATGCAATTACATTTTCCAAGAAGTACAACCACTCAACTAAGAGTATAGGAAACTGAGTTCTAGCATTGGTTTTGCTACTAGCTAGCCATTTGACTCTGGAAGACGCTAAATCTCTCAATCCAAACTTCCATAAAATTGAAAAAAATTTTAAATCATCTTTTTACTTTTCAATTACAATTAAAAAAACAGTATTATATTAGTTTTAGGTGTATATCCCAGTGGTTAACATTATAACACTTACTAAGTGATCATTCCAAAAAATATCATACCCATCTGACACCATGACTAGTTTTTAGAATATACTGTACTTTACACCCCCAAGACTATTATAACTACTAATTTGTACTTCAAAATCCCTTCACCTTTTTCACTCATCTCCCAACTCTGCCCCCCTCCCATCCGGCAACCATCAAAATATTCTCTATATCTATCAGTCTGTTTCTGTTCTGCTTGTTCATTTATTTTTATTTTTAATTCAATTATTGATAGATATGTATTTAATGCTATTTTGTTGTTCATATTTTTATCTTTTTTCCTTCTTTTTCTTTAAGAAAATTTTTTAACATTTCACGTAATAATGGTTTGGTGGTGATGAACTTCTTTAGCTTTTCTCTTGTCTGGGAAGCTCTTTATACGTCCTTTAACTCTAAATGATAGCTTTGCTGGGTAAAGTAATCTTGGTTGTAGGTCCTTGCTTTTCATCACTTTGAGTAGTTCTTGCTACTCTCTTCTGGCCTACAAAATTTCTAGGGAATTTGACTAAATCATCTATATGTTTTTATAATTTTGTAATTTTTTTGAAATAACATTCCATTTGTATCACATCCTCAGGTTAACTTTGAAATCCTTATAAGAATAAGAAAAAGGCAAAGTCAACTCTCTGCTTAGAAAAAAAACATGATTTCTTTCTTTTCCTTTGTTATCTGAGATTTTATCATCTGTTTTTCATATTTCTAATAAGAATTCCAAATCCCTATTTTCTATACCAAAGAGAAATTACACTATTACAGTTGAGGAAACTAGAACTCAGAGAGTTTATTCATGTTAAGTGTCTTGCCCCAAATCACACAACTAGTAAATGTCAAGGCCAAGCTCCAGACCTGCACTTGGTCACTCCAGCCTCAGTCCTCTCCCAGTTTCTCCTGCTGCCCAGCACAGTGAAAGGGAGCTGCAGAGGCAGGAGATGAGTCTACAGGCCTCTCACTAACTAGGTTAGAAGTGGGCTCATGTCACTGAAAGACTGCTAGAATTGTTGGCACTCAAAGGATAAGAGTTAAACTCCAAAGTGGGGAGGTGTCATTCTTTGAGGAATTCTATGAATTTGTATTTGATTTGGAGGAACAGAAGAGAAGAAAGACTAGATCAGTTTCTGACATTAAGTCCTGATAACAAAAACTTGGAAAGGAGAAGGGAGGAACCTCAGTTGTACCTGTGGTCCAGGTATAAAGGTATTCTTTCAGCTTAACAATAACCCACAACCACTGATTCGGTATGGCTCAGGGTTGAGCATCAACCTATGAACCAGGAGGTCATGGCTTAATTTTAGGTCAGGTCACATGCCTGAATTACAGGCTAACTGCCCAGTAGGAGGCATGCAGGAGGCAGCTAAATGATGACTCTGATCATTGATGTTTCTACTCTCTCCCTCTTCCTTCCTCTCTCTGAAATAAATAAAAATAATACTTTAAAAGTATTGTTAGCCCTAGCCAGTTTTCTCAGTGGTTAGAGCATTAGCCCACAGATTGAAGCATCACGGGTTTGATTCTGGTCAAGGGCATGTACCTTGGTTGAAAACTCTCACATCAGTGTTTCTATATCTGTCTCTTCCCCTTCCACTCTCTCTGAAATTTTCTCAAGTGAGGATTAGTAAAATGTATTTATTTTAAAAAATACTTTTAAGTATCCCTTCATTGGCTGCTGTGTCAGCCCACTTGTGTCATGGTAGACAAGTCTCACAGACCTAATGAGAAAATCAGGAAATGGTAAGAACTGAAATGCCATAAAACCCAGGGACCTTCTTCAGCACCTCTTGACTCTGCTCCTGCTATTTCCCAGAGACCAGCCACTATAAAGATTTTTGGCATCTCTTACATGATACCTGCTCTGAATGCTCCATATCTCTAAATACTCAAGAATTGTAGCTTGATAAAGATTCAGAGTGGCAATCTACCTCCTCCTTCTGTCTTTAGGCATGAATGCTCTGTGGTTAAGTATCTCAGCTTCAAATACTAATTATAGATGTCACTGAACATTCTGGAGTCTCCTTTCAAGCAAATTCTTATCCCAGATAAGATTAAGAGCAAACATGCACATAAAGGAGATATAATAATTTTGTTAGTATATTGATAAGGATGTTCTGACTATGAAGTTATCTATTGTCTTGGACCAAGCTATTAGTTTGACATTTTCCAAGGCTTTTCTTTTCCTCAGTTCCATTCTTCTATGTATTCTTTGGCCCATTTGCTGCTACTTTTTCTACAGCTGGGGTAGAAAAAGTCAAGGTGCAGTGCCAAGGCTAATTTGTTTCTTTTCCCAAAATGCTTCATTTCCCGCATTGCCAAAAGCTGGCTCCTAGCTGACTTGCTGAAGTTGATGCCTCAGATAAATTCGCTCTTAAGTTCAAAGTTAGCCAAGGCTCAGCTCCTGGGAGGTCCCTCCCTTACCTGACAGAGCAGGGGAAGTTCCTGCCTTCCCAGGTTCACAATTGCGGGTAAAGTTTTCTGATCATTTACTTACAATTAGACTTAAAACTAACTAGAAACACGTGTGTTGTTTTCAGTCCCACTTCCTGTGGCCTGAAAAAAAAACCTGACAGTTCTTGACAGTCTGAATTTTATCTTTCCACTTTGGGAGCCACACAGCAGAATTATATTCCTTAGTCAAACAAACGAACTACAGAGGCTCCATTATGTTGCTGCTCCAAAACAGGAAGCTGGGGTTAGTGATGGCAAAAGCTGGTTTTACATAATGAGGGATGCTGGGGCTGCACATACCTCCCGTGCATTACACGCAGAACCCAGCAGGGTCTGTTCCTACCAATCCTGGGGCTTTGCTCAGCTTCCACAGCCACACCCTCAGACCTGGATGACCAGGCTCCTTTCCCAGGAGAAGTGCCGGCCCTCACATTTGGCAAAGGGTTTACTTGCAGAGGAATCACGCTGATCTTCCTGTGCTTTGAGAATTGACACATGGAGACTGTTTCTGCATACTCACTCCCCACTTATCCACTCTCTATTGTGTCTCTAGGGTGCTTTGCCTGGGGACCACACGTAGGTGGGCTCAACCACAGAGGGAAAGCCGTGACCTTTTATGAATAGCACCAGAAGAAGAAGAGAGCCTGTCCAAGGGTCCAGATGTGAGTAATCTGTGAACAAGTAGAGGGAAAATGGCACTTATCACCTCCAAGCTCACCCTATCTGGATACAGCCAATACTTCCCTTCTAACTTTGGCTCCAGTGACCACAAAGGGCTTCTAATAGGCCATGGGGAAGTTGACATTTTAAAAAATTGAAGCCGCCAGAGCAACCTAACCTCAGCTTCACCTTGGGTAATGTGGGCTAGGCTGGCGTAAACTGCTGAGAAGGCCTCCTGAGAGCTCTGTGAGGCTCCTTTATGAAGCTTTAAAAACAATCTCAAGTCTTCTGCAAAAGGCCCTCAGGGGCCACCCACCAACTCCGGACATGAGTCATTTTACATGTGTATTATGCACATCCTATAACAATGCCACCCACTGGCTGTAGACCCCAGGGGCTTTCAAAGGGAACTTTCAGGGAAAGAAGCCCAAGTTCAGTTGCTTATTGGAGAATGTGTATCCTTTAGGCCAGGAAGGAAAGAGAGGGAACCTCCTGTGAAATCCTTCCTGGTGACCACCCCAGTTAAACAGTTAGGCACTTGGTGTTCTTAATTCCTACCCCAGATTTCCTAGCCAAAGACCAGTAAACTATAACTGAAGTATGGTAGCAATCATCTCAGGTAGACACTGCTATTTGGGTTCTGTACTTACTTGTTTCCTAAAACAATAGAAAGTTATTTTGATTTTCTGAACTTATGTATGCTACCCCAATACTCCATTGATGATGGTTTGAATGTCCCATTGATTGTGATCTCACTGGTCATTGAAGCACTTGAAGCACATTCCTGGAACCCAGGACAGTTCAATTATACTAAATTGCCTTAGTAGCTACAGATAGTGCATTCCGGTTGACTCACTGATCTCAGAATCTGGACAGCACAATTATTCTAAATTGTCAAGGTGGTCCGACCCAGATAACATGTTTCTGTTGATTCAATGATTCGTGGATACTTTAGATAACTAACTTGTTCAGTTTCACTTCTGTAAAATGCTTTTTGAGGAACAGGTTCCTTATTCCAGACGCACAGATGTAATGGATACCTTTGTAATATTCTGCCAATAGAAGCCAGGCATGGCACGCTGTTTGATGCTACGAGATCTGGAGCGCTTTTGCTCCTTCCTATGTCGCCGGCCTTTAATAAATGACTCCATAATTTGACCTTTTTTGATGGGTCCTTTGTAAGATGAGGGTTACACCACAACATAACCAAGGGGTTCTAGAATTCATATTTACACATGAATTTTCCCACCAAAGGCTAGTAAGGATATAATTTTCTAAGATGAAATTAATGCAAATTTTTATTTTTACCTTTAAAAGAGATCCATATGTTTAAATAGTTAGCAACTCTGGCTGAAAGTCACCAAGAGAAATCAGAAGTCCGTTCTCTCAGCAACTTTTATAGCTGAATGGAACCAGGATGTTAACCATTCCACCAAGCTTAAGCCGCTCAAGCCCTATGCTCAAACAGAAATACATTGTTTAATTTGTTAAAGAGAGAAAGGAAGAAAGAAGAAAATCAAGTAGGAAGACATTTCATATTCCAGAAATGCAAACCTCAAGCTATGAGTGTGGTAGGCAGTTAGTCATACATGAGCAGAGAAAGGACAATGGGCCAGGTATAAAAGGTTACCAGGGCAGAAAGTCCTGAGTGCCTAACAAAGGGCAGTTATAGGGAGGAACCTCAATCCCTAGGGTGACCTTTCTTCCCTTAGCATATCACTCATCATGAAACTGCAGTGTTTATGGGCCAAACATCTCAAACAACAATTGACAGCGGGGTACCTCCGTAGTGTACATTCCCTCCCCTGCTTACAAAAGTGCATGTGTTTCCTGTATTTTGGCAATTCGTCTGGATGGCACTAAAATCCCACCTTTAATCATTTCTAAGGGCAAGAAGGAAAAGATTGAAAGTGTGTTGGGCGTTTTTATTCTTGAAACTGAAAAAGCCTGGGCCACACAAGCAGTTATAAGGAAGTGGGTCAATTTAATGTTGCCGCTTGTTATGCGAGGGAGCCAAAGAGGTCTGCTAGTCTGGGATGCAGCCAGCACTCACCACAGTAAAGACATGAAGACATTTCTTCACAAAAGAAAAATAGATCAGATAATGATTCCCGCAGGAATGACGGCCTATCTCCAGACTCTTGATATTGCAATAAAGAAGCCATTCAAAGACAATTTGCACATGGAAATTAGTGACTACATTGAAAATAGAATGGAGAGAAATCAGCGTGGAAACTTTGTGAAACCTAAACTGCAAGAAGTTGTGACTTGGGTGAATAATTCATGGGAGAAAATCACTGACAATTGAATTGCAAATGCACTGCAAGCAGGCTACCTTGACAAGAAGTATTCATTTAAAGACAGTGCTATTGCTAAACATGAGAGATTTGGTCCACTGATTCTGAAAGAAATAGAGTCACAAGAAATTCACCAGGAAATTCAGGAATTGAATTGTTATGATGATGTTCCAGAAGATGATGACATGATTGTCATTGAATAAATGCGTAAATTCTTGATACTGTAGGATTCACAGTTTGACTGGTTTGTGTTGACAATTACCATACTACCGTACCATATATAGGTAATAAATTTCCTTTATTTTCATTTAACAATAAATGTGTACCGTATTCTTCTTCATGGAAAAATAAGACATCCCCTGAAAATAAGACCTAGCACATATTTGGGAGCAAAAATTAATATAAGACACTGTCTTATTTTTGGGGAAACAGGGTAACTAATGTCTTCCTGCCATGAAGCCAGCCAATCAGTAGAGACCATGACCCTGAAAAGACACACCTGGAAAACTGATAAATATTGAAATCCTTCCCTTGGGACCCCCCCATAAAATCTCTGGTTGGATGCATGTATATATTAAGAAGTTATGTTTTCTTGGTGTAGTGTTCCCTTTATCATTATCAAGTATCAATTTTTCTCTCTTGTTAACTTTGTTATCTTGAAATCTATTTTGTCAAATATAAGTATGACTACACCTGCATTTTTGTGGATGTTATTTGCTTGGAAAATCATTTTCCACTCATTTACTTTGAATCTACCATTGTCTCTGTAGCTTTGACATGTCTCTTGTAGGCAGCATATGGTTGGGTTTTGTTTTTTTATCCACTCTGCTACTCTGCCTCCTTATTGGTGAATTCAGACTATTTTGAGTAATTATTGATGTATGAGGATTTCCTATAGCCATTTTATCTTTTGTTTTTTGATAGCTTTTTGCCTCCATTGGTTCTTTTCCTTTATATTTCTGTTTGTACGTCTTTCCTCTGTTTACTCTTTTTGTGAGCTATATGTCATGATTTGGGTATTTTTGTGTGTGGTTACCATTAGGTTTATAAAATTGCATATATACCATAGTTTTTTCCCTTTTGAGTACATCAGATCTTCATTTTCCTTTGACAGTTTAGACCTTTTCCTCCTCCCCTTTAATTTTTTTTGTCAAAAATTATCCCAGTTTATAATGTAAGGTTTTGGTGATCTTACTCATAGGGTTGTGACCATACTAGTATGTTCTTTCTTTCAGGTAAATTAAGTCCCTTGAGTATTTCCTGCAATTGAAGTGTTCTGGTGATAAAAATCCCACAGCTTTTTTACATCTGGGAACATCTTTATTTCTCTTTCTTATTTAAAGGATAATTTTGCTGGATATACTGTTTTTGGCTGTTAATTTCTCTCTTTTAGATGTTTGAATGTTTGGTTCCACTCTCTTCTGTCTTATAGACTTTCTTCTGGGAATTCAGATGAAATTCTGATGGGGGTTGTTTTGTAGGTCACTTTCTTCTTTTTCCTGGCTGCTTTGAGAATTTGTTCTTTGACATTAATTTTTAACAAAGTTAATTCCACATGCCTTTGAGAGGGCCCCCTTTGGATTGAGGTAATAGGTATTCTGTTTGCTTCTTGGATTCAAGAATCTATTTCTTTCCTTAGATTTGGAAAGTTCTCATCCACTATTTGTTTTGATAGACTTTCCATTTTATGCTTCTTCTCTTCCTACTTCCCAATTCCTATGATTCTACTATTGCTTTTTCTGATTGAGTCAGAGAGGTCTCTTAGAGTTCTTTTATTTTTCTGTATGCTCAGGTCCCTCTCTTCTTCCCTCCATATCATTTCCTAATTTCTATCTTTGACATCACTAATTATTTCCCCATCTGGTTGGTTCTGTTTTCTATACTCAGCAATTTACTCTTCATCTCCTTTATTGCATGCTTCATTTCCAGTATTTCTGGTTGTTTTTGTTTTTTTAACATTTCAATCTTTTTGGTTAAGAACTCAATTTACTCATTGATTTGTTTTCTGGGTGCATTAGGTTGCCTGTCAGTATTTTCACACATTTCATTGAATATTTTCATAACCAAAATTTTGAAATATCTGTCATTTTGTGTGGTTCAGCCTGATTTCTGGATTTTTTAATTTATTTTTCTTTCTGGTCATAATCCTTACTGTGGTTCTTCATGGTGTTTGCTCACCTTTTTTTTTTTTTTTTTTTCATTTATCTCTGAAGAGGTCTTTCTATTATTTTCCAGTAGGTGGCACCAAGTTGCAAGATTTTTATCTTCTTCTGTGATCTCATATCTGTACTATTGAGCAAAAGAAGCCATATGATGTAAAATAGAATGCATACATTATAACTCCATTTATATAAAGTATACAAAAGTCAGGATAATGGTTTAGTTATCATTACTAGATGTCTAGTTACTAGGTGTCATTACTAGAAGGGACCATAAAGGGGCATTCTACTGATTGTTCTGTTTCTGGTTTAATAGATGTGTTGTTTGTGACTATTCATTGAGTTTATGATAGCGGGGAAGCTGAAGGGACTGGGGGACTCTGGAGGCAGGTGTGTGGAGTGGCTGGGGCAGTTTCTTGATTTTTTTTACAGAGAGGAAGAGAGAGGGATAGAGAATTAGAAACATTGATGAGAGAGAAACATCTATCAGCTGCCTCCTGCACACCCCCTACTGGGGAAGTGCCTGCAACCAAAGTACATGCCCTTGACCAGAATCGAACCTGGGACTTTTCAGTCCGCAGGTCGATGCTCTATCCACTGAGCCAAACCGGTTTCAGCTATCTTCAATTTTTAAATTGGAGGCAATGCATTTGAAACTGAGTCAGAGGTTGTTGACTTGTGATGGGTTGAATAGTGTATAACTAGGTGAGCTGATAACTTGATTCTTTGAGTTGCTTTTGCCCTTTAGGAGAAATGGCTGGTTGAAGAATGGGGAATGGCAAGGCTGCAAACTCTGACTCATGTTTGCTGGTATGAATCAAAGGTGGGTGTGGGTTGAGGGATGAGAGCAGCACACCTGAACCAACATTGGAAGCCCATCAAAAAATTGCTTG
This sequence comes from Vespertilio murinus, assembly GCA_963924515.1. Taxonomy (NCBI): domain Eukaryota; kingdom Metazoa; phylum Chordata; class Mammalia; order Chiroptera; family Vespertilionidae; genus Vespertilio; species Vespertilio murinus. The sequence goes on along the minus strand of OZ004704.1, from coordinate 127,960,549 downwards.
CAAAGTATTGTTTTGTCATATCGGGAACCCAAGATTTTCAGCACAGTAAGAGATTAACAGCATGAACTAATAATAAAATATAATAATTATAACAATATACTGTAATAAGTTATATGAATGTTGTTTATTCTCTATATAAGTATCTTTCTCTACACACACTTCTTGTGATGCTAGGAAATGATAAAATGCTTACTTGATGAGATGAAGTGAAGTGAATGAGATATTATTATGTAAACTAGGGGCCCAGTACATAAATTTGTGCAACTTGAAAGGAACTGTGGACCATAAGGCTGCAATGAACACAGGAGCAGGTCTCGGCCCATCCTCTGCACCCTAGCCCAGCCCTTCCTGCTGCAGTCACCTCTCTCCTGACAACCCCACTCCTGCCACTGCAGCCCCCACATGCTGGTGACATGGGCCCCATTTGCACCTACTGATGACGTGGAGCAATTAGGGCCAGCACCGTCAGTGAATGCAAGAATCAGCTGCTGCCCGGATTGCCCTTCAGAAGCAGGAGGAAGTGAAGAAGCCCTCAGGGGTGATCAGGGCCAGCAGCTGCTGCTCACACCCACTGACAGTGCCCAGCAATTGGGGCTGGCATCAGACTCTGGTAGTGGGTACAAGTGGCTGCTCTGGTGCCAGCTGAGGGTATAAGTGAGGACAGCACCAGCACCAGCAGTTTATGCAAGCAGTGGCTTTAGCACTAGTAGCGGTGCTAACAGGGCTGTTGCTGGCAGCAGGTGTGAGCAGGGCCAGGTTTGAGTACTGGGCGGGATCTCAGTGCACGGGAGCAAAGAATTTTCAATAACCACCAGAGGCTTGCTCCAATGACAACAGTTAACCCATCTTGGTCTGGAGCCCCTGCTCACCTACTCCACCATCCCACTGTGGCCTATAACTGCCATGTTCTACACTCTGCTGCCTGCTGTTGATGCCCGCCATCCTCTGGTGGTCATGCATGTGCATCCTCTGGTGGTCAGCACACGTCATAGCTAGCAGTTGTTTGGTTGTTCAGCTGTTCAGTCTATTTGCATATTAGGGTTTTATATATATAGATTAGAGTTTCTTGAATACAAGCACTGTGATACCATGACAGTTAATCATCTGTTAACCAAGTAGGCTATTAAGTGACTGGCTAATGGGAAGTATATGCTGTGTGGAGACACAGCACAAAGAGATGATTCATGTCTGGACAGTACAGCAAGATGGCTCAAGATTGCATCACTCTACTCAGAATTTTGGACTGCTATATTATGGGTTGAATTGTGACTCCCCAAATTCCCATGTTGAAGTCCTACCCCCCAGTACCTCAGAATGTAACCTTATTTGTAAGTAGGGTTGTTGCAGTGTATTAGTTACAATGAGTCATACTGGAGTAGGATGGGCTTCTAGTTCAATATGAGTGGTGTCTTTATATAAAGGGCATATTTGAAGCACACACACACACACACACACACACACACATTCACATACACACACACACACAGAACACCATTGAGTATGATGCTTCTATAACCAATGAATACCAAAGATTGCCAGCACACTACCAGAAGGTAAGAGAGAGAAATGGAACAGAATCTCTCTCACAGCCCTGGAAGGAAACATTGCACTTAAGACTTGATCTCAGACTTCCAGCCTCCAGAGCGGTGAGATAATAAATGTCTGTTGTTTAAGCCACCCAGTTGGTAATGCTTTGCTATGGCAGCCTTAGCAAGCCAAGTTTTAAGATTTCAGTTGCCCATTTCAACTCACAAATTTGCTCTTTTTCCAGCAATGCACAAGAGCATGTTAGCAGCATTTATCATGTCAAGGTCATGTGTATCTGAATATTAAAATTTCAGAAATGTTACTTTACCTTTGAAAACAAACCAAATGTTTTGCCAGTTCCTTCCCCAAAGAGTCTTTGAAGTAAATGATTAAGACTTTAGCAATCACCTAACGACCAATCCCCTCATTTTAAAGATGAAGATGCTGAGGGCCACAGGTGTGAAGTGACTTGTCCAAAGCCAGCTATCTTGTTGGAGACAGAACTGAGAGTCCTGACATCCAACTCCCAAGTCAGAGATTTTTCCACTAGATTTATACTTTATCCTGTGGGAAGTTTATGCAGACATACAAAAATATGTACACTCTTGCTTTGCAATGTGATTATGAGCAAAGTGGCAAGAATCCCACCAATTGCCTAGAGAAACTGTTACTCAGATTGTAAAGATTAAGAAACAAAAGTAACCAAAACTTTTATAGTTCCAGTCTAACATAGTCTAAAGAAGAATGGAAGAGGCCAAAATTGAATTATGTCTCTAAATATTTAGTTAATCCTATAGGCTACTTGCCATTCCTATATGGATTCTAATATGGAACTAAATACATTGGGTACATTTAATTTCAGACTTGTAACAAATCAGTTGTGCCAAATCATACAAGTCCATCTCAACATAATTTTCCCCAGTGGGAGGAAATATAATACAGCGGTAGCCAAAATGTGTGCATTAGTTGAAAACCCCCACATTCCTAACCTAAGTTTTATGCCACTATCATCTATGTCTCCCCCTCTCTCTCCTCCTCCTCCCCAACTCTCTCTGAATTCTTTCCAGGTCTTTGATTCTACCAAGAAAGAAAAGAACCTTTCATTTAAAAACTAGATGATGGTTCAATTGACCTTGAAACCAAGTTCAGTTAATTCATGATTGTGAGTGAACTTGAATAGTAGAGGTAGCTGCTGGAAAAATGCTTTTCATATTGAAGGATAGAAAAACAAGAACACTGGCAAAGTACTTTTCAATCTATACAACCTTGATATGACTCTTAGTCTAGAAAAATTGCATTTTGGATAATACATTCCAACTTCTTAGCACTCTGATAGCAAATGCAAATGGTTCATTTTTGACAGACAAATAACTCTAAAGGCCAATAAGATTCTCAGTAAAAATACTATTCTAATTACAAAGGGAAGGAAGGGCAGCTTTAGAAAACATAATGGATTGGAATATAACTGGCAGGATATGTTTTAAAAGCTATTAATATATTCAATCTATACAGTATCTGCTTAATATTTTAATGATTCATAATGAATTTTATCCAAAATGATTCTTTATTTGACTTTGATCTACTAGCAGTAGAGAATAGCTTGTCAATATTTCACTGATAATTTGGCATTTAATATTTTGCCTTTTTCTTTTTTCTCTGAAACAAAATGGTAGTATATTTATATTAATTAACTCATATTGTAATTATACTAGGTTAAGCTTGTATAAACTATTCAGGTCAACTCACCTAGCAAACACTTTTGCTGCAGTAAGACCAGAGTGATGGACTAAATCTTTAGGGACCTGTTTTTGTCTCTCAGTCATGGACCAAACCAACAGCTGGCCCAGTGCTTAATCCAGAGATCATTTGGGGTAACAGATGCAAAATATGTGTTTATTCAACAAGTAATCACAGATTGTTGTTGTGCATATGTAATAGTTCAATATAGAATGTGTCTATAAATGCATTTTTAGGGATAAAATGTCCATGACTGAATGTTCAGTACTTTCAAACTGAAACTTACCTTTCAAGAGGGGTTTTCTTGGAACAACAAAGGCAAAAGAGATGCCACCTATTGATTGTAGTATCATTTTTTTAGGGCAAAAATCTTAGAACTAGATTTGTGCAGCCTTGGGGGTACATGAGAACAATTCTAAGGAATTCATTTCCAGATTTTCAATGTCCATATGTACCCTTTCCCAAAACTACCAGTACAATACCTGCATTTTCCTGGCTTTCCCTTTCCCTCTCTCCTTTCACAATCACTTTTCTCATAGAATCTTACTGGATGTTCATTGCCCTAAGGGGTGAAAATGCAGTGTATCAAACACAGGATTATGTAAAATATTGGAATAGGTGAGGCTACTTTTCACCAAGGTGCCACGCCCATTCCCTTCCTTCCCATTCATCTCATTAAGATACATGGTTCCAATATATTTTTACTTTTAAGTTTAGTCAATATGAGAATACATAATACATTTATTTTTAAAATATATTTGTATTGACTTCAGAAAGAAAGGGAAAGGGAGAGGAAGAGAGAAATATTTATATGGAAATTTACATATTTTGTAATTACTTATACTAGGGTGAAAATTTTTAGATGCCAATCTAAAAGTGGGCCAACAGGTATGTAACTTTTCAAAATAATTATAAGGAACTAGAACAAAAAGCTTGAAGACTATTGCTCAAGACATGAGCTGATTAGTGGATGCGGCAGAGGGATTGAAGGAAAGAGAGACAAATCATATCAAATGTTGTCCTCAGCACGTAATTTGAGGCCCAAATCAATCACAGGAGAACAAAAGGTTGTAAGAGTTAAATGTGCTTAACTTAAGAATCAGGAGTGAGCCAAAACAGGTGACTACTATTTGAAGCTGAGGGGAGAGGTATATCAAATATGTCTCAGACAATAATCAGAAGTAAAAAGAGTCCATATGTAACCATGTGTTCTGAATTTGACATATCCCCTTACACTCAGAGCAAAACGCATATAGTGGTTTTAAAACCCCATAATAAAATCCAGACTTAGAAACAAATAAATGGGGTGGTTATTCATTCACATAAAAATTTTATACTAGGGTTCTTTCAATTATGGAAGCTAAATGTTAGCCCTAATATTTCTAATACCGGTATTCCTCCTAAGAGCTAAAATAAAAGTTTCAGATTGGTTAGACTAGACCTAAATATGTTAAGTTAAAGTATCCCTGTCTGAAAAAAAATATTTTTTCCACAGTAGGCAGTTTTCACAAGTGTATTGGAAACCACAGTCTAGAAAAAGTAATGAGCACAACTTCATTTTCTTCTTCTCTGATTTGGGGTAAGAAGAAAATAATAACCGATCATCACTCTAAAATTCATTCAAAAGCAAGTTCTCTCAAAATAATATATTAATAAAATGGGGTTTCTTCAAGGAGATTTAGGGTAGGCATTCCCAAAAGGGCAGAGTATACAAAAAAGAACAGAACTGCATGTTACAAGGAATACCCATGAGAACACAACCAACTCTAGGCAAAGTGTGCTGCTCATTTTGGCGCCTTCTCCTTACCCTTCATTGCGTAGCACAGGTCTCCAGGGATCCGGTTTTCTTTATCTTCATATTCTTCTGGACTTCTTGTTGTAATTCTAAAACTAAGCTTAATATTAACCCCCCCCACACACACACACACACAGAGAATATACACTCCATATCAACAGGACCTCTGTATTTCCTACTTCAATTGTGGTGCCTCGACTACCCAACTGTTGAAGTGAGAATTGTGAAATTCATCTAAGATTTCACCTCTCCTTCTGTCTCCTCCATCATCTGTGAATTCCACTTCCTCAGTATCTTTCAAATCAATGCTTCTCTTCTCATTCCCACACCTCTGCCTTGGTTCTCCCCTGAACTCTTGTGATGCCTCATAACTAGTCTCCTCCTCTCTGTTGCCAAAGGAACTTTCTTACAAGCAGACCCAAGAAGGTTCCTCACCTGCTGAGAATCTTCATCTGTGAGATAAAAGCCAAACTTATTTTCCTGACAACAGAAACCACTGCTGAGCAACTCTCCAGCTTTACTTCTTACCTTTCTCATACTTATGTTAGGGTTACAACTATTTCCAAACATTGCAGTCTCACAAGCACTCTTCGTTTTTACCTTGTGCCTTTGTATATTGCTGTTCCCCTGGCTGGAATAGCAGACCTCACTTCTCTAATAGGGCTACCTTTTCTTCACCTCTCCGTCTTCTTCTTGGTCTCATCTAATCAGCAAATCCTGCTCTGTGATCTCTGCTCCTTCTGACTGGATATCTTGTGCCCTTCCCCATCTCCTCTCACAATATGCTGCCTGCTTCAGATCACATGGTATTTAATTGCCCATTGGCCTGTCTGTCTTTCCCACAAGTCTGTGAGCTTCTAAAAGACAGATACAGTGTCTTCTGCTAACTTTGTTCCAAATGTAAAAGGCATTCATGAGAATGTAAAGTAAAGAACATGAAAAGAATAAGAGAAAAAAGATAGGTAGACTCATTTCTATTAAGATGTTTCTGCCTCTTTCATGGGAGAAGTGCTTTTATTTGTCCATTCAGCAATACTTTCTTGAGCTTACACTATCCCAGGCTTCCTGCCAGATTTGGAGAGAATTACCTAGTAATACGTGGGTTCTATCTTCCTGCCCTGCAACTCACACCCAGTGGGAGACCCCAACACCTGAGTAAATGCATAATGGCAATAAAGCAAATTCTAAAAAGGAGTAGACACCATGCAAAGAAAGCAGAGTAAGGAGACTAAGTGGCCAGGTCAGTATGGGGCAGCCTCAGAGAGCTTCCAGAGAAGATGGTACAATGTTATTCTTTATAAAGACAGCAGTAACTAACATTTTCTAGATGCTCACAGTATGCAGTTTCTACTCTAAGTGTCCACATGTAGAATTCCACTTACTCTGAAGTAGTATATTCACTATAGACTACTAGTCTCTTCTGCAGTAACAAGTAATTCCCAAATTTCAGTGGCTTAATATAATAAAACAACACAAAACCTGCTGAATGCCCGGGCAACACATCACAGCTCCTGTCCCCCATGTGGTGACTCAGCAATCCGGTGTGCTCTTATGACCTCAGTAGCTCTTTAGCAGGGGTGGGGGAACTTTTTTCTACCAAGGATATTTGTAACATCATTTGTGGGCCATGCAAAATTATCAACTTTAAAAATTAGCCTATTATATTTGGTCAAGCATTTAATTAACTCACCTCCTTCCCCCTGCCGAAACCGGTTCGGGTTCGATTCCGGTCAAGGGCATGTACATTGGTTGTGGGCACATCCCCGGTGAGGGGTGTGCAAGAGGCAGCTGGTTGATGTTTCTCTCTCATCGACTTTTCTAGCTCTCTATCTCTCTCCCTTCCTCTCTGTAAAATATCAATAAAATATATATATTTAAAATAATTAACTCACCCCTAATGCCTTGGAAGAGCCAGACCAGATGATTTTATGGGCCTTATATACCTGTGGGCTGGACATTCCCTGCTTTTGCCTTAGTGGCTGCAGCCAGAGAACAGAGGAGCAGAGTGAATTGGAAAGTAGCTCTTCCCTTGTCACTTGTACTCCATCTCCTAGTCTAGAGCTAGTCACATGGCCCTGCCTAACCCTAAGTGGGCTAAGAGATGAAGGTTTCTATGAGTTCTGGAAGAAGGAATAGAAAATGGATTTAGGTCAGCATCATAGCTTTATCTCTATCAAACATAGATATAACTAGAGGTCCGGTGCACAAAATTCGTGCACTGGTGGGGAGGGGGGTCCCTCAGCCAAGCCTGCCCCCTCTCACAGACTGAGAGCCCTCAGGAGATGTCCTACTGATGGGGAGTGAGCCTAAGCTGCAGTTTGGCCTTCCTCTGTGGGAGGTAACTGGACTGATTTGAGGAAGGCAACCCCCACCCCCATCACCCTGCTGTTGCTGCCACTGTCACAGTTGCCAAGGTGTTATCATTAACATGGACTCCAGTCCCTTCACCATGAAAAAATGACAACTTTCTTTAGGCACTTTCAAAATTTGTCTTTCATAGGATATGACATTTCTTTCCTTATTTTTTATTTTCATCTGAGGATATGTTTCCATTGATTTTTAGAGAGCTTGGAAAAGAGAGGGAAAGACAGAGAGAAACATCAATGTGAGAGGGACACTTCGATTGGTTGCCTCCTGCATGAGCCCTGACCTGGGCCCTGGCCAGGGAGGAGCCTGCAACCTAGGTACATGCCCTTGATCAGAATTGAACCCAGACTCTGAAATTGGCAGGCCAAGGCTCTATCCACTGAGCCAAACCAGCTAGGGCAGGATATTAAATTTCTTAGCCCCTCCAGCAGCAGACCTTAGTTTTTCCTCCAGGAGTAAGGTGGAAAAACCCTAGAGCACCATCATGCATTCTTATTACTCAAGTTACCAAGAACACTGTGAGAGGCAACTTACAGGAAGCTTAGCCAATGAGCCTTCAGAAAAGGTGTTTTCGTCCTAACCTATTTGGCTCAGTGGATAGCGCATCAGCCTGCAGACTGAAGGGTCCCAGCTTCGATTTCGGTCATCTGCATGTACCTTGGTTGTGGGCACATCCCCAGTAGGGGGTGTGCAGGAGGCAGCTGATCAATGTTTCTCTCTCATCAATGTTTCTAGCTCTCTATCCCTCTCCCTTCCTCTCTGTGAAAACTAAATAAAATATATTTTTAAAAGAAAAGAAAAGATGTTTCCTCAGCAGCTCATGCACAGAGGACCCCCTGCATTGTGTCTGCAGGGTTTTTGGTCCACTGGGCTGGGGGCATGCCCCCAGTCACACTGCTGGGGGGCTGCCGGGAGTATGCCTCCAGCCCAGCGGCCCCGCTTTCTGTCTGCTCTGCCGGGTGTGTGTACCAAGCCACACAGCGGATCTGAGTAGCACCAACCCCCAGCCCCACCCCAGAGTTTGTCCACTTGGCATGTCCCAAGCCACTCTGCAGTGGCTCAGAGCTCAGCCCCAGCCCAGCACCCTCTGGGCTTCTGTCTGTGGGGCCGGGGCATGCCCCAAGCCACTCAAGAGCAGCTCAGAGCCTGCCAGGCCCAGTAGCCCAGCATTCTGTCTGCAGCCCTTCCTCCCTCTGAGGCCTGGGAGTGGGGTGCTGGCGTCTCGCCCTGGCACTATGGGAGCCACCATCTTTGTAGTGGAGTGATGGTTAATTTGCATATTATTCTTTTATTAGATAGAATTATTAATCCCCAAATTCAGATGAAGGCAGTGGGCACAAAGAGGTTAAGTAACTTGCCCAAGATCATATGTTTACTGATAAGCTGAAAATCAAACACAGTATTTCTGAGTAGAACCATCATTTCTAATTATTATAATGTAATAGTTTTGTGCCTTTGCAGTGTGTGTGTGTGTGTGTGTGTGTGTGAGAGAGAGAGAGAGAGAGAGAGAGAGAGAGAGAGAGAGAGAGAACCAGTTTGTTGGGGTAAGAAAGTTAATGCATGGGTTTTTCCAGTGACCCTCATATACTAGTAGTGCACATAGGCAACCATCCATGCATGCAGGTTGACCTTGATCTGGAAATATTCAAGGGTTCCCTACTCCCAGTCATAAACTCTCCCCTTCAAATGAATGGCTCAGGTTCAATTTGAACCAACTCCCCTTCTAGCAGGTACACTCAGGACCCTGTTAGGGGAAGGAGATAGGCCCATTGGAGCCCACTTTCCTTTCAGAGATCTCTCTCTCTTAAAAAGTGGGGAATATGCCCAGTCAGCATGGTTCAGTGATTGAGCATCAACCTATGAACCAGTAAGTAGTGGTTCAATTCCAAGTCGGGGTACATGCCTGGGTTGTGAGCTTGGTTCCCAGTAGGGGACATGCAGGAGGCAGACAATCAAGGATTCTCTCTCATCATTAGTGTTTTTGCCTCTTTCTTCTCCCTTCCTCTCTGAAATCAATAAAAAAAATATTTTTTAAGTAGGAAAAGTAGGTGGGACATGCTCTCAAAGTCCACCACCCTCCCACCTTCCAACTTAAGGATTAGTGAAAATTACCTGAGAAGGTCACAGGGCCAATAAGAAAGATGTGTTTCCTATCAACACTCAAATTTCTGGGTGCTCAGCATGGCCAATGTGCCAGGAAGTGAGGTTATACATGAGGCCATCTGGAGCACCAATGGCAGAGCAACACAGATATTAAAGGAATAAAATTCTCATTCTCCTTAGAACAGGATGTGAGGCTTGGAAGCCATGCTCTCCTGAACAATTTCCTCCAGGGCTAGCCATTGGGTTCTATGTGTGAGTCACCTTGATCCACACTGACCTGCTCCAAAGTGTCCTCAGGAATGGAAATACCCATTTTCTCTGAGTGTATTCTCCCTGTGGGGCACTGTCCTCTCTACATCACAGGCTCTTCATTAGAGAGAATGAAATGAATGCTTCTAAAATCTGGAGATACAAGATGGCAGTCACATAGAGAAATCAATTCCTGGGTTTTTTTAAAGAACTGTTAATGTTTGAGAAACTACAAAGTCTCTTGACAGGACAGAGGATGTCATATGTTCTGTGTCTTGCCTATGGAACTCATGGTCAAGGACACTTGGTTTTTTTCTTCCCACCAGGGATTAAACGTCCAAAGGGAAAATGGAAGCAGCAGGAAGAGAAGGAAATTACATATTCATGCTCTATTAGTGGATAAATATTTCAAGTTAGGGTCAAAATCCGGTGACATATCTCAGAATATAAGATTTTATCTACTTAAACTGTAGGTCTAGGAAAGGGGAGTTTGGGAAATTCCCTTGAACCAGTATTGGGAGGAAAGAATAAGTGGGAAGCAGGAAACACTTCTAATTTTTTTAAAAATATATTTTATTGGTTTTTCACAGGGAGGAAGGGAGAGGGATAGAAAGCCAGAAACATCGATGAGAGAGAAACATTGACTAGCTGCCTCCTGCACAACCCGCACCGGGGATGTGCCCGCAACCAGTGTACATGCCCTTGACCAGAATCGAACCTGGGACCTTTCAGTCTGCAGACCGACGCTCTATCCACTGAGCCAAACTGGTTTCGGCAACACTTCTAATTTATGTGTTCAAGAGCACTCTTGCTAATCTGAAATAATAAATGATGTAGTAGATCTTTAATGTATGCCTCTGCCTTGGCAAACCCTCTCCATGTCTATGTATCTGGATGCCACCTCTTCCTGTTATAAGCTGTGTTTTACATTGTTTTACAAAAGGGGTGCTGATTTTTAAGACATAAATAATATAATATAGAGAATATAACTGAAGATTTTTGGTCACACACTTCAGACTCACCTCTCCTTTAACCAGATGCAAATTATATTGCTAAGAGCATGCCAGTGCTGTCAGAAATATTGGTGTGCACATGTGCACAGTAAGAGTGCTTTTTGAAAACTATCATTGGAAGAGTGATGTCAGAGGAATGGTGGCATGAGAGGGCACCTTGTGCTCTTCCCCTGAAATTTCAACGAATTAACCAATTATAATTCAACAAAGAAATCCCTGCTCAACACAGATACATGCATGAGAGACCTTGTATTGAAACATCTAAAGGTGAGCAATTGGGAATAAATGGGGAGATGAGAAGGGAGGAAAGTGCAGACAGCCCACAGATGCAGCTCTGCAGCCCAGAGCTTGTGACTTAGCCAGCAAACAGCAAGAGAATGAATGATAAGTGATTCAGCGGAAGCCTGACAGGGCACAGGATTTTGCTGTGTGGCTCTCCACTGTCCATCGCGATGGTGGTGTTTCAAAGAAATGGAACCACAGAGCCATGCTGCCACTTGGATTCCCAAAACCTGCCTCCTGTTGCTCTTGGAGTTGGGTCCAGAAACATATTATCTGTAAACCAAGAGCTGTTACAGTAGGACCACTGTTTCCAACTATGGCTGATCCGCAGGAGGGGTGCTTGGGGCAGGACTCCGTGGAGGTCAGGGTCACCATTATAGTAAGGGCAAAACAAACCCAACCTCCAAGCAGTCCCCCTATATTGTGTAAGTAAAGCCTGAGGTTCCAGATAGGGAGATCACAGGTAAAAATATTGCCATTTGGCGCCACCTATTGGAAAATAGTAGAAAGGCCTCTTTAGAGATCTTGAAAAGGAGGACAGCAAACAACATGATGAACACAGTAACCAGGAAGACTTGAAAGAAAAGAAAATATCCCCAGAAAACAAGATGGACCACATGGAAATATGTGATATAAATGACAGAGATTTCAAGATTGCAGTTCTGAAAATACTCAATGAGATGTGAGAAAATACTGACAGGCAACTCAGCACACTCAAAACAAATCAATGACCAAATTGAGCACTTTACCAAAGAGATTGAAACTTCAAAAAAGAACTAACCAGAAATACTGGAAATAAGCATGCAATACAGGAGATTAAAAGTAAACTGCTGAGTATAGAAAACAGAACCAACCAGATGGGGAAGTCAGATGGGAATTAGTGAAGTCAAAGATAAGAATCAGGAAATGATGTGAAGGGAAGAAGAGAGAGACCTGAGCATACAGAAAAATGAAAGAATTCTAAGAGACCTCTCTGATTTAATCAGAAAAAGCAATAGTATAATTATGGTCATGCAGAGGAAGAAGAGAGGAAGCATGAATTGGAGAATTTATTAAAACAAATAGTAGATGAGAACTTTCCCAACCTATGGAAAGAGCTAGATCCTCAAATCCAAAAAGCAAACAAAATGCCTTTTACCTCAATCCAAAGAGGCCCTCTTCAGGTCACCTCGTATTGATCTGTCAAAAATTAACAACAAAAAAAAAATCCTCAAAGCAGTCAGGGGGGGGGGGGGAAAGTGGCCTACAAAAGAAACCCCATCAGAAGTTCATCTGACTTCTCAAAAGAAACAATACAAAACAGAAGAGAGTGGAACCAAATATTCAAATGTCTGAAACAGAAATTGCCAGCCACAAACAATATATCCAGCAAAATTATTCTTTAAATATGAAGGAGAAATAAAGATTTTTCCAGACATAAAAAAGTTGATGGATTTTATCACCAGAAGACCTCCATTGCAGGAATACTCAAGGGACTTATTCTACCTGAAAGAAAGAACATACTAGTAGGGTCACAACACTATGAGTAAGATCACAAAAACCTTGCAGCATAAACAGGGATAATTTTGACAATAAAAATTAAAAGGGAGGAGGAAAAGATCTGAACTGTCAAAGGAAAATGAAGATCTGATGCATTCAAAAGGGAAAAAACTATGGTATATATGCAACTTTATTTTTTATAAACCTAATGGTAACCACACACAAAAATAACCAAATTATAACATATAGCTCACAAAAAAAGGAAACAGAGGAAAGATGTATAGAATACCACCAAACAAAAATAACAGACAGAAATATAAATGAAAAGAACCAATGGAGGCACAGAGCTACCAGAAAACAAAAGATAAAATGGTTATAGGAAATCCTCATACATCAATAATTACCCTAAGTGGTATGAATTCACCAATAAGGTGGCAGAGTAGCAGAGTGGATTAAAAAAAATCCAACCATATGTTGTCTACAAGAGACACATCAAAGCTACAGAGACAAAGGTAGAATCAAAGTAAAAGGATGGAAAATGATACTTCAAGCAAATAACACCCACAAAAATGCAGGTGTAACCATATCTGACAAAATAGATTTCAAGATAACAAAGTTAACAAGAGAGAAAAATTGATTATGATAAAGGGAATACTACACCAAGAAAGTATAACTTCTTAAAATATACATGCACCCAACCAAGAAGCACTGAAATATAAAAATAGCTACTCTCAAAACTAAAGGGAGAAACATATCAAAACACAATCATAGTTGTGGACCTTACTACTCTATTGACAGGTCTAGACAGATCAACCAAATAGAAAATCAATAAAGAAATATCAGTCTAGCTGAAACTGGTTTGGCTCAGGGGATAGAGCGTCAGCCTGCAGACTCAAAGGTCCCAGGTTCAATTCTGTCAAGGGCATGTACCTTGGTTGTGGGCACATCCCCAGTAGAGGTTGTGCAAGTGGCAGCTGATCAATGTTTCTCTCTCATCGATGGTTCTAATTCTCTATCCCTCTCTCTTCCTCTCTGTAAAAAAAAAATCAATGAAATATATTTTTTAAAGAAATATCATTCTTAATTGAAACACTAGACCAAATGCACATAATTGACATTTACATAACATGTCATCCCAGAACATCAGATTATATATTCTTCTCCAGCACACATGGGACAATCTCAAAGATAGACCATATGTTGGGTCACAAAACTAGCGTTAACAAATACAAGAAGATTCAAATTGTAACAAGCATATTTTCTGACCATGATGCCTTGGAATTATAAATCAACTGCCAAAAGTAAGTAAAGAAGTCCACAAATATTTGGAGATTAAACAACATCCACTAAAAACTGGTGAGGTCAAAAAAGAAATAAAAGATAAGATCAAGTTTCATATTTTATGGACAAAGAACATGAAAAGATGTACAGAGACAAATGAGAATGACAATACAATATATCCAAACCTCTGGTGAAAGTGGTAATAAGAGGGAAGTTTATATCAAAACCTCTAATGAAAGTGGTAATAAGAGGGAAGTTTATATCATTGCAGGCCCATCTCAAGAAATGAGAGAAATCACAAGTACACAATCTAACATCACATTTTAAAGTAATACAAAAAGGAGAACAAAAGCAATCTAAAGTCAGCAGAAGAAAGGAAATAATAAAAATTAGAGCTGAATTAAATAAAATAGAGAACAAAAATATTTTATGGAAAAAAATTAATAAAACAAAGAGCTGGTTCTTTGAAAATATTAATAAAATTGAGAAACCCCCTAACTAGCTAACAGAGCAATCAGGCAAGAGAAAGAAATAAAAGGCATCCACATAAGAAAAGATGAAATCAAACTGTCACTTTTTGTGAATGCCATGATTCTGTATATAGAAAACCCTAAAGAATCCACCAAAAAAACTATTAGAAATAATTTGCAAATACAGTTAAGTTTCAAGATAAAAATATCAATATGTAGATATCCATTGCCTTCCTGTATACTAACAATAACATTTTAGGAAAATATATGTCCAAAACAATTCCTTTTGCAATTTCAGCCAAAAGAATTAAAGTACCTAGGAATAAAAGTAACAAAGAACATGAAAAACCTATGCACTGAAAATTACAAAGCATTGAAAAAGACACAACAAAATGGAAAAACACTCCCTGTTCATGGGTTGGAAGAAGCAACATAATTAAAATGACCATATTACCTAAAGCAATATACAATTTAATGCAATCCCCATAAAAATCCAAATACTTTTTTTAAAAATAGAATGAGAAATCATCAAGTTTATATGGAACCACAAAAGACCCCAAATAGGCAAAGCAATCCTGAGAAAAAAAGAAAAAATACGGAATTATCATGTTACCTGACTTCAAATTATACTACAGAGCTGCAATAATCAAAACAGCATGTTATTGGCAGAGAAACAGACACACAGATCAGTGGCACAGAATGGAGAGCCCTGCTATAAAACCACATGTATATGGACAGATAATATTCAATAAAGGAGCCAGAAATGCACAATGGAGTAAAGATAATCTCTTCAATGAATGGCGCTAGGAAAACTGAAAAGTCACATGCAAAAGAATAAAACTGGATTACTGTTTGTCCCATGTACAAAAATTAATTCAAAATTGGCCAAAGACCTAAATATACAACCCAAAACAATACATTACATAGGGGAAAATATAAGTACCAAACTTATGGACCTGGTTGTAAAGAACATTTTATGAACTAGACCTCGAAGGCAAGGGAAGTAAAGGCAAAAGTAAATGAATGGGACTAATATCAAACTAAAAAGCTTCTGCACAGCAAAAGAAACTGATAACAAAACAAAGAGGCAACCAACCAGATAGAAGATATATTTTCAAAAAGTAGCTCTGACTAAGGTTTAATTTCCGAGATATCTAAAGAACTCATAAAACTTAACACCAAACAAACAAATAACCCAATAAAAAGTGGGCAGAGGACCTGAAAATACACCTCTCCCAAGAAGACTTATGAGCAGCCAATCCTATATATGCTTAATATACTAAGTGTCCAGTTGTCCATTCAAACAATCAAAGGGTAATCTACACTAATAAAAGAGAAACATGCAAATTACCATCAGTATGCTACACCCAACAGCCAATTAGAGTGAGTATGCAAATTAACATGAAAAGATGGCAAAATAGCCACTCCAGGCCTGTGGGAGTCAGAGAAGTTGGGCACCAGTTCCTGAGGCTGGCTGCAGCCAGGGAGACCAAGAAGCTGCCTGCTCTGGGATCCCAGTCTGCAACCAGCAGAAGAAATCTCATGTCCGCCTGCCCCATGTCCTGGGAGTGTCGAAGGAAAACAGGCCCCAGTGTCTGAGGCTGGGTGCAGCGGGGAGAGGAAGAGGCCGCCTGCCCCGTGATCCCAGGCTGCAGCCAACCAGAGAAGCCACCCACCTGCAGTCCAGGCACCAGCCCCTGTGGTTGGCTACAGACTGGTAGATGGAGAAGCTGCCCACCCCAGGGTTCCAGGTGCTAGCACTTGCAGCTGCAGCCCAGGTGAAGCCACCTGCCCACCATCCCCTGCAGCTGCAGCTGACGTGGGTACCTATGGCTGACCAGAGGGAGGGAATCCTGGATCCCGGGTGACTGTGGTTGGCTGGAGGAGGGAATCCTGGGTCCCAGATGCAGAGGTGGTTAGGGGCAATCAAGCCAGCAGGGGAGCAGTTAGGGACAATCAGGCTGTCAGGCAGAAGCAGTTATGGGCAATCAGGCAGGCAGGCGAGTGGTTAGGAGCCAGCAGTTCTAGATTGTGAGAGGGATGTCCGACTGCTGGTTATCCCATAAGGGGTCCCAGATTGGAGAGGGTGCAGGCCAGGCTGAAGGATACCATAACCGCCCCCCTCCCCATGTTTTAAAAATATTTTAGTTCAAAAGTAAACTCAAAGTTTGTTTCATTGTATCACATGTTGAACCAACATTTAGGAGAGTCCCCTTCATTTAAGATCTTGTACAACTGACCATATTATAAAAGCAAATTTTCACCAAAGGTAAGTATCCCTTTTCTCTTTTAGATTTTCCTTCTATAGAGTGTTTTCAAAAGTGAACACGCTGTCTGAAACTGCCTTGCTTGGTACCCAGAACACCAAAGCAAATCTAAGCATGACAGAACAGAACCAACCAGAGGTCACTGAGGCAGCATTGCCCAGCTTGTAGCCATGAACTCTCAGGAGGCGAGCTAGATACTTGCACAAAACCCAAACCTCGTGGTATCAATGGCATGAATGTCAAATCAGGGTTATTTAGTCATGTACCAAATATTTAAACAGAAGGACTAGGCCCATAGGCCACCTAATACTAAGGTTAATAGTGGAGACAGAACTTAAGTAGGGATGTGGCACTGTGCTCATTTTCAACATAAAATTTAAAAGTGGGTTACTATGAAGAGGAGTGAGTAAGGACTTGCCCAGTGATGAAAAAGCACTTTCCCCCAGCCCATCACTGTCTTAAGTAATTTATTTGGATTAAGACAGGCTGTCTCCAGAAAGTTCTTAATAAATTAAAAAGAAGCTACTTGGATAGATGAATGCATTATGCCATCATCATCTAATATCACTTAAGGTAGATTGTTCATTCAATAAATGGTGTCTGAAATTTTACCATTGGAAATTCTACCATGCCAGGCACTGGAAAGGGTAGATGGGATGTGACCAAACATGTAAGACTCTATTATCAAGAAAATCAAATGACAGAACCTGTATCAAGGTACATGTGATGCTTTGAGCACCTTCCTGGTGTTATTTGTTCTGATAGAGGTGAAGAGCCTGATTCCAGAGCCAGACTACCTGGTTGAATTCAGGCTTCACCACTACTAACTGTGTCTTTTGGAAAATAAAACAGTGATAATTAAGAGTATTTCCTCATAGGTTAGTTGTAGAAGTTAAATAAGATAACATACCAGTTTATATATAGAACTTTTACTACTAGAATGTATTTTACACAGTCCAGGAGCCACATAAATTGACTTATAATGTTCTTTGACAGTTTCACTAAATTAATAACAACCAAATACAACCAACAGGAAAAATGTTACAAAAGTCTATACAGCAGAGTAGTGAAGTCTGGGATTGGACACATAGTTGTGTGAACTCAGGCAAGTTCCTTAAACTGTCCAAGGTTTAGTTTGCCAACCTGTAAAATGGGAAGAATCATATCTATCTTGTGATGGATATAAAAAGAGGCAATTTATGTAAATGCTTGGTAGGTAGTATTATAGTGCAAATCTCAACTGAGTTGTCATTTTTAATCAAAAGAAGACATTCTGGCTGACTCATAATGTCCACGAGGTGGTGCTAGAAAACAATGCCTAACAATGAAATACTTCTTTTCAGAGATCAGGAGGTTTTTGTTTGTTCTGTTTTGATTCCAACTACATGGAATTTTAGCTACTCTTGAAGTTCCCACACTTTTCTGCCCCACTCTGCTTCCCAAGTAAGAGTTTTAACCAGCCAACAAACCATTATTGAGTGTATACTATGTACTAGGTGCTGGAGATTTAACAAAATGAATGAGGCACAGTATCCATCCTGATCATGAATTCCACTTTGAACGCATTGGTTTGAGATTTCTGTAGTGCTTCTGGGTGGAGTTGTCCAACAAGCAATTGGGTATTCAGACTGAAGCTCAGACTGTAGCATCAAAATGTAGATTTTTGGAGGGAGATATCACACCTGGTTCATGGTTCATCATGAGATTGGAACTCGTGACCCAGGACTGAGGTAAAGTCAGATAAGCTGAGTGGGAACAGAATGCTATGAAACATGGGGATGACAGCAAGAAGAGAGACACTTGGGGACCTGTAGTTAGAAGCAGGACAGGGTTATGTCAAGAAAGCCAAATGCATAAAGGGACAAAGTAAAGAGTGCCACCGGGAAGACAGAAAAAATGCTCATTGAATTTGAAACAAAGAAAAACCACAACAGTTGCTTGGAGACCGAAAGGAAGATGTGCTAGTTGAGACATAGGCTGTTTCTTAAAGAGTGTGTGCATAGAGGGAGAAGAAGGAGTCAGTAGCGAGGGGTAGACTGATGATAAACACAAGCGAGAAAGATTGACACACGCACACTCACTCCCTTCACTACATCTCAAACAAGCTTTATGCTATTTGACAATTTCCTGTACCCCGTCATCCTCAGATTTTCTGTTCATAAAAGTATACAGCATAAAAGGGTGAACTAGCAAAGGTCTTTCCTAGCACTAAAAAATTTCATTCCCCGATTTCAAATTTTCAGCTATCTGAACAGCACAAGGAAGTACTATATACATTAAGTGTGTTTAAATAACTTTCTTTGAAATGGAAGCCAACCTTACAATCTTATATCACCAAATAAATGCAGCCCATTCAAAATAGTCATTTGCTAGTGTGTGAGTGATTAGGTAAATACCATGTTTCTCCCTTCTGCACGTGAATTAGTGGCTCCCTAGCTTCACCATCCACCTGTCACTCTACAGTCCAGTCCTCAGATGGAGCCTGGCAATATTTCCATTCTTGAAAATTGGACCATGTGGTTCTGGTACAGTCCTGTTCTAAACACACAGTTAACATTTGGATCTGTAAACTGTTTATCTTTGACCTTCCAGGCCAATTGCAATAGAGAATTTGAAGATATTTAGGCCTACAAAAAAATTAAAGTCTATTTATACCTCTTGAAAATGGCAGGAAATATGCTCACATTTCTTCCATTCCGGCCAAGGCTATTTAATTGGCTTATTCTAATAAGGAATGCTTTGACTATGATCCCCACAATATACTATGGCACTCAACAGAAAGCCACAATTTTATTATTCATGAACTTCATAAAACCTGTGCCCATGAAGCCTTTGACAGGCTTGTTTGGTGCCCCAGCATCAGAAGAGAAGTGGTAACTTCATTGCTTTGATGCAAATATATCATCATATGCTTCCAGTGGTCCCTGAGCTCTGCATCTAGAGGATTAGTTATGGAAAGTCCCACAGGCACTAAATAAACATCTTTGAGTTGAATGACACAGACAAGAAGAGAGCAAACTCCATTACCCTCTATGACCTAACAAGTAACCAATGCTGATTCTTGCTGGCTCGTGCCAGAACTGATATCATGCAAGGGTCAGTCCATTATACAGACCAGAGCTCCAAAAGAAGAGTCTCTCAAAAAGACAAATTTTGGTGACTATGTTCCTCCATCTCAAACATCATTAACACATCTACTTTGGGATAATATTTAAGTTTCTTGATGAGTAATGATAAGTAATTGCCTAGTTGGAAGGTCATTCAGAGTCCCTGCTTCTTCCCACCCCAACCTACCCCACCTTCTATCGGGCTGCCTAGTGGTGGAGGAAGAGAAAGGGCTGAAATCAAACTGGTCATTTGTTTCCAAGGCTAGTCCTTCAGGTCCAGAGACCTGCTGGAGGGAGAGCAGCTGAGCTGGAAGGAGAAGAGCCTGCTGTCTGGTCTCCGCACTGCCGGCCTCCCCTGTGTCTCCGCAGCTCCCACTGCTTCTCTGTCCTTTCTGAACCAGCTCGCTGCCAGCGATATGCCCCCTGCCTTCATTTTGTTCAAACTCTCAATGAATTTAATTAGCTGATTGCTCTTCTAAATACCAACATCAAATACTCTGTGCTCTTTCATGGTGAAGCAGAAACCACTGGGTAGAGGAGACAGGAAGTAGCCCTTCCCCCAGCGCCTGCTGGTTATGCTGAGCCAGGGCCAGAAACACCCCATAAACCCTTGGCCGTCATTTATTAGAAATGTCACTAAGATGGAGTTGCCATGGTACAGTGGCCTCCAGCTGAGCCCAGGCTACGGGGGAGGCGGGGGAAGGGAACTGAGTTCCAGCTTATGCTGATTAGAGTTACCTTGATTCCCACAAGACAGATAAAGCCCAACAGAGGGACAGTTGTGATGATTTTATTAAAAAGGTAATTCAGGTGACGTTTCTTTTTAACTCAACTGAATGAATGTTGCCAAAATGTTTGGGGGCAGAGTAGTAAAATCAGAAGCTGAGACAAGATGACTTAATTGCTTTGTCATATACAAGCATTTTTATTTATATTTTTAAGTGACAGGAGCAACAAGAAAGCTTGCATCATTTATTTTAAATCCTTGGTTGCTACAAGCAAACACAGCGACAGACCTGGAAAGAAATTCCATCCCAGTTGAAGTAAATATGATATGGCTTAATTACACACAGATATATGTAAGGGCGCACTGGGGCACAGAGCTTTTGAATTCTTTTTGCCTGATGCTGTTTTAAAGAGACGTGCATCAGGACATTCTAACCCAAAGGATGTGGATTTAGATCAAACCAAGGGTGTGCTTTTGTTTCCCACTGGCCTGGGGGTCCTGTTACATGACAGCCTGCCCGCTGGTTTCTGCAGATGAGACTCAGCTCCCTGATTAAACTAACAGACAAGGTTTTTCCTCCCCCGCCATGACCTGTTACCTTGGACATAAAATGGAGAACTTGAAGTGATTAATGGGGTCAAACAGACTATGGCAGCTCTGCAGTGAGAAATCATAACCTTAGGAAAGTTGGTTTCTATGAGCTTCAGGTCCATCATCTCTAAAAGTGAGTAGCAACTATATGTGTTACCTATTGCTGCCTAGCAAAATACTCGAAACGTAGCAGTTTAAAACCATAAATGCTTATAATATCACACATTGTCTAAGGGTCGGGAGCCTGCCAGCAGCTTAGCAAGGAAGTCCTGGCTCAGGATGAGGCCGCCTCGGCTGGAGCTCCAGCCATCCCCAGGGCCTGGGACTGGAAGGCCTGCCCCCGCGATGGCTCCCTCGTGGGCTGTGGGCAGGAGGCCTTGGTTCTTACCTGTGGGCCTCCCATTGGCCACTTGAATATCTTTGTGACAAGACACTGGCTTCCCTCAGAGGAAGTGATTCAAGGGAGACGGAGCTAGAAGCCATGAAGTCTTCATTGCATCGCCTTGGAAACAACCCACCGTCACTTCTGCTCTATTCTGTAGGCCACACAGACCAGCCTGTGAGGATGTGTGGGAGGACTGCCAATGCATGAGAGGACTACCAACGCATGAGTGCCAGGATCAGTGATCACCAGGGCCACCTTGGAGGCTGTCTCCCACACACCCAGGAAGGATGTTTCAGAGATGAGTGAATATCCATGTGCAATGAGTATCATCTAGTAGAGGCTCAATAAATAAAGTTATTATTAATCTATCTATAGAAAGCATCCCAGTTTAAACCATGAGACAGAGAAAGAATAGATAAGACGATCAAACTTCAGAAGGAAAGTTGGAGAAAGTGGGGGTAAGGGGAAGAGATCAACTAAAGGACTAGTATGCATGCATATAAGCCTAACCAATGGGCACAGACAACAGGAGAGTGAGGGCATGAGTGTGTGTGGGGGGGGTTGGGGGGGCAGCGGCAATGGGGCAATAAGGACACATATGTAATACCTTAATCAATAAAGAAAAAAACATTTATATAAAAAAAGAAATATATGTGTACATTACACATTCCCATGTGTCAGACACTGTTCTAATTACTTAAACCATATTAATAAACAAAACCAAGGATCCTGTGCTCATGCAGCTAACAGTGCTGGGGAGAGATATAGACCATTCAAATAATCATAATAAATAAGATGATGCAGCATGTTAAAAGGCAGGGAGTGCTTAAATAGAAATAAGAAAAGGAAGCCCAGATTAAGTGGCCTTATGAACGAAGGTGTGGCAGAAGCATATTGAAATATTAAGGGTATAGGGTCAGGCAGGCCCCATTGAGAATATAGAGGTGAGAAGACTTGAAGGAGGGTGAAGGGAAGCAAATGCCTGGAGTAAAGCATCCTAGGCAGAGGAGAGGGCTGGAAGGATGTGGCGGGCAAAGGACTGAGTTCGCAGGATCAGGGTCGCCGAGGGCTAGAGATCTGAGATCAGACAGAGAGAGGGGCACCTGGAGGCATTCCCTCCCGGTTCCCAGCACACCTTCTGTTTTTGAGCAAAGCCTGAATCCCAAACCCCATGCCATGGCCCTGAAGAGTGGCGGGTAGCCCTGTCCTGTTGTGCCTGAGTTTCCTAACCTCTCTGAGCCCTGGCTATGCCACCTGCAGGAGAGGAGCGCTGGTGGCTGAAGTTCAAAATGGCTCCGGGGCTAGGAGGCAGAGCAGGTCTAGGACACCTCAGTTTGCCAGTTACATCCACATCCCAGGGATTTTTGGCCTTGGTGGCTGCTCTGGGTTCAAGTTTATGTAGAACTTGCACAGACAGGAGAGCCAGAGCCGGGCACTAGCTCCTTCCTTCCTTCGCAGCTGAGAACCAGTTCATTCTTCTCTTCTCCCCCCAACCCCCACTCCCCAGCTCTCAGACCCCTCCTCTCCTCATCAGTGCACAGTACTCCTGAACCTTCCCAGCAGCCAGTGTGGACACAGGACCGAGGACACACAAAGATATCCCCAAGCCAGCACGTGGTGGCTGTGTAGGCAGTTGGGCAAACACAGACACACCACACCGGGTGCTGTGGGTGGGAACAGAGCTTCCCAGCCTGTGGGAGGGCTCATTCCTCGGAGCAGCGGCTCCATGGGGTGCGTTCACCCTGGGCGCAGCTCCCAGGCCCAGAGTCAGTGAACTGAAATCCCGGGATAATTAGAGCTAATTACATGTGTGCAAACAGCCGCAGCGGAGGCCGCAGGCAGGATGCCCCTCTCCCGGCCTGCCCCCTGCAGATCCTACCCCAGAAAGGGGGCTTTGCTGGCACAGATGGGGCTGAGCACCGGGAGGAGGAGCATGCAGACAGAGAGGGCCTGGGGCCTAGGGGTAGCGGTGAGCCCGCCACCTCCAGACCCACCCTCCCCCGCGATTACACAGCGCCATTGCAGCCCCAGGATGGCAGGTTGCAACCAGGTTAGGAACTGGACCAGAACTTGGCCTTGTGCTGAGAAGGCCATGGTGGCATGGGCCCCAGTATTTGGGTCCTTCGGTTTCTATTATCTTGGCCTCCTGAGCATTCCCCTCTCTCCCAAGATTTGAGGTGGAGCTCTCCTGGTATCCTGCCTCTGCCTCAGGGAGTGCCTGCTTGGGCTGAAGCCACGGGATGAGGAAGGGACAGAGTCTGTGCTTGGCTTTTGGTGGTCAGTTGGTCTGCCTGGATGTGCCATAGGACTCCAAGCGAGTGACTTTTCTGAGCTTTCAACTGCACGTACATATCGTTCATGCCCCCTCTGAGATGTAGAGTCCAAGGGGAGGGGGAAGGAGAAAGGTGCGAATTCCTCACATGTGAATGAGATTTTATACTTTGAACTACTAGCCTGAATCAATGATCTAATTTTGTGGTTTCAGGAGCCTTAGGCAGGTTGGGTTGGAGTGGTGGCAGGTAGGGTTTTATATTTCTACTAGTTGTCCAGTGCATGAGATTCACGCATGGGGGTGGGTGTCCCTCAGCCCAGCCTGCACCCCCTCCAATCTGGGACCCTCTGGCAATCCAGGACCACTGGCTCCTAACTGTTCACCAGCCTGCCTGCCTGATCATCCCTAACACTCTGCCTGCCAGCCTGCTCACCCCCTCTGCCCCCTGCCAGCCTGCTCACCCCCTCTGCCCCCTGCCAGCCTGCTCACCCCCTCTGCCCCCTGCCAGCCTGCTCACCCCTTCTGCCCCTGCCAGCCTGCTCACCCCCTCTGCCCCCTGCCAGCCTGCTCACCCCCTCTGCCCCCCTGCCAGCCTGCTCACCCCCTCTGGCACCCTGCCAGCCTGCTCACCCCCTCTGCCCCCTGCCAGCCTGCTCACCCCCTCTGCCCCCTACTTCCCCCCATTGCCAGCCTGATTGCCCTCAACTGTCCTCCCCTCCAGGCCTGATCACCCCTAACCACCTCTGCCTCAGCCCTGCCACCATGGCTTTGTCCAAAAGGACATCTGGAAGGTGTCCCGGTCTAATTAGTATATTACCCTTTTATTAGTATAGATAGAGGCCTGGTGCATGGGTGAGCTCCAGCAAGCCTGCCCCGATGAGAGCCCCGAAAAGGGAGGGGTCCCTGCTGGGGGCAGGGCTGGCTGGGGCAACGGGCCACAGTCATTCAGGTCCTTCGCTTATTCTGCTGTTTTGGTCGCTGGGCTTTTATTATTAAGATAACTGTAATCAGTCCCCACTGCTCTATTTCTCCCTCCTGCCCCTAGCAGTTGGCTTTTACACTAAGTGAAGAGGACAGCCACTGCGGTGTGCCAAGTAGAGAAGGATCACAACCTGGGCATTTTTAAAGGATCATTCTGACTGCACTTTGGAAGAGAAGCCTTCGGAGAGATGGGAGTTTGAGCAGGAGGCCAGATGGAAACTAGTACAGTGACCTGGGTAATAACGAGGAAGGTGTGGGCCGGGCAGAGGTTGGGGGTACAGTAAGGAGGGGCAGTTGGAGTGGCCTAATTATGAATTTAGTGCCAAGTTAGAGTCGACTGGATTTCCTGGTACGTTATAAGTGAGATGTGAGAAAAAGAGGAGTTGAGGACTTTTTGCCCAGGAACTGGACCATGGTCAGATGGGCTAATACTGAATTGCCAGTTGCAGGAATGGGCAAAGCTGTAGAAGGAGCAGACTTGGGGGGGATTTGGACATATCAAGTGAAGATATGAGGTAAAGACTCAGATACACTTAGGTGCCGTTTGGGAGAGAAATCTGGGCTAGCGATGGACATTTGAAAGTTACAATATGTAAGTCAAGCATGCCAAACTCGTGGCCTGTGGGTCTCATGCAGCCCACAATGAATATTTTTGCAGCCCAGCCAATATAACGGTATGTAAGAAACATTTTAATAAAAATTTCATAACTTAATTTTTACAATATCTTGTTATACCTAACTAGAAGCCCAGTGCATAAAAAGTCATACACTAGAGGGGGGGGGGTCCCTTAGCTCAGCCTGCCCCCTCTCACAGTTTGAGAGCCCTCAGAGGAGGGAGGCGATCCAGTGATCAGGGGAAGGCGAAAGCCTCGGTCGGCCCTGGTTACCTGAGCCTCAGATTGCTCTGGAAGGCTGGGCAGTTGCCATCTGAGATTTTCCTGCACCTCGGGCCAGCCCTGGGCAGCTGGGAGGGTGAGGGGACTGGGGGACTCCAGAGGAGAACTACAGCAGGATCACCTAAGACCATCGAAAAACACAGATATTTACATTATGATTCATAACTAGCAAAGTTATAGTTATAAAGTAGCAGTGAAAATAAGTTTATGGTTGGGGGTCACCACAACATGAGGCACTGTATTAAAGGGTCGAGGCATTAGGAAGGTTGAGAACTACCGGTGTAGATAGTATAGAAAGACAAGGGGGCAAGTGAGGACAAGGAAGGGAAGAGAACAAGAACCCTGTGACAAGAAGAAAGTAGGGAACAGTGGGAGCCAGAGAGAGGGAGGCAAGACCAGTGACGAAGCCAATCCAAGAGAGAGTGGTATCTGGGAGCCCAGTGAGGACAGTACATGTGAGACAGAAAAAAAGTTAGATAGATAGGGGCAGCCCATGGGAAGAAGATGTGAAATCAGGAACCCAGCTGGGCGGAGTTAGAAAGACACCCCAGCTGGGGTGGAAAGGAAAGGTGCGGAGAGGCATGAACTTTAAAATATATGGAAGCTGATAAAACAGACCGTGTGCAGATAACCAATCACAAGGCCATGAGGCAAACATATAGACAAAAAAGCGTGGGCTCCCCTCTCCTCTTCCCTGGCACAGAGCACAAAGGATACCTGGCGCTCCTGTTGTGGGGAGCACACCCTCTGAGCCCACGTGGCTTATGCCTATTGGGCCTCCACACATGGATAATAGACTTTACTTAGCTTGGATGCTGAACTACTCCTGAAAGGAAGCTCTGGACATTGGCCTACTCCTGGTACCCTAGCTGCACCTTTTCCAGGACTAGCTTCTCCCAATAAACTTCGGTTCCATTAATCTGAGACTTCATTTTTCGATTTTCACAAGACAGGAACTTGCACTCAAAACACCCACATTATTGGTTGCACAGGGAGGGGACAGAGCCATCAACCTGGTCAAATGGGTTAATAATGAGAAGTCAAGCAAGTTGAGAACTAAGACATTGGATTTAGCAGTGCAGAGGTGGGAGTTTATCAGTGACTGTTAAGGAAAAAGATGGTTTCTGAATTCCCTCAGACCCCTCTGCTGCGTGGGGCCGCCATCAGCGCCAGGCCCTGGCCCTGGGCCGCCTGGATTCCTCATATCCTCCGCTGCCTTCCCAGTACGTCTGCGTCAGGGGGCGGCCTTCTCATCTCACAGCCGCTCCCTGCGAGAGCAGGGCACAGTGCTGTGGTAGCAGCCTAGACACACATTTAACAAGTGGCTTCCAGAGATGGTATTTCTCAAGCAAAAGACATTGTTTTCATGGATGAAATTTCAGCCCAAAGATCTTCTTGCATTTCAGAAGTGAGCGTGGGGTGCATAGGAAGGGAGAGCTGGACAGAAAGTGATGGGCACAGGCCCCTGGTCCCAGCTCTTCTGTCAACAGCTCGGTTGTTTTGTATCTCTCAACTTGCTTCTCTTGGCCAAAGCTGTCCATCTGTGAAACAAAGGGTTCAGCTGACAGATTCTCACTCTGTCCAGATGACAGACAGTATGAGCAGCTTCGTGTATAAGTGTGACCTTTTCAGAACATCACGGATTTCTAATACATTTAATTTTACTATAAAAATTAAAACAATTTTTCCAGCAAAATAAAAAAATAGATGCCAATTCTATAGTTTCATTGGACTTATTTTATTGTATATATCTTTTAGACATGGGCTGTTGAAGAAGGAGAAGCTGTTGACCCTACCCAGACTCTCACTTTAGAGCCTCTACTCAGGTAGAGGGGGTACACTTATTTAAGGGAAATGTATGGGATAAAACTTTTCATTGAAAAAATCCTACTTACTAATTTTTTATCCGTGGATTTGGGGGAAAGATAAACCACCAATTGATTGAAATTCTGAAGCAATTTTAGCCACAGGAAACCAGATGTCTAGGCCAGGGTCCCTGCTAGAAAATTTCTAATTAGCATCCCCTCCAGCTGCGTCTAAAATTCTACAAAGAAACACCTTCTTCTTCTTCAGCCAAGATCCGTGGGTGAGGCCAGAAGCTAAAGGCAGCTGCTTCTTCAGAAGCTGAATGGCTTTATTTTATTTTAGATAATAAATTAAATAAGGTTCCGGGAAGGGGCTTCAGAGATGAGACATCTAAAACTGTCAGCTATACTCCTCTGTAAAAGTGAGGGATGCCGAAACCGGTTTGGCTCAGTGGATAGAGCGTTGGTCTGCGGACTGAAAGGTCCCGGGTTCGATTCCGGTCGGGGGCATGTACATTGGTTGCGGGCACATTCCCAGTAGGGGATGTGCAGGAGGCAGCTGGTCGATGTTTCTCTCTCATCGACGTTCCTAGCTCTCTATCTGTCTCCCTTCCTCTCTGTAAAATATCAATAAAATATATTTTTTAAAAATAAAATAAAAGTGAGGGATGCCGAAGGAAAGAGTAGGGGGACGATTTAGAAATTTCAACCTCAGAATCAAAATATTTGTGAAGACACAGACATGTATGAGCATTCCTTAGAAAGTAAAGCAGGGACAGACTTGACTACTTCTGTTCTGCCTCTGCTTAGAAAGCCTAATAAATGCAATTACAATAGAAGCCTCTAGATGGCAGCCAAAGAAAAGACAGAAAATTCTTAATAGGGGAGACCAGTAGAAACTAATTAAAGCTAAAAAACAAACATATATTAAATACAGCTGGATATGTGTAGATAGACAGGTTCTTTATTTGGCCGCATTGGCCAGGATTGCTTTTAACTCTGGCAAAGTGGATATTGTCACCATCAATGAGCCCTTCATTGACCTTAACTACATAGTCTACATGTTCCAGTATTATCCTATTTATTCTACTCAAGGCTGAGAACGGGAAATTGTCATCAATGAAAAGTCCATCTCCATCTTCCAGGAGCGAGATCCCACCAACATCAAATGGGGTGATGCGGGTGCTGAGTATTTTGTGGAGTCCACCAGTGACTTCACTGCCATGGAGAAGGCTAGGACACACTTGAAGGGTGGAGCAAGAGGGTCATCATCTCTGCCCCTTCTGCAGATGCCTCCATGTTTGTGATGGGAATAAACCATACCAAGTATGACTCCCTCAAGGTTGTTAGCAATGCCTCATGCACCACCAGCTGCTTTGCCCCCCTGGGCCAAGGCCATCCATGACAACTTTGGAATCGTGGAGGGACTAATGACCACAGTCCACGCCGTCACTGCCACCCAAAAGACTGTGGAGGGCCCCTCTGAGAAGCTGTGGCATGATGGCTGAGGGGCTCTCTCAAACATCGTCCCTGCTTCTATTGGCACTGCCAAGGCTGTGGGCAAGGTCATCCCTGAGCTGAATGGGAAGCTCGCTGGCATGGCCTTCCGTGTCCTCACTCCCAATGTGTCAATTGTGCATCTGACCTGCCACCTGGAGAAAGCTGCCAAATACAATGACATCAAGAAGGTAGTGAAGCAGGCAACAGAGGCCCCCTCAAGGGCATCCTGAGCTATACTGAGGACCAAGTTGTCTCCTGTGACTTTAAGAGTGACACCTACTCCTCCACCTTTGATGTTGGGGCTGGCACTGCCCTCAAAGACACTTTGTCAAACTCATTTCCTGGTATGACTATGAATATGGCTACAGCAAGAGTGGTGTTCCTTATGGTCCACATGGCCTCCAAGGAGTAAGAGCCCCCTGGACCACCAGCCCCAGCAAGAGGAAGAGAGGCCTACTGCTGCTGGGGAGTCCTTGCCCCAGATCCATCCCCCAACACACAAAGAAACTCCTGACTGCCATTTCCCCCAGCACCCCTGAAGAAGGGGAGGGGCTTAGGGAGCCCTACCGTGTGCCCCACAAATAAAGTTCACTGTGCCCAGCCAAAAAAGAAAAAAAGAGTAAATAGGTAAAATGTGGAGAGAAAAAAAAATCTAAGGAAATTTTTGCATATTATATATAACCGATTTCTTAAGAGAAAATCCCATTCCAAACTACTTAGAATTCTAAAACCAATTAATAACTTACTTGTGATCATTATAATGCCAATAGTTATGCCTTGCTTTATGCAATGAACATTACTGTACAAGCTGACTCCTAAAGTCCCTCTAAATTCTAAAATTCCTGAAAAGTAGTATGCAAATTCAGTTTTGCAACTTGAATTATATTATTTGATAGATTTTAACAGTCGTTATGTTGATTGTTCTGCTCTCCCCAGCAGTTCCTAACCCTGTGGAACGATGATCTGAAATGAGATCAGTGATATACTCTGGACCCATTCATTTGTAGGAGAGCCTGGAGGGTCTGTGCCCTCCCTTGGGTCACAGCTGGTGTGTTAAGAG
This sequence comes from Vespertilio murinus, assembly GCA_963924515.1. Lineage (NCBI taxonomy): Eukaryota > Metazoa > Chordata > Mammalia > Chiroptera > Vespertilionidae > Vespertilio > Vespertilio murinus. The sequence goes on along the minus strand of OZ004704.1, from coordinate 127,930,655 downwards.
TTTGGGGCCTGACACAGAGTAGGTGTTCAGCAGTGCTGGGTGAACTGTGCTGACTCAGTAGAGGGACCTGTGTGTCAGGAGCCCTTAAGAGAGGCGGCAGATGTGCTGGGATGGGTGGGGGATTTTGAACTGTGGAGGGCTTCTCCCGGAGCCAGGCCTGGAGTTCAGCAACTTGCAGCCTGGATCTCCTGGACCTCAGAGAATTCTGAGGGCATAACTTGGCAACAGGTGTTGAGGCCAAATGGTTTGGGAACCAATATTCCTCAAAAAGAAGCTGACACCACATCCAGGGTCAGCCAAAGTTGAAGCAAGCCAGGCCCCAACTGCAGTAACAGAATCTGGAAAACACGGAGCCAAGTATCAAATGACAAACTTCCCACTTATATGGATAAATATCTTCCTGACAGCTTCCCCTTAAAAACCTTACTAATTCAAAACCTTACTAATATGCAGCTCAACAAGAAAAAAAAGTTTAAAGTGTTCATTATTTAAAGTTTTTCCCCCCAAAAAAATAAGGATCTTTCACAAAAACATAAATGTATAGAGTCTGAGTGGACCTTGAGAAACCACCATATCTATTCCATACTTCCACGCAGAGCAGCTCGCAAGCCATGCCAAAAGCAGAAAACAAACACAAATTTCAAAAACCTGCCTCTTTTCCTTTTTATCAAGTTTGCAGAGAAGATTTGAGCAGATACCCCTTCCTCTTTCTCTTCATAATCAGCATATTTTTGAAAAATGTCCAGCTGTGATCTAGATTTAAGTCCAGGCAGCTCCACCTATTGGTGATACGAGTTTAAGCAAACTACCTAACTTCTTAGAGCCTCACTTTCTTCATTTATAAAATGAGTGTTAGAATATGCACTGATTCAAGGTGTTGCAAGTAAAAATGTATGTAAATTATGCATGTTGTTGTCCCACTATCAAAAGTACTTTGTCCCTTCTCTTCTCCCCTCTGAGAGGGCAATGGCTGGGTTATAATAACTGGGAAAGCACTACAGAAATTTAACATGTTTGTGATACCAGATATTCTTCTTTGCTCAATTCAGTTCCACAGATAAAAATTATCCCCTGGCCCACATTATTTTAAAATATATTGCTGAATATTCATGTGGCTGAAAAATCTATGATTATCTCAGCCAGAATATAATCCCATGTCACATAAATGCATGCAAACATTTTTCACATGGTTAGAAACACACTGAATTTTTAGTACATTATGTTGTCAATCCAGGAAGATCTTTTTGTGTTGTGTGTAACTTTGCCTAGAGTTGTTGACAGTTTTGCAAAATTGCATTAACTAGATTAATGTTACTAGGTCTGTAACAGAAGTATGAGTCACCGGCACAACATTCCTGTGTCAATCTACATAGTCATGGTTCAGTTCCTGGCAATTCCATGCAGAGGACATGGGACCCACCTGTCTATTATATCACATTTGCAGCATTATGCAAGTTAAAAGTAAACATTGTGAAGAAAGTTATAATACCCATTCATTTTGGGAGGGAAAGGGGAGAACTAAAAAATGTAATATTTATTATCAAACAAGCGCACTGGGTCTGATAGGCAGCTCCCAAACTGGGTGCTCCCAGCCCACAGCCCACAGGGGTCTCCGGGGTTCCTTCCTCGAAGCTTACATTCAGAGAGCAGCCCCTACCAGCCAGGCCCCAGAAGCTCCGGGGCCCCTCACAGAGCACCCCTGGCCTGGGTTCTTAACAGCAACCATCTGTGAGTGAGGTTTGGGTAGGAAGGTCTTCCCCACAGGCCCCCAGGGGAGTCCCCTAAGCATTCCAGGTGGCAGTATAGTAAGAAGCTAGAAAAAATCCTTGATAAGTGAAAGAAGGAAAACTGAGACAAATAATTAAGCAATGCAAACAATTTGAGCAATTTGCAGTCAGCTAATGAATCCCAAGGTTTTCTCTTTTCTAACCAAGGACACTTGGTTTACACATTCCAGACCATCCAGGGGTAGAACAGGTCCTTCTTCAATGCCTTTCTTGATGACATTTTCAGAAATGAAACTCACATGAAAATAACCCTTGATCCATCTATATGAGCATGTTGACAAATCAGCATATTAAAGGACACACCTGATAATTAATGAATATTCTGTTAAGATCCTCCCCTGAGACCTCCTCTAGGATTCCAGCCAGCCAGAGAGAGATAGAAAGCCTCAAGGCAAGGACTCATGGCAAGCTCTGCCTGAGAGCACACCTTCGCCTTGCATCTCTCTCTGCTCCCTCTTTTCTATACTCTAAGGCCCCCCACAAGACTTGCAACTCGGGAAGCAGTAAGCAGCAGCAGCTTGTCCCATGGGCTTTCCCCCTGAACCTGTCTCCAAGGCCCCCTTTTCTCTGTCACAGACTTCTGTTTCTCAGAGAGCCAAAACAGCCCCACCTAGACTCTCTCTCCTGTGGCTTCTTCTACCCTTCCTTTGTTTCACTGTCCCCAGCTTTAATAAACATACTCTCAAAATCACCTGAACCCATGTTGTCAAATCTTTCTGCACAAAGTCAAGAACCCACACACTACTGGCAGGCTTCAGGCAAACTGTCTCTGGGGCCAGATCCTGTCTGGTAACATTTCTGCTCACTTTAACTTCCTCTCCCTCCCGCTGCAGGCCCTGAGGGAAAGCCAAGTCCCTGTCTCCTGTTGCCTGTGGCTAAGAGGGTTGGCCGAGGGCAGAGTTCTGTCCCAGCTGGAGGTTCACTTTTCTACTTGCTGCCTCCCATTCCCTTCCTAACTAAAGATGTCAGACTTAGAAGGTGACCCTGTAACTTTGGCGACCTACTTACACCAAACCTCACAATATTTGGGACATATACCAAAAGATTAAATTCAAACTGAACTAGAATCCAGTGTTTTATCTAGCCACCCTACTCCTCACACCTTCCTCTGAGGTGAAAGGTGGGGGATGGGGAGGAGTCAGGGAGGCCAGGGAGATAAGGGCCTGACAGGAGATTCTTTGGAGGACAGGTCTCCAGGCTCAGGTTGTGGCCAAGAGAAGCAAGAGCTGCCCTAGCGAGCTGGCTGTTCTTCTCAACCCAGGACCGAGGGGTCCTCCATAAGCTTTCCCGAGGCCCCCCCCTCTGAGAGCTAAGAGTATTATATTTAGAAAACATAAATATGCCTTTGTATAGTGACAATTTGCAGGATCTTATTTTAAAGTGAAAGAAACAGGAATCACAATCCCTGTGACCCCCAAGCACATCCTATGTGCTCCCAGATAATCTCAGGTGGTCACAGAATCAGAGTTAACACAGAGGTCACCTAGGGGACAATCTCATATTACAAGCGAGCAAACTGAGGCCAGAGAATCAACTTGCTCTTGCCACTCAGATCAGCATTCCTTCCAGCCTCCTATGTAAATAAAACTGCAAGGGGGGGCTGGATTATAGCCACAGGGAGTGAGTGAGACAGCTATCCCGAAATTCTTGAGTAATCTGGATTCCTTGGGAAATTATGTGCTCATGTCTCACTAAGATAACTGTCTACTGGGCAATAATAAGTTACTGGAAAATATGGCCTCTTGAAGGTGGGATCTATAGTTGTGAGGTTAGATAAAAATATTTTTTAATGCCAGTTTTTTTTCAAAGTCAAGAACTTTCCGACCTAAAGGTATATGGTTTGTGCAAGATATTTATGACATGGTATATATATATTAGTACTCTCTTGTGAAACAGAAGATATATAAAACATGCTCTCTAGAGCTCCTTCATAATTTCCCAATTGATAAAAGCACATGGAGAACCCTTTGTTCTAATATTTGGTCTTTGACCCTATTCCCAAGACAGGCTTCCTAGATCCCTTGGCATTTCCTGGGAGATGGGAATGTCTTTCCTTCTAATGAGGCCACTCTGGGTGGCCTCCTGGATGGCAGCAGGTCACCAGAAAGACCAAGCTGTGATTAGAAACTTGGGACTTGAAAGAGAGAGAGGAAAAAAAAAACTTGGAACTTTTAGCCACACTCCTCCAGAGAGGGGAGAGGAGCTGGACATGGAGTTAATAATTGATCATGCCTGCAAGATGAAGCCTCCACAAAAATCCCAAAATTACAGGGTTTGGAGAACACATGGAGGTGCTGGAAGGGGGAGCACCCAGAGAGGGAAATGAAGCTCTGAGCCCCTTCCCACATACCAGGCCTCTCATATCTACCATCTGGGTGCTCATCTGTATCCTGAAAGGTTCTCCCCCTCCCAAACTGGTGGGTGGAGTTTAACACATGACCCCTTAAGGCTCTCCCCCCCCATCCCAAACTGGTGGGTGGAGCTAACACATGACTGGCACCTGCCAAAGGGACATCTCCAAGACAGTGAACCACCAATTAACACGGGCCAAGGTGCCCTTGGGGCCCATCCCTTCCTGTTCCACCCTGGGCCCAACCCCCTCCCTTTCCGTCCTTTAAGAAGGACCCCAAGCAAGACACGTACTGCTTTTGGAGGTGGGCCCGCCATTAGCCCGGACTGGGTCCAATTTCCTGTCCCCTCTCCCCCAATTCTGATCTCTTTACCTCGGTGATGGCTCCGCCCATTACCGGGGAATAAACCTTACTTTAAAACTCCTTGTTCCGTTTCCTGTTTCCTTTCAAACCTAACATATCCTTTACCATATCCTTTTATAATAAACCAATTAACAGTAAGTAAACTGTTTTCCTGAGTTCTCTGAACCACTCTAGCAAATTAATCTAACCCAAGGGGATGCATGGGGGGCTCTAATTTAAAGCTGGTCAGTCAGAAGCACAGGTGACAACCTGGACTTGCGATTGGCTTCTGAAGTCAGGTATGAGCAGTCTTGTCGGATTGATCCCTTAACCTGTGGGATTTTGCACTATTTCCAAATAGATAATGCCAGAATGGAGTTAATTTGTAGGACACCAGCTGGTGTAACAGAATTGCATGATAGGGAGAGGGAAATGCAACTGATGTCAGGAGTATTGTGACTGTTTTAATAATGTGAGTGTCAAGGAAAAACAGAAGAGGAAGACGTTTTCCTACTTAACTCTGTTTAATTTTTGTTCCCAAAGATGAGCTAGGTCTTATTTTCAGGGAATGTATTATGTTTCCATGAAGTAGGTCTTATTTTCAGAGGATGTCTTATTTTCAAGGAAACACGGTATCAACAGCTAGGGATCCCCTCAACTTTAAAGTAGTACCTAGCGGTACTGAACAATCTCCTGGTGGCTAATTTAGGACATTGCATATCCTAGAATCTCAGCAGGTATCTCCAGCTTCTGGACTGTATCATCCCTTATTGGGGGGGGGGGGGGGGGGGCTGTCCTGTGCATTGCAGGATGTTGGCAACGTTTCTGACCTCTACCCATCTACTGCCAGTGGCATCATCCTCTCAAGTTATGACAACCAAAAAAAGTCTCCAGATATTTCCAGATGTTTCTTGGGAGTTGGGGTGGCAAAATTGCTCCCCTTCCCAGCAACACTGAGGACCCTTCTAAAGCAGTGGACCCAGTTCTCCCTGTGCCTTTCCTGCCTCATGTCCCTGGAATCACCAGTTATACACACACCAGCGAGTGCTGCAGTGATAATATTCTTCAGCCAGAACTGAAGCCCAAAACTCCAGTTGTCAAAACCAACACCAGATGTGACTGAAGACAATTTTGTCTCAGCTCACATGCACACACAAAGAAGGTTAACTCTGCCCATCTGTCCACTCACATCACTGGGCCACAAAAGCAAATTTGAGCTACTGGTGCTGTTGAAACCATCACCTCTGACCTGTGGCGTAACTTTGCATTTCCTTGGACCTGGGGCACCTGGTGCCACACCCCACTTGTGTAATTGCTCCTGGACCCTGCAATTTTGGGTAACTCTCTGAGCAATCCTTCTGTTTCTAGATTCTTCCTCAAATCAGTTCCTCTGGCTTCTGTGTGCCCTTTAACTCAGACAAGAAACTGTGTGCTGCAGTCAGAGCCAGCAAGTCACAGCTCCCAGAAAGGCAGGGCTATGCTGGGACTCAGAGTTTCAGAAGTTTTCATTTCTGACCACCAGGTAAATAAATCCAGAAGAGTCTTCTGAGCTTCCCACTCAGCTTCAGAAGGGCCACTAGCGCCAAGGGAATAGGAAGAATGGAAGGAAAATAAAATGAATTTTTGTTTTGTGTGTTTTGTGTTTCACAAAGACCCATTAGGGTGAACAGTAGCTCAGGAGAAAGCGTCTTTGTTGTGAAAGCGGTACTGCTTGCCACGGTCAGGGAAACCGAAAGGCAAATAAGCAGAAGTTTTATGGAAAGCCCATCAGTGAGAAGAGACCAAATGGATGTGGTAAAACTGTTTCCCAGGCCCTGTTTCTTTCTTCTTATGTGACAGAGGAAACCACACATTTGCAGAATCAAGCCGTGTCTCTGCTACAGAAAGAGCAGCATCCTTTGAGAATAGCAGGGTGGAAGTAGATGGCACTGAGGGGAAAGGCAGTGGCCCTGCCTGGGAAAATGGGACAAATCCAAACGCTGGAGTTGGTGAAAGTAATGTAATCTCTGTAACCTAATAAATGTTGAAGATGTTTTTGCAAAGCTGGTGTACTTAATTAGTTGTAGGAGACAAAGGGCCTTTCTGACTCATACAAATTATACTTGGGTTGGGTTTATGAGATTTGAGCTAAGACAAATGATAAGGAGGTTCAAAAATTTAATCATTCACCAAGTGGCAGGCTGCCTGTAGGGAATTCACACTGTTTTGCACCAGTGGAATAACTTGTCATAAGACGTTGGAAAGAAGAGTCATGGTAATTTGAGTTCACAGATACCCTTCTCTTTTAGGAAAGGTGCAGGGAAGGGTTAGGCATAAAGAAGGAACTTCCTGTCTCAGCTGCCACCACTAGCACCATCACCACAGGCCTTCAGGGATGTCAATGTGCTGCAGCCCAAGGTATGTAACATAGTCCATTTGGGCTGCTGTCACAACATACCATAAACTGGTGGCTTAAATAATTAATATCTATTTCTCACCATTTAGGAGTGGCAAATTCCAAGATCAAGGTGCCAATAGATTCCATGCCCGCTGAGGACCCACTTCCTGGTTCATAGATTCTGTCTTCTCTTTGTGTCCTCACATAGTGGGAAGGGGTTGAAACTCTCTGGGGTCTGTTTTATTAAAGGCACTAATCCGCCAAAACCGGTTTGGCTCAGTGGATAGAGCGTCAGCCTGTGGACTGAAAGGTCCCAGGTTCGATTCCAGTCAAGGGCATGTACCTTGGTTGCAGGCACATCCCCAGTAGGGGTGTGCAAGAGGCAGCTGATCGATGATTCTCTCTCATCGATGTTTCTAATTGTCTATCCTTCTCTCTTCCTCTCTGTAAAAAATCAATAAAACATTTTTTTTTAAAAAAAGGCACTAATCCCATTCATGAGAGCTCCACCCTCAAGATCTAATCACCTCCTTAAGACCCCATCTCCAAACAACATTTCATTGGAGGTTAGGATTTCAACACCAAATTTGGGGGAAACATAAATATTCAGTTCATTGTACAATCTTACCTTTATTCATGCACTATCTTTGCAATGAGATTAATCATACATGAGTTATTCCTGGGTACAAAGCAATGTCAATTAAATTTGGGAGGGTCAAATGAAACTTTTCAAATCTCTTACCTACACTGATAAAGACTATAGGTATTGGGCTTCCCTTTTTTCTGTCTTCATAAGTCCTTCCTGTTCAGCCCCTGCTATCTTTCAATGCAGGCATTCCAAGGGTCCAGGAACCAAAGGTCCATGATCCACTGTGGTTCTTGGCTTCACACAGAAAAGAATTCAAAATCAAGCCAGGACAGAGTTTAAAGTGAAAGTTTATCAGGGAAGCATTGGGACAGGGAGTGGCTACACTACAGATAGAGCAGCCCCTCCCCAGTGGGATTTTCTTCTTTAATGAGGTTTGTTCAATCAAGGAATAGACAATCAATATTGGAAAGGAATATCCAGGATTTTTCCAGGAAAGGGATGGAGACTTCTCAAAAGAATCCTGCCTCCACTTTGTGTTCTTATATGGGCCTCCCATTTATTTTTTATGTTTTATTTTTCTATCATGGTGGTGTGGGGTGTTATATTTAGTATGCTAATGTATTACAATGAGTGAATAATGAAGCTTGGGGTTACTGCAAGGTAAAATTAGTTACCATGTTGGATCAAGCTGGTCTTCTGCTGGTTCTAAGCCTCAAATTTATTAGGGGGGTTGGTCTTACTAACTTCTTGATAATTCTTGTAGCCCTTATCAGTTGCAACTGTTTCACCACATACTCTATCCCATCTCTACCTCATCCTCTAATACCCTTGAAAAACACAGGTTTGAACTGCACAGGTCAACTTTTTCCCCCCAATAAATAAGTACATTACTATAAATGTATTTTCTCTTCCTTATTATTTTCTTAATAACAGTTTCTTTCTTCTAGCTTACTTTATTGTAAGAAAACAATATATAATACATAGATCATACCAAATATGTGTTAATCAACTGCTTATGAAAGCAGTTGATTAACACATATTTGGCTTCTAGTGAACAGCAAGCTATTAGTAGTTAAGTTTTTGAGGAGTCAAAAGTTATATGAAGCCAAAACCGGTTTGGCTCAGTGGTAGAGCGTCCGTCTGCGGACTGAAAGGTCCCAGGTTCAATTCCGGTCAAGGGCATATACATTGGTTGCGGGCACATCCCCGGTAGGGAGTGTGCAAGAGGCAGCTGGTCGATGTTTTTCTCTCATTGACATTTCTCTCATCGACGTTTCTAGCTCTCTATCTCTCTCTCTTCCTCTGTGTAAAATATCAATAAAATATATACATATTTTTAAAAGTTATATGAAGATTACCAATAGAATAAGGGTTGGCACCCCCAACCCTCCTCGTGTTGTTCAGAGGTCAACTGTACTTTCCCCTTGCCCACTCTTCTCTGACTACACAGGATGGCCACCCCTTGCTCCTGCCTGAGGGCCTTTGCTCTAATTAGAACATTCATTCCTCCCTAGTCCCAGGCTCACATCCTTAATTCCTTCAGGTCTTTGTTCAACGAGACCTACTCTGGACACTTTTCACTGCTGTCTCTAATAAAATGCAAGCTCTATAAGGGAAAATATTTTTGTCCCTTTCAGTTCACTAAAACTGACTATGCCTAGCACATAGTGTCAATAAACATTTTTTAATGAATAAATGTCCTGCTTTCAACTCATCTTCTCCCTTCAAATTTAAAGGGTTTTGATAAAATTTAATCCACCTACTTTCCTAAGGACATAGATGTCTCCCAAGAAAGAAAACTGAGTTTCTAATATGCAGGTGCAATGTTTCCCTATTTTCCTGCATGGTCCCAGATTCCTTTCTACTTTTCATATTTCTTTATCAATTTACTGAAGAAACAGAAAATCAGTGCCTCAGGATACCATTTTACTCTGAGACAGGATCTTTTAAAAAATGTTTTTATTGATTTCAGAGAAGGGAAGGAAGAAAGGAAGAGAGATAGAAACATCAATGATCAGAGAGAATCATTGATCAGTTGCCTCGTGCCTGTCCCCTAGTTGGAATTACGCCCACAACTCAGGGATGTGCCCTGACCAGAAATCAAACCACGGTCCCCTGGTTCATGGGACAATACTCAATCACTGAGCTACACCAGCTGGGCAAGACAGGATCTTTTATCTTTAACCAGAAGCTATCTCTTATCTGTTCACATATATGTAGAATTCAAACATAGTCACTAATGTCAAGTATATGAGAAGTGTAATATAGTATGGATTTAAGACATCACTTTTTAGAAGAATGATATTTTCTACATAAGTTTTCTCAGTATTTTAATACTAAACACAATAGGTGGAAGAGTGTATGTAGGCACCAAACACTGAGTTAAAATTGAAACAAATCCATAATTCAATGTTCATCACATAATATCTAAAACTGTGGTAGGCAGATAGATAGACATGAGCAGAGCAAGAATGATGGGCCCGGTACAGAATGTGTTGGGTCTAAGCCCCTCTTCTAGGGACTGGACTTTCTTGGAAACAGGAACTGGAAGAAGATGCGAGCAGCTACAGGTATATGGGACATGCTTTATTGTAGGACAAGCAGCCACCATTGCAAACACAGCAGCCATTGCAAACAGAGCAGCCTGCCACTGGCTGTTCAGAAACACATTTTATACTAACTCAGACAAAAGAGACTCCTTGCCAAATAGTGACATCAGCATTACATAAGATAAAGGTACACCTGTGCAGTACATACAGTAAAACTTGTGTCATTGCCTTTGCACCTGGGTATGGTACATGGGCCTTTCATGTCCGACGTACTCTGGTCCAGGTCCCCACAGAAGGTCACCAGGGTGGAAAGCCTCAGGTGCCTAGCAAAGAACAATCGTAGGATGGGACCTTGCCCCCAAAGTGACCTTTCTTCCCCTAGCATATTGCTGGTCATGAGGTTTGCACCCCCTGACCTTTCCTTCCTAGAGATGACATTTAGTCAGTGTATTTCAGCTCCAGGTCCTGAAAAGCAGCAAAACCAGCCAATGATCCCATGGACCAGCTGCACTGAATAATGACACCCTGCCCTGGTGCTGACCAATCAGTGGAGACCCCAACCCTGAAGGACCCTCTGAAAAGCTGTAAATAATCTATTAAGATCTTCCCTCCAGGACCTCCCCCAAAGTCTCCACCTTTGAATCCCTTAGGACGGAGGACCCAGTATGCTCTCCCTCTCAGGAGCATGCCAGCACCTTTCTCTCCTCCCCCTTTTTATTCCCCTCCCCAAGTTGAGTTACCATTGGCTTCCTCACTCCTAAGCTCCAAGGGCCATAGGAATTACGTTTTTTACCTCTGTGACTTACCAAACAAATGTCCTCTTATAGTTTGGGTCTGGACTCTGAATTCTTCCTTAGCCAAAACTTAAGTATTGAGGTTGCTGAACCTAAGTCTGGTCCGACCCCTGGGTCTAACAGCTTGTGCTATTTTGCCACCTACAATAATAGGAGTATGTCTTCTGAATAGTTTATGTAGCTCAAGTCCTTCATATTACTGCATCATTCACAATCCAAATCCCCCTCTGCATATAGCAAAGGGATACATACTGGAGTTAGTGTGGGGTCCCACATAACCACATTATTAGTTTCTATATTTGATGCTTTGACATCTGGAACCTTACTGACCTGGAAAGGCTGCCCCTCCCAGGGTTAGCTAATTCTTAAAGTTAGTCAGGAACTTGCCCTTTCATGCGCAGACCAACCATTTCAAAGCCCATACCCCAACCACTTCTTCTATCTGCTCGCATACTCAAGGCTACTGGTCCCTTGCCCTAATAACCCCAGGGTCTGATACCAGATAACTAGGAACAGCCACTAGGCCACAGAACCTGCTGAAATTATTCAAACTAGCAGATCCTAACCTTGTATACTCTGCTTCATCCAATCCTTCCTGTGGAAACTACAATAAAGACTCCTACATTTCCCCCTCACTCCCTCTGCCTCCTGACTAGCCCAGGTGCTTCTCCATGTGCCCCTGCATGTCTTTCTGTGTCACCTGTTTCTAGAAATTTGTGAACATAAAAGAGACCTTTCCTCATGACAGTCATTCCCATATCTGCATGCCTGATTAAAACAACCTTGGGCACTCTTAAAATATTCCCACTCATCAAAATAAGTAATAACAGCAAAGGATTACAATATATTGCATAGAATAAGATCCCATAAGTTCATATTGATAATAATAAATAAATGAACAAAAAATGAGTGTGTGGAAGAAAAATCTCTTTCCTACAGTAAAGTGTTAACTAATAAATATAGAAGGAATAAGGGAATCAGAAACACATTAGTGGTAAATACTAAAACTAATGGGTAAATATTTGATGGAAACAGGGTATCTACATAGTCTCAAAGTATCACCCCCAAAATGTGTTTTAATTATAAATAAAATATTAGTATCTTTATACAAGAGAAACCTGGCAGATACCGCCTAACCTCAAAAGGAATGTTTTTCAGTATGGTGGACAGTGATAAGGCAAGCAAAAGGCCACATGAAGAAGCTTAGGAAAACCTCTTAGAGGGGATGGGTCAATGAGGACTTTAACTAAATTGAAAATATATATTAAAAAAAAAAACACCTTAAACTAAACATAAACTAAACAGAGGATCTTTTCCCCTGGCACTATGGCTAGTTGGATATCTTTGCTCAAGTAAAGTGAAACAGGGTGGTATAAACTAAAATTATTTGGCTTTTGGGCAATTCTGGTATTTCCAAAGAGTCTCCCCAAATATTATCTTACTTGATGCTATTTTCCATAGCAATTCTGTGACATAACGTGTCATTATCCCCTATTTTACATATGCGCAAACTGAGCCCATAAGCTAAATGAGTTGGCCTCTGTCATGTGAGAAAGCCAGGACCTGACACTGCACTATCATCTGTCGGGATGATGGGGGGGGGGGGGCACTCCCTGCCTTGACTGGCCTAGCACTGCCCGCTCACCGGCCTGGTCCCCACCACCACCACTGGTTGCCTCCCTCTGTGGGGTGACTGGTGGGGTGATTGGGGGCCCCCACTCTCACCAGCCTTGGCTGGCCAAGTGCCACTCACTCACCAGCCGCACCCCTGACTGCCACCACTAGTCTGGGCATATGAGCTTGGGGCAGCTCCTGCATTAAACGTCTGCCCCCTGGTGATCAGTGCACATCATAGCGACTGGTTGTTCAGTCAGTCATTCTGTCATTGGGTCGATTTGCATATTAGGGTTTTATATAGATAGATGAAGGAATTAGGTACTGATATAAGCTGCAGCATGGATGAGATTTGAAAAGGTATGCTAAGTGGAAAAAGCCAGACACAAAAGTCTACATATTGTCTGAGTCCATTTATATGAAATATCCAGAATAGGCAAATCTATAGAGATAGAAAGTAGATTAGTCATTGCCTAGACCTTGAAGAACGGGAGGGAAAAAAGAAAGTGACTGTCATGTATACAGGGTTTCCTTTGGAGTAATAAAAAATTCTAAAATTGATTTTGGTGATGATTGCACAGTTCTGCAAATATATTAAAAAGCATTTAAAGTGTACATTTAAAATAATTTAGAAAATGCTATGCTCACCTCCTCTCATAACCACATCAAAACTAGAAGTAAATTGTAAAACAATCAACCTGGAGAACCTTCTGAAGACCAGGTGAACAGACATACTATAACTAAAGATATAAAGAAGAAGCCACATTGAGACTGCTGGGAGGGACAGAGACATGAAACAAGCTGGCCCTATATCCATGCGTAGCAGTTGAGAATTGAGAGGGATATCTCAGCTTCAGAGGTCTCCCTAAGGAACAAGGGGTCTCAGCCTCACACTGTGCTCCCCAAACAAGAATAAGGAAGAAAAGCCACAACATCTGATTGTGAAAATCAGTGGGGTTTCCATCCATCTGCTGGAGTTTAAGCATTCCCTTACAGGCTCCATGCACAGATTCACTTGCTCACAGGCTATAGCAGAGAGACAGTGGGGTGGTGGGCTCCAGAGAAATACAGGGAGAAACTGAGTTATGTGGCTTCAGGGTGAGCAGTGGAGGAACAGCTGCCATTGTCCCTTTGTTGAGCCTTCCTCTGAATTTGCATTAGTTTGGTGAACTCCACTCATCCCACACTGGTTACTCCCTGAGATCCTGCCTTTCCCAGCTTTCATACTACCCAAAGAGCCTTGGCAGCTGGCAAGTGGCAGCTGGTAAGTGGCAGCAGGCTTTTAGGTGCCCTTTTGCTGAGCATTCCCAGGCTTCATACTGTGGCTACTGTCTTCAGTTTGTAGCATGCCTCTGGCACAGCATAGGCAGCTACCAATTGCAGATTGCTTTGTAGTTCTTATCAGGTAGTGCAAGGCTGGTCACAGGCAATGGCTGACTTTGGCCTACACCTGAGTGTCTCCAAAGAGGCCCCAGAACCAACATACAAGGTGACAAGTGTCAGATCACAAAAGAGCACCACCCAATGAGCTCCACAAATCATGTACTCAAAGAGTGGTCTTGGCAGAAATCAGAGCCCACTGGGGCAAATCCTGCTCCATGGGGTAACCCCCAAGCAGCTTGTATGCTGTGCTCATGTCCAGTCCTCACAGACAGTCAGCCTGAGAAACAACCTTTCCCACTGACATGCCAACAGCAATCAAGGCTCCACTACAACTGGAGGTGCACACAACATACATAAGGTACATTCCCGGAACACTCAGCTCAGGTTATCAGGGAGACTCTACCATAGGGCCCTGCAGGACACCAACTATATAAGGCCACCCTGCCAAGATTGGGAGACAGCAAATCTACCTAATAGGTAGAAGCAAAAACAAAGAGGCAACCAAAATAAGGGGATAAAAACCATGACCCAAGTAAAAGAATAGGAAAAAATGACAAAATGAAATGGAGGCAAGCAATCTATAGATACAGAGTTTAAAACACTGATTAAAAGGATGCTCAATGAACTTGTGAGAACTTCAACAAAAATAGAAAACAAAAGGATGTATAAATCATTTTAAAAAGTCACAAATGAGAAATACAATAACAAATGAAAAATACACTAGAAAGAATCAACAGCAGATTATATGAAGCAGATGATCAAATCAATGATTTGGAAGACAACACCCAATCAGAACAACAAAAAGAAAGAATAATTTAAAAAATGAGGATAGTTTAAGGGACTTCTGGGACAACATCAAGTAAGCCAACATTAGCATCATAGGGGTAGCAGAAGAAAAAGAGATAGAGCACTGGATTGAGCACTTATTTGAAGAAATAATGACTAAAAACTTCCCTAACCAGATGAAGAAAATCAGAATCCTAGAAAATGTAGAGTCCTAAACAAGATGAACCCAAAGAGGTCCACACCAAGACACATCATAATTAAAATGCTAAAGGTTAAAGACAAAGAATCTTAAAAGCAGTAAGAGAAAGGCAATCAGTTATCTACAAGGAAGTTTCCATTAGATCATCAGTTGATTTCTTAACAGAAATGTTTTAAGTCAAAGGATTGGTACAAAATATTCAAAGTGATAAAAAATAAGAACCTACAACCAAGACCACTCTACACAGGAAAGCTATCTGAAGGAGAGATAAACAGCTTCCCAGACAAGAAAAAGACAAAGGAGTTCATCACCACCAAACCAGTATTAGAAGAAATGTTAAAAGGGTTTCTTTAAAAAGAAGAGGGGGGAAATAACATAAATATGAATAATAAAATGGCAATAATTATGTACCTATCCATAATCACTTTAAATGTGAATAGCTTAAATGCCTCAA
This sequence comes from Vespertilio murinus, assembly GCA_963924515.1. Lineage (NCBI taxonomy): Eukaryota > Metazoa > Chordata > Mammalia > Chiroptera > Vespertilionidae > Vespertilio > Vespertilio murinus. The sequence continues at coordinate 127,915,430 of OZ004704.1, read as the reverse complement.
TCAAAAGACATAGAATATCTAAATGAATAAGAAAACAAAACCAATACTTATGCTGTTTATAACAAACTACTTCAGATTGAAGGATACATACAAGCTAAGAGTAAAGAGATGTAAAAATATATTTCATGCAAATGGAAATAAACATCAACAAAAAAACATTGAATAGCAATATTTATATCAGATTAAATATACTTTAAAACAAAGACTATAATAAGAGATAAAGAAGGGCATTTCATAATTATAAAAAGATCAATCAAACAAGAGGATATAAACCTTGTAAACATCTATGTACCCAGTGTATGAGCACCTAAATATTTAAAGCAAAGGGAGAGATTGACAGTAATGCAGTCATAGTAGGGGACTTTTACATCCCATTGTCATCAATGGATAGATATTTCAGACATAAAATCAATAAGGTAACAGTGGCCTTAAATAACACATAAGACTAAAGTAATTAATATTTTTAGAGCATTTCACCCCAAAGCAGAAGAACATACATTTTCAAGTGCACATGGAAGCAGCATTATTTACAATGGCCAAGATATGAAGGCAACCTAAGTGTCCATCAACGGATGATTGGATTGCATAAGTTGTGGTTCATATATACAGTAGAATATTATGCAGCCATAAAAAAAGAATGAAATCTTACCATTTGCAGGAACATGGATGGACCTAGAAGGTATTATGCTGTGTGAAATAAGTAAGAAAGAGAAAGACAAATACCATATGATTTCACTTATATGTGGAGTCCAATGAACAAGATAAATTAGCCAACAAAACAGAAACAGACTCATAGATACAGAGAACAAACTGATGGTTGCCAAATAATAGAGGAGAAAGATGAATGAGTGAAAAATGTGAAGAGATTAAGAAGTACAAATTGGTAGTTATAAAGTTACACAGGGATGTAATGTACAGCATAGGGAAACTAGTAATAGTGTAATAACTATGTAGAGTGCCAAGTGGGTATTAGACTTATGTCTAATTACTATGCTGTGTACCTGAAACTGACCTATTCTAATAATAGAGGAATATACAAATTGGCTGGGATGCCATCACAAAATGACCATTCAGCAGGGTGAGCAGGGTGAGCAGGGTGAGCAGGGTGAGCAGGGTGAGCAGGCTGCGGGGCTGTCGGATGAGACTCCGGGTCTCACATGATTTCATCCTGTCCAGGCAGACTTCCCTGCTGCCCACAGCCTACTTGGACCCAGGTTTTACTAAACTTTACTGAGGCTGCTCCCCATACCCCCACCCTCTGCCCCAGGACCACACTGCCCACAGCAGGGTGCACTGGCAGTATCCTGACAGGCAGGGGCCCAGGGAGAGCCGAGTGGGGTAGAGGCGACAGGGAGCCACGAGGGCAGCCAGAGCCAAGTTCCCAGGGGTCTGAAGAGAGCGCCTGACAGGAGCCCGGACTGCAAAGAAGGAAGAAGTGGCCACGGGGATCTCTTCCAATCCCCCCACACAGACCGCCCCCGCACCCTTGTGGGGACAGGGAGGCTGACCAGATGGGGAGAAAACCCTGCCTCTGTGGTACCTGCAGCCTGCACCTCTGACTTCTGATCTCTTTCCCCGCCATCCCAGCCAGGGTGGCCCACAACAATAGCAAGCCAATGATGACCTGTCAGCAACCCGAGACACCTGCGGCTCGTTGCCCACCACCGTGGGCCCCCTCTGCTGGGGCAGGGCACGCCTCTCCTCCCTACAACTCCAGATCCGGGTGGAGGCAGGCCTGAGCGGCCCTCCGGGGTCAGACCCACTCCCCGCCCCTGACAGCAGCAGCACCGTCTCTGCAGGGAAAACACAGGGAACCTCCCTGGGGGCTGTGGCTAAACCCGCTCTCCTAGCCCACCTGGCCCCACCCTGGCCCCCTCCCTGCTCTATGATATTGGAGCTCCACCCTAAGCTGCAAAATGGCCACATACGATTTAAAGAATGGCGTTAAGCAGGGAGGTTACTCTCCCTTTGGCCTTGCTGCTCCCTTAGTGCCCCCCTACTATCTCTCCCTGGCCAGCGCCTCCAGGGATGACTACCACTACAGGCTGCCGGCCAGAGCCCCCCTCCAAGGCCTGCGGGACCCTCTGCAAAGCTTCCATAGCTACAGTCCCAGGAAACAATCATGCCCTTTCCCCTAATCAGCACCTGCTACCTGTGATGGTACTTGAGGGCTTAAAAATAGCAATCCCTTCCTGTTTAGACATCACTTATGTGATGAAACATTTCTAGGTTTATTAGCTCAGAACCTGCTCATGACTGCCCAGTGAGGTAGGTGGAGAAGAGATTACAATTCCTGTTGTATGTGCATATGTGTTCAGAAATGAAGCTCAGAGAGGAAAAGTGTCAAGCCTAGTGATTCCCAAGGTGCAGCACACGCTACACAGGGGATCAATTTGATTTTAAGTGGGGGCAATTCGAGAATGAGTTAACAGTGATTTTTTTGCATCTCTTATGATTCTAGGGGGCCTCATCTACAGCATATCCTATATAATAAAAGGCTAATATGCAAATGACTGAATGGTAGAATGACTGGTCACTATAATGCTTGCTGACCACAAGGGGCAGACACTCAACAAAGGAGTTGTCCCCTGGTGGTCAGTGTGCTCCCTCCACGTAGGGAGCACTGCTCAGCCAGAAGCTGGGTTCACAGCTGTCCAGCACAGCGGCAATGGTGGGAGCCTTTCCCACCTCTGTGACAATGCTAAGGATGACATGACATGCCCCAGGGCTCCTGGACTGTGAGAGGGCACAGGCCAGGCTGAGGGAACCTGCCTCCCAAGTGCACAAATTTCATGCACCAGACCTCTAGTATAAAACAATATTGAATAACAACTTAATTTAAAATTTTAAAAAACTGGAAAAAACACAAAACCATTTAAAATGGGATTATATCTTAATTAAGCTTTTATTAAACAAACTAGAGGCCTGATGCATAAAAATTCATGCAAGAGTAGGCCTTTCTTCCCCTGGCTGCCAGCACCGGCTTCCCTCTGGCACCCACCACCCAGGTTGCCAGCATTGACTTCTCTTCAGCACCTGGGACCCAAGCTGCTTCCCTCTTCCTGCCACCAGCAGGCACCCGGGAAGTGGGCTGGCTTCCCTTGGGCCGCCCACAGGCACCCAGAACCAGGGTTAATTTCCCTCTGGCCCTGGCTTCATCTGGAAAGATGTTCGGAATGACATCCGGAATATGTCAGGTCTAATTAGCATATTATCCTTTTATTATTATAGATGGTGTGGTGTCATCATACATTTTTTTAAATATAAAATGAGCCCTGACTGGTGTGGTTCAATGGTTAGTGTCCATCTGCCCCCAAGCTGAGGGATCATGGGTTTGATTCCTGGTCAAGAGCACATACCTGGTTTGCAGTTCTGCTCCCTGGCCCTGATCAGGGTGCATGTGGGAATCAACCAATCTATGTGTCTCTCACATAGATGTTTTCCTCTCTCTCACTCTCACTGTTTTCCTCTCCCTTCATCCCTTTCACTCTCTAAAAAAAAAGCAATGGAAAAAATATTCTTGGGTGAGGATTAACAAAAAATAAAATAAAATAACATCTATGTAAGAATTCAACAAGACATGTAATACAGATAAAGAAGAGGACACATGGTGAACTCTGAACACTTAATATCATTCAGGAAGAGGGTTATGGGTATAGTTACTTTGAGCTGTGGTTTTTAAAATAAATGATCTATTAAACACCAGATGCTCAAAGGGTAGGTGAAGAAAGGATAATATTTTCTTATTCCTGTTTTATTTCTCCAATAAAAATGGGAAGATTTTGGATAGTAGAAAAAAGAGCAGGTTTAGTGCTTAGAGAATTGGCTTGCATACCAAAGAGTCCCGGGTTTGATTCCAGTCAAAGCCACAGACCCCAGTTGCAAGTTCAATCCTTGGCCCTGGTCTGAGCCCATGCAGGAGGCAACCAATTGATGTGTCTCTCTCATGTCGATGCTCCTATCCCTCTCTCTCTTTCTCTTTCCCCTCTCTCTCCCTTCCTCCTACCTTTTACTCTGAAGAAAGAAAGAAAGAAAGAAAGAAAGAAAGAAAGAAAGAAAGAAAGAAAGGGAGGGAGGGAGGGAGGGAGGGAGGGAGGGAGGGAGGGAGGAAGGAAGGAAGGAAGGAAGGAAGGAAGGAAGGAAGAAAGAAAGAAAGAAAGAAAGAAAGAAAGAAAGAAAGAAAGAAAGAAAGGGAGATTAAGGTATCACATATTTGTCCTCAATCCCCCATTCCAACCCCCACCTCCATCCCACTCATGCCCCCACTCCCCTATTGTCCTTGACCACTAGTTAGGCTCACATGTGTGCACATAAGTCCTTTGGTTGCTCTCTCCCTTTTAGCCCCACCCTCCCATGGCTCCTTATCTCTGGATCTGTTCTTGTTCATCAGTCTGTGTTGTTCACCATTTCCCCTAGATGAGTGAGATCATGTCCTACTGGAAATATACTTATAAGAATCAAAAATAAGACAAGCAATAAATCTTAAATTACTTGAAAACAATGACCTCATTTTTTTATTTCTCAGAACCTAACATAATGCCAGATACAAAGTTAACCAATAAATGTTTATTGAATTGTCTGCTATTTAATACTTAATATTATTTGCTTGACTAATAAACACATGCCCAGTGTCAGTTACTCTTATTAAAACTCCCATGAGCCAAAACCGGTTTGGCTCAGTGGTAGAGCGTTGGTCTGCGGACTGAAGGGTCCCGAGTTCGATTCTGGTCAAGGGCATGTACATTGGTTGCGGGCACATCCCCGGTAGGGGGTGTGCAAGAGGCAGCTGGTCGATGTTTCTCTCTCACTGATGTTTCTAGCTCTCTCCCTTCCTCTCTGTAAAATACCAATAAAATATATATCTTTAAAAAATAAAAAAAATAAAACTCACATGAACTGTGTTCTTACTTTTGTGCTTTTTCTTAAATAGAGATTAGACATTAATTTAAAAATTAAAATCCCACCAGGTTGCAGGTTCAATCTCCTGTAGGGGGCATGCAGGAGGCAGCCAATCAGTGATTCTCTCTCATTATTGATGTTTCTCTCTCTCTCTTTCCCTTTCTCTATGAAACCAAAAAAGTATATATATATATATATATATATATATAAAAAATTAAAAGTCCCAATAGGAAATTAATATATATTTAAAAATGTCTAGCACTAAAGTTACTACCTTTAGCTCAGTAAACCATTACCATAAGAGGTGTTCAGGAATTTGGAGGAGGGGAGATATTTAAATCATTTCAATAAAGGGGGTCCCAGTCAAGATAATGGTATAGGTATTTGGATCATTTCACAACCACATTAAAACTACAATTTAATTACAGAACAACCATCATTCAGAACCACCTGAAATCTAGCTGAACAGGAGTCCTACAACTAAGGATATAAAGAAGCCACATCAAGACTAGAAGTAACGGCAGAGACTTAAAGATCAGCTGGCCCCACACCCATGTGGGATGAGTAAAAATTAGAAGGAATATCTCAGATGCACACACACCCCACTCTCCAAGGAGCCAGGGTCCAAACTGCACACCAGGCACTCAAACTTAGGGTTCCAGTGCCAGGAAGAGAAGTCCCCCTTAGTTCTGACTGTGAGGAATTGAATTGTCTGGCATCAGGACAAAAGCTGGAGGGGCAATTGTCTTCCAGACAGACGTGCTGGGAGAAGCCCTAGTTCCTTTTCTCCTTTTTTTAAATCCTCACCCATGGACATGCTTTTATTGATATTGAAGAGAGAGGAAGGGAAAGGCAGAGAAGGAGAGAGAGATAGAGATCATTGTGAGATAATGTGAGAGTAAAACATCGATCAGTAGCCTCCTGAAAGCACGCTCCCAGTTTGGGGTCAAATCCACCACCTGGGTATGTACCATGACTAGGAATCGAACCCACAACCTTCTCATGTACAAGACAAGTCTCCAACCAACTGAGACTGACTGGCCAGAGTGCTATTGTTCCTTTACTGTGTCAGCCAGTGTTCACCATATCTGAGTCTCAATCAATACAGGGTGGGCTAATGCTGCCCACCCTGGTGACTCCCTGAGACCCCACCCCATCCACCTTGCAGGCTCACCCAAGCCATTTGCAGTGGCTTTTCCATGCAAATGACACTTTGTGGCTCATGCTGTAGACTTTCCTAATATCTCTTAAATAAGTAGCATCTGACCCTAGTGATCCCTGTGCCTCTCACTGTGTGGCCGTAGGCCTGGCACTAGCTGCAGCCAGCTTTGGATAGTAGCTTGGTCTCTCCTGGGCACTTTTAATCCCAGCAGAAGTGGCAGCCATTTGCAGATCATTAAGGACAAGCTGAATGGCCCTGGGAAAGACACAGGTGGTGACTAACCTTGGACTGCACTTTTCAGGAAGTCTCAGAACCACCTCCACAAGGGATATACTCAAGGCACAGGCTAGTCAGACACCAGAGCCCTATTGAACTCGGTCCTGCTCTAGGGGGGGAGCCCTTGAACAGCTGATCCTCCACAATGGTTGCAGCCAGTCTTTCCAGCTGATCAGCCTGGGGGTAAATTCCTCCCATTGAGGTGCCAACAGCAATCAAGGCTCATGGATGTGCTCTTGATGAGGAATCAAACTCAAGATCATCCAACGCATGAGGCAATGCTTTAATGCTCTAAAACAGAAGAGTGTACACAGCTCACACAGGAAATGCACCTGAAGTTCCCAGCTGGGTTGAACAGGGAGGCTATGCCACTGGACCCCACAGAACACCTACTACCAAGCCTGGGAGACAAAGTGGCTCCACCTAATACATAAGAATAAACACAAGGAGGTTGTAAAAATGAGAAGTTGTAAAAATGTACCAAAGAGCAGAACAAAACTCCAGGAGAAAAACAAACAAACAAAACAAAACACAACACAAACTAAATTAAATGGAGACAAGCAATGTACTAAATGCAGAATTCAAAATACTGGTCATAATGATGCTCAATGAACTTAAAGGAAGAATAGATTAACTTGGTGAGAACATCAGCAAAGAAATAGGAAACAAAAACGAAACTAGAAAACATAAAAAAGAACCAGTCAGAAATGAAAAAATATATTATAGGGAGTGGAATAGATAAAGTCGAGGATCAAATCAGAGGTTTGGAAGATAAGGAAGCAGAAAACACCCGGTCAGAACTGCAAAAAGAAAAAGAAAAAATATGCAAAAAAAAATAAGGATAGCATAAGGAGCCTCTGGTCTGTCAAGCATACCAACATTTGCATCATGGGGGTGACAGAAGGATAAAGAGCAAGAAAGTGAAAACCTATGTGAAAAATAAGGACAGAAAACTTCCCCTACCTGGTAAATTTAAATAGACTTACAAGTCCAGGAAGCCCAGAGCCTCCCAAAGAAGAACTCAAAGAACCCCACACCAAGACACATCACAATTAAAATGAACAAAGTTAAACATAAAGAGAAACTCTTGAGCTGTGTGCCCCAGGACAGCCGTGTGTCCCAAGGGGCCGTGGGAGAGCCGTGTTCCCCTGGGGGCAGAGTGTCCCGGGAGAGCCGTGTGTCCCTAGGGGCAGAGTTCCCCAGGGGGGCTGTGTGCCCCGGGAGAGCCGTGTGCCCCAGGGGAGCCGTGTGCCCAAGGGGGGCAGTGGGACCCAGGGAGCCGTGTACACTGGAAGAGCCGTGTGCCCTGGGGAAGCGGTGGGACCCGGGAAGAGGGGCCGGTGTGAACCGGAGGAGGAGCAGATTCTATTCATGTGGTCCTGAGACATTTGGACAGCCTGCAGACATTAGCTATAGAACACTCTGTTGTGTTTCCCTACAAAAACAAATGAGAGAGAGTGTCCCACTTAAAATTCATATACGGAAAAAAGGAAAAGAGAAGGAAAAAAATCTGAGGAACAGAATAAAGTGGTGAATATAGTAGAATCAGGGGCAAAGAAGGGGAGTGGACTGGTAATTATCAGGAGGATAAGGGGGTGGGGAAGCAGTGAGAGACTGGATTGAAATCATATAACCAATGGATGAAGACAATTGGGGGGAGAGGGGGTAAGGGCAGAGGGTGGGAAGGGAACTGGGTGGTAGGGAGCTTTAGGGGAGAAAAAGGAGAAACAATTGTAACAATCTGAGTAATAAAGATTTATTTAAGAGAGAGAGAGAGAGAGAGAGAGAGAGAGACTCTTAAAAGCAGCAAGAGAAAAGCAGTTAGTTATCTACAAGGGCTCTCACATAAGATTGTTAGCTGATTTCTCAACAGAAACTTTGGAGGCCAGAAGGGAGTGGCAAGAAACAATCAAAGTGATGAAAAGCTAGGACCTACAACCACCATTACTCTACCTAGCAAAGCTATCATTTAGAATCAAAGGTCAGATAAAGAGCTTTACTGAGAAGAAAAAGCTAAAAGAGTTCATCACCACCAAGCCAGTATTAAAAGATATGCTAAAGGGTCTCCTTTAAAATTGGAGGGGGGTTAGGGAAATGGGTGAAAAAGTGAAAGGATTGAGAAGTACAAATTGTTAGTTTCAGAATAGTCACAGAATGTCAAGTACAGCATAGGAAATATAGTCAATAATAGTTTTTTAATCCTCACATGAAGATATTTTTTCCCATTGATTTTTAGAAAGAGCGGAAGGAAGGGAAGGAGTGAAAGAGAGAGATTCTTTCTCATCATTGATGTATCTGTCTCTCCCTCTCCCTTCCTCTCTGAAATCAATAAAAATTTATTTAAAGGAATAAATTAATTAAATGAGATAAATATTTAAAGTTTTAAAAATTATAATAAAGAAGCAACCCAAGATAAATGAAAATACCCTCCAAGAATTTCTTGCAGGTATTTTCAATGTAATATACTTAATCTATGTTTAAGCATTATTACCAACTTGTTTTAAATTCAGTAGGAAAAAAGAGAGAGACTTTTCATTTTGTCTTTTCTGCAGACAATCAAGACTAGATTGACAGAATCTTTTCTCTTCCTAGTTGCTGGGACAGTCCCCAGTTAGGTCACTTGGCTCCCCTCAGACCTAGGACTGCTGCTTCAGGGAAATCTAAACCCAGCCTGTTCCAGCAGATTGTGCACACTGCCACCTCCTGGTGAAAAGTAGAAATGCAGATGTTCTGTGATAAGGGCAGATATTCTGACCCTGGAGCTGGATGGCCTCTTATGGGTCAGGCCTGTCTTCAGGGTAACAAGGAAGCAAGTAACCTAGAACCCTGGGTATGCAGCTCTGAGTGGAGTCAGATTTGCCCCATTGAGTGCACTCTGATGCAGTGTTCTAGACTGTGACATAGCAGTGAACAAAACAGGCCAAAATTCCTGCCCCACATAACAAGGACAAAACCAAGCTTATCTGACATTTAACACAGAAAGTAAAACTGTATCCATGAGCTAGTTCTGAGAATCAACGAAGTGAACTCTGAATAGATCTATGACATCCTTTGCTGCACAAGGGAATTTCATGAATCTATCAAATGGGTGGTGTTTTGTTCAATTTGAATGCTTCATCCTTTTCCCCAGGGGCCTTCCCTAATCATTGGATAGTAAAATCACACTCTTTGAAACAGCCTATGACACCGCCCTTGTTGAGTTTCTTTTCGTGACTGCTCTAATTCTGCCAGATCCTCCTTTGTCAATGACTGCAGATGTTCTGAGTAGTTCTCCAACACGCTTTCAACACTTTCGCAAACTCTCACCTCTTTTGCAAGATTTGAAATTCTCTTTTCAGTATTATGCATTTTGTTTAGGCTATGCTCTCAGGTTGCTTACCATATCAGACAGCATGGAAACGGTGACCAACCAAAAGGTGGGGACCAATTCTGCTTCATAATTTTGGATAAATGGGAAAAAACTTATATAAAATATAATACAATTTTGGAGTAAAAATGGGGAGAAATGACTTAACACCAACTGATTTAACATGTGGTCAGTGCTTAGTGAAGGTTTTCATGCTTGTTAGCTTGGGCTCTCCTCCACACACTGGCAACTGTGGGAACTCATATAATGAATACTTGGGTAGCAAGGACACCTGTGTCTAAAGGAAAAGCATTAGCAAGAATTTCCTGAACATTTTTTTAAGCATCTCAGAGAATGCAGTATACAAGTAAGTATACATCATACATCCTTCTCAGTTAAGTCCTTCTCAGGTGCTGCAGCCCAAAAATTCTTTTTAATGTTCCTATCCTTCATGTCATGTCCACCTCAAAATCCTCTCCTCTCCCTCACATAAATGGGTTCAGCTTGGCCCGGCTCTGATCCTTGAACTGTATGTTCCACTCATGACAATTTGAAGCACAGCTGTAAGACCCCCAGAAGGAGACCCTCACTCTGTCCCAAGGATCGACGGCGACCCAATCAACTGCAGGAGGCGTCACTTGATGCAAACAGCAAGAGGCTTTATTCCAGCGCGCTAGGGCTCAACTCGTACTCAAACAGGAGCAGAGGAGTCCAGCCAGCGAGCAGAAAATTTTACAAGCATATATAGGCAAAAGTCACGCATAGGAGGGGTTACACATGGAGGGGGAAGAAGGGAACAAAGGAATTTCAAAAAGGGGAGCTGGACTCGTTAATTACTTGTTTCAGGAGAGGGTCTACACTTAGTCAACAGTCCCACCTGGTAATCTTATCTATCAGAGCACTGTTCAGGGGCTATAACTCTCAGAGCACTAATTGGGGCTATTGCCTTGAGCGGTTTTAAGAGCTATGTTCCCATCACTAACGGGGGACCTTGGGAGTTGAGATAAGACAGACAGCCTTCTTAAAAAGATGTTTATTCTTTGAACAGCTCAGGGCAGCCACAGGCCACATGCCAATGAGAAATTCCAGCTTCCTCACTGCTAGGTGAGGCGGGGGGGGGGGGGTGCGTTTTTCATTCCCCCATTTTCTTTTTGGTAAGTTCTAATCATGGAACTTCATATTCTTCTCCGAGGCTGTTTCCCTGACGGAGGGACTGGTAGTGCTGCCTGAGCATTAGTACCTGTACAGCACTTATTCTTTTCCTGATGAAGGTGACTAGGTGATTTAAGATGCAGGTCCCAAAAGTAAGAATTAAAAGCAGTATAATAAGGGGACCCATCAGGGTGGATATGAGGGTGGTGAACCAAGGGGACCGGCTGTACCAACTTTCAAACCACCCTTGATGCACTTCCTGATCTCCTTGTCTTGTTTCTAATCTTTCTCTAAGTTTGGATATGGAATCTTTTATTACCCCAGAGTGGTCTATGTAAAAACAACACTCCTCTTTCAGGGCAACACACAACCTACCATCCTTGAGGAATAGGAGATTTAAGCCTTGCCTATTCTGTAGTACTACCTCTGCTAGGGACCCAACAGATTTTTCTAATTCACCTATAGATTTCTCCAGGGTACTTAAATCCTGGTCTATTTCTTGACTTAATTCTTGCTCGCACATTTAGTTTTACTAAGCTTCAGACTTTTTCATTGGCTAGTAAAAATATTTTTACCACAGTACCACAGTTTCCATTAGTACTGTCCTCATTGAAGTCCGATTCCCCTCCTGCTGGCATCAAGTCTCCTCCTGGCCCGTGTGGAGCTCAGCCTAGGGATCTCACGGGTGAGGCCGCTGGTTGCCAGGATCCAGGCCGTTTTCTGTGCAGGAGCAGGGAGTGGTGTAGTCAGGTCTGGGTGCCCTCTACTTCAACAGCCATGGGCGTGGGCGTGCTCAGGGTAACAGTGTAGCGTCCTTCTCAGGTTGGGGTTAGTCTTTGGGCAGTGAACTTCTTTACCCACACAGAGTCTCCGGGCCGGCAGGGGTGTACAGGGTCCACGGTGGGCACTGGCAGTGCATCTGGAATAAGCTTATTCCAGATGGTGGCTCTCTGGGTAAACTACAGAGCCTGTAAGGACTTGAGCAAGGGAACAGTTACAAATTTTAGCTTTTTTAGTTTCTCCCTGACCCTGGGAAGGATGGAGAGGAGGTCCACCATACATGATCTCAAAAAGGGGGGAACCCATCCCAGTAGAGGGCACAACTGGTCCATAAGAGGGAGAAGGGCAGGGGGTTGGTCCAATTTTCACCGGTTTCTAGGACAAGTTTAATTAAACTTTTTAGAGTCCTGTTCATGCCTGTCCTAAGGCTTGAGCTATATTTTGAGATATCTTGCTATGAAGGCTGGGCTGTTATCTGATCCTATGATTACTGGCAGCCCAAACCTAGCGGCAGTTTCTGTCCTAGTGGGGTATGCTTCAACTTGACCTGAGGTGTTTACAAAAAAACAAAAGAATTAGCATGTATTTATACCTTAATGTTGGTAGCTTAATCTCTGTGAAATCCACCTCCCAATGCTCTCCTGGTGAATCTCCTTGGGGCCCGAATTCTCAGGGGGACCCTCTTACCTTGCTTAGTATTTACCTGTGCACAGACAATACTTATAGTGACTATGCTTTTAATTACTTTATCTAAGCTTGGTAGCACCTGTCTCACAGAAGTTCAGAAGACATGGTGACACCTAAGTGGGTAACCTGGTGTGACTGGGCAACTAATGTCTGGCCTGAAGCCTCTGGGACCAACAGTTTGTCATCTGGTAGAGTCCACCAACCATCTGGTCCTTTGATGACTTGCTTCTGTTCAGCCAATTCCTCTTATTGCTTGGTGTAGGTCGGGGTCCGGCAGGGTTACTAAGACTTGTAAAGGCCCCACAGGTTTTTGGGCATCTTCCTTAGCAGTTTGGTCTGCGGCTCTATTTCCTCTGGCTTTAATTGTCTCCCTTTTCTGATGTCTTTTGCAGTGCACTATTGCAACTGCCTTTGGGAGTTAGATGGCCTCAAATAAGGCTAAAATAATGTCCTTTCTGGCTGGAGTTGGTAACTCTCTTTCCCGGGGGATGGCACTGTGTCCCCATAAAAGGGCCTAGATTAAGGCCAAGAGATTAGTAACTGCGCCCAAATGGTGTGGTCCAGGGTGACTACTGCTGCCCCTGTATATCAGATCCCATCCTGAACGTAACTGCTCCCATCCATGAACAGTACCTCGTCTGATGATGGCAGGACATCTGTCAGTACTGTGTCTTTTACCTCTATGCAGTCATGAATGGGTTCCTCTGGATCATCTGGAAGCAGGCTGGCAGGGTTGATGGCCAGTGTCTTATGGAACCGGACACAGGGCTGGTCCAGGAGAAGAGCTTGGCACTGGGTGATTCTGGTGTTTGACATCTATCTCTCTGAAGCACTCGAAAGAGGGCCTCAATGGCATGGGGTGTTGTCAGGGCTAGCTCCTGGCCCAGAGTCTGCTTATCTGCCTCCTTCACCAGCAATACTGTAGTGGCCACTGCCCAGGGCACACTGGCCACTCTGCTGCCACAGGGTCTAGCTTCTTAGACAGATAGGCATCAGGTCTCTTCCAGGGACCTAGAGTCTGAGTGAGAACCCCTTTGGCAATGCCCCTTACCTCAGTCCCTTGGTGACATCTGGCAAGGCTAGGGCAGGTGCTGAGATGAGAGCCTTCTTTAGCTCCTCAAAGGCCAGTTGTTCCACTTTGGTCCAGTTCAGCAGCTGCATCCCCCGGTGCGTGTTCCTTCCCAGGTCTATGGTCCTTCTCGATGTCTCAGGAAAACAGGCAGTTTGTCTGGTGGCTCTCTGGACTGATATCTTCTTAGAGGTCCCATTGGCTCTGTCAAGACTGAATAAACTGTCCCAGTGTTCACCAGTAAGTTAATAGGTTTGCCTCTCACTTGTAAGGTTACCCGTGGGGGCTTAATGGAAAGGAGCCCCGGTCCTGTTAGTCCTCTTCCTCTATGTTAAAAAACTCCTGAAGTCTAAGTCTCCCTTTCTTGCCTCTCTAGCCAATCTTCTAGGACATTCTCCCTTGTAGTGCCTTTGTTTCCTACAATAGGCATATTAATTCCTTCCTATTTACTGCTGGCTTTTTCCTCTTTTTAATCTTTTTTTGTTCCCCTTCTTATTATATGTATAATTTTCACAAAAATCTTTACTATTTTAAATTAGCCTTCAAACCTTCTCTCTATGTCTTTTAAAAATGTAAAACCATGTCTTAAATCTTCTATTATTTAAAAATATTTAGAAAAGGAGAGAGGGAAGAGAGAGCAGGCTCAGCCCCCTGTTCCCAGGCCTCCAGCCGCTTGAAATTTAAAGTGACACATTTTTCCTACAGATTAGGATCTCAGTTCCTGATAAGCCTGAAAAGAGGAATGGGGGAATTTCTAACTGCACTTTTAAGCCCCTGAAGCCCCCTAACAGAACACGGTGAAAAGCGTCCAAGCAGTCTCAGCCGCCCCCTCCAGCTACTCTAAACAACCCCAGGAGTGAATGGACACCCGGAGGGTGGAGACAGGGGGCGACGCAGGTCCCAGGTGGCGAAGGCGCTGCTTCCACAGAGGCATTTTTATCTGGCAGCCCACTGGGAAAATCGCTTGCCTCCTGAAGCGCAGGGGAACTGGTGACCTCCACATTGCGATCAGACTCCCTGAATGTTCTGAAAAGTTCCTCTGCTCGACTGTGTTTCTATTAATATTATCGATTTTAAAACCATAACTTAAGAGTTGACACACACACACCTGGACCAAGTTGTCCTCAAAATATTTCCCTTTCCTTTTAAAGATTTTATAATGTACTGTAATCATTAATCATATCAAACTTAAATGACCAATTGAGACAAACAGTTCTGAAACCATTCCTCCACCACTGATGATAACTGGGTGGCTGCAGGTGTCTGAAATAAGATTCATTTCGTTTTTGAGCTTGCTGGGCAGACTTGGTGACTTTTCCAGCACAATCTTCCTTCTTGTAAATAGTTAACTTAAGAATTTGGTATCTGCTTTTAACTTTTTGTACCTTAATTGTTATAATTTTATACTGAAAGGTTCTCCCACTCCCAAACTGGTGGGTGGAGCTAACACATGACTGGCACCTGCCACAGGGACATCTCCAAGACAGTGAACCACCAATTAGCATGGGCCAAAGTGCCCTTGGGGCCCATCCCGTTCTGTTCCACCCTGGGCCAAACCCCCTCCCTTTCCGTCCTTTAAGAAGGACCCTAAGCGAGACACGTGTCGCCTTTTGGGGGGGGGCCTCCATTAGCCCGGTGGGGTCCGATTTCCTGTCCCATCTCCCTTTAATTCTGATCTCTTTACCTCGGTGATGGGTCCCGCCCATCACCGGGGAATAAACTCTCTTTAAAACTCCCTGTTGTTTTGTTTCCTGTTTCCCTTCAAACCTAACACATACCTTCAAATTAATAAACATACATAGAACTTTTGTTAGGCCGGCCGTTTTCCCTCTGGCAGAAAGCAAGCACCCCTGGGGGGAAAAAAAGTTCCCCTTGGCCATTTGGGGCGGTTTGCTAGCCGTCAGAGCACTTAGTTTTAAACAAATTAAAAGTTTATTTCTTTTTCCTTTTTCTGTTTTTCATAAATTTTTACACTTACATGAATAAATAATTATACCCAAGCAGACAAACAAAATATCAAACAAACATCTGTATTTATACCCTTTCAATAAACAAGTTATATTATAGTGTTTCAGCAAAACAGAAATGGCACTCATGTTGGACAAAGGAAACAAGATTAACACTCTAGGAACCATGAGGGGAAAGCCGTCCCCCAAACCTGCATTGACCTGGGAAAAAGTGTGGCCAAATCAAAGCCATTAACATCACAGTCTGTCCCATCGTCAGTCCGCATGTTGTTAGAAACACAAATAACAAAAATGCCACAGACACGAGGACCCTCCTACCCCATTTTGTCCTCCACAAACACTCAACAGAATTAGACGGATCAGACAGGCGCAATCTTGACAATCTCTGTCCCCATCAGCGCCCTCACAGCAGGAGACTACCAGGCGTCCCTGGCTCTCCTCCACCCTTGGGGCGTCCCCCAGGGCTGCAGCCTGTGGCCCTCCAGGCACGTCTACCGACCACTGTCCGGCAGCTCTCACGAGCCTCCAAACGGCTGCAAAAACCAAAAGTGCCCTCCAGGCACGTCTACCGACCACTGTTCCGGCCACTCTCATGAGTCACCGAATGGCTGCCAGACCGAAAGTGCACACACAGGACCAGACCAACTAACAAAACACAAGACAAAGACAGACAACCTTGGGGTACCCCTTCTTACCTCCAAGGTCGACTCCGCGGATGAGGGGTGGTCGTCAAAGCCTCCTGCATGCTCCATGGCAACAGCCATTTCTATTTAAATTTACCTTCTATAATCGAAACTTTGTAGCCTGGAGTGGAGGCTTACGCCTACTAGGGCAGGCGGAAAGCTTGGCTTCTTCCATTGCCAGAGAAACCCAAGCCTCTGTGGCCTAGCCATTTTGTTTGGAGTTAATTTGCATCTGCCCTGGTGGGTGTGGCTGGTGGGCATGGCTAGTGAATCGGAGTGATGGTTAATTTGCACATTAATCTTTTTCTAGGTAGGACTAGGGGCCTGATGCACAAAATTCGTGCATGGGGGCAGGGGGGTCCTTCAGCCCAGCCTGCACCCTTTCCAATCAGGGACATTTTGGGGGATGTCTGACTGCCATATACACTATACTACCAAACCAGTCATGAAAAAATTGAGCTGCTTTCTTACACCTTACCCCAAACAGCTGTTGCCCTAAAACCCCTCCTCAGCCCCCATCTTAGATTCTGCCTTCACAGTTCACCCAAATTAGGCTCTGATTGGTAGGATTCTATGCCAGTCAGCGTCAAAAGCTCCATCTCCTAGACAGCCACTGGCAACTTGCACTTCACCCAAATTTGGTTCCGATTGGTCAGTTTCTATGCCAGTCAGCATCTCCGGGCCTATCTCTGAGCGTGATCAGAGAGGCGGGGCTGATCAACCCCTCCCCAGGAGGCTGGGAGAGGAACAGAAGCCTGGCTGTTGGCAAAGCTGGGAGAGAAAGAGAGAGGCAACAGCTGATATCAACAGCTGCCATGGAGGCTGAGGATCAGACCCTGCCTATCTCTCTCTCTCTCTCTCTGCAGACCTCTCTCTGGGCCTGATCCACAGCCCCCTGAGCAGTCAGTGCTGGGTCTCTGCACAGGCACTAGCTGCAGTCAGTGCTGAGTCACCAACTTCCAGTGTTTGGTGGAGCCTTAGTCCTTACAGACCTGGCTCTTTATATAGATAGATAAATATTATACATTTAATTCTTATGTGAAAATCAAGGAAACTATTGAGAAATCTAAAGAAGGTTCTTCTTTTCTGATTAAGGGATATCTTTAAGAAATTGAAAAGAAGAAGTGATAGAGCTACATATTAAATAACTATAAGAGTGTCCACAAAGCAAAGGAAATTTCAACATTCTGGTATTACCCCAAGTAGAGAGAGGAATTTGTAGTTAAAATATCTAAAAAGTAGAAGTTGCTATAGGAGAAACTAAAGAGAAGAAAAGGGACAAAGTAAAATGGTAAGAAACACCAGAAAGAAAGGAAAAAAAACTAGAATGACTAAAAAAATTATTTTCACTGAGCTTTTCTATAAAATAAATTCATGATAATATTTGAACAGAATATTATCAGGCTCTCTGCTGAGTCTTTGAGATTCTAAGTGGATTGTGGGAGGGGAGGAAGGTTGTTCTGATTCTATTGATGATTTTTTTTCACATTGGCATCACCATGAGAGGTTTTATTATCAGGCTGGGAGTGGTGCACATCACTACTGCTGGTTAGACCTTAGTCACATGGCTACCAAACTAAACCCTTACCACCCCCATTCCAAATTATTCTTTGCTTGCCCACATTTTCATGTGACATATTCTTCTCTCTTTTCTCCAATGGACAAACTGCTACTTATAATGTAAGATCTAAACCTAATATCACTTTCCCTGAGAAACCATCTCCATCTCTAGAAAATACTCATTCCTTTTACTTACCCAACAAAAGCACCAAAAGTACTGATTAGCTAGACTTATTATAAAAAGTTCTGATTAGCTAGATTACTAGACTAGAAGTTCCTCCAGGATAGGAAGATGCAATATTCACCTTTGTATAGAAAAGGCAGAGCTTAATATCTATATACAGCACAGAGTTGCTTGTTGGATGAATGCAGCTATGGTATCAGCTCAGGTCATCAGGCAAGGAAGGCAGCGCAGCCACCCCTGCTATGCTCCCATAAAGCGACAGGTATTCAGACTACCCAATCGCACTGTGCAGTGACCATGGGAGGGGTGAAATTACCATTTCTGAGCATCATAGCAAAACTATACCCCACACTTTTTCCTCATGTTCTTTCATATCTGGGAGACCCTGCAGCTTTAGCAGAAAAGAGATGCTCTGTCATAGCAATAGTGAGCCTGAGACCAGAGGACCGCTTTAATTGCACCTATTTCTCCATTAAAATAAAAAGTGTGTGTGTGGGGGGGTATCCTCACTGGAGATAAGACAAAAACGTCAACATTTCTTTTATCATAGTAATAAATATTTTAAAAATTTTATGCTACTCATTGCTAGAAATGGTGAGATATTTTTCCTATCAGCCTAAAGTTTTAAACAAACTTAATGCTTAATGCTTGCAAAGATGCACTGAGACAGGCATGTCACAGTTTTCAAATATAACTGGAAGCTGACTCATGGGCCTAGAAAACCACTTGGCAGTACATAGCAAAAAAATAAAATAAAAATGTTTATATCTTCTGTTCCAAGATTCTACCACTAGAAATATATACTAAATAAATAAGAAAATATATCAGCAAAAATTTAAACACATACATGTTTATTATAATATTCTTTATAATGCAACAAAAAATAACCTAAATGTACACTTTTAAAAACACAAACTTTTAAAAGATTTAAAAATATTCAGGCTGTATAAATAACTTGAATCTACACTGATGTAAGCAAATGATTGAATAAATAAACAATTGGGGGTGAAGGGGAGATGTAGAAGTCCAAATAGTTTACATAGACACTCCATTCTCAAGGAGGCTGGACTTGACTCCCACTCCTGAAGTGTGGGCTGTTTATAGTGTCTTCCTTCTGAAGAGGACAGTATGGAAAGGGAGAAGAGAGTAGCCGTGCAGTGGAGGAGCCTGACAAAACTACTTCAGCCAATTGATCAAAATGCCATCAAAAGTGACCAATTATGTTTCTAGCATGTGCCTGGTATTACATGATGAAAATGGTACTTATATGGTCTTCCTCCCCCAAACCCAAAACGTGATGAGACAAAATTATCAGACAAGTTCCAACAGAAGGACATTCTACAAGATACCTGACAAGTACTCTTTAAAATCATCAAGATCACCAACAACGAGGGAGGTCTAAGAATGTCATAGCCAAAGGGGCCTAAATGAAATGTAACATTCTGGATAGGATCTTGGAACAGGAAAAGGGTATCAGATAAAACCTAAGGAAATCTGATTAAAAATAACTTTAGTAAAAATAATATCTGTTCATTAATTGTAATGAATGTAAGATGTTCATATTAGGGGAAACAAGGTGTGTGGGAACTCTCTGTGCTATCTTCTTAACTTTTCTGCAAATCTAAGACTGTTCTAAATAAAAACCTATATTTTAAAATGTATTACAAATGTACAGAATGGATTGTAATTAATATGCAGTTTAATATGTGAACTAAAAATTAAGATCACATCTTTTTTAATACTAAAATTTCATGGCTCCTAGTGTTCATTTGGTAACCATGAAATTATCTTTTCCTTTCTTACTTACCTTTATTTAGAAGCAAAAATCAAAACCTGACAGAGGGCCATATTGGCTGAGTGGTTCTCTTTCAGCCACTTGATGTCATTGTTGGTAGTGGCTGATCCCACAGCCAGCACTATTCTAGACCATTGGCAAAAGCAGTGTTGTCACAAGCACCACCACTAGCATCCAGGGGTCCTTAGAGACTTCCAGCTCCTCTGCTGCTCAAAGTTCAGAGGACAAGGGACTCTCCTCAAAGAGTGCTATGCTCAGGCCTAATAATACTGATAATAATGGTAATGATAACAGCTAACAGTTATTGACTACCAGACATGGTTTTAAGCAATTTGCATGCATGAACTCATTTAAACCTCCCAACCATCCAAAGGAAAGTCCTACATTATTGCATGCCCGTGATAATGCTTGTCAGTTTCTTAGAAAACTAAACATATAGCATATGATCCAGCAATCTTATTCCTAGTTACTAACTCAAGAGAAATGAACTTACATTCAAAACCTGCACATGAATGCTTATCCTATATAATAAAAGGCTAATATGCAAATTGACCAAACCACAGAATGACTGGTTGTTATGATGTGCACTGCCCACCAGGGGGCAGACACTCAATGCAGGAGCTGGCCCCTGATGATCAGTGCACTCCCACAGGGGGAGCACCACTCAGCCAGAAGCTGGGCTCATGACTGGCGAGGACGGTAGCGGTGGCAGGAGCCTCTCTCACCTCTGCAGCAACACTAAGGACCCCTTGGAGGATGTCTGACTGCCAGTGAGAGGGTGCAGGTCGGGCTTAGGGACCCCCTCCCCCCAGTGCACCAATGTTGTGCACTGGGCCTATAGTAATAATTTGTAGTAGTGAAAAACTGGAAACAACCAACTGTCCTTCAATGGGAGAATGGCAGAAAAATGGAAGTACATCCACACAATGGTATACCACTCTGCAATATGAAAACCAACTATTGATACAGGCAACATGCTTTCACTTGTTGCATGTCCATTTGCTTTTTAACAAGTTACTCTGTGTGCTTCTTGGACCTGTTGATGAGATTTTAACAAAAAGGAATCTTGTCAAAAAAGCTCACTTTTTTTGACAAGACTACTTCTGGGCCTTTCCATTAGGAGGAACATAATGACTGGTAGTCTCTTTTTTGTGAGGTTAACACTCAGATAACTGCCTAGATATATTAATTCACTGAGGATTTGTAAAACGATAATATCTCATTATGTCATCTATTCTGGAATAAGTCTGCTAAGAGAAACTTTCTATCATCGGTTATTTGGTTAGCCAGAGGCAAGATCATTCTTTCCTTTATGTACCACTTTTCAAAGTAATAAATTAATCCTCTAGTATCCTCTAAATATAATTAATAAAATTGTTTTTAGTACCACTATGATCTTATGACTTTGAATATAGTTTATGTGTTTCAATGCATCGGCATTATTATTCTTATTAATACTCAGATTTTCTGGTATTTGGCCAGAGGAAATATCTCCAGTTGTCTTCTGGATCTTTTTGACATGATCTAAGTCTTTATTTTTTTAATCGAGATATAATTCACATATAATATTATATTAGTTTCGAGTGTGCAACATAATGATTCAATATTTGTATGTATTGTGAAATGATCACTACAATAAGTCTAGTCTTGGGGTTTTGATAGCTTTCTTTTTTCAGTTAGAACAAGATGTCCCAGACTCATCTTGTGGATTTCCTATTCCAGCCCTGGATTTAGTCATTTCTCTAAGAGGCTGACTTGCTTTTTAGTAGGAAATTGTATTCAGATATCACAATCTGGCTGCAAAAAATCATGGTTCAATTTTTAGTATGCCAAGGGTCTCATCAAATTGATGTGGCCTGGGTCTCTCCATACATTTTAGATACCCTATTCCCAGGGTTTTACACACACACACACACACACACACACACACACACACACACACCACATACATTTATACCTATATCTACACCTATATCTAGGTCATCTATATCTATATAGAAAAAGCTATTAAGTTAGTAGTAGTAGTAGTTCTATATGGAGTGGAATGACATTTGTCTTCTTTTGGTTTTCCAGTACTTTGCAAAAAAAGTTTAGTAAGAGAAACAAGTGCATCTATTTTTAAATCATGAAGGCAGTAGGAATGCTTCAATATTTTCTGAGGCTTAGTTTCTCACTCCAGACTGGGGACCCCAGCCAGCAACATGGTGGTGTGAACTTCCCCATCACCAGTTTGGGTCCCCAGGCTGTTACACACAGCAAGGTGCTTCATTGTTCACGGCAGAGGCTCCATCCTTTTCAAGGTCCAGGGGACCTGAGGCAGGGCTGCTCAAGCCATGGTGTCCAGGTGGCAACATTTGGCTGTCCTGCCCAAGCTCAACCATGAAAAACCTATGGAGCTCTCATTCAGGTTCCTTGTCTCTTTCAGAAGATACAGCACTTCTGCCTGCCCCAGAAATCTAACCACGCTGAGCCGACTGTTTCTCTGACCCCAGGTCTGCCTAGAAGAATATTTGCGGTGGGTAGCCTCACTTCCACAAGCAGGAAGAGTAAGTTAGGATTCCTTCCCATAGAAGGAATAGAGAAGAGATTGGGCAGTTTTCCAATTGTCCATGCTGGTAAAGCAGGCTTGCTCCAGCCAAGCTCATTAAATCCTGGTGCTCAGTTTAGGAGCTGGGACACCCCACTTCCTGCTTATGCAACAAACTCCATGAAGAGCACAAGCCCATGAAGTTCCATAAAATCCTCAAATGGGGGCTTTATG
Organism: Vespertilio murinus; assembly: GCA_963924515.1. Lineage (NCBI taxonomy): Eukaryota > Metazoa > Chordata > Mammalia > Chiroptera > Vespertilionidae > Vespertilio > Vespertilio murinus. The sequence continues at coordinate 127,893,109 of OZ004704.1, read as the reverse complement.
ATACAGTGTACTTTCCCAAACAGTCCATGAAAGACACCCACAGGTAGACAGAAAATGCCTTCCCCAGCAGGGAGTACAAAGAGCTTCATTCCGAGTTCCAGATGGAAGAGTGAAAAGGCAGTGCAGTCACTGATGAAACTCCTGAGATTTTTTAGATTTGAAGAAAAAAGATTTTTCTTCAAATTGTTGCACCTGAAACTGCCCAAGTATTTTCTCTAGTTGCAAATTCAAAATGCTTTGGAGAACTTAGAAGGGGAAGTTCCTGTAGCTCTTTGGGTGAGAAATAGGAATGTGTAAGGGCTGACTAACAGCTTTCAATGTTCTGACCTTTGTGACACTAAAAAGTCTAAACATATTGAAAAGACCCGGCAGGGCAAGTGTCATCATTGACCTGAAATGTAGGGCAAAAGCCACGGCTTGCCCCACACCTACACTAAGTGAACATTAATGTCAGCTTACACAGAGAAGTTTTGACTCACCAGCTTTTCAGACAAGCACAGTAACTTCTCAAGCCAACCAAATTTTAGTTTACTCATCAGGCTGAACCTGATTAGGTCATGGCTAACAGAGTGATACTGAAGAAATGGAGACATACAGAACTGGGGAGAGTTGACAAGATCATTATTTCCAGTTCAGGTCTGTTTGCTCAGCTGTAAAAACATACGATGGTTGATATCACAGGTAGACTAAGTAACAAGTGAACCAGAGAGAGCATTTACATGATACTTGTATATTATAAGGATAATGTGTACAGTTAGACATAGTAAACTAATGGGAATGGAAAGGAAATGTGTATTCTCTTTATTTTCAAAGGAAAATGAGCATCAATTTGAAATGTCATGCAAGTGACTATTGAAGGCTATTAAAATCTTTCATCCAAAGAAAAGAAGGGTGGCATGGCATGGAAGAGTTGTTCAAATGTTTGAAGAGGTGGCATGGAAAAGAGAATTAGACTGCACTCAGAGGAGGGAGAGAGACAAATTTGAAATGTGGAAGGGATATTTTAGCTCCATAAATGATCTAACAATTAGATTTCTGTGAGCTGGAAGGGAGAACAGAGTGTTTCTATTGGTGAGTGTGTTCTAGCAGAAGCCAGATACAAGTGTGATGAATTCTAAGGCCTCATTTGCCCTAGCTGAAGTCAGAATTGGGAATTTTGCCTTTTGCCTTCCTGGAGCTATGTATCAGACTAAGGCCTTTGGGTATATAGAAGAAATCCAGTCTGGGTTTCATTGTTATTCCCATGTTACTGAAGAAGAAACTGAGGCCTAAAGTTGCTGAATTCAAACATTGCATGCTCTTCATCATGCTGAGGCCTTTATCACTAATCCCTTAAAAAGAAAAGGTATTATTTCAAGATATAATCATTCCAAATCCATAAATAAAATGCTCTCAAGTATATAGCCTGATGATTCCCCAAGCATCTGATGGCATGCCAATGGTCATCTTTGCTGAAATTCCATTGGTTTCATAATTAATGAGAAGAAATACAATTAAGAGACTTTTTGAAACTTCTTGTAGGAACTTCAGAAGTTAAACTGTATCATAAAAGCATTTATACCATCCAATCAGTGCAACATTATTTCCTAAACTAGCAGTTTATATGTGTGGGGTGTTTTTTTTAATTATATATATATATATATATAATGGGCAAAGGTCCTGAATAGACACTTCTCCAAAGAGGAAATATAGATAGCCAAGAAACACATGAAAAAATGCTCAGTCACTAATCATCAGAGAGATGCAAATTAAAACCACAATGAGGTATTACCTCAAATCTGCCAGAATGACTACCATCAACAAAACAATAAAACAACAAGTGGTGGTGAAGATGTGGAGAAAAGAAAATCCTTGTACACTGCTGGATGGAATGCAGACTGGTGCAGCCATTATGGGAAAAAGTATGCAATTTCCTCAAAAAAGTAAAAAATGAAACTCCAATTTGACCCAGTAATCCCACTTCTAGGAATATATCCCAAGAAATCAGAAACACCAATCAGAAAGGATATATGGAAACAGCCCAAGTGTCCATCAATAAATAAGTGAGGGGAAAAAAGCTGTGGTACATTTATACAATGGAATACAATCGAATATGTGGCTATAAAATAGAATTTCTTACTCTTTGTAGCATCATGGATGGACCTAGAAATTATTATGCTAAGCAAAATAAGCCAGACAGAGAAAAATAAATATCTCATGATGTCACTTATTTGTGGAATCTAACGAACAAAATAAAGTGATGAACAAAATAGGTCCAGACGCATGGATGCATGGGACACTGACAGATCTCAGAAGGGAGGGAGGTGTGGGGGACAAGAAGAGATTACCAAAGAACATATAAGCATAGCCCATGACAATAATGTGATGAAGGCCTGGGCAAGGAGGGGCTGGTAGAAGGGGCTAAAAGGGGGGGGGGGAATCAGGACACTTGTAATACTGTCCACAATAACAAATAATAAATAAATAAATAAATAAATAAATAAATAAATAAATAAATACGATGTCATTTTAATCACCAAGTCACTGATCATAGATGTTTCTTGTTATTTTATATATCACAGGTAAGAAGTATGAAGATTTTTATACTTTACCCTATTTGCATGCTAACAATTTAGCATGACACAATTTCATGGATACTGACAAAAGAGGTGAGACTTCTAGGTCAGAAACAAAGAACTTTATTAATCACAATAATAACCTTAGCCAGAGTGTCAGCATTGGACCACTTCCCTGAACCCCAATTCCCATAGAGCAATGAAAACAGGACATGCATGTACCCTGAGTTGATTTATAGGGGAGGAACATTGAGCTTAGGGAACCCAAATATTTTATATTGGGCAATAAACCTGCTTGACCTTTGCCCCAGAAGAAGACTTTTTATTATTATTATTATTATTATTATTATTATTAATTTTATTAAGGTATTATCTGTGTACATAGCTTACCATTGCCCCCACCCTCCCAATTATGCCCTCCCTCCCCAGAGTTCTGTGTTCGTTAGTTGTACTTATGTTCATGCATACCAGTCCCTCGGTTATTCTCCTATCTCCCCCCAGGTCTCCTTCCCCTCCCCGCTGTCATTTGACAATCTGCTTGTTTTATGGTGACCATCTCAGGACCCCATGAATAGAATCCGCTCCTCATTTGGCAGTCTGCTTGTTTTAAGGTAACTATCTCAGGACCATATGATTACAGTCTGCTCCTCCTCTGGTTTTCACCGCCCCTTCCCCTGGGTCCCACTGCTTCCCCTGGGACACATGGCTCACCCGGGGCACATGGCCCCCTGGGACACTCGGCTCACCCGGGGCACTCGGCCCCCTGGGACACACGGCTCACCCGGGACACCCTTCCCCTTTGGGGGGTTACGGCTCACCCGGGGCACACGGCCCCCTGGGACACTCGGCTCACCTGGGGCACTCGGCCCCCTGGGACACTCGGCTCACCTGGGGCACTCGGCCCCCTGGGACACTCGGCTCACCCGGCGCACTCGGCCCCCTGGGACACTCGGCTCACCCAGGGCACACGGCCCCTCTAGGGTGTTGGGGTCGCATATTGGAGGCGCCGCGCTAGCTCCTTGCTAGCATGGCGGGCAGGCTGGGACAGCTGCAGTTGGGCTGAGATGGTTGCAGGCGGGGGGACCACCTTCAAAGGTGTCTCGTTCGGTGTGGGAGCGGAGCAGCTGCAGACATGGAGGCTAAGTTCTGAGGTCACCCACTCCCTGAGCCCAAGGCGTGGTGAGCTCTGTTCTCGGTGGATTTCCTTTATTCGCGGCGGCAGTGGCAGGTGGTGGTGCCAGGTGCAGCAGTGACGGTCGCTCCTGTGGTTCAATTACCACTGTAGTTTTAAAGTTTACATGGCGGTGGTGGCGAGAGCTTCGGCTCGGCCATGCGGCATTGGAGGAAGGGCTCACCTGGGCAGCTAATGGAAGGCGCCATGCCATGTCCTCACCAGCGTGCTCCATCTCCCTCCCAGCATGGTGGGTGTGCTGGGAAGATTGTGGGCAGGCTGTGATGGCTGCATGGGGAGAGTCCGCCCTCAATGGTGTCCTCTTTGGTGCGGATGTGGAGCTGCTGTGGATGCAGAGGCTAATTTCTGAAGCCACACTCTCTGTGAGCCCGGGGCGTAGTGAGCTCTGATTTTGGTGGATTCCCATTCTTGGGGGCGGCGGTGGGTGCGGCAGCGATGGTAGCTCCTGTGGCTCAATTTCCCCTGTAGTTTTAAAATCCGCATGGCGGTAGTGTCTAATGCTTTGACCTGGCCATGCGGCAGCGGAGAGAGGATTCTCTGGGTCTGCCAACGGAAGGCGCAGCGCCAGCACAGCGCACGCGAAGGCCTGGCAGAGCAGGCCGCGGGCGGTGGCGGAGAGTCCCCGCGATGTCTTAGTCTTTCAGACTTAGTGGAACGCTTCCCCTGAGCCAGGACAAGCAGCACCACCACAAATATTGGCCAGCTCAGTGCTGCCCCTCTACAGGTGACAGTAGGGGCATCCTCACCTCGGTAGGCCTTTGCTCTTGGAGGTCTTAACCAGTGGAAGACAGCACGGTACAGAACTGCTCCACCTTCTCAGTCCTCCGCCCAGAAGAAGACTTTATCTTTATTATACTGGACATAAATAAACCTGTCTTTTGCTCCAGGAGACATATCTCACTCTTCTAAGGCTTTTTACTCTATAAATGTCCTTGACTAACTAGTAAAAAACAAAAATATAGTACCTCTGCAGACAACATACAGATACAAGAAACCTTGGATGACTCTCTGCCAAAAACCATGCCATTACATCCATTTATACACAGTATTTAAGTTTTGATCCAAATTCACACCATTTTCATTTAAAAATATATATATATTTTTATTGATATTTTACAGAGAGGAAAGGAGAGAGATAGAGAGCTAGAAATGTCAATGAGAGAGAAACATTGACCAGCTGCCTCTTGCACACCCCCTACCAGAGATGTGCCAGCAAGCAATGTACATGCCCTTGACCGGAATCAAACCCGGGACCTTTCAGTCCGCAGACCGACGCTCTACCACTGAGCCAAACCAGTTTCGGCATTTTCATTTTTTGATATTTGATGATTTAGAGACTATTTGGCATTAAATGTTAGCTAACTTTTTGCAAACTTATGAATAAGCTATAGTCCTTATCTTGCATCTGTTCAGGTAGAATTTTCTGGAATTACTCCTTCATACAACTCAAAGTATATATTTGGGCATGATGCATATGATAAGAGGTTAATATCCAAAATATACAGTGAACTCATACAACTTAACAAAAGGAAGGCAAAAAATCCAATCAAAAAATGAGCAAAGGATCTAAATAGACACTTTTTAAAAGAAGACATACAGAAGGCCAAGAGACAAATGAAAAAATGCTCAGTCACTAATCATCTGAGAGATGTAAATCAAAACAACAATGAGGTACCATCTCACACCTGTTAGAATGGCTATCATTAACAAATCAACAAACAACAAATACTGGTGAGGATGTGGAGAAAAGGGAACCATCTTGCACTGTTGGTGGGAATGCAGACTGGTGCAGCCACTGTGGAGAACAGTATGGAGTTTCCTCAAAAAAATTAAAAATGGAGCTCTTATTTGACCCAGTAATCTCACTTTTAAGAATATATTCCAAAAAATTAGAAACAGCAATTATAAAGAATGTATGCACCCCTATGTTCATAGCAGCACAATTTACAATAGCTAAGATCTGGAAACAGCCCAAGTGCCCAGCAGCAGATGAGCAGGTTAAAAAATTGTAGTACATATACACAATGGAAGACTGTGCTGCTATAAAAAAGAAGGTACTCTTACCATTTGCAACAGCCTGGATGGACCTGAAGAGCATTAGACTAAGCAAAATAAGCCAATCAGAGAAATATCCCATGATCTTGCTCATTTGGGGAATTATGATGAACAAATAAACTGATCAACAAAAATAGATACAGAAACATAGAAGCATTGAACAGACCATCAAACCTCAGAGGGAAGGCAGGAGAGGGTGTGTGTATAGGGAGGGGAGGATAAGAGATCAATCAAAGGACTTGTATGCATGCTTATAAGCATAACCAATGGACACAGACAGTAGGGGATGAGGCCTGTGCTCAAGGACAGGAGCGGGAGAGGTCAATGGGGGAAAAAGGAGGCATATGTAATACTTTCAACTACAAAGAATTAAAAAAAAACCTGAGGTTTTGCACATATCATAAATACTCACTTTCTATTGGCTTCATTTCCTAGGATCCACTATGCTTTTGTTATTTCCCCATATCCTTGTGCAAGGTTGTACTTTTGTATTTTGTCATTTTTTCCAACGCCCATCACAACTCATGACATGATTTCATAACTTGCTTTTAAAAACATGCATGAAGGAAAGGGCTATGTCCATCTCACTCTCTGACATACACCCAGCATTGGGAGGTATGCATGTATTGAACAAATAAATGAATAATCAAATGAATGAAAATCACACAAGGTTCTCTAAAACTTTAAAAACCAATTAGAAAGCAAATTTTACCACTGTGTGGAGCAGAGTTGAGTTTTGAGGGCTAATTATTTCTTTATGTGTTACATTAAAAATGAAGGAATATGCCCCTAGGGCAATGGAAGCTAAATAGAAAATAAACACATGGGACTACCTCAAAATAAAAAAGCTTTTTTATAGCATAAGAAACTATGAACAAAACAACAAGAAAGCCCACTGTATAAAAGAACATATTTGCAAATGTTATCACTGATAAAGGTTTAATATCCAACATCTACAGACAGCCTATACAACTTAATAGAAGGAAGATAAATGAGCCAATTTAAAAATGGGCAATGGAACTAAATAGAATCTTCTCAAAAGAAGACAGAAGGAAAGCCAAGAGGCACATTAAAACATGCTCAAAGTCACTAATTATCTGAGAGATGCAAATCAAAACAACAATGCGGTACCATCTCACACCTGTCAGAATGGCCAACATTAACAAATCAATAAACAAGTGTTGGTGAGGTTGTAGAGAAAAAGGAACCCCGGTACACTGCTGGTGGGAATGCAGACTGGTGCAACCACTGTGGAGAACAGTATGGAGTTTCCTCAAAAAACTGAAAATGGAACTCCCATTTGACCCAGTAATCCCACTCCTAGGAATATATCCCAAGAAACTAGGAGCACCAATCAGAAAGGATATATGCACCCTATGTTCATAGCAGCACAATTTACAATAGCTAGGATTTGGAAACAGCCTAGGTGCCCATCAGCAGATGATTGGATCAAAAATCTATGGTACATCTGCACAATGGAATACTATGCTTTTTTATGCTACCATAAAAAAGAAGGAATTCTTATCATATGCAGCAACCTGGATGGAATTGGAGAATATTATGCTGAGTGAAATAAGCCAGTCAATGAAAGAGAAACACCACATGACCTCACTCATTTATGGATAATAAAGAACATTATAAACTGATGAACCAAAGATAGATATAGTGAAAGTAAAGCAACAAACAGACTGTCAAATTACAGCGGGGAGGGTAGGGAGATCTGGGGGAGATAAGAGATCAACCAAAGGACTTGTATACATGCATATAAGTATAATCAATGGACACAAAACTCTGTGGAGGGAGGGCATGTTTGGGAGGGGGGCAATGGTAAGATATGTACACAGATAATACCCCGAGTTTCCCTGAAAATAAGACCTACTTCATGGAAACATAATACATCCCCTGAAAATAAGACCTAGCGCATCTTTGGGAGCAAAAATTAATATAAGACACTATCTTATTTTCGGCGAAACAGGGTAATTTAATTTTAAAAATTTTTTTAAAGATTCTAGAAAAAAATCTAAAGAAAAAAATGAAGAAATAAAGGTGGATTTTGGCTTCCTATGCTCCCATATCTTCCCATTCACCCAGTTCTCAAAGAATTTTGAGAAAAGAATGAGGATATTCAAGGTTCATGATCATAATCTCAATCCATCTCAGTACAGAAGTATACCAACCAAGCATCCACATTTTGGGAGTACATATGAAACACAAAACAAAGTAAGATTTCCAAGTGAGCCTAGCACGGATACTGCTCTGCCTGGGTTGGTTGAGATGTGGTCGGGCCATGGACAGAGGAGTGTGCCCAGAACTTCTCCGGGGCTTCCGGTTCTATAACCTTCTCCAGCACTGGTTCTGCATGGCTGTGGCTCAGGGGGCTTGGCGAGAGATTGTGCCAGTGAGCCTGAATTTTGAAAATGCATCACTAGATGGCATCAAGTATTTGTCAAATCACTTGGGAAACTGGCTCTTCTGATTTCTTAACTCATCTCTAACTAATGACATGCCATTAGCTTTTGTTAGTGATTGTTAACTTGTGGCAATTTTTTAGGTTAGTTCTATCCTGAAGTGCATGATGTGTGAAATATGATCTCCACCTATGACCTGACAAGAAGCAGCTCCCTATAAACCATGGTTATCAGATTTCTACACAGCCCACTTTCATATGCAGACTTCAAAGACTAAAAGCAGAAGGGTGTATAAAAATACAAGTAAACACACACACGCGCGCGTGCGCACATATACACGCACACACAAACAAGTCAGTTTGTGATATTCCCAATGCTGGGACTGTTCCTTTTTTGACAATAGCAAAAAATCAAGTTTCAGTTGAGTCACAATATGTTTGGGTCATTGTGTCTTGTGTTTTCTCCTCCTCCTCCCCACAGACCTTTCCCAAATGGAGAATTTTAAGTACATGAAGCAAATCTTAAGCCATGAGTCTCTAATGGCCAACCAGATTTTTCATTTACTTCGGTGCTAAGAAATAAACACCCCGCTGAAACCAGTTTGCCTCAGTGGATAGAGGATAGGCCTGCGGACTGAAAGGTCCCAGGTTCGATTCTGGTTAAGGGCATGTACCTTGATTGCTGTCACATCCCCAGTAGGGGGTGTGCAAGAGGCAGCTGATTGATGATTCTCTCTCATCGATATATCTAAGTCTCTATCCCTCTCTCTTCCTCTCTGTAAAAAATAAATATATATTTTTAAAAAGAAATAAACACCCAGACCTAGCCAGTTTGGCTCAGTGGGTAAAGCGTTGGCCTATGGACTGAAGGGTCCTGGGTTCAATTTTGGTCAAGGGCGCCTGCCTGGGTTGCGAGCCCAATTCACAGTAGAGTGTGTGCAGGAGGCAGCCAGTCAATGATTCCCTTTCATCATTAATGTTTCTATCTCTCTCTCCCTCTCCCTTCCTCTCTGAAATTAATAAAAAATATATTTTAAAAAATAAACACCCAGCCAAAACTATTACTCTTTAGGTCTCTCACATAAACCTAAACACTGTCCAAGCTAGAAATAGTAATAGCTAACATTTTCTGAACAAAAAATTAAAACTCTTCATGAAATTTTCCTGTACAATAGCAAACAGGTTGACAGGGGCTAGTGGATAAGGCTGATTTTGGATCTTTCCTATAGTCTACCTGCTATGGGGCCCAATCACGTGGCTCCTTAATAGAGGACTGTATGTCACCTTACATAAGCTGTTTTCATAGCGTTTAGAGGTGGAATAATTGCCCTTGGTCATGGAGCCCCTTACACAGGCATGTGATTCACATAAATCCAACATGTTATCTATCTGAGAAACTGGACTTAAGTAATAGAGTGCTTTATGACTATCCTGTGTATTATAGCATGTAGAGCACATTTCATACTTTTAAATATAGTTCCCCTCACTCCTCATTTGATTCTCACAACATGGCGGTGAGGTAGAGAAGTGTTATTATCCCTCTATGATGTACAAGTTAACAACTCTGTGCAGGACTGGCTTCATTTGTATACAACCAGTGTGGTTGCACAGGCCTCCAATGCCAAGGACTCAGAATGTGAGGTTTAATTCACTTAATAAATTTCAGCTTATTAAAAATTTTCCTCACTATTCTTTGAACTTGCACTTTCTGATAGAATGATGGGACATGTACTAGGGGTTGGAGTCTGGCCTTAGTCACAACCCTACTCCCAGGCCGACTTGCCTCGAAGTTCTTGGCTGCTTGCTCCCCTGCAGCTACTGCCCAACAGCCACTGCTGCCATCCACCACCAGTGGGGGCCTGGGCACAGGCACACACACCTCATGCACCAAATTTCACCATGGGGGCCCGTAGCATCCGTGAGGGTCTGTACTCACCCTCATGTGCCCGAACGAGTAAAACATTAACAAGGAAATAAAAAGCTCCATGACAGGTTGAGGAAGAGACTGCAGAAAAAAGAAATAGCTTTCTTTCCTAATTTAGAACAAGAGGCCCATACTTTCATTTTGCATCAGGCCCTGCAAATTAGCTAGCTGCCCTGGTTCTAAGAGTTGCTCAATGCTCCAAAAGCAATGCAGAGCCATGATGGGCCTGTGGCCTGCTGGCCTGCTACCCTTCCCATTGCATTGGGCTAGGGAAGAACCACTGTCTTAAAAGAGAATTCACTCAGGTTTCCTGAAGTAGCACTCCATGTGGGCATTTGAAAATCAGATTCTAGGAATGAAATGTATTTGTGCATACCAAGAGTGAGTGCTTTCCAGGGCTGACATCTTTGTCTGTTTTGGCCACTGTTGTATTTTAAATGACTACATCAAGGCCTGGCTGTAGGTTGTGCTGAAAATAATATTTTAAAATAAATTAATGAATTATTTTTCAGAAATCCATCTATCAATAGGTGTTCTCCAGAATGCAGATCCTTTATCTTTTCCTATTCCTCACAGAACAAGGCACAAAGCTGAGCACTGCAGATAAGCCAGGTTCAGTCTTGGATAAATTGGGTCTCCAATTGAACAGGCAGAAGTCATCAGACCATCTTTTTATTCAAGAAATCTCACTCACTGTATCTTCACATAAATGTCTGCACAACTGCTAGCTGTCAAGGGCCTGATGATGCCATGAGCATTGCACAAATGCTCACTGATGAATGAACACAATAGTAGTGGCCAGGGAGAAACCTTCTTAGGAAGGAACATGATGATCAGGAGCTTTCTTCAGCCTTTGTCTAGCCAAGTCCCTATTTTCGTTGGAGAACTGGGGCCAGGCACACCCAGCCACGTATGAGGCCCCGGAGAAGCATGCCCTGGGCAGGAAGGCAGGAAGTTGCAGTGGTGAGCTGCGGTAGCTCCAGTCTACAGCATTTCAGAGATTTCACGGAACATGGACGCGGCTGTCATAAGGGCTGACCACAGAGTCACGGAGGCTTACGTTCTTTACCCAAGTTACCTGAAATATCTTTGCCCCGGAGCCAATGACGTATAAACAGAAATTCAGCAAGAATGCCTGGCAGACAAGTCAACCTGTCCAAGTATTCATTAAGTATTTTATTTCTATCTGAATACATTCAGTTACACAGGTTTTGTCAGAACAAAACCTTAATTATGCCACACCCAACTTCACACAGAAATAGATTTCTTCCACCGCTGGGGAAATGAGGTCACTTACCCTGAAAAAGAGATGTAAAAGAGCCATGTTAATGTCATGTTGGTATCTAAAAGTGTAATTGTTTTTATAATGAGAAATTTCCCAATCAACTCTGTTCTCCATACTTACAAAGGGAAAAACAGAAGGAAATAGATCAACATTTTGGAAAAGAGACTTTGAGTAGATTGAGCAGGAACTTATTATTATAAGGATGATTAATTTATGAAGCAGGAATTCAAGAACAATTATAAAACATTCTTCTCTAGAGAGACAAAACAAGGTCCTTATTTATTCACTCAACAAGCATTGTAAAGTATCTAACAAGTGCATAGGACTGAGCTATGTGCTAGGGTAAACATGAAAAAATGTGCAATAGGAGCTAATAAAAAATATAATTTACATATGACAATGAAAAGCAGCAATCACATAGTCATTCAAAATACATAAGTGCCTGCCATATGAAAGGCACCACATGAGACTTGAGAGCAGCTTATATAATTGAGTATCAATCAGTTCTGCTTCTAGGAGTAAGGTGAGTTAAACAGCTTGAAAAGCTCCTGCTATAAAACCTGAAATTTTTAGATAAAATATAAAATTCAATATTTTAAATAAATGGGTAAGATTATAAGAAACTATGAAAGCTCCCATCAGAACAAAGTAGAAGCGCAAGTTCAGGGAGGCAAGCCAAAAATGATGCTGTGACTGATCCAGAGACAGCTACCAACTCCAGGTGGCTGATCTCTGTTTGAACAGCCTTGCTTAGGGACATAGGTGCCTTGGGCACCGTACACCCCTCACATGCTAAACAAACACACAGCCCCAGGAAAAGGATAGATACTCAAAAAAGGGTTAAGTGAGGGGGAAAAAAAAACCCTACCTCACAGAAGCATAGAACAAACAATAGGTCTATTTCTGCTTTGGTTCTCAGATTAGATTTTAAAAATCTCTCTTGAGTATTCAGTCACTATTGTCCTCATGTTAGTGCTTTACACAGCCTAAGAAATCATGAATGGAGGCTTTGATTTAAAGTGGACATAGTCTGACAATGTCTTCAATGGCAGGAAGAAACAAATGAAAATTCTTCATGAAAATAAGTACACTCAAACCAACTGAGCCTTAAATACCAGCTGTACTAGTTAATAATTCAGATTTTGTAATCAAAGAAAATATGATAACTTCAAGAGAAAGATAAAAAGTGCTTTATTCAAAGTAATGTCCATCACTAGCTACACATTTCCCCATCTTTCAGGTAATTTTTGGATACTGTCCCAATAGAACTTTTCTTGTTTTGAAGCAAACCATTCAGAGACCAAATTTTCCACTTCTTCGTATGTTTTGAAGTGCTGCTCAGAAAGCGCATTCACCATCGATCAGAACAAGCGGTAATCTGAAGGAGCAAGGTCTGGTGAATACAGCGGGTGGGTTAATACTTCCTAGGCAAGATCTTTTAATGTGTGTTTAACTAATTTGAAGTGTGTGATGGTGCGTCATCATGAAGCAAAATTACTTTGTTGTATCTTCTGGAACATTCTGGTCATTTCATGATCAAAGTGTAGTTCAAATTGATTATTTGTAGTCGGTAGCAATCAGTATTAACAGTTTCACATGGTTTTAGAAGCTCATAATACACCCCACCTTCCTGATCCCATCAAATGCAGAACATTTTCTTCTTTCCGTAGCTATTTGACCTTGCAGTTGATGTTGATGGTTTACCTGGATCAACCCATGATTTTGTGCATTTGGGATTCTCAAAAATAAAGCCACTTTTCATCGCCAGTCACAATTCCATGCAAAAAAGACTTTCTTTCGTGCCATTGAAGCAACTTTTTACTGATGACTTTACGGTTTTTCATTTGTCTTTTTGTTCAGTTTATGTGGCACCCATGTTCCTTCCTTAAATATTTTTCTCATTGCTTATACATGATCAGAAATTGTTTAATGAGCAATGTTTAATCTTTCTGCAAGTTCTTTTTGAGTTTGACATGCTTCTTCATCCAATAATACTTGTAATTGTTGGTCTTCAAACTTTTTTGGTTGACCTGGACGTTCTTTGTCTTTCACGTCAAAATCATTTTTAAAGCATTTAAACCAGCTTTCACAAGTATCTTGAGATGGAGCATGTTCACCATAAGCTTCCTGAAATATTCAGCAGCACTTTTCTTCAAAATAAAGTAATTAATTAGAACTTCCTGCAAATGCTCTTTTATTGGCACAAAATTAGACATTTTTAAGTATAAAAATATCTATGATATTAACAACTTCAGCAAATTTGACATACGAAGTTTTGAAGCTTGTTCTTAATACAACAAAATAGCATACATATCAAATTGCATATATATATATACATACATATATATATATATATATATATATATATATATCAACATATGTGTAACTCTGTCTATCGAAAAAAAAATCTGCATTGTTAATCAGTACACCTAGTAATTCCCATAGTAGAATGACTAAGGGCATGAGCTCACATTCAAAAATTATAAAACACATAAGGAAACAATGCACCTGATTAAAAATGAGAAGAGGGAAAAAACAATAAGTGCACCCTCTAAGGCACTTCAACATTGTAATTATATAAAAATGTAATTACTATAATAAAAAATTAAAGAGTAAATATTGATTAGACACAAAAAAAGAGTGAATTGGTGAATTAGAAGATTAGTTTTTTATTTTTTTTTTTACCTTTATGTTTATGAGAGAGGAAGTGTATGTTTAGAGAGAGGAAGGGTGGGGGGAGAGAGAGAGAGATTGATATGAGAGAGAAACATCCCTTAGGCATCCCAATCAGGGATGGAACCCACAACATAGATATGTGCCTTGACCTGAAATCAAACCACAACTTTTTGGTGTACAGGACAACAGTTCAACTAATTGAGCCACCTGGCCAGGACTGAAAGATTATTTTAAATAAAGTAGCCAAAATTTAACCTTCAGGGACAAATAATAAAAATATGTATGAAAGGTTAAGAGACATAGTAGAGTTAGAGGGCTTTACATACTGTGAATCAGGGTTTAGAAAGCAAAATAAAGTAGGGGAAAGGCAATATTGAAAAAGGTAAGTCTAAGAAGTTTGAGAATTGGTATAATGTATTCAGCATGTCCAACAAATCCCAAACAGAATAATTTTAAATGCATACTTATAGAAACATTATTTTAAATTTCAAAATAACAAAAAGACCTTTAAAAAAGCCAGAGAAAAAAGATAGATTCTCTTTAAAATAATGAAAATAAAATGAATAATTATTTCTCAATAGCAAAAGTGAAGGTCAGAAACTGTAGATTAACAGATTCCCCCCTCCTCCCCCCCCAAAAAAAAAGCTCTTAAAAAATAGACTTCAAGAAAAAGGATATAATCACAGAGAGAAGGTCTGAGATACAAGAAAGTTTGGTGAATAAATACAGTAGAGAAATAGCTTGGAGAAATCTAAACAAACTGATTTTTTGAACAAATATAAAGTTTAGTATCTGAAGTTAAAAATGAATAGGCAACAATAGCATGTGAACTGAGAATGAAGAGATTGGTGTTAAAGCATCCTAATGTTGTTTTGAATGAAAGGAGAATGAAGTGTATTGACTTTGGGTATGATAAAGTATTCATATTGAATCATTAAAGGCAGCCAATAAAAGAACAGATAACTTGCCAACGGAGGAGGGAAAGTATATAGATGAAAAAAAATGCCCTAATCCATATCATTAAATATCAAAACATTTTCCCCAAAGCTAAAGTCAAATCTTAAAAACAGCAAGAGAAAAGCACTTAGTCACCTACAAAGAGCACTCATAGGCCTGTCAGCTGATTTCTCAACAGAAACTTTGCAGGCGAGAAGGGAGTGGCAAGAAATATTCAAAGTGATGAAAAGCAAGGACCTACAAGATTGCTCTACCCAGAAGAGCTATCATTTAGAAAGAGTTGAAGGTCAGATAAAGAGCTTCCAATACCAAAAAAACTAAATGAATTCATCACCACCAAACCAGTACTACATGAAATGTTGAAGGGTAGACAGAAGAGGAAGAAAGAATAAAGAGGGGAAGGAGGAGAAGAAAGAAGATGAGGATAAGAAGAGGAGGAAAAAGAAGAAGAAGGAGGAGGAGGAGGAGGAGAGGAGGAGGGGAAGAAGAAAAGAAGAAGAAGAAGAAGAAAAGAAAAATATGAACAATAAAGTGGCAATAAATATATATCTATCAGTAATTGAATATAAGCAAACAAGGTATCTAATTAATAAAATAAACTAATAAATAAAATACAATCAGAGGCATGGAAACATGGAACAGATTGACAAATCCCAGAGGGGAGAGGGGGAGCAGGAAAAGATTAACCAAAGATCTTATATGCATATATGCATTATGTATGAACACAAACAATAGGGTGGTGAAGGCCTGGGGTGGGGTGGAAACCAAGTGGAGGGGGGCAATGTGGGGGGAAAAGTGGAACATCTTGAAATACTCTTAACAGCAAAGATTTTTTTAAATATTTAAAAAATAAATAAAAATGAAAAAATAAAAACCTACAACTCTGCTAAACAATAATCCCTCATTCCTCCATATATATCTCTAGTTCCTAGAGGCCATCATTCTACTCTCTGTCTCTATGAATTTAACTCCTCTAGGTACCTCAATAAGTGGAACCATATAATCTTTGTCATTTGTGACTGGCTCATTTTATTTAGCATAATGTCCACAAACTTAATCAAGCCACACAAATAGCACTCATGACCACAAATGCAAATAAGGGGATCAATGGGGGAAAGTGAGACATCTGTAATACTTTAAATAAAGATGACTTTTTAAAAAATCTTTATATAGAATATGTGCAAAATGAATTCAAGAACATTTTTTTAACCTCATGACAACTGAATTCATTTCAGGAATACAAGAGTGGCTTCACTCTAGAACTTATTAAAATATTTCACCATTAAATAGCTTAAAGGAAAATTTTATGTTTATTTTATAAAAAGCATTTAATCTTAGTAAAAGTCTAGAAACAGTAAGGGCCCCTGACTTTATCTTTGTTGTTAAGTCTCACCCAAATGTATATATATTAGGGAGAGAGAGAGAAAGAAAGAGAGAGACATCAATGTGAGAGAGACATATCGATTGGTTGTCTCCCACACAACCAGGGCCAGGAATCAAACCTGCAACTCTGCAACACAGGTACATACCCTTTATTGGGAATCAAACCCATAACTCTTTGGTGTGAGAGCCGACATTCTAACACCTTGGCAACATTGGCCAGGACAAGGCCCCTGACTTTACATTGTGGTGACTGATCTCAGTCTTGTGTGTTCGAGGTTTTTAGGTTTTATATATTGAATAATCCCCTCAAAAGTTACCCACCTCTCTTCTCCTAGAACTAACATATTTCATTAGCCATCTCCATAGAGCTCTATGAATGAGAGCTCTTCCAGTCCTGTGCCCCATTCTGGTCATCACATCCATCTGGTTTCTGAGGGTTAAATGCTGCTGCCTGACATCACCTTGGCTGCTATGAATGATAATTCTGGAACAATAATTCCTTCCATCAGCATATAAAAGACAACCTTCTATATTGCTTAATGAAACCATCTGGCTTCTACGATTTGCTTTAAATTGATGGCATAGCCCTGAGCCTGATATTTTTATCTTTCAAAATATCCATTCATGTCCCCCAATTACTCAGTTATTTGATTATTGTGTTATACCTTTCAAATATATGAGATATTATATAAGGTATGCATCTATTTCCCCTACATTCCAGCCCAGTGTAACACAGGTAGAAATCTTTGCAATCACACTGATACTGTATACCAGGTAGTTACAGATGAATGGGGAAGTGATGACTTATTCATTGAAAGGGGCCAGTAGTTATGCATTATGGGGGGGGAATGGAGACATGGATTCCTACTTTATATCATACACAAATTCAATTATAGGTAGAGCATAAACATAAATGTCTGAGGCAAAATAATACCATTTAAAAAAATATTTTTATGACCTCAGAGTTGGAAAGGATTTCCAAACTAGAAACACATTCACATTCATGTGCACACATGCACAGTTGGAGACCAGCGAACCTCTTGCACATGTACACTAAGACATGAAAGAATGTTCACATCAGCATAATAATAAAAGGACAAGGCAAGATTATCCCTTGATGAGAGAATATGTAAATGAGTCATGGTATTTTTTATAGTGGAATACTATATGTTACCAGACCAATAATGAAAATGAATGGACCATAGCTATAGGATTCACATGAATGAATCCTCAAAAGTTTTAAAGCAAGTTGCTGAAGAATATATACAGTATAACAGTATAAAAAATCAAGAAAGAGAAATAATGCTTAGGGAGTCAAGTGAATATGGTAAAAACTAGACAAGGCAAGGAAATGATTGCTGTAGAATTCAGAATGGCAGTTAGCTCTGGGTAGAGAGAAAGACACAGGGTCAGAGAAGACAACACAGCATATTTAATAATATCAACCTCAGTCTAGCCGGTTTGGCTCCCCTAACCACCAGCACATTCCTGATTATCTTAATAAGCAGGGTCTCCTCCAGGGCCTTCCAAGGAACAATGTCAGTGAATAGAAAGTCACCTGTGGACTGAGAGGTCATGGGTTTCGTTCTGGTCAAGGGCACATACCTCAGTTGCAGGCTCAATCCCTGGCCCCAGTCAGGGCACATGCAGGAGGCAAGCAATCAATGTGTCTCTCTCACCAACCAATCGATATTTCTTTGTCTCTCCCCGTTTCTTCCACTCTCTCTAAAAATCAATATCCTCAGGTGAGGATTAACAAAATAATAATAATCTATATTAATAAAAGGGTAACATGCTAATTAGACCAGATGTCTTCTGGACTACCATCCAAACATGCTTCCTGACAAAGCTGGGCTGGGGCGAAGCCATCCATTGGTGGTCCCAGGCACCAGTACCTGTGGCTGGCTGCGGCCCAGGAAATGAAGAAGCTTCCTGCCCTGGGGTCCCAGGCTCCAGCACCTGCAGCCCGGGAGATGGAGGAACCACCCGCCCTGCAGTCGCAAGCAGCAGCACCTGCAGCTGCAGCCCAGGCAAAGCCACCCGACCACCATCCCCTGTGGCTGCGCCTGGCCTGGGCGAAGTCGGCCTGGGTCCCAGGTGCCTGTCACTGGGCAGAGGGAGGGAAGCCCAGGTTCTGGGTGCCTGCGGCTGGCTGGAGAAGGGAATCCTGGGTCCCAGGTGCAGGGCCGAGGCAGAGGCAGTTAGGGGCAATCAAGTCAGCAGAGGAACAGTTAGGGGCTATCAGGCAGGCAGGCAGAGGGGTTGGGGTGATCAGGCAGGCAGGCAGGTGAGCAGTGAGGAGCAGTGCTCCTGGATTGTGAGAGGCATAGTCCTGTGGGATCAGGCCTAAACCAGAGTCAGACATCCCCTAGAGCAGTGTTTCCCAAACTTTTGACATATGTGTACCCCTTCTATAATTTTTGTGACCCCTTGTCAAAAAAATGGATGTATTTTAATAACAATCAAAATATATATCTTTTTTCTTTTTGGGGTACATATACAAAATAATAATAAACAAAAAATGAAATTATCCATAATAAAATATAAATAAAAGTTATATTATAAATAACATTTATTTGCACATCAGACCATCTCACGCCTCACAAGACTGTCTTGACTTGACTCATGAGAACAGTGCATAGCCCCATCAAACTCTTCCTTGTACTCCTGGGGGTACGTGTACCACACTTTGGGAAACACTGCCCTAGAGAGTTCCCAGATTGGAGAAGGTGAAGACTGGGCTGAGGGACGCTCCCCTCCATGCATGAGTTTTGTGCACTGGGCCTCTAGTAACAGTAATAATAACCTCATTAACAACATGTATATGTGATGCTTTTCCACATATCTAATAGTTTATAATTTTTATATAAACATTTTAGTGAGGGAAGTCAAAAAATATAAAAACAAATTCTAATACAAAATGGATAAAAAAAATTACTTCAGGGAAATAGTAGTTAATTACAACTAGGATGATTGGTGAAGGTCAGTGACATTTGAGATAATTTTTAAGAAACAGAGAGAGGGAAGAAAATTACCATCCAGAGTAACAGCAGATTAGAAGAACCTACAGAGAGAATGCTAGGAAAATGAGGGAGATGGTACACCATTGTATGTTTTAGGTCTTCCTACTTCCCCCACTCCCTTAGAACAACCTTTACCACATCTAGGGTCTAATCATGACCGCCAGTGAAATAGAAAGCACAGCTTTTGAGTGTAGAGAAAACTCACTTAAATTCCAGCTCCAGCCGAAACCGGTTTGGCTCAGTGGTAGAGCGTCAGTCTGCGGACTGAAAGGTCCCGGGTTCGATTCTGGTCAAGGGCATGGACCTTAGTTGTGGGCACATCCCCGGTAGGGGGTGTGCAAGAGGCAGCTGGTCAATGTTTCTCTCTCATCGACGTTTCTAGCTCTCTATCTCTCTCCCTTCCTCTCTGTAAAATATCAATAAAATATATTTAAAAGAAAATTCCAGCTCCACCATTCAATGACTCTATGAACTTGGACTATACCTCACTCTCATGTAAAATAGAGACACCATAGCTACTACAGTTATTTCTTTCTTTTTAAAATTTTTATTTATTAACTTTATTGAGGTGACATTGGTTACCATTAACATATAGGTTTCATGTGAGGGTTTCTGTTACACTGTGTGTCCACCCCCCAAAGTCAAATCTTCTCCTGTCTCCTCACATTAGTATTCTTTTCTCCCCCCACCCCATCCCTCTGGCAACCACCACTTTGTTATTTGTATTCATAAGTTTCAGTGAAATTATGTGGTTCTTAGCTCTGTCTGACTGATGTCACTTAGCATAATGTTCTCAAGGTCCATCCATGTTGTAGTAAATGGCGTTATTTCATCTTTTCTTATGGCTGGGTAGTATTCCGTTGTGTGTATGTGCCACATTTCCTTTATTCTGTCCTCTATCATAGGTTGTTTCCATGTCTTGGCCACCATGCATAATGCTGCAATGAACATAGGGGTGCATATATCTTTAGAAATATAGAATTTCAAGGAGTGGGATTGATGGGTCATATGGTTGCTCTATTCTTAATTTTTTGAGGAATTGCCAGACTGTTCTCCATAGTGGTTATACCATTCTACATTCCCACCAGCAGTGAATAAGGGTTACCCTTTTCTACAAGCTCTCTAACACTTGTCATTGCTTGTCATTGCTTGTCTTATTGATAATGGCCACTCTAACAGGTGTGAGGTAGTATTTCATTATAGTTTTGATTTGCATTTCCCTAATTACCAGTGAAGTTGAACATCTTTTCATATATCTATTGGTTGTTTGTATGTCTTCTTGGGAGAGGTGTATTTTCAGGTCCTCTGCTCACTTCTTCTTTTTTTTTTTTTTTTTTGGATTGTTTGTCATCGAGTTTTATGAGTTCTTTATATTTTTTGGAAATTAAACCTTTGTCAGAGCTACTGTTTGCAAATATCATCTCCCATCTGGTTTACTGACTCTTTGTTTTATTGTCTGATTTTTGTTGTTGTTGTGCAGAAGCTCTTCAGTTTGATATAGTCCCATTCATTTATTTTTTATTTTATCTCCCATGCCTTTGGGATCAAGTTCATAAAATGTTTTCTACAACCCAGGTCCATAAGATTGGTACCTCTATTTTATTTTAGGTAACTTACTAGAGGCCTGGTGCACAAAATTTGTGCACAGGGAGGGGGGTTGTCCCTCAGTCCAGCCTGCATCCTCTCTAATCTGGGATCCCTCTCACAATCTAGGACTTCTGGCTCCAAATCACTTACCTGCCTGCCTGATTGCTCCTAACTGCTTCTACCTGCCAGCCTGATCACCCCTTAACTACTACCCTGCCAGCCTGATAGATGCCTAACTGCTCCCCTGCCAGCCCAATTGCCCCTAACTGCCTTCCCCTGTCATCCTGGTTACCCCTGCCCTCTCCTGCAGGCCTGATCATCCCCAACTGCCCTCCCCTGCAGGCCTGGTCCCCCCAACTGCCCTCCACTGCTTTGATGGTAACCTCTAACTGCCCTCCCCTACAGGCCTAGTTCCTTTCAACTGCCCTCCCCTGCCAGCCATCTTGTGGCAGCCATCTTGTGTCCACATGGGGGCAGCCATCTTTGACCAAATGGGGGGAGCCATCTTGTGTGTTGAAGTGATGGTCAATCTGCATATTGCTCTTTTATTAGATACGATTTTTTCAGGTCTTATGTTTAGGTCTTTTATCTATTTTGAATTAATTTTTGTACATAGGAACAAACTGAAACCCAGTTCCATTCATTTGCATGTGGCTTTCCAGTTTTCTCAGCCCCATTTATTGAAGAAACTGTCCTTACTTCACTGTGTGTTTCTGTCTCCTTTGTCAAATATTATCTGTCCATATATGTGTGGTTGTATAGCTGGGCTCTCTATTCAAATGTGGGCCAATGATAGTTCTCTATCTCAACACACATTTCTGTCAAAGACTTGATTTTTATCTTTAAATTTTATATAGGAGAGATATTGCTTCCTCGAGCTCAGAGGACAGAAGGTAGCCTCAAATCCAATCAACCATGATGTGTATGACTTGAGGCAAGTGTTTTGTTTTGTTTTGTTTTGTCTTACCTTTCTGAGCTTTAGTTTCTTCACATTAAAGGTGGGAAGAACACTAAGTCAGGGTACATAAGTAGAGTTCATATGCCTTCCTATCAACAGGCAGTGGCCATCTGGCACACTGAACAAGAAATAGTTATGCTGAAACCGGTTTGGCTCAGTGGATAGAGCGTCAGCCTGTGGACAGAAAGGTCCTGGGTTCGATTCTGATCAAGGGCATGTACGTGGGTTGCAGGCACATCCCCAGTAGGAGGTGGCCAAGAGGCAGCTGATGATTCTCTCTCATCAATATTTCTAACTCTCTATCCCTCTCCTTTCTTCTCTGTAAAAAGTCAGTAAAATGTACATATTTTTAAAAGAAATATTTCTGAGTCTGCTTTTAATCTCAGTGAGGGATAAGGTCTGACCAGTTCATGTCTGATCAATGGGCCGTCAGCAAGGGCAGCAGTCTTTGTCCTCTTTTAAGTTCCTATGAAATCAGAGGCAAAGTGAAACCACTGGTCAGTGATCCAGCCTAAATAATCAAGGTTATTATGAACTCCTGCTCATCTGGCTCTTCTTTACCTTCAGTAAACAAGGCAGCTCTTGTGTCACAAAAGAGCTGAGTATACTTTTAGGAAATGTCCCCTTTTAAGTTCATATCTAAGGTGAGATCATGCAGAGCCTTCCAGTTAAGGAGAATCATTTTTGAAGGAAAGTTTTGACCTTTAAAGAGGGGAGTTAAACAGTCTCTCCTCATTTCAGCCAGGTCTTTGAGTTCCAACTTTGATAATCAGTGCTCATGAAGGTTAGATGTGAAACTTTGATTTGGTGTGTGAGTCACCACCGGCCAGCACAAACCAGGGCAGCACCCTGGCCATTAGAGAAAAACCTCACTGCGGTGGAGGTGTGGGGTGAGTCAAACAGCAGCTACTCTTGAGAATCTCCCCACTGATATTTCCCCAACTTATGGCAAGTAAATGAGAGGGGTTTTTTTTCCTTTTTAAAAAAAAAATCTAAAGCATCAACACACCAACTGGGATTTCAGAATCTAATTTCCAAATTGTTACATTTTAATTCTTTTTAAGGAATTTTTTTTGTTTGTTTGTTAGTTTTAACTTTTCATTGTGTGACATTTCAAAATTTTACAGAGAGAATAATATAATCAACTGTCATCTACTGATCACTCAGCTTCAATAATTAAGAATTCATGGACAATCACATTTAATTTCCACCCCTTCCTCCTCTCTTCACTCCATCCCTTAGGTAATTTTGTGGTAAATCCCACATATCATATCATTGCACCAATAAATTTAATGGGGGTTTTGAACTTGTGTTTCACAACTTAAACAAGATATAGCCAAGTCAGTTTACTCTGTCAACATTAACAACCCAACTTTCCCCACTCCCCTCATACACAAGGCAATTTGGCCTACCCTGTTTCCCCCAAAATAAGAAAGTGTCTTATATTAATTTTTGCTCCCAAAGATGTGCTAGGTCTTATTTTCAGGGGATGTCTTATTTTTCCATGAAGAAGAATACGGTACACATTTATTGTTAAATGAAAATAAAGGAAATTTATTACCTGTATACGGTACGGTAGTACAGTAGTTGTCAACACAAACCAGACAAACTGAATCCTACAGTATCAAGAATTTACTCATTTATTCAATGACGATCATGTCATCATCTTCTGGAACATCATCATAACAATCCAATTCCTGAATTTCCTGGTGAATTTCTTGTGAGTCCATTTCTTTCAGAATCAGTGGACCAAATCTCTCATGTTTAGCAATAGCACTGTCTTGAAATGAGTACTTCTTGTCAAGGTAGCCTGTTCCCAGGACATTTGCAATGCAACTTTCAGTGATTTTCTCCCATGAATTCTTCACCCAAGTCACAACATCTTGCAGTTTAGGTTTCACAAAGTTTCCACGCTGATTTCTCTCCATTCACATAGCAGTGTCGTCAGGACTCCGCGTAATATCACTGGTTGCTAGACGCCAGTCGGGGTGGCCCTAGCAACCAGTTTATGGTAAATTAATTTTCATTCTGAGACAGAGCCTGGGGGCCTTATTTTCGGGGGATGCCTTATATTTCACTCAGAAGGAAACCTGTAAGTAGGTTTTATTTTCGGAGGATGTTTTATTTTCGGGGAAACACGGTATGATCAACAACTCCCTATTGGGATAGAGGCAGAAAATCAGGCATTTGCCTTGACCAAAAATTAAATGATGACCTTCTGCTTCATAGGTCCATGCTCAACCACTGAGCTATACTTCCCAGGCCAATCTATTTACTTTTTTTTAGTTGCTTTATTTACTTATGTATGTATGTATGTATGTATGTATGTATTTACTTATTTATTTATTTATTTTTAAAATATTTATTGTTGAGAGTATTATATATACATTTTTGCCCCTATTGCCCCCCTCCATTTAGTTCCCACCTGAATCCAAGCCTTCTCCACCTTACTGGTATTGTCTGTGTTCATAGATAATCCATATATGCATATAAACTGTTTAGTTAATCTCTTCTCCCTCCCCCTAACCCCAACCCTCTGAGGTTTGCTTTATTTCAGTAGAGTACCTTCCTTATAGCTTTTTGGGAAAGAGTGCATTGTAAACAAAGTTTCTATAAACTTACAGCTCTGAAAATGCCGTTGTTCTACTCTCATACTTATTTGAAGCTGGCCAAGTATAGAAGTCTAGATAAGAAAGAATTTTCCTCCAAAATTTTACAGGTATTTTATTTTATTTTCTGGTATTTCTCTGGACAACTTGAAAGTCATTCACAGTCTTGGTCCTTGACTCCTCTATTTTCTGAAACTTCATGGTAATGGTCTTAGCACATTATTCTGAAATCCTGGGATTTTTAAGATGAAAACTCATTTTTGAATTTGGAAATTTGTATGCATAGTTTCTTTAATGTTATTCCTCCATTCATTTTCTCGGAGTAGCTTTTTTTGGACCCTTCATTAGATCCTATAATTTTCTTGTGCTTTTATTTTCTCCTAATTTCCCTTTTATGTTTGGAATGTTTCCTCAAACTTAATTTCATAGACTTCCAGAGAAACCAAGATAGCGGCATAGGTAAACACCTAAACTGCTGCTTTGCATAACAATATCAAAACTACAACTTAAAGACAAAACAGACACCACCCAGAACCACAGGAAAGATGGCTGAGTGGAAATTCTATAACTAGAAGGAAAGAAGATGAAATCGTTCATGTCCTTGTTTAGAATGTAAGGAGATGTGTTTGGAAAATTTATTCTTGGTTCCTTTGGAGCAGAGGTTCTTCTGGTATATATGTTTTTGTTTCGTCATTAGAGATATTCTCTTCAAAACCAACAAAATTTAGACTAGTAATTATGATATATTTTAAAAATAAATTTGTGGTCAGCATCATCTAAACTTCAGGATATTATCTAAACTCCAAATCCTCATTGAAATGCTTATTGGCTTTTAATGTATCTACCAGATAAGAGGTCCCTTGCTAGTCAACAGATCAGGAGAACCAGAGCTAAGTGTTCACTAAGCTCAGGTGAGAAGAACTATCTGCTTAGAACCTTTGATACAACATGACAACTGAACTTAAGCTGTTCATTTTTTTATGGGAAAGGGAGTAAGGTTGGATGGCACTGACATTTTATTTTAAGGAAATCAGTAGGAAATGATCCTCTTAAGCAGTGGTTCTCAACCTTCTTAATTCCTCGACCCTTTAATACAGTTCCTCATGTTATGGTGACCCCCAACCATAAAATTATTTTCATAGCTACTTCATAACTGTAATTTTGCTACTGTTATAAATCATAATGTAGATATCCGTGTTTTCCGATGGTCTTAGGCTCCACAGTAGCAGTTCTCAACCTATGGTCGTGACCCACAGGTTGAGAACAGCTAGCTGGGTGGCCTAAGACCATCATAGAACACATATAATTACAGTTATGAAGTAGCGACGAAAATAATTTTATGGTTGGGGTCACCACAACATGAGGAACTGTATTAAATGGTTGCAGCATTAGAAAGGCTGAGAACCACTGCTAAAGACTAGAAGCACAGATCAATAATGCAAGCATGGTCATGCCATCTGAAACAATGTTCATCATCATCTGTAGACTTTCCCACAGTGCCTCCCTGCTTTTATTTACCCACTCACCCCACAGTCTCTTCTTGAGCCACAAGAATGCAAGTTGCTATTTTAGACCCTTCATAGAGGAGAAACCATGTTTTATCTGCCTCATTGGAATTAGTAATTTTGTTATATCTTAAAAGGATCTTTGAATAATCCAATTTTTCTAGCTTATATCCAGAAACAAACTAAGCCGTAATAGTAAAAATAATAAAAAATCATGACTTTGCAAAGATACTCAGAAAGCTGACAATATTTAGCTTTTATTTTAAAAAGTGACCATGACTTTTTAAAAGATTCTTTTTAGATAAATCTACAATTTAGGAAGCCATTTTCCAGAACATATTAAACCCTAAATTGACTTAAAATGTACTTGCAGTAGATGTTTGTTTAGAAATATATGTCAAGTACCTCATTTAAAAGTAATTCAAGTAAGCACATATTAATTAGCATAAGTAAATATATATATTTTTTCCTTTTGGTACTCTGGAAAATTAATACATGCATTATTATTCAGAATTTTTTCACTCTTTTATATGCAGAAAAAAATCTATACTAATAAAAGCCTATGTGGTTCTTGCATCCTCACTTGACAACCTCATGTCATCACAAAATGGCCACTACAAGATGGCAATCAGGGGAGGGCAGTTGGGGAGAAGAGGCCAGCAAGGGAGCTGTTAGGCATCAATCAGGCTGGTAGGAGTGTTTAGGGGTGATCAGGCAGGCAGGCAGGTGAGCAGTTAGGAGCCAGCACTCCTGACTTCTGAGAGGGATATCCAACAGTGGGATATCCCCAAGGGGTTCCATATTGGAGAGGGTGCAGACTGGGCTGAGGGACACCCACCTCCTCCCTTCCCCCTCATGAATTTCATGCACTGGGCCTCTAGTATTTTAATAGCAGGACAACATACATTTTGGTTGCAAGGCCTCTGATTCAGAGAGGAGGGCAGGAGGTTCCATGTCTCTCTCATTCTCTGTGTACAAGCAGAAATGTGAAGGAGACTCAGATGACCATGAATATTCTCCCTGAAACTATAGGAAATGAAGTTTCAGTGCTTGTATATTTTTCTGTGTCCTCTTGAAATACCTTTATTTCTTGCCTCTTTTCTTCCCTCAAATGAACTTTCTCTTTGTGACTTTGTGTCCTAACACAAGTAAACTCCTTCCTCTTGGGGGCTGGGCTGGGCTACATGAGACAGGTGTTTTTACAGAAATTCAGAATTTCCTATTGGAGCTCTGATGTTCTCTAGAGCACATTTCATCTTCACAGACTTAAGTTTATTATCTCAGCCTGCATGGCTGTTACACCCATCTACAAATGAACCCTTTACATATCCACAAATAATTGTAGTGAATTCAGGAGTTGACACTCTATTAGTATTTACTATTATTTAGGAAAAACTGCTCAAAGTTTGTAGAGAAGGAGACACATTACATTTGTACATTTTTTTTAACTTTTCTAGGCACTTTTTTTCTGATAGAAAAACATAACCTATATTGAAAGGAGAGTTGTGCTTAAATCAAAGTAAGACCTCTTACCAGAGAAGAATGAGATAATTAGTTGACTGTTCAGAACATTAGTTTATTAAGCATGCACAATAACAACTCTTAGAGGTCATCAGGAAATTTAAAGGGCTTTATATATTGAGAAACACTATACATAAGTGATAATTCTCAATATAGGAGATGTTTACACAAAATATTGGTTGAGCCTATTAAGTAAATTAGCAGTTACCTTCCATATTCAGTATTTCTCATTAGAGAATTACTTGCAATGTGACAGGGCTCCAAGTTAAAATAGTTTATCTTCTGGCTTGAGATAGACTGCCTGGGTTTTCAGCCTGGCTCTGTCACTTACTACCCTTGTGATGTTCCGTGTTTCCCTAAAAATAAGACATCCTCCGAAAATAAGACCTACTTACAGGTTTCTCCACTGTGTGGAGGCGGAGCGGAGGTCTGAGTGAGTGGTGAGCTCGGGGCGGGAGAGAGGAGGAGACTTTCGCAGATGCGTGTAGAAGAACAGGAGGATTAGAGCTGACAGGAATTGGCAAAGGTGGTGAGTGCTGGTTTGTCTCTGGTGACACTACTTGATGCTCGCGGCTGCCTTCATGAAGACTGAAGGTTCTCAGTCAGTGGCAGACCCTGCTCCAGCCCAGATCCAGGCCCCAGCAAGCCCAATGACAGTCCCCAGGCAGGCCCAGGGTGTAAATGTCTTAAAAAGGGGTAGGAGGAATGTCTGGTGAAGGTGTTCAGTGGCACAGGGTTGGGGGGAGGGGGATCACTTAAAATGACACAGGAAGATCAGAGGGGGCAATCAAAATGATGCAAGAGGATCAAAAGGGGTTACTAAAATGGTAATACCCCCTCTGATTCTCCAGTGCCATTTCGATTCCTTCCTCTGATCCCCCCTTGTGTCATTTTAAGTGATCTCCCTCCCCCCACCTTGATATTCCAATTCCTTTTTTTTACCCCTAGAAATGAGCACAAAAAGAAAAAGCTACTCCGTGGAGTACAAGAAAGGAATCGTGGAAGACTCTTGGGGCCAAAATCTTACTGCTTTCTGCAAAGAGAAGATGTTGAGTATCCGATTGGTCTGAAAATGGTGAGCAGAGTATGGTAACCTCATTGAACAAGTGAACAAGGGAAGTGCTAAAAAGCGCAAGTGTGGATCAGGACGCAACCATTATTTTCCGAGCTGGAAGACCTGATCTGTGAATGGGTTGTTGACAGGAGAGCAAAGGCTTTGGTTGTGAATAGGGCTCAGACTCAAGAATTTGCCCTTGCAATGGCACCACAGTTTGACATAGCCTCCGAAGACTTCAAAACATCACAACACTGGCTGGATAATTTCTTTTAGCAAAGTGAACTGTCTTTAAGAAGATCTACAACATTGTTTAGGTTGGAAGATACTCAAGTTATTAAGAGAGCACTTGCATTCAAGTCCTTTATTGATGATGCTGACTTCTCTAAACACAGTCTTTCCAATATGATTGCTATGGATGAAACTGCAGTGTTTATGGGCCAATCATCTCAAACAACAATTGAACAGCGGAGTGCCTCCTTAGTGTACATTCCCTCCATTGCTTACAAAAGTGCATGTGTTTCCTGTATTTTGGCAATTTGTCTGGATGGCACTAAAATCCCACCTTTAATCATTTCTAAGGGCAAGAAGGAAAAGATTGAATGTGTTTTGGGCGTTTTTATTCTTGAAACTGAAAAAGCCTGGGCCACACAAGCAGTTATAAGGAAGTGAGTCGATTTAATGCTGACACTTGTTATGAGAGGGAGCCAAAGATGTCTGCTAGTCTGGGATGCAGCCAGCACTCACCGAACTAAAGACATGAAGACATTTCTTCACGAAAGAAAAATAGATCAGATAATGATTTCCGCAGGAATGACGGCCTATCTCCAGACTCTTGATATTGCAATAAAGAAGCCATTCAAAGACAATTTACGCATGGAATTTAATAACTACATTGAAAATAGAATGAAGAAAAATCAGCGTGGAAACTTTGTGAAACCTAAACTGCAAGAAGTTGTGACTTGGGTGAAGAATTCATGGGAGAAAATCACTGACAATTGCATTGCAAATGCACTGCGAGCAGACTATCATGACAAGAAGTACTTATTTCAAGACAGTGCTATTGCTAAACATGAGAGATTTGGTCCACTGCTTCTGAAAGAAATGGAGTCACAAGAAATTCACCAGGAAATTCAGGAATTGGATTGTTATGATGATGTTCCAGAAGATGATGACATGATTGTCATTGAATAAATGAGTAAATTCTTGATACTGCAGGATTCACAATTTGTCTGGTTTGTGTTGACAACTACCGTACTACCATACCGTATACAGGTAATAAATTTCCTTTATTTTCATTTAACAATAAATGTGTACTGTATTCTTCTTCATGGAAAAATAAGACATCCCCTGAAAATAAGACCTAGCACATCTTTGGGAGCAAAAATTAATATAAGACACTGTCTTATTTTCCAGGAAACAGGGTAGCCATCCTGATAGGTGTGAGATGGTACCTCATTCTTGTTTTTATTTGCATCTCTTGGATGATTAATGGCTTTGAGCATGTTTTCATATGTCTCTGGGCGTTCTGTATGTCCTCTTTGGAAAAGTGTTCAATTAGATCCTTTGCCTATTTTTTTGATTGGAGCTTTTAACTTCCTTTTGTTAAGTTGTATGAGTACTCTGTAAATTTTGGAAATTAAACCCTTATCAGAAATATCTTTGGCAAATATGTTCTCCCATGCAGGGGGCTTTCTTATGGTTTTGTTGATGATTTCTTTTGCTGCACAGAATCTTTTTATTTTGATATAGTCCCATTGATTTATTTTCTCCTTAGTCTCCAGCTCTAGGAGCTGTGTCTGTAAAGATATTGCTAAGACATATGTCTGCTACTTTGCTGCCTATGGAGACTTGTAGGATTTTTATGGTTTTACATCTTACATTTGAGTCCTTTAGTCATTTTGAGTTTGTTTTTGTGTATGGTGTAAGTTGTTGGTCTAGTTTCATTTTTTTGCATGTATCTGACCAAATTTCCCAGCACCATTTATTGAAGAGACTGTCTTGACTCCATTGTATTCTCTTGCCTCTTTGTCAAATATTAATTGAGCATAATGGCTTGGGTTAATTTCTGGGTCCTCTGTTCTGTTCCATTGGTTTATATGTCTGTTCTCATGGCAGTACCATGAAGTTTTGAGAATTGTGGCTTGGTAATATAGCTTGATATCTGGTATTGTGATCCCTCCAACTTTGTTCTTCTGTGACTGTTTGGAATCTTTTTTTATTCCAGATGAATTTTTGGAGAGTTTGTTCTAGATCTTTGAAATATGCTATTGGTATTTTAATGGGCATTGCATTGAATCTGTAGATTGCTTTGGTTAGTATGGATATTTTATTGATGTTGATTCTGCCCATCAATGAACATGATATGTTCTTCCATTTGTTTATGTCTTTCTCTATATCTTTTTTCAGTGTCTTATAGTTTTCTGAGTATATGTCTTTTATGTCCTTAGTTAACTTTATTCCTTGATATCTTAATTTTTTTGGTGCAATGGTAAATGAGATTGTTTTGTTTTTGTTTCTCTTTCTGTGAGTTCATTTATTGGTTTATAAAAAAGCTAGAGATTTCTAGGTATTAATTTTGTATCTTGCTACATTGCCAAATTCATTTATTAGGTCTAGTCGTTTTTTATGGAGTCATTAGGGTTTTCTATGTATAGTATCATGTCATCTGTGAATAAGGACAGTTTTACTTCTTCTTTTCCTATTTGGATGCCTTTTATTTCTTCATTTTGCTTGATTTCTATGGCCAGCACTTCCAGTACTATGTCAAACAGGAGTGGTGAAAGTGGGCATGCCTGTCTTGTTCCTGTTCTTAAGGGAAATGAGTTTAGTTTTTGCCCATTGAGTATGATGTTGGCTGTAAGTTTGTCATATAAGGCTTTTATTATGTTGTGGCATGATCTCTCTATTCCCACTTTGCTGAGAGTTTTTATCAAGAAAGAGTGTTGGATTTTATGCTTTTTTTTGCTTTGATTGATATGATTATGTAATTTTTATTTCTCAATTTGTTTATGTGATATATCACATTTATTGATTTGTGGATATTGTACCATTCTTGCATCCCTGGAATAAATCCAACTTAGTCATGATGTATGATCTTTCTAATATAATGCTGAATCTGATTTGCTAGAAATTTGTTGAGAATTTTAGTATCTAAGTTTATCAAGGATATTGGCCTGTAGTGTTTTTGTTTGTTTGTTTGTTTTTTGTTTTGTTTTTTGTTTTTTTGGTGTCTTTATCTGATTTTGGGATTAGGGCAATGCTGGCCTCATAGAAAGAGTTTGGAAGTGTTTCTTCCACTTGAATTTTTTGGAATAGTTTAAAGATGATAGGTTTTAGTTCTTCTTTGAATGTTTGGTAGAACTCCCTTGTAAAGCCATCCAGACCAGAGCTTTTGTTTGCTGGAAGATTTTTGATCACTGCTTCAATATCTTTGGTAGTTATCTGCCTATTCAGGTTTTTTTTTTTATTATTCTTGATTGAGTTTTGGGAGCTTGTATTTTTCTAAGAATATGTCCATTTCATCTAGGTTGTCCATTTTGTTGCAATAGAGTTCTATTTAGTATTTTTTCATAATCATTTGTATTTCTGTATGATCAATTGTTATTCACCTCTTTTATTTCTGATTTTGTTTATTTGGGTCATCTTTCTTTGCTTCTTGGTGAGACTGGCTAAAGGCTCATCAATCTTGTTTATCTTTTCAAAGAACTAATCTTGGTTTTGTTGATCTTTTGTATTTTTTTGTCTCTATGTCATTTATCTCTGCTCTGATCTTTATTATTTCCTTCCTTCTGCTTAGGCTGGGCTTTTCTTATTGCTCTCTTTCTAACTCTTTGAGTTGTAGGGTTAGATAATTTATTACCATTTTCTTGTTTTGTTAAATAGGTCTGTAGAGCTATGAACTTCCCTCTCTCAAGACTGCTTTCACTATGTCCCATAGATTTTGGATTGTTTTTCATTGTCATTTGTTGCCATGATGATTTTTATTTCTTCCTTGATCTTTTTGGTAACTCAATCATTGTTTAATAACATGCTATTTAGCCTCTAGGTGTTTGATTTTTTTATTGTTTTTATTGTAATTGATTTCTAGTTTTATGCCATTGTGATCTGAGAAGATGCTTGATATGATTTATATTTTCTTGAATTTGAAGAGACTTTGCAATAAAAATATATTGTAAAAAATAAAGTAAATAGGTTAGAAATAAGTATGAGAAAAATTATGTGATAATGAAAGGGGTTCTCAAGATCTCTAGCCTCATATTGTGGTTCTGTTGTGCAAGCTCCTAAATTCTTGCTTCATGAGAGAAATTCCTGGAAAGAGAGCATCAGAGACTGCTTCCAGCACTACTAAGCTGCTCCCACCCAACACCTGAGCATGGCAGAGGTTCTAGAGCTGGCATGTTCAACCCTATTTGTCCAGAGAGGGTCCCAAATGGCCATCTTCAGGTTTCCTTAGAGCTGAACTACATCTGAGGCTTTGTGTGTGTGCAATAGCATAGACAAACTGTGGTTTATTCAATTAATTACTTACACATCAATTAGCAATCAAAAAGAAACAAGTAGGTCCAACAATGTTGGCATGAATAAATGTCACAAAATATTGACAAAGTTGGAAAAGTCACATTGCAAAAGGATAAAAACAGTATTTTTTCCATTTATGTACATTTTAAATATACACAAAACAACATTATGTAATGTTTAGGTATATACTTTTATATAGTAGAAGTATTAAAACAATCACGGAAGCAACTTCAGAATACATGTTAGCTGCTGGGGAAGGTGGGCATGGGAGAATGGCATATGGAATTTATAACTTATATGTAATGTTTTATCTCTTTAACAAGAAAAAAGCAAATGTTGCAAAATGTAAACATATTAAATTTGAATGTATGTACACAAATGCTTGCTATATTCTTCATTTTTTTTATATTTAAGACATTTGTTCATTAAAAATATATCAATCACCTGGAGAGCCCAAGAGACATCTTTGCTAACATGAATCTATAGGATATTTATTTATAACATAAAGTACTGTAACTTAAAAAAAACACATACTTGAATAATAGCCAAAATTAAGCATGCTAGTGATAATGCTGCAGAAAATAAAGAGTATGTAATAAGCTGGGTATTTCTACATGAAATACAAACCTTTTCACTGAGCAATGCTGCATCTTTGTTCATTAGCAATATCTTAGGTGAGTTATTTTATCAGAAGAGGATTCTGTCTCTACCAACTTCTATCCTCTCTTAAGGCAGATTTTGCAGAACTCAAACAATGGGAATGCTGGATGGCAATTAAGCACATTTGTGGGGGAGTTGTACTTTGTTCCACTAGCCCAGTGGTCAGCAAACTCATTAGTCAACAGAGCCAAATATCAACAGTACAATGATTGAAATTTCTTTTGAGAGCCAAATTTTTTCAACTTAAACTTCTTCTGATGGCACTTCTTCAAAATAGACTAGCCCAGTCTGAGGTATTTTGTGGAAGAGCCACACTCAAAGGGCCAAAGAGCCACATGTGGCTCACAAGCTGCAGTTTGCCAATCACAGCACTAGCCCTTTCTGAAGACCTGCACATGAACTAGTGGTGAACAGTTCTGCAGTTATATGTTTTTAAAATTCACTCATTTTACTCAGGTGCAGTATCTGAACTCCCCACAAGTTATTTTCACCCAGATAGGCTTCATTTTTATGGCAACATGAGGCTTCCAGTATTTTTCTATAATCTTCACATTCAACATCCAGCTTTTCTGGTTGTTTTGAATCAGAAAAAAATTGGCCAGGCCTAGGTAAACTTTGACAACATGATACTGCTTTTCATCAGGTGAAGAAAATGTTTATGCATCTGAGGCTCTTCTATTTCTTTTTCCCTCCATTCCACTCTCCTTTCTCCAGTGTCCAACCTGCATTCTTATCTGAAGGTCTCCTTGCCTTCCCATGCTCTCTTGCTCCTTCATTTTCCACAGGCAATATTCCCAACAAATTTCTTGCCCTTCAAATACCATCCTGGTGTCTTCTTCATGGAGGACCCAAACTGACACAAATCCAAAATAAATCCAGCCAGAAGCTTCCTGGAAAACATTCGTCAAGAAGACAAAAATATTAAAATCCTTAATATGTTTGATGTTATTGAATAATATTAACACAAGTGGTGGAGAGTTGGGGATAATTAGTGATAAATACATAGGCAATTAGTCCCCTGCCCACCCTCTAAAAATGTAATGCTTAACTTTATTGGGGAAAAAAAACCTAGTTTACACCATAACTCTGCTCTACGTAGCATAATAATAAGTTAAAACTGAATAGTAGTATTCTAACTAAAAATATAATTTATGGTGGAAGAATAGAGAGATAGGAAGTGTTCAAGAATGTGGTATGGGAGATTAAAAATGGTGGCTGAGTAAGTGAATGCTACACAGACAAGTTCCCAGGACCAAACTGGAATTATAACTTAAATACAAAAAAAAAAATCCAGAAGAAGCAACTGAAAACTAGCAGAAGACTAGCTGGACAGAACCCTGTTAACCAAGGATGGAAAGTGGCTAATGCATAGGAAGGCTGGAGGTGCGAAAGGACTTGCTGGAGTCCCACAGATAGCAGCTGACATTCTGGAAG
This sequence comes from Vespertilio murinus, assembly GCA_963924515.1. Taxonomy (NCBI): domain Eukaryota; kingdom Metazoa; phylum Chordata; class Mammalia; order Chiroptera; family Vespertilionidae; genus Vespertilio; species Vespertilio murinus. The sequence continues at coordinate 127,857,803 of OZ004704.1, read as the reverse complement.
GATATCTCAGCAGTGGGGGGTCACCATTGAGAACTCTAGGGTCTAACCCCCAAGCTGGGCCACCCAGATGAGAGAACCAAAACTGAGAAATGTGCTCACGTAACATCTGGCAGTAAAAAAGCATCAGGGTTGCTGTCTGCCAGTGAGATAGGGCTGGAAATGCAGGCATCCTCTAAAAGGGCCAACGCACAAAATTTCATGTGCAGCCAATCACCTTGGGCCCTGGAAGAGGGAGGGCAGAGTAGTCTGGAGCTGTGTCAGAAGAATCCAGGGTTGGGGCTCTGGGGTTAGAGCTGAGAAGGCAGACAATCCAGTTTCCAGTGCTGACTCATTCCCTCACACTGTTGAGGACATCTTTCTCAGGCAGACCTTTACTATCCAGGGGAGAAGACAGTTGTCCCAGCCTATTGGAAAATCCTTTTCCTCACCCTGTGGAGTTTCTAAGATCCATTAAGAGACTGAAAATAACAATTATCCTCCAGGCAGAGGCAATTGCCCCCACCTTGTTGGAAAACCTCTAACCCCACCTGTGTACAATTGCCTGAGGCCACTCAAGACTGAATCTGAGCAGTCTGAAGACAGAGTTGGGTCTATGGAGTCTTTGTTTCTTTGTCTGATATAATTAGAAATAGTTTTCACACTGTCCTGCACTAGAGATTGTGAATTGTAGCAGATCTACCTAATGCATAGTCACAAACCTCAAAACAACCTCTAAATGAAAGAACAAAAGAATTCTCCAGAAGAAGAGCTAAATGAAATGGAGATAGGTAATTTATCAGCCATAGAATTCAGAATAATGATGGCAAAGAAATGGAATAAAGAAAGATAGCAACTATGAAGAATGACATAGTGCTAATAAAGAACACAATGGAAGAAATACACAGTGGACTAGAGGAAACAGAGGATTGGATCATTGAATTACAAGATATGAGCCGGGACCGGCTTAGCTCAGTGGATAGAGCATCGGCCTGCAAACTCAAAGGTCCTGGGTTCGATTCCGGTCAAGGGCATGTACCTTGGTTGCAAGCACATCCCTAGTGGGGGGTGTGCAAGAGGCAGCTGATCGATGATTCTGTCTCATCAATGTTTCTAACTCTCTATCCCTCTCTCTTCCTCTTTGTGAAAAATCAATAAAATATATATTTTTTAAAGAAATACTAAAGGAACTGTTGTAATGAGGAGAAAAAGAGAGAGAGCTCTAGCCAGCTTGGCTCAGTGGATAGAACGTTGACCTACAGACTTAAGGGTTCTGGGTTCAATTATGGTCAAGGACATGTACCTTCATTATAGACTCCCAGCATTAGTTGCAGCATGCAGGAGACAACCAATCAATGTGTCTCTCACATCAGTGTTTGCCTTTGTCTCCCCCCTCCCTTCCACTCTCTCTAAAAGTCAGTGGAAAAATATCCTCAGGTAAGGAGAAAATAAAAAGCAAAAGAGAGAGAAACATAAGCATAAAGAATTAAAATGGCAATAATTAAGTGCCTATCAATAATAATCTTAAATGTAAATAAATTAAATGCTCCAATCAAAAGACATTTTATAGCTGAATGGATACAAAAGCATGACCCAATTCTATGCTGTCTAGAAGAGACTTACCTCAGAACAAAAGATTCACACAGGATGACAGTGAAGAGATGGGAAATGTTTTTTCCATGCAAATAAAAACAAACAAACAAACAAAAATCTGGGGTAGTAATGCTCATATCTGACAAAATAGACTTCAAAATAAAAGCCATCACAAGAGACAATAAAGGTCACTACATAATACTAAAGGGATCAATCCAATAAGAGGATATAAACTAAAAAAATATATATATGCGCACAATATAGGAGCACATATATAAAATAATACTTCTAGAAGATTTTATGGGAGCTTTTGACAGCAATACAGTCATAGTAAGGGACTTTAACACCCCAGTGACTTCACTGAATAGATCGTTCATATAAAACATTAACAAGGAAACAGTGACTCTAAAGGACACACCGGATCAGATGGATTTAATTAACATCTATAAAACACTTCACCCCAAAGCTGCAGAGTATATATTCTTCTCGTGTGCATATGTGTCATTCTCAAAGATAGACCACATATTAGTACCCAAAACAAGTCTCTACAAGGTCAAGAAGGTTAAAATCACATCAAACATCTCAGATAAAAATGGAATGGAATTAGAAATCAACTATAGAAAAAAAAAAACACAAATATTCACATAGAGGCTAAAGAGCATATTCTTAAATAATGAATGAGTTACCAATGAGATAAAGGAAGAAATAAAAAAAAATCTTCCTTAAACAAATGAAAATGAACACAATAACCCAAAATCTCTGGGACACAGCAAAAGTAGTCCTGAGAGAGAAGTTCACAGCAGTATAGGACTATCTAAAAGCACATAAAAAATTAAAAATAAATTACTTAACCTCACAACTTAAAGAATTAGAAAGAGAACAACAATAAAATCCCAAAGTAAAGGAAGGAAATGAAAAAAAAATAGAGCAGAAATACATGGCACAGAGATTTTTAAAAATCCATTAAACCAACAGCTGGTTCTATGAAAAGATAGACAAGATTGACAAACTGTTAGCCAGATTCATCAAGAAACAAAGAAAGAGGACACAAATAAGCAAAATCAGAAAAAAAAAGTAAAATAACAACTGACACCACAGAAATACAAAGGATTGTAATAAAATATTCTGAACAACTATATGCTAACAATCTGAACAATGTGGATTAAATGGAAAAATTTCTAGAAAAATGCAATCATCCAAAACTGAATCAGGAAGAATCAGAAAACCTGAATAGGCCAATAACAATGATGAAATTGAAGCAGTATTAAAAAAAAATGCCGAAACCAGTTTGGCTCAGTGGTAGAGCATCGGTCTGCGGACTGAGAGGTCCTGGGTTCGATTCTGGTCAAGGGCATGTACCTTGGTGGCGGGCACTTCCCCGGTGGGGGGTGTGCAAGAGGCAGCTCGTCGATGTTTCTCTTTCATAGACGTTTCTAGCTCTCTATCTCTCTCCCTTCCTCTCCGTAAAATATCAATAAAATATATTAAAAATAAAAAAAAAACTCCCAGCAAACAAAAGCCCTGGGCCTGATGGCTTCACAAGAGAGTTTTACTAAACATTCAAAGAAAAACTAATACCTAAACTAAACTTCTCAAACTGTTGAAAACAATCGAAGAGGAAGGAATATTTCCAAGCTTTTTTTATGAGTCCAGCATTATCCTAATCCTAAACCAGATAAAGATACTAAAAGGAAAGAGAATTATAGGCCACTATCCCTAATGAACACAGATGCAAAAATCTTCAAGAAAATATTAGCAAATCAGATACAGAAACATATTTAAAAAATCATACCCCATGACCAAGTGGGATTATTTCAGGGATGCAAGGCTGGTACAATATATGCAAATCAATAAATGTGATACATCACATAAACAAACTGAAAGACAAAAAATCTCATGATCGTATCAATAGATGCAGGAAAGCATTCAACAAAATCCAATACCCACTTTTGATAAAGACTTTCAGCAAAGTGTCAATAAAAGGATTATGTCTCAACACAATAAAGACCACATATGACAAACCTACAGCCAACATCTTACTCATTGGGCAAAAACTAAACTCATTTCCTCTAAGAACAGGAACAAGTAAGGAATGCCAGTGTCTCCACTCTTAATCAACATGATACTGGAAGTCTTAGCCATAGCAATCAGACAAAAAAAAATAGATTAAAAGCATCCAAATTGGAAGAAGGTATAAAACTCTCATTATTCATAGAAGATATGATATTGTACATAAAAAACCCTAAAGACCCCACCAAAAAAAGAAACTTAGATTTAATACATGAATTTAACAATATAGCAGGATACAAAATAAGCACCCAAAAAATGATGGCTTTTTTATACACCAATAATGTAATCTCAGAAAGAGAAACTAAACTAAACAAATAATCCCATTTACCATTGCAACCAAAAAATTAAGGTACTTAGGAATAAACTTAACCAAGGAGGTAAAAGACTTGTACTAGGAAAACTACAGTATGTTGGAAAAAAAGATAGAGGAAGATATGAACAAATAGAGAATATACCATGTTCATGGATTGGTAGAATTACTAATCATTAAAATATCCATACTACTCAAAGCAATCTACAAATTCAATGTAATCCTTATGAAATATCAACAGCATATTTCAAAGACCTAGAACAAATACTACAGCAGTTTACATTTAACCAGAAAAGATCCTGAATAGCTGCAGTAATATTGAGAAAGCACAAAGTTGGAGGAATCACAATACCAGATATCAAATTATACTACAAAGCCACTACAATCAAAACAGCCTGGTAATGGTACAAGAACAAATATATAGATCAATGGAACATAAAAGAGACCCCAGAAATTGACCCAAGGCATTACACTCAATTATTATTTGACAAATGAGGCAACACCATATAATGTTGTCAAGAGAGTCTCTTCAATAAATGGTGTTGGGAAAGTTGGACAGATAGATGCAAATAAAAAAAAATAGAAACTAGACCACCAACTTTACCATATACAAGAATAAACTCAAAATGGATAAAGGACTTACATGTAAGATGGGAAACCATAAAAACCCTAGAATAAATCATAGGCAACATAATCTCAGATATTTCTTATAGCAATATGTTTACAGATACATCTCCTAAAGCAGTGGTAGGCAAACTCATTAGTGAACAGAGCCAAATATCAACAGTACAACGATTAAAATTTCTTTTGAGAGCCAAATTTTTTTAACTTAAGTTCCTTCTAATGCCACTTCTTCAAAATAGACTCGCCCAGGCTGTGGTATTTTGTGGAAGAACCACGCTCAAGGGGCCAAATAACCGCATGTGGCTTGCAAGCTGCAGTTTGCTGACCACAGTCCTAAGGCAAAGGAAGCTAAGGATAAAATAAACAAATGGGACTACATCAAAATAAAAACCTTCTGCACAGTGAAGAAACCATTAACAAAATGAAAAGGGAGCCCACTATATGGGAGAACATATTTGGCAATGATACAACTGATCAAATGTTAACTTCCAAAATATATAAGGAACTCATACAACTTAAGAAAAGGAAGACAGACAATGCAATTTTTAAAAAATGGCAAAAGACTTCAATAGAAACTTCTCCAAAGCAGTCAGATGATCAAGATACATATAAAGAAAAATGCTTGAAGTCACTGATCATCAGAGAGATGCAAATTAAAACAGCAATGAGGTATCAACTCATACCTGTCAGAGTGGCTACCATTAACAAATCAATAAACAACAAGTGCTGGAGAGGATGTGGAGAAAAGGGAACCCTAGTACACTGCTGGTAGGAATGCAGATTGGTGCAACCATTATGAAAAACAGCATGGAATTCTTCAAAAAATTAAATATGGAACTGCTATTTGAACCAGTAATCCCACTTCTAGGAATATATCCTAAGAAACCCAAAATACAAATCAGAAAGAATATATGCATCCCTGTGTTCATAGCAGCATTATTTACAATAGCTGAGATCTGGAAACAGTCCTAGTGCCCATCAGTAGATAAGTGGATAAAAAGCTGTGGTACATGTATACCATGGAATACTATGCAGCAGTAAAAAAATAAAAATCCCTTAATCTTTGAGACAGAATCGAGAGTATTATGCTAAGCAAAATAAGCCAGTCAGATAAAGTCAAGTATCACATGGTCTCATTCTTATGTGGAATCTAAATGAACAAAATAAACTACCAGTGGGTAGCCTGGGGCATGTGTTGTCAGGACCTCTAGTTCAGTCATGTCTGCTTATCACACTCTGTGACTGAGGCCTTTCCAACTGTTGAAACCACTTCCTAAGTACAAGAAATGAGTAATTTTTCTACTCAGGTAAAATGCAAGATATAGACACAAGTCCTCCTACAAGGCTAACTGAACAAAATTATGCCAGATTGGAATGCCCACTTTAAAAGTCTGGAAAAAAAAATCCCTCTTTGTCAAAATAAATGATTTTATTGAATGTTATTTTTCTCTACACACTGTCTTATTGGAGCAGCATCAAAAACTTAACGGGAAGGCATTATAATTTATTACTTATGAAAAAATCCATTGAAGTTTATTGTGCAAAAGTTTCTAGTCTTTGGAAGGACTATAAAGGTATCTGCATATAATTAATTAAAATTAAATGAGGTCATATGGTGGGGCTCTAATCCAACAGGACTAGTGGCCTTATAAAAATAGGAAAGAAGCACCTCCCCCAACCCTACCTAAGAAAAGCCACATCACCACACAGCTGGAAGCTGGAAGGTGCAATCCAGGAAGAAGCTCTCACCAAAACCCAGCGATGCTGGCCCTGATCTCAGACCTCCAGCCTCCCAAACTGTGAGAAAATAAATTTCTGCTGTTTAAGCCACTCAGTCAATGTTTTGACTGCCCTGGCAGATTAAGAAAACTCACTAATTGGTCTTACTTTCATAGTCTGAGAAACACTACATGGTAATATGTTGATCCCATTAGAAGTCCATTTCTAACTTCAGAGGTTCCCTGATGGCTCCATGCTGCAGCTGTTCCAGAGGAAAACCTACCTATTCGAACTTCCAGCTCCATTCCTCTCCCTGGGGCTTTGCCCCCATTTGTTTTCTATTTGACCATTTCCTTACCTATACAAGGTTCCCTTCCTTCCTTCCTTCCTTCCTTCCTCCCTTCCTCCCTCCCTCCCTCCCTCCCTCCCTCCCTCCCCTATTTATTATTAACCACTGCAAATATTTCTGGGCCATTTCATTTATTTATAAGTGCTCTAACTGCGTAAGGCTGATTACATAATATGAAACAATACAATAATAGCTCCTTGACTTTATAAGTGAGTTTGTACTTTTAAGGCAGGGATGAGGAACTTTTTTTCTGCCACAGGCCATTTGGGTATTTATGACATCACTCAGGGGCCATACAAAATTATCAACTTAAAAATTAGCCTGCTATATTTGGTCAAATATTTAATTAACTTATCCTTAATGCCTTGGCAGGGCCAGACCAAATGATTTCACGGGCCTTATACAGCCCGAGAACTGGACATTCCCCACCCCTATTTTAAAGGAAATAAAATTTCCTGTTTCCTTTTAACACATGTTGAATGAAGATATTATGTTCAATAATCCCACTAAACAAAAAAAGTCCTCAACAACTGATTCATTCAAATTCCTACTACTCATTGAACTGCAACTTCCATTCTCTTTCTACTCTCATCTCTCAATTTCTTTATCCCTTGAAGTCTCTGTGCCTCTAGCTTTCCTATCCTGCTTTCAGTTTCCTTTTCTCTTTCACAACTTCTTTGGGGTCTCTTTTTTTCTTTTATTATTTTTTTCAGGTTTTTCCTTGATTTTTTTGCTTCAGTGCTACTCCCCATATTTCTACTTCTTATCATTGCATTTCTTCCTTTTTCCTCATCAATTCATTGAACACACCTAATGCACTTTACACAGAAATAAGTGCAAGGGAGCCAGAATGACAGGCACAGCCTTTCCTTAAGGGATTCACGGATGAGGGTGACAAATGAGTAAATCAATCTTTGTCACACAGCAAAATACATGCCACAGAGGAGAGACGGGTCTCAAGGATGATTTCTAGAAAAGCTGAAACTTGAGCTGATTCCTAAAGTACCAAAATCCATGGTGGGTAAGCAGGCATAAAATGGGGCTGGAAGGTGGGAAGAACATTCCAAGCAGAGAAAATAGTCTTTGTCAAGGTGAAAGGTGAGAGAAAGCACACACTAGATGGGGCGCCTTAAGTACTGCTGGAATGACTAGGGTACAAGGGGAGGGTGTTAGGAAATGGGCTTGGAGAAGTGCCGAGGTGAAGTCCCTGTGCACTGGGCATAGGGGTGAGAAGTTGGAATTTCATGTTTGAAAGGATGTAGCACCCGCATGCATAAGTAGTGGAATGGCACGCTGAGAAAGCCCAGGCTGGCAAGGCATGCCAGGTGGGGTTAGAGAGGCAAGAGAGCAGGGGACAATGATGCAGGTTATAAAGGCTGCACCATGGCTGCAGCATGGGAGAGGGATGACGTGTATCAGACAGAATAGACAGGATTTGGTGAGTGAGAAGAAATGCAGAAGAAAGGGATAGTTGAAAATGGCTCTCAGAATATCAGCAGCAAGGTGCATAGTAATGAGGTTCCCTAAGATGTGGGAGGAGCAGCAGGCCTGAGAGAAAAGAAAAAAATTTCCTTTTGGCCCATTCATGACTCACAGGGTACACCCAGGTAAGGGTGAATGGAACTCAGGAAGGACCAATTTAAGGGGCTCCAGGATGCGTAATGGCAGGTGGGTGCAGGTGAGGGCTCTTCTCCTGGGGCCAGCAGCACTGTGTGACCTTGCCCCTACCCACCCCAAACTGCTCCCAACACAACCATAGTTGCTGCTGTCCTTTCTCACCAGCCAGGGCAGCCAGCAGTCCTGGGCCCTGAGGTGCCCAGGCTCACCCAGCATATGTTCAGACAAGAGCATGACAAGCATATGACATGACAAGAGCATGATGGCCAGTGGTAACTGCCACCATGGCCACTCCCTGACCATGGCCTCTATGCCCAGGGGCTGCATTTCCATGAAGGAGGTGGACAAACAGATGCTTAATGCCCACAATAAGAACAGCAGCTATTTTGTTGCTGTCTGTGACATCTTGCCCAGGAGCTAAAATTGTTTGCCTTTTTCATCAGCAACACCACTGGCACACAGGAGCTGTTCCAGTGCACCTGGAGGTCTTCCTGCACCGGTGCCAGGCGAGACCATGGGTGAGATGAAGTTCACCGAGTACCAAGACACCACAGCCAAGGAGGAGGCTGTGGCCTGGAGCTGTCAGGAACCAGGGAAAGGATGGCTCATGTGGACCTTTTCTTCGCTCACAACCTGCCCTCCAACAGCCACATGTCTCTGTGTGCATTTGCACTTCTTCCAGTCTTGACATCGCACAGACACCACCATGAAAGCATTCCCACATGGAAAGAAAACAAGAAATCAAAACATGCCAAACTCTATCCCACCCAATGGTTCAAGGGCTTGATATTTCCTCTGCCTGGGAAATTCTCCTTTGGTCTCCCACCTCCTCATCTTGTAGGTGTCCTCAGAGAGGCCTTCCCTGAAACTCCCTGCCTAGAAAGGTATATCTGTTATTCTCAGTAATAACATTGCACTTATTTTATTTCTAATACTTAGGACAATCTGTGGTTTAGCTGCTTACTTAGTTCTTCATTTTCTGTCTCCCTCACTGAACCTCCTGGTGGCAGGGATCTGGTCTGTTCCGTTCACTATTGCATCCCTGAGCCTAGTGCCATGCCTGGCACACATCAAGCTCTCAGTCAGAATTTGCCAAATACATAAATTAATCATGCATCCAAACCTCCACAACAGGATCATATTGGCAAGGCCCCTGCAGGAAATCACGGCAAACTTCAATTGAGGAGAGTTAGTAAAAGTGCAGTTTATCAAGGAATCAGAGTGTATGTAGAGAACCCATAAGGGATAGTGCAGTACCTCGGGCTGGGAGCTGTGGTGCTCCATCACAACCCCAAGGCCCAAGGGCCTGGAGGGAGTGATTGTCAGAGTCTTCAGAGGGAGCACACTAGGAGCAAAGGGCCAGGTGGTGGCACCTGGGATCTTGGCTTGAGGGAGGCAACCAAGGAATAAACAGCTGACCTCATGCTTCACCCTCATCCCCTACCGGTCCCCTTTGCCCAAATACAGCTAGAAGCCAGTGAGGGTGACAACCAGGGAGCCAGAGCCTGTTAATTTGGTAGAGGGGAGGTAGACTGGCAAATGGAGAATGCATATTACAGGGACCATAGGAACCAATAAAACCCACAACAACATGGAATTTTCCCGTTGAGACTTATCAACCAAAAGGGCATGGCTGTGTGTTTGGACCACATTGCAAAGGTTCCTGGTAGACAAGGAAACACCCTTCACCCCAGAAAAGTCAGGTCTGATCTTAGCAGCCCAGGAGTGGGATGAACACATTTCCAAAGTATTATCTTAGATGTCTCTCTCAAAAAGATGTTTCATAATGCGTACCAATGTCAAGTGAGTTTAAAAAACCCTGGGTTAAATTGATTTTTCACTTTTAAATTTCTCAAGCCCTCTCTTGAACGTGGTTCATTTCCCTTTGGTGTCTGGGAGCATGTCAGAGGGTTCTTTAGCCTCCCCTGCGCGCTGCCCGGGGCTCAGGCTACTGCTGCGCCAGCTGGAGAACGCAGCTCTGCTGCCGCCTGGTTGTGTGTACACTGCAGGTCACTTCACTCCCCTGCAGCTCATGTCCTCCTTTGCCTGAGTTAAAGAGTTGGTTTTAGGTATTTATAGGATTCAGTGTCTATCCCAGTCAGGATTGACCAGTAACCTTGAATTTCTCAGGGCAAAAAGCCTGAATTGTCAGAGAACCTTAGAGTGACAGCTTCCTCAGAGTGCTCAATGGTGTCCTCTTTCCCTCCTGACTCAAACCTTCATCCTAGACTTGTTTGTCATCAGCTCTGTGCAGCTCTGGTCCCCGGCAGTGACACACTCTGACCAGATTGCCTGCAGCAAATTCTCAGCCCGGTTTCTGCCCAGCCTGGTTCTACTTCCGTGACTCAGTCATCTGCAGGGTCATCCCACTGTTCCAGCTCACATGTCCTTCGGTTCTGAGCTCACAGATCTCACCAGCAGCTCCTCCCACCCTGTCCTCAGCAGTTGTTACTGGCTGCTGATTTTTTCATACTATTTTGTTTATTTCTTATATCTTCCACGTTTTTTCCTACCAACACTAGACAGCAGCTTCATCTTTTCTCTTTCTTCCAAAGCTGCCACTTCCCTCCTTCCCCTCCTCTCACCGCTCCCTGTGGGTTCTCTGTATTCCTCTGAGCTGAAGCTATAATCCCCCTTCTGGGTTGGTGCCTTGAAAGCTATCCTTTCCTTCAAGGGAGACGCCGTAGCAAGTTAGCTATTCTCTAGGTCCACATAGAATTTATTCAAATCGGGATGCTTCTGAGTGTGAAAGAGGGCACAGTTAGCCATTCTGCCAAAACAACAGGTGGAAGTCAGGACTGTCTTCTCAGGGTTTTGTGGTCACTCCACTGTATGTAGACATACGACATATTATGCCACTGAAATTTCATATCGTTTTCTTTTTATGGGATGTGTTTATGTCCTAATCCTGCAGATTTGTAGCAATATTACTACCTGTATGGTTTCTTGAGTCACATGTATTGCACATCTCTGACTGTTCCCTAATTTGGCCAAATTCCTCCTCTGAGTAACAAGCTCCCTAAATGGGTGGTTAAACCTGCCACCATGTTCATGGTCTTGGTCACTGAAGTTGCAGTACAGGTAATAGCAGCAGCTGTGTCCTTACCTTTTCTCCCTCCTCTCCCCAGATTTCTTTCCTACCTTCCTTATCCACCGGGCCTCAATGTTCCAGCTTAATCTGACTGTCTGTCTTTCAGTGTGCCCACTGGCACCCACAGCAACATTCGTCAGGACTTTCCCAAAGTCAAGAGCAAGAAGTCTGGGTGGTAAATACTTAGACCTTTGCTAGCCTGCTTCTGCTGTGAGGTGTGCTCTTCTTCCTCAGCACCAGATCCCTGCTGGCAAGTGCCCACACTGGGTGCACAAGCTGGTTTAGCCAAAAAGAATTATTTGACTCAAGGATGTAAGAACACTTCTGACAATGGAAGGAAAGACTGAGTGTCACAGAAATATTTCCATCAATTCCTAGGTGTGAACTTGGGATGACACCAGGGGTCCCTAAGGTCACACTGGGCTGAGAGGGCACAGGAGGTCCAGGCATGCTATTCTCTGAAGTATTGTTGAATTCAAGGGAGAGATCACCTAACTGTTTCCTTTGCATGAAATAGGTTATCTTAGTGTCTGTGTACACTGGTGGTTTCTGCTGCATCTCAGCTCAGATTCTCTTGCCAGTTTTTGTTGATGACTGGGTAAAGCATAGCATTTTATTTAATGATTGTGCTTGGTGAATGTCAGGAACACCTTAGTGCTTTGGACACAGAAATAAGAAACTTCATGGCATTGGATCTATAGTCCAAAAATTCAGAAACCTGTTTGGATCCTATTCTCCATGTGTAAACGAATCAGGCTGAGCCAGAGCAAGAAGGGAAGGGTAGTTTATCCTAAAAATGGGTTTGCTGGACTGAGTTCCAGAGGTTCTTTGACACTGATCTCCTGGCCTCCCAGAACTGCCCACCTAAGTTAGGGAAGCCCATCCAGCAGCACCCACCGCTCAGCCTCCTGGCCCCTGAGGGGTGCACCGCTGTCTCCTGCCTAGCACACACTATCAGCACAACTCCCTCTAGCTTCTTTCCTTGTTGTTTATTTGTTATTATCAATACCTGCTAGTGAGGTTGTTATTTTGGGAAGGTCCTTAGAAGCTGTCATTATAATTGCCCCAGTCTGCTGCCAAACAAGCCAGCCAGAGGCATCCCTGACACCTCCACCCAGTTTCTTCTAAAACAACAAACATCTTCTCACCTCCACCCCCTTGCTTGTTTTGTTCCTCCCTCCACCAGGCTGTGTCCCTGTCTTGCTATGTGAGTCATGTGCGTGCGGACTTTCAGTGGAGTTTCACCACGTGGGCTGATTTATCCTTCTGAGCTGAACTCCCAAGTTTCCCTCACCTTTGACACCTTTCTTTCTGGCACCTTGAACTTTGTCTCAGATACTATCTGATGCTCCCTTTTGCCAAGCTGCTCATCCCCTTCTTTGAATTTCTCTGGAGGCCTTTTCGGAGGATCCTGTTGCCCATGTGCCCTTCACCCCCAGCCACTTACACCATCATCACCACCAGTTGAAGTCCTAGAACCCCCTCTGTCCCTCTCACTCTTTCACTTGATGGATCTAAACCAAGCAAGGCCATCCTTGTTCTAGTGGGAACTATCTGGTCCTGGCTGTCCTTCCCTGCTCCCTGGCTTGTCCCCAGATACTTCTTCAGCATCCCTTCCCATTTCCTCCGCAGCCATTGACCACCTTTTCTCTCTCCAACCCCCTCCTTGTCTAAGTCCTTTCTGGCAGGCTTTGCCCTCCTAAATTCACACAGTGGCCTCTGCCTGCCCTCTGGGCCACCAGCCTGTGTTTCATTTCCTTCTTGTTCTGTGCCCACCACTGCTGTGGCCTACATATGAGTAGTTTATATAATTGTAACTTCCCTCCACCCAAAGCATGCCCCAGCCTTTTATTGTTTATAACTCAGATCCCAGGTGCATTATGCTTGAATAATGTTCTTAGAGTTGAATTCAGATAGTTTCCTCTTTTTAGTTGCCATTTTAAAGTAACTAAGTGGTTCCTTGTTATTTTATAAATAATACATGGTGGCAATATAAATTTGACAATTAAAATATTAACATTTTGTTATATGATATATCCTTTCTGCTTTGAAAAGGTACATTATATATGTGTATATATATCATGTCACACATATAGTTGTTAATCTTTCTACTTCCACTTACTATTAAAATTTGTTCATCAGATAGTCATTGTGTGTTTTCATGTGCAAAGGATTGTATCAGGTCCTGAAGATACAATGCTTCTCACCCCCATTGAACTTACAGTCTAGAGTCGGACGCGATAGGACAGTTAGATGCTGTGCAGAAAGCAAAGTTCTATGGCCCTCAGTCTGGTCGGGAAGGCCTCTCCTGGTGCACAGTGGGGAAGAGCTGTGCTAGGCAAAGGGAACAGCATGTGTGCAGCACAGAGAGAACGGGGACAAGAGAAGATTCGATTGTGATTCTCAAGATAACAGATTACATATGCTAGATTCTTGAGTTTGTATTTCATTGGGAAACCATTAGAGACTTTCTTTTGAGTATATCAGATATGCTGATCAGACATCACTAGCCACAGTAATGGGGCATAGGTCCACTTCTTTGAATAAATATTAATTCTTCAAAATATGTTTGATTAATTACATAAAATTTATAAGTGAATGTACCAGAGAGCCCTATGGATTGGATGGTATGTGTTTCTGTAAGTTAAACATTCTACTGGGTAGAAAGCACAGCAATAAATTGACAGGGTGCACAGTTAGCAAAAAAAATGCTGAAAATTCACATCAACCAATTTCACACACTTCCTCTTTTTTCAGGCCCTTTTTTACTTATCCCAGCTTAGCTCTTAATTACCATCAGTGAGTGTAAAAGAGAAAGGAAACAGCACCCTTCTTGAGAAGTTGGCTATTTTAGACTTAATAGCCCTACCCCTGCAGCTTTGAGTTAAAAGTTCTTTCAAGCTTCATATTAGTGTCATAAATTACTAGCCCTCATTTCTCTGGTTTGGGCATCAAAGAGCCCAAACATACGTTGGCTATCCCTAACTATGCAAAGTTGTAGCCTTCCTTTGCTGTGTTATTTTTCCATTCATTGATATTCCTCTTGCTATTTTGTCATCTTTACCATTTAACTTCCTCCAAATTAAATTTTATGCATTAAGGAAACACCCTATTTTCATGGTTCATAATCTCTCGCTAACTAAGCTGTGTACAACTAAGTTATTAAAAGCCACACGGAAGTTAATAAATCTTCCAGAAACCTTAGACTAATAAACTATCTCATCCTTGGTATCTTTTTAGTGTGTTTTTAAGTCCCTCCTAAATCCTATTAAGATTTCACAGGCTCCTTTGTGCAGAAGGGAGATTGCCAGATAGAAGAATCCTTCATTCACCTCCTCATTCACTCATCTGTTCCATACATGTTTACTAAAGCACCTGCTCTGCATGAACTTTGTGATACACACTAACCTACCAGGATCTCCCTACAGTCAAGTAGGAGCCAGAATCCAGTCCTTTTCTCAATCTTCAATCAAGAGTTTTAAAAGGGGAGAAAAAAGAGAAGATTAAAATGTGCCAATCATCAAATATAAAAGCAGTCACAAGGATGTAAAGTACAGCACAGGGGCCAGGGGTGCAGCAATCACTGTTTACTGTGCTGGAGCCCAGGGACACAAGGGAATTGGAAACACGGAAGGGCAGGGATGGCTGATGGCAGCCATTGCTGTTAGCCACGCCCCAGCCTAGTGATATCCTAAGATCCTGCCCCACCCTGAGGCCTTGCCCTGAGGCCCTGCCAGCACATTCTACAGACCCACCTAGGCACCACACAACTGCTTTTGCATATAAATGGCCAGTATTGCAGCAGCTTAAAGAAATAAACGGCAGCTCCAGCAACAAAACCACCAAGTCCCAAGCAAATGAACTGTACCCCATTGGTGATCCAGAAGCCAGTGTTGCTAGTGGTCAGTTTCAACCCCTCACACCCATAAGTGACACATTCAGGAGACGATCTCAGAGAGCACCAAAGCCCCACTGAAACAAAGTGTGTCTCCAGCGCAGCAGTTCTTCCTCTAAAATGAGGAATCACAGAAACATGTCACAAATGGGACAGAGGGAGGAAAATAAACTAATAGATGACACAGAGTTCAGAATCACATTTATAAAATTACTCAAGAATCTTCTAAAAACCTTTGAGAAACTTGATGAGATCTCTAAGAAGCTGGGTGAGACCTTCAAGTACCTTAAAGAGAATACCAAAAAAAAAAAAAAAAAAAAAAGGAAAAGGACCAGTCATAAATTAAGCATACAATATCTGAAATAAAGAATATACAGAAACTCAACTATAGATCAACGTACCCTAAGAATCAAACCAAAGATCTGGAATATAAGGAGGAAAAAATCACCCAACCAGAGAGGCAGAAAGAAGATTCCAGAATTGTGAGGATAGTCTAAGGAACCTCCGGACGGCTTAAAGCACACCAACATCCGGATTTTTGGGGTACCAGAAGAAGAGAGCAAGCAGAATATTGAAGGTTTAATGAAAGAAATAATGAAAGAAAACTTCCCCTACCTGGTAAAAGAAATAGACTTACAAGTTCAGGAAGCACACAGAACCCAAACAAGAGGAATCCAAAGAGGAACACACCAAGGAACATCATAATAAAAATACCAAGGGCAAAGGACAAAGAGAGAATTTTACAAGCACCAAGAGAAAAACAGCTAGTTACCTACAAGGGAGTACCCATCTGACTGTCAGCTGATTTCTCAATAGAAACTATGCAGACCAGATGGGGGTGGCAAGAAATATTCAAAATGATGAACAACAAGAACCTACAACCAAGACTACTCTATTCAGCAAAGCTATCATTCAGAATTGAAGGTCAGATAAAGAGCTACACAGACAAGAAAAAGCTGAAGGAATTCATCACCACCAAACCATGGTTACATGAAATGCTGAAAGGTATTCTTTAAGAAGAGGAAGAAGAAAAAGGTAAAGATAAAAATTATGAACAACAAAAAGACATCAAATACATACCTACCAACAAGTGAATCTAAAAATCAAGTGAATAAAAAATCTGATGAACAAAATGGACTGGTAAATATAATAGAATCAGGGACATAGAAAGGGAATGGACTAACAATTCTCAGGGGGAAGGGGGACTAAAAATTCTGCAGGGTGCAGGAAGAGATTGGACAAAAATCTTATACCTATGGATGAAGACAGGGGCGGGGTAAGGGCACGGGATAGAGTTGGCAATCAGATGAAGGGGAACTATGGGGGAGGAAGGGGGAAAGAGGAATACCTGTAATAATCTGAACAATAAAGATTTTTTATTTAAAAAAAATAAAATAAAGTACAGCACAGGAAATCTACACTAATAAAAGAGAAACATATAAATTGACCATCCCTCCACTACACCCACCAGCCAATCAGAGTGAGTATGCAAATTAACCCACAAAGATGGTGGGCACAGAAAGATGCTGGAGAGAGCAGGAGGCTTGGGTTGCTCCTGGTGATGGAGGAAGCCAAGCTTACCACCTGCCCTGACTGCCACTGAAGGAATGGCTGAGATCCTGAATCACCCCTGGTGCTCTGGGATCTGCTCAAGGAGGGTCTGGAGAAGAAAAAAGGAGTGGCTGGGGCCTGGGTCACCAGGGGGCATGGACAACCTGAAAATGACCCTCAGCCCCTCACCCAGGCTGGACAGGCATCCCAGGGGGAACCCTACTCTGAAGGGGTGTGGGCAAACTGAAAACAGCCCTCAGCTCCTCACCAAGGCTGGTCATGCCCCCATGGGGTGAGGGTCCCTGCTGGGGGGCTTAGCCAGCCTTCAAACAGCCATCAGCCCCTCACCCAGGCTTGCCATGCCCTCCCAGCAGGGACCCTCACCCCATGGGGGCGTGTGGCCAGTCTGCAAACCACCACAGGCCCCTTGTCCAGGCCACCCTATGCCCCAAGGGAACCCCACCCTTATCCAGGAACCCTTCAGGGCAAATTAGCCAGCCCCACCCATGCACCAGGCCTCTATCTATAAAAGGGTAATATGCTAATTAGACTGGGAGACCTTCTGGACATTCTGGATAAAGTCCTGGTGGCGGAGCTGAGGTAGAGGCAGTTAGAGGCCAAGAGGGGAGGGCAGTTGTGTGTGATCAGGCCAGTCGGAGGAGTGGAGGGCATTGGGGGTGACCAGGCTGGGGGGGGGGGGGGGAGAGAAGGAGGTGGAGGAGGAAGGGAGAAGTTAGGGGTGAGCAGGCCATAAGTGGGGGTCAGTTGGGGGTGATCAGGCCAGCAAGAAGGTAGTTTTGAGTGAGCAGGCCATCAGGGGGGCAGTTGGGGGAGAGCACACTGGCACACAGTAAAATTGGAGGTGATCAGTCTGGCAGAGGGGCATTTGGGGAAGAGCAGGCCTGCAGGCAGAAGTGGTAAGGGGCAATCAGGCAGGCAGGGAGGTGAGCCATGCGGATTGCAAAAGGGATGTCCGACTGCCAGTTAAGGCCTGATCCCTGGAAAACAACAGTAGGACATCCTTCAAGGGGTCCCAGATTAGAGAGAGTGCAGGCCGGGATGAGGGACACAACCCCCCTCCATGCACGAATTTTGTGCACCAGGCCACTAGTATAGTCAATAATATTGTAATGACTGTGTATATATATATATATCAAATGGGTACTAGACTTAACAGGGTGATCAGGTATATACATGTCAATGTTGTATACCTGAAACTATATAATATTGTATGTCAACTAAAATTTAAAAATTAAAGAAATCTATTTTTAAGGTAAAAATTTATTCAATGTTTTGACTACCTCAACAAAAAAAGATTTCTTTGTATAACTTGCAAGGGTGCCTCTATCACAGTGGCACACCTAACGTACCCCCAGAGCATCCCATTTTAACACCCCTTCCCTCTATATGACAAAATTACTCTCAGTCATAACCATGAAATAAAATAAATTGTAGTTATGACTAGAAAAGAAGCACAGAAAATAAAAATGTTCTTTCATCAAAATCTACTATATGCCAGTAAAAAAATTAAAATTAAAATAAATATTACAACTGTCAGAGGGGAAGGTAGAGGAGGGAAGTAGAGGAAAGAATTTGAAGAGATTAGCCAAAAAAACATATATGCATAAGCCATAGACACAGACAACAGTGTGGTGATGAGCAGGGGAAAGGGGGTGGGGATTAGGGATGAGTGGAGATGGTGAGGGGGGAACAGGGGCAGAGAAATGGAGACATATGTAATAGTACCAACAATAAAAATAAATTAAAAATAAATATTACAGTTCAAACAAGAAAAATGCAATGGACTGATATTTGAATAGAACTAATGTATTTTTTATTTTTTTAATATATTTTATTGATTTTTCACAGAGAGGAAGGTATAGGGACAGAGAGTTAGAAACATCGATGGGAGAGAAACATCGACCAGCTGCCTCTTGCACACCTCCCACTGGGGATGTGCCCGCAACCAATGTACATGCCCCTGACCGGAATCGAACCCAGGACCCTTCAGTCCACAGACCGACTCTCTATCCACTGAGCCAAACCGGTTTTGGCACTAATGTATTTTTTAAAAGAGAAAAAAACTATATTTTTCTGTTGTAGTAAAGAATAATAGATTATATTCTTTATTTTGAAGCTGTAACTTCTGCAAATCTTTCAATGACAAATTGCTCTTTGATTGACCTTATTTGCATGTTCATGTACAATACACTTTTTATTCTATTCAGTCATAGTTAATTGAAGAATAATATTTGTTAATTTTAACTTTTAAAAATGTCTTACAGAAATACACAACTTCTGGCTGAGCCATACCAAGGCTAAGCAGACCTTTCTTGCAACTCCTCACAGGGCAAAACTGGGAATAAAACTAAACTGGGGAACATGCAGATGGAATTACCCACTGAGGTCCAGCTGAGAAGGAGACATCTCAAAGAAAGACAGAAAACATCTTGAGACAGGGAGGGAAGGCAAGGTCATGAGTTGGGTTGACTCAGCTTCCACGGGCATCAGGCCAAGAGTAAGGAGCAATCTCTGGGCTACAAGAAGGTTATTTCTTGGAAAAGATGAAGGCCCAACCCAGGCTGGGCTCCACAGCCCAGAACACCAGAGCCCAAATCAGCAGTCCACCTAACATCCGGCCATGAAAGTCAGCAGGACCTCTAGTTATTCAGGAGATCAGAGCCCGTAGAACTGAGCTGGTTGGAAAGAAAGCCTCAGAGTTTTTGTTTTGTTTTGTGGGTTTGTTTTTTGTTTTGTTTGTTTTGTTTTGTTTTGTTTTGTTTGGGGGGGGGTGTTGCCTTTCTCCTCCTCTCCTCTCCTCTCCTCTCCTCTCCTCTCCTCTCTTATTCTCTCCTTCTTTTCTTTTCTTTAACCCAGAGCACAGGAGATTTGTTAGCAGCTACTCACCTGAGGCTTTGGTGGACGGAGGGTGGTGAGGACTGGAGTGCCTAAGGAGAGGCTTGAGTGGGAAGCATTTTGGGAGATGGGTAAAAGCAGCAGTGGGAAGTTCTGCATTCAGTTGCAAACCCCCACCCCCATGCACACACACACACACACACACACACACACACACAACTGAAACAGCCATTTTTCCTGAGAAGTGCTAGCCCAGTGGTTCTCAATGTGAAGTGGTTGCAATAAAGAATAATAAATTATAGTTTATTGCCATGAAGAGGCATTTTGATTTTTAAGGGGGGCAATTTGAGAATGAGTTAACAGTGAAATTTTTGCATTTCTTATGGTTCTAGGGGCCTCATATATAATATATCTATCTATATCTATATCTATATCTATATCTATATCTATATCTATCTATCTATATCTATATATAAAAGCCTAAGCAGCTGATCAACTGACCAATTGGCCAACTGATTGGTAGCTATGACATGCACTGACCACCAGGAGGCAGACGCTCAATGCAAGACCTGCTGAGCAACAGCAACTTTGCAGAGTGCCCTCTCACACTGCAGGACCCCTCAGGGGATGTTGAACAGCCAGTTTCAGCTCGATCCCTGCAAGCCAGGCCAAGGGACCCCACTGGTGCTCAAATCCATGCACTGGGTGTCTAGTAAATATATATTGTGACATATTTATGCATTTCAGTTCTCTATGTTTTAAAACTTTATTTGCTATTTTTATTTATATCATTTTTTAAACAATTTCTTAGTGATTTCTTCCTCAGTATTTCAACTGTCTTTTCATTCTTTTATTTTTCTCTTTCATGGATGCCATGTTCTTTGAAAGAATTGCCTTTTAAGCTTCTTCCACATGAATAGGAGTTCACTTTTTGAATAATAAGAATTATATGTCACTAGGTGAGGGGGAATCAGGATTTTAGAGATGCTTAGGTGGGCATGGCCAAAAAAAAAAAAGGTTTGGAACCATTGCACTAGCCCCTCCCAGAAGCTGCAGCACAGGAAAAGGAAAAACACCACTGCCATAGGTGATACAACCCACCACACCCTCAGAAACCCTGCCTGCCACTCCCTGCATCCCCAGCTTTGCAGAGGAGACAGAAGGTGAGGCCAAGCCTATAAGCTTGAACTGTCTCAGGAAGCATCAGGGACTGGATTGGGGGTGGGGCCATCTACCCAACTATCCCAGGAACCTGACTGGTGCTTCCACTATGTGGGTCAACTGATAGAAACCAGATTTCCAGCAGGTCCCACGGGATGCATACAAAGATCTCCACCCATGAGAAAACAGATATACTCATATTAAGCAAAAGAATATAGTGCAGCAGAGGTGCACATAAATCAAATTTCACAGTAAATTTCAGAAATTGCAATACTGCCTTTGTTTTTATTTCTTGGAAATTAACCCAAGCAGTTTCCAAACATCTTTACATTCCAAAAATTAGCATTCTCTCCTATCTTTTCCAGAAAGTTCACTATAGATTTCTTCTATGTATGCTAAAAACTTCCAATTTTTTTCTTCTACAAAAATCAGTACATAAACATTTTTATCACTTGATCTGTTCCTTTAGCACTAGTGTACAGTTCTTGGGGGAAATGACTGAGACATTCACACATTGCCCTTCAGGTTTCTTCTGGCAAAGGAAAGCCAGCATCTTTTTGCATTTCTCTGCTTTTTTCTTCAACATTTATTGTACTTTCTATGTCAATATCACTTGTTTATCAGTAAATTTTGTTGTTGCTGAGTTAAAGCCCTTCTTCATAAAATCTAAGGTGAACCTCCCAACTTCAAATTTGGTAATAATTTTTCAAAATGAGTCTTTGTGTTATGCACACTTCATACTGAGCTCTCCATCATGTCTGGGAAATGCTTTTGATTTGTCACCTACAGTTTGCAACATTTTTCATTGATGAAATGAAATTACTGAGAATGAATAAAAATTGTCCATAACTTAAAAAATGTCACACATAGCCCAGATAGTGGGGCTCAGTAGCCTTAGGTGTCATCCCACGGACTGGGTTTGATTCCCAGTCAGGGCACATGCCCAGTTTGTGTGTTCAATCCCCAGTAGGCGATATGCAAGAGGCAGCTATTGGATGTCTCTCATCTATGTTTTCCTTTATCCTCTCCTTCCTCTCTCTAAAATTAATTTAAAAACCACATTTTTTAAAAATGTCACACTTGGAGAAGAAAATGGCGGAAGAGCAGATGGGCGGTTTCTGAGTCTTGTCCCGAGGAAGAGAGAGAAAGCAGCTGAGGATCGCGCTAGGAGTGCTCGTCAACAAGCCAGGAGACTGGCAAACACCAGAGGAAATTTGGGGTCTGCTGATCAGGGAGCCAACAACGGTTGACCACCCACAGCTGGGTCCCTTACCGGAGATACTTGCCGGCGCAACGCGGACGGGAAATCTCGCCATCTTGGAAGGGAGGAGGTTCGAGTCGGAGGCCTGATTATCCCCAGCCCCAAGGAACACCAAATGAACATAGTCGGCGAGAACCCTTGATCTCAGAGGAGCTCAGATTTCGCAGCGATCCGGCGGGTGAGTTCCCCTCGGACCAGTAGTTCTGACTGAGTTCCACTCGGCGCAGCAACACCCCCCCCCCCTCGCACCAGCTCGCGCGGCGCACAGAGGCAGAGGGACTGGTCCGGGATTTACAGGAACCCCCAGGCTTCTCAGCTGGAGGCGCGCCTGTCTGTAGACAGGGCTCCTAAGACTAGGGATATCTAAGGAGCAGCACGGCTGGATCTGAGTCCAAGAAGTAGCCGCAGAATTACAGGGGAGTGCAGCCAGCTCCGGACCGCCCCACCCCCAGCCATCAAAGACACAGAGAAGCGGAAAAAGATAGAAAGGCTTTAGAGTCCTGGAAGTCATCCAGAAACACTGCCACCCAGAGGCTAAAGCAAATAGGGTCTCTAGATTGGCTTAAAAATCAGGTCTTGTAATCAACACGGAGGAACGGTGAAACACAGTGAACTGCAACTACCGCCCAGACTGGGAACAGGCGTGCGAGACATAGCAACACAGAAAGTGAATGACCTTCATTACTGCAAATTTTGTTTAATTTTTAATTTTCAATTTTTATTTTTTTAACTGTTGAATTTTTGTTTTTTACCTACTTTATTTGCAAAGTTTACTCAAGAAATTTTTTTCATCTGCCATCACTAGATTTTACCTTTTTAATTAATTCATTTTTATAGTGCCTTGTGTGTTGTACCTGGTTGTGTTGTATTTTGTGCCTTTAAATCAAAGCAGGAGGGAGAGAACTACGTTACCAGGCACCCTATAAAGAGAGATCATGGGGAGACTAAGAAACAACCCGCCTGTGAAAGAAAATCAACCATCACCAGAAAATGAAGTAAACGAGTTAGAGGCAAGCAACCTACCAGAGCAAGAATTCAGAGTAATGATCATAAGTTGGCTAAAAAGAATGGAAGACAAATTTGACAATATGAATAAGACCCAAGAGGAAATGAAGAAGACCCAAGAGGAAATGAAGGTGACCCAAGAAGAAATGAAAAATGACATCGCTACTATGAAGAACTCAATAGAAGGCATCAAGAGTAGACTAGATGAAGCAGAAGACCGCATCAGTGAGCTAGAAGACAAAATGGAAAAAAATACCCAATTACAGCAGTTGCTAGAAAAAAAAATTAAAAAACAGGAGGAGAGCCTAAGGGAGCTTTGGGACAATACAAAACAAAACAATATTAGAATAATAGGGGTTCCAGAAGGAAAGGAAACTGAGCAAGATATGGAAAAAGTATTTCAAGAAATAATGACAGAAAACTTTCCTGAGATAGAGAAGAAAAAACCAACACAAATCCAAGATGCTCGAAGGGTCCCCAACAAAATGAACCCCCAAAGATCAACACCCAGACACATTATAATTAAACTGGCAAAAAACATTGACAAAACCAGAATCTTAAAAGCAGCCAGAGAGAGACAGAAAGTTACATATAAAGGAAACCCCATCAGACTAGCAACTGATTTCTCAACAGAAACTCATCAGGCCAGAAGGGAATGGGATGACATATACAAAGTCATGCAAAGGAAGGGTCTGAACCCAAGAATACTGTACCCCGCAAGGCTGTCAATCAAAATTGAAGGTGTAATCAGGAGCTTCACCGACAAAAACAGACTAAAGGAATTTATCTCCAACAAACCAGCAATGCAAGAAATGCTAAAGGGTCTACTGTAATAATAAAGAAATAGGAAGTGAAGAAGGAACACAGGGGGATAGAATAAAAATGGCATCAAATACCTACCTTTCAATAATTACTTTAAATGTAAATGGTTTAAATGCTCCAATTAAAAGACATAGGGTAACAGAATGGATAAGAAAGCAAAACCCATTCATCTGCTGTCTACAAGAAACCCACCTCAGAAAAACAGATGCCCACAGACTGAAGGTGAAAGGATGGAAAAAGATTTTCCAGGCAAACGGAAACGAAAAAAAAGCTGGGGTAGCAATACTTATATCTGACAAACTAGATCTCAAAGTGAAGGACATAACAAGAGATAAGGAAGGCCACTTCATAATACTAAAGGGTGTAATCCAACAAGAAGAAATAACCCTGGTAAACATATATGCACCCAATTTGGGAGCACCCAAATACATAAAGAAACTGCTGGAGGACATTAAGGGACAGATTAATAGCAATGCAATCATAGTAGGAGATTTTAATACTCCATTGTCACCTCTGGACAAATCATCTAAACAAAAAATCAGTAAAGAAACGTCAATTCTAAATGACGTATTAGACCAGATGGAATTAATTGACATCTTCAGAACATTTCATCCCAAAGCCACAGAATATACATTCTTCTCAAGTGCACACGGGTCATTCTCAAAGATAGACCACATATTGGGACATAGGCAAAGTCTCTTCAAATTCAAGAAGATAGAAATCTTATCAAGCATTTTCTCAGATCACAGTGCCATAAAATTGGAAATCAACTACAATAATAATAAGCCAAAGAAATTAAACACATGGAGACTAAATAGCATGCTATTGAACAAAGACTGGGTTACCAGAGAAATCAAGGAAGAAATCAAAAACATCATGGCAACTAATGACAATGAAAACACAACAATCCAAAATCTATGGGACACAGTAAAAGCGGTTTTGAGAGGGAAGTTCATATCTCTACAAGCCTATTGCAAAAAACAAGAAAGAATGGTAACAAATTATCTTACCCTACAACTCAAACAGTTAGAAAAAGAACAGCAAGAAAGGCCCACTGTAAGCAGAAGGAAGGAAATAATAAAAATCAGAGCGGAGATTAACGACATAGAGACCAAAGACACAATACATAAGATCAACAAAACCAAGAGCTGGTTCTTTGAAAGGATTAACAAGATTGATGAGCCTCTAGCCAGGCTAACCAAGAAACAAAGAGAGAGGACCCAAATAAACAAAATTAGAAATGAAAGAGGTGAAATAACAACAGACCCCACCGAAATACAAAGGATTGTTACAAAATACTATGAACAACTATATTCCAACAAACTGGACAACCTGGAGGAAATGGACATATTCCTAGAAAAATACAACCTTCCAAAACTCAATCAGGAAGAATCTAAAAATCTCAATAGACCAGTAACTTGGGAAGAAATTGAAGCAGTCATCAAAAAGCTTCCAGCAAACAAAAGCCCAGGGCCAGATGGCTTCACAGGAGAGTTTTACCAAACATTCAAGGAAGAACTAAAACCTATCCTCCTCAGACTTTTCCAAAAAATTCAAGAGGAAGGAACACTGCCAAACTCCTTTTATGAAGCCAGCATCACCCTAATACCAAAACCAGATAAAGACAACTCAATGAAAGAGAATTACAGGCCAATATCCCTCATGAACATAGATGCCAAAATCCTCAACAAAATTCTAGCAAATCGGCTCCAGCAGTACATCAGGAAGATCATACACCATGACCAAGTAGGTTTTATACCAGGAATGCAAGGATGGTACAATATTCGCAAATCAATAAACGTGATACATCACATAAACAAATTGAGAGATAAAAATCATATGGTCATATCTATCGATGCAGAAAAGGCATTTGATAAAATCCAACACCCTTTCCTGATAAAAACTCTCAACAAGGTGGGAGTACAAGGATCATACCTCAACATAATAAAAGCTATATATGATAAACCCACAGCCAACATCATGCTCAATGGGCAAAAACTAAAACCATTCCCTCTAAGAACAGGAACAAGACAGGGATGCCCACTCTCACCACTCCTCTTTGACATAGTACTGGAAGTACTCGCCATCGCAATTAGACAAGAAGAGGAAATAAAAGGCATCAAAATCGGAAAAGAAGAAGTAAAGCTGTCACTATTTGCAGATGACATGATATTGTACATAAAAAACCCAAGAGACTCCATCAAAAAGCTAATAGACTTAATAAACGAATTTGGTAATGTAGCAGGATACAAAATCAATGCCAAGAAATCAATGGCATTTCTCTACACCAATAGTGAACTTACAGAAACAGAGACTAAAAAAGCAATCCCGTTTACCATCGCACCAAAAAGATTAAGATACCTAGGAATAAACTTAACCAAGGAGGTAAAAGATCTATATGCAGAAAACTACAGGACACTGAAAAAAGAAATAGAGAAAGATGTAAACAGATGGAAGAACATACCATGTTCATGGATTGGTAGAATCAACATCATCAAAATGTCCATACTTCCCAAAGCAATATATAAGTTCAATGCACTCCCCATGAAAATACCATGGACATACTTCACAGACCTAGAAAGAACTCTCCAAAAATTCATTTGGAACAATAAAAGACCCCGAATAGCCTCAGCAATCTTGAGAAATAAGAGTAAAGTAGGAGGAATCTCAATACCAGATTTCAAGCTGTATTACAAAGCAACTGTTCTCAAAACAGCCTGGTACTGGCACAAGAACAGACATATTGATCAATGGAATAGATTAGAGAATCCAGACATCAACCCAAATCAATATGCTCAATTAATATTTGACAAAGGAGGCACGAACATACAATGGAGTCAAGACAGTCTTTTTAATAAATGGTGCTGGGAAAATTGGACAGATACATGCAAAAGAATGAAACTAGATCACCAACTCACACCATACACAAAATAAACTCAAAATGGATACAGGACTTAAACATAAGACGGGAAACCATAAAAATACTAGAGGCATCCACAGGCAGCAAAATCTCAGACATATGCCTAAAGAACTTCTTCACTGATACTAACCCTAGGGCAATGGAAGCTAAAGAGAAAATAAACAAATGGGACTACATCAAAATAAAAAGCTTTTTTACATCAAAAGAAACCATCAACAAAACAACAAGAAAACCCACTGTATGGGAGAACATATTTGCAAACGATATCACTGATAAAGGTTTAATCTCCAACATCTACAGACAGCTTATACAACTCAATAAAAGGAAAATGAATGAGCCAATTAAAAAATGGGCAATGGACCTAAATAGAATCCTCTCAAAAGAAGACAGAAGGAAGGCCAAGAGGCACATGAAAACATGCTCCAAGTCACTAATTATCCGAGAGATGCAGGTCAAAACAACAATGCGGTACCATCTCACACCTGTCAGAATGGCCAACATCCACAAAACAACAAACAACAAATGTTGGCGAGGTTGTGGAGAAAAAGGAACCCTCGTGCACTGCTGGTGGGATTGTAGGTTGGTGCAACCACTGTGGAAAACAGTATGGAGCTTCCTCAAAAAACTGAAAATGGAACTCCCATTTGACCCAGTAATCCCACTACTAGGAATATACCCCAAGAAACTAGAAAGACCAATCAGAAAGGATATATGCACCCCTATGTTCATAGCAGCACAATTTACAATAGCTAGGATTTGGAATCAGCCTAGGTGCCCGTCAGCAGATGAATGGATCAGAAAACTATAGTACATCTACACCATGGAATACTATGCTGCCATAAAAAGGAAGGAATTCTCATCATTTGCAGTAACTTGGATGGAATTGGAGAGCATCATGCTGAGTGAAATAAGCCAGTCAATGAAAGAGAAACACTACATGACCTCACTCATTTATGGATATTAAAGATCATTATAAACGAATGAACAGAAAAATTGATATAGTGACAGTAAAACAACAGGCAGTCTGTCAAATGACAGCGGGGGGGGGGGTAGGGAGATCTGGGGGAGATAAGAGATCAACCAAAGGACTGGTATGCTTGCATATAAGAATAACCAATGGACACAAAACTCTGGGGAGGGAGGGCATCTATGGGGGGGGAGGGGGCAATGATAAGCTATGTATACAGATAATACCTTAATAAAAAAATAATTAAAAAAAAAATGTCACACTTAAAGAATTTCTAAATGAGTAAATTCTGCAAAGATGCAGAGAATGATTTGCAGAAGGCACTAAGAAGGACCTGATGCATTTCTTAGATCTTTGTGGGGCACCTGTGAACACTGGTCAGAGTTGCAATGCTGTCGTTCCTTGACCATGACAGAGGTTGACGTTCAGTCCATCCATAAATGTTCCAAGATGTATTTGATGCATTCAGCAGCGATCTTTCCAGAAATAGAAAATATGCCAAGTCACTATTTCAACCTGACCACCTTTATTATGGATATATCTGATCACTTCAAATATTTAATAACAGTGAGAAAATCAGGAGTGCTATAAAACAATGCCAATGTATTTAGCTTTTAAAAATACCTACCATTATTTTCAATTTGATGTAATTTCCCAGAAGATGAATTAATTTTGAATTTTGAGGAAATATATATGAAATAAAACTCCCTCCTAAAAGAATAGGATGTCTAATTTTTACAAAATGTTCCTTCAAAATTAGATTGCAATCTGAGGCTCTATCTACCAGTGTCAACAGATCTCCTTTGATACCTGATGATGTATCTGCTACTTAATCACAAAGTTTTGTTTGGCTAATTAGGTCCAAATGATATAAAAAATGTTCACTATTTTTTCTTTCTCAAACTTCTTTCATTTTATGCAGTTTAGGAGTTTCCGTTCTATAAGAAAGAGAAATGTGATTCAGTTAGCTCACATTCACATGTGCAATGGTTGCGGGCACATCCCTGGTAGGGGGTGTGTAAGAGGCAGCTGGTTGATGTTTCTCTCTCATCGATGTTTCTAGCTCTCTGTCTCTCTCCCCTCCTCTCTGTAAAATATCAATAAAATATATATTTTAAAAGACTTTAAAATTAAATTTCTTCAGGTTTCAAAGCCAGTAATGAATTTGGATTTTGCATTTTTAAAATTTTATCTGCAAGCAGTCTCAAGAAAAAAAAGAGGCAAATTAAAAAAAAATTTAGAAACCATTTATGTTCTCTGCACTTTTGGTACGTGGTAGACATTTATGAAACCATGATGTGGGGTGTCAGCTTCCTGTTTCATTCTTTGCTCCTTTTTGCTGAATAGTAGAGAAGGAACCATCTTTATTGTGATAGGCCACATTTTACTCTTAACCAGATTACTCAGGTCATATGCAGCTTGTATTGTCCCACCCCAGAAAAGTTTTATTTTCTTGATCAATTTTTTAGGTTTAACAGCAACAATTAGTAATTTAAATTGAGTAATTAACTTAGTTAAAGATGTTATTTCAATTTTTTAAAATTTTGGTATGAGCTCAAGTTTACATTTACCAAACAAAAATATTATACTTCACAGTTTACACTCTATTTTACTGTTTTAAATTTTAACCACAAATAGGAACTCCAAGTGGTTACATAGAATGACAGAATTCAAGTGACTCAAATTCTGTTTTTTCTTCTCTGAAACCACCAAGCTATCAGTCACGGTTTGTTTTTAATTCCTGTTTGACCACAGGGATATGTAAGACCTTAGGGGCAGTAGACACCAGCTACACTTGAGTAAACTTCAATAATTATTTGCCTCAGCCACCAAAGTAAAGGATGAAAGAGACTAGCATTCCCCAACACACCTACCAATTCTAAAGTTAAGGTTCTATTTAGGACATCTGGCATCACGTTGATGAATTCACAATTTACTGTGAGTCTATTCAATCTAAACAGAAAAAATAATACAGTTTACATTAAAAAAGTCTGATTCCCACAGAGTTAGCTTCTTGGAATATGACTATCTACCCACAACTGCACCCAACAGTTCTTCGGCAAATGGCTTTCCATTCAGTTCTTGAATAACATTATTTATCCATTAACTTCAACAAGGAGCTCATGGCTTTATTTTCTTCTACCAAACACTATCAGTTATTTTCCTTTAATGTCACCTAGATTTTGCCTCCACAACTTCTCCCTCTATCCTTTCCCCCAGAGACACTTCCACAAAAATCACAGCTCATGACATCAAATGGACACAGGATCCAGCTTCTCGGTATCAACAGAAGAGAAACTCCATCAGTTAGCCAGAGAGTTCCTATCAGTTTCCCACACCCCAATGCTAACATGAGTGCAAGAGGTTGTCTTGCTTCTGCTCTGGGATTTCCCAGTCCCTTGATAGCTGAAAATGAAACAGTGAGCAGCAAACAGCAGTGTGGTCTGGTAGCAAGATCCTGACATTAGAAGTCAAGGGCTTTTTCTTCCATCCCTGCTCTGCACACCATTAAATTTGGATCTTTTTTAAAAAATTATTTTTTATTGATTATAGTATTACATAATTATCTTCATCCCCCCATTCCCATCCCAAACCCCTCCCCACATATGTCCCCACCCCCCTGTTGTCCATGGCCACTGGCTAGGCACGTATGCATGCACACAAGTCCCTTGGTTGATCTTTTCCCCTTACCCCCACCCTTCCCTACTTTCCCTCTAAGACTTGAGCGTCTAATCGCTGCTTCTTTTTCTCTGGGTCTGTTTTTATTGATCAGTTTATGTTGTTCATTATTTCCTCTAGATGTGTGAAGTCACGTGATCCAAGAAATACCCTTGTAAGAACCTAAACTGAGACAAGCCATAATGGTTATGCTGAGAGGGAAATGAATCAGTCTGTAGTGAGTTCCTTTCTGCGCCAACAGTTCTTTTGAGTCCCAATTTCAATGTCAAATAGTTCCTTATGTGTACATGTCAGCCATGCTCTTTCATATCTGGTTGGTGGACAAATGGTGGTGATGCAGGTCCAATCGTCTCTGGTTTGGTCCTGGGCATCCTTCAGCGACACGCAGCTGCTGATATGGCGAGGCGTCGTCAGCATTTTCCATCTTGTTGCCCTTTCATTTTTTTCCTATTAAAATGAATATTAAATACTTCAGTGGCTGGAAACAAACTAAGGAGCCATCATCTTTTATTTGCTTCAATTTCCAGGGGAAGAAAAACAGAAAGAAGAACCCTTCCACTCCCTTTACTGCAGAAATTGGGGGAGGGAGAAGCTTTGTTTAAGGCCAATGCAAAACTCAGGTTAAATAAAATTGCTCTTATTAAAGCATGTCCTTCTATAATCACTAGGACATATTCTATCAAAGAACAAGATATAAAACTATGTATCAGTTATGCCACCATGTGTGATTGTGTTGTTTTACAAAGAAGGGTGTTATAGAGTCACATATGCTTGCATGTGCTCAGATCTTTGCTTGTAGCAACTGCTTCTGGAGAGAACTGGGGAATAGGGAGGAGGAGTGAGGAGTGGTCGGAAGTAAAAGTCAAATGCTAAAGAGGAGAATGAAGAAGGCACTTGCCAAATCTCTTGTCTGATGACCAAATGAGAAAGGGAACTTTGGGTTTCAGCGAGAAAATCTGAATGAAATACCTTGTTCCTTCTCTTTCTTTCCTATATAGCTTCATTAAGATAGAAACAATTAGAGCTTTCTTGCTCCCTGGCCCTGGCAAGGACTCACAAATAAGATCACACAGGGAAGTTGTAAGAGGTACAGGGTGCTTCCTAGGCCTGAGTAATCACCCATCCCTCTGTCCTATTTGGGAGCAAAACTTTAGTATGACCCAAATTTCCAGGAAGAAATACTTGGCCTTAAAGGGGAGGGGAATGTAAATGTAGGGTTATGCCATTTCCTTTTGCCATAGGAAGACCTTGGCCTCAGGCAGTGCTGCCCAAAACCTCCATTATCATCAGGGCTTGGGGCTCACAGTCCCCACAGTTCACACAGGCACAACTGGGAGTCAACTCACCTCCTAGCCCAAGCTTTCAGCAGTGCCCATTAACTGTTTTTGTCCCGAAAATATTGTTCTTCCTTCATCTCCTCGATGCTTGGAAAAAATGTTAATTAGTCTCAGAAGAGTAATCTATCAGACTTCATAAATGGACCACAATAATGGGACAATCAATGAAGCACAAGACAACCTCTACTGCATTCATGTAGGAAAGAGAGAACTGTGCATTAAACTTCATAGAAAGGAAATGTAGCATAAATTAATTAAAGGAAATAATAATAGCCAACATTTATATAGTAATCTATATCTCTTGTAATCTTTAGTGTTATCTGTATGATGACACAATTACTAGTCCAACTCAGGGCGTTTCCACGGATTTGGAGCTGAAATGAGAGAATGCCATGCTTTCCAATGGACTTCTCAGTGTGTAGCTCCAGTTGTCTTCCCTTGTACGTCATCAGAACTAACATAATCTTATTAAATCAACTACTGTGCTCTTAGCAGCCAGATAGCCAATTTTTATCACCTCTATCTGTAATTTATGGTGAAACATACATCTCTGGATTGGTTAAGTACTCAGAACTTATCCCAGCACTGAAAATAAATGAAGCAGACTATGTGTTTTTTTCCCCTTATGTGTGGTGTCTCTGAGTGCTCACCTCTTATTTCGAAGCGAGACAAGAAATTTCCCATATCTTGATTAAATATCTGAATATATAAAAACCTTGGGTAATAAGGATCAAGGCTCGACCAACTGGAAGTCAGTACTGCAGTACCCAGTACTGACTGCTTTCACTGCAGGTGTGGTGCCTCAGCACTAACTGCTGAGGGGGCTGTGAATCAGGGCCAGAGAGATTTTAACCGTCCTCTAAATAGCCTGCTCTCCCACTGGGTGCTGTCCCTCCTCTCTGTCCACAGGGCTTGGCCCTAGACCAGTGGTCGGCAAACTGTGGCTTGTGAGCCACATGCGACTCGTGAGCCGCGGTTTGCCGCTCTGTTGACTGACTAGTGACTGACCTAGACTCTTGATTCCAATAATTACAGGCTTGTCGTTTCTTGTGATTAAACCCCCATCCCAGTGGTTGGCAAACTCATTGGTCAACAGAGCAGCAAACTGTGGCTGACAAGCCACATGTAGCTCACAGTCAGTTTGCCAACCACTGCCCTAGACCTATGACATCAAGCAATCTCCACCCCAAATCATATTACAGACCATAACAAAATTCCGCAGGTTCTTTAGAAAACAATGGCTTTCAGACTGAGTTGCCACATAGAAATTTGCTCTCAACAAAGATTGACAGTTGACAGGCTGATGGACATGCACCAGGGAGGAACACAGGGGGTGAAAGAAATCAGTCCCACTGAGGTCAGGTCCCACTGTGGTGCTTAGTGATGTGTCAGGTAGCAATGTAAACTTAGCTCTAGGAGTATAGATGCACTGGCTGATCCTCATCTCTCCAAGGCTGGGCAGATCCCCTTGGGCCCAGCACATTGCTGGTAGACAGTCTTCATCATCTGTTTCAGGCTATTTTGCTGATCTCCAGGCAAACACAAGTGGGTGATGATAATCAGTGGACACTCTAGCATACCTAGATAGATAGGTATGGAGACATCCCGCAAGCATGTCTCCATACCTATCTATCTCATAAGGGGCTGAGACAAGATGATCTCTGACACCCAACTTGGAAAGGTCCCATCTACGGGTATTTTTCCACAATGCATCCCAAAGCACCACACAATCAGAAACCTTGTTGCCTGCAGCAGGTGGGCAGATTTCAGTATGGGATTCTTCTGTCCTAGGTACACTCAAGCCTGGCAGTCTCACTGATCATCAGGAGGTAAGTGATGGCTTTCCTCAAAACCCACTCAGGACCTCATTACTTCTCTTAAGTTGATTCTCCAGCTGGTGACCTAACCCAGCTTTAACTCCCGGCTTCCAAGGTCAACAGCTCTGCAAGTTCTCAGTGCACAGGTCCAGCCCTGAACCTCCCCTCACTCACATGACCACTTTCTCAGCCACAATCACCACTAGTCACATCTTGGGGGGAAAAAACATCGCCAGTTCTCCATAACTGCTCCAATTTCTTTAAAAGGAATATTATTTTCCAAGTAGAATTTGTTAACTAGATCTCAGTTCATATTGGCTATGTACATTTTTGTAAAAATCATCAAAAGTTGTATACCTGCTGAAACCAGTTTGGCTCAGTGGTAGAGCATCGGCCTGCGGACTGAAAGGTCCCGGGTTCGATTCCGGTCAAGGGCATGTACATTGGTTGTGGGCACATCCCGGTAGGGGGTGTACAAGAGGCAGCTGGTTGATGTTTCTCTCTCATCGACATTTCTAGCTCTCTATCTCTCTTCCTTCCTCTCTGTAAAATATCAATAAAATATATATTTAAAAAAAAAAGTTGTATACCTTGACCCAGATCCAGGTTTTATTGGGCCTGATCAGGGATAATATGAAAGTGGGCTCAGGGTCTTGGAGGGGGCCCTGCAAGTGAGGACCTGAAGCTGAAGCTCTATCACCTTGTGGTTAAACCACCTCACCCTTATTTAGAGACTTGAGTCCCAGTGGGAGCATTATGCTTGCTTTGCAATGAAGTGATCTATCATTTATAAGCAGCATAGCATGAGAAAGAATATGAGTGATAAAGTCAGAAAAATCTGGGTTCAGATATCAGCTGTTTCTTTACTGCTCCTTTCCCCTCTAAATAAAACCAGAGGTAACACCACGTCTTTCACATGTGTGTTGTGAAGATTACAGGTCTGGCATGTGTTATATAACATATGTGAAATGCCTGGTGCATGAAATTTGTGCACAGGGGTGGGGGTGGGGGGAGGTTTCCCTCAGCATGGCCTGCACCTTCTCCAAACTGGGATCCCTCTCACAATCCAGAACCACTAGCACCTAAACGTTCACCTACCTGCCGACCTGATGCCCCTAACTGCTCCCCTGATGGCCTGATGGTCCTAATTGTTCTCTCCTCCTGGCTTGATCCCCCCCAACTGCCTAACTGCTTTCCCCTCCTTGTCTAATCCCCCTTAACTGCCTATTTGCTCTTCCCTCCTGGCCTGATCCCCCTAACTGCCCATCTGCTCCCCCTTCTTCTCTGTGCCTTCAGACCTTGTTGCAGGAGTGCTGAGACTTCTCCGCCGAGGCCCCGCCGTGGCCTGTCCTGATACTCCCCTCCAGGCTGGGTGGCAGGTGGGCCTGTGCATGCCTCCATCAGTGGTGGAGGGCATTCCCAGTGGCAATCTCATGTCCCGGTGGTGCAGGTCCACGCCCCTGCCCCTACCCACCAGCTCCTGTGCATATGCAGCCTGTTGAACAGTCGTGATTGGGACACCATTGGGACCAATTAGCATATTATCTCTCTCTCTCTCTCTCTCTCTCTCTCTCTATATATATATATATATATATATATATATATATATATATATATTCACTCAGTAAATGATGGACCCAATCAACAGTTTCCATTAGGATT
This sequence comes from Vespertilio murinus, assembly GCA_963924515.1. Classification (NCBI taxonomy): domain Eukaryota; kingdom Metazoa; phylum Chordata; class Mammalia; order Chiroptera; family Vespertilionidae; genus Vespertilio; species Vespertilio murinus. The sequence goes on along the minus strand of OZ004704.1, from coordinate 127,822,521 downwards.
TGTGTGTATGACTGAAATCTATCTTGTACAAAGGCAACTTATTTATTAACTTGGCAAACACTAATAGGCATGGAGCATGCAAGTATATATTCACAGTAGCATAAATGTAGAAAAATAAGATCCAAAATAGAACCAGACTTAGCCTAAACTAGTAGCTTACAATTTTTTTACCTCAATGCACCAAAGGGACACCACCCAATCCAGATGACAACATCTTGATACAGTGGCAATAGAAGAGGAGTGTACATACAATTTGCAAGGCTTTCAAGTATTTTTTGCCTCCTAATGATACATGTTCTCCTCCAACCTATATCCCAACCCCTGGAACCTCCCGTCAGTCCCAGGTTAGAGTCACACTTTTAACAATAATCAAGGCAAAATATTGAATTTATTCAGTTGATTTGACCAATCATACTGGATAAAAGTGTTGGTTTAATTTGCATGATGTAAAAACATACTTTAAGTAGATATAGTCACATATTTTACAATATTAAAAATGTATATATGAAAGACTTATGAAGGCATTTGATATAAAACATACATAGTATGCTATTTTATATACAAATGCTTAAAAGAAAATAGAGTCATAAGAGTTACAAAAGTAGCATCAGTAAGAATTGACAAGTTTCCAGTTTTCATAAGGTCGCATTCTCATCCGTTGGGATGTACAGAAATTATGTGGTTTACACAGTTTTATCCACATTCAAAACATCATGTTTTAAATGTTTTAAGCATAGCATGTACAGTACAAAATGTTTCCATAGGAACATAACAGAACCCAGAACTAGTGGCCTGCTGTCAGATGGCTCCTCACTAATCAGTTAGCCATTTGCAAGACACTAGTTCAGCTTATTGCTACAATATTCAAGTTGCTCTATTCACCCAAAATATAAAGACTTTAATTTAAACTAGAATCTACTGACAAAAGCCCAAAGAGTTGGCATATAATATACACTAATATATACAAAACAACTATTCTGAGTTTAATGAAGTTCCCAGACTTAATTTAGAACCAAGAATAGTAATTTTAGGCTAATATATTATTCTTGTAATTGGTATTTTTAAAATTTTGAGCAAAGTGCACAGTGAATGAAATCAGTCACCAGAAATGATCCTTCTAGGAACACGTAATTCCTCCCCTTGAGTCACCCCACCTGAGAAATGAGAACTTTAGACCTGGCGGACCGGGAAGCTCCACAAATAAAACACACAGGAGCCATGTGGAGTCACATTCATCAGTCGTGGGAGCCCACAATGCCAGCTAATAAATGGCACAGTTCACCAGAGAGCCCCTGTGTAGAATCAGCAGAACTAGCTTCCAGGAGTTAAAAGCTGAATATTAATTTAGAGTAAACGACAATCAGCCATACTCTAACGTTGGTGGGCCCCGGACAAGGTTGAAATAGCCAGCCAGGGCTCCAAGGTCTATGTAGAGAGAACGTTGTCTCTTTAGCATCTCTGATTCTTCAGTGCTTCCTGTGCATGAAGAATCTGAAAAGGGAAACATTGAAAAACTAAAATAAATGACTAGGAAACATGTTCAATAATGCATACTTGTTCCTTCTACAAAAAAAAAAAAAAAGGAATAGGTTGGACCTAATGAAGTAGAAGTCAAGCCCTGGTTTTATTAAAGAGCTACAGAGTTGAACACCATGGGCTAATTTGTGTCAGATTTCATACACAAAAGAGTTAAAAACAAAAACAAAAACAAAAAACAGTCAATACAGCAAGAAATGAACTAGAATTCCTGGCATGTTTTTCAACATCCTAGATGATACACTTTAAATATGGAAAAAGTCAGACAAGAAGTAGAAAGGCAAACAAGCATTCCAGGCCTGACATCTGGGTTTGGATCTAAACAGAGTAAAAATGACACAGATTTTAATAACAAAAATAGAAACCCTATTCCACCCATATTCAATGCTCCTGCAATATGTATGGATTTTCCTAAGTGGGAAAGATTCATAGCTGACAAAGAGATTTTAAGCACAGGAAGAGAGAAAGGCAAATTAACTTCACACTCAGTATTTTATGTGGGCAGAGCAGTGCCATGATGTTAAGCAAGGACTGGTGTGGCTTACCATAACTCAATTTAACAGAACCCACTCTTTACCAGCTGCAAAACTATCATGCCTGGTTTGCTTTTAAAGGCATATGATATTCTCCATTGCAAAAAAAGCAAGTTAGAGGCACTTCTCAGTGACTGTGTTGCCAACTTTTGCACTAAAAACCTGTTATAACTTGTTTGTAAATTAGCCATTTTTTTAGATCCTTTTGCTAACATTCTTCCTGAAATTTCTCAAACAATTCATGGCGCTCAATAAATCATTTTTTTCCCAAGTGCTTTCATCAGTTCCTTCAGTGGTGTGATGTAGACAAAAAAGGAGGGAAGCCAGAGGCAGTGCACACAACAGGGTGTCTGTACCTGCAATGTTCTCAGGAAGTTCCAACTCCTTCCTGCTCAGCAGCCTCTTCCGCTCAAAGAGGGCAGAATCCAGGCTCTGACAGCGTGGCTGGTCCTCTCTGGGAGGGTTCAGGGCCTCATGTTTTAGTAGGTCGGCTGCCCGCGGGCGGTGATTGGGGTTCCTCTCCAGGGCAGCTTCTATCAGCTCTCTTATGCCGGGACTGCAGTCATCTGCAATATCCTCTAATGGAGGGGCCTGTTTGTGGATCTATCAACAAACCAGCCATACTAGCATCAATATATGAAAACATACCCTCAATAGGAAAAGTATTCTAGTAACATGACCTGGAAAGTCACTGCTTCCTACCTGCAGCAAATACAGTTCATAACCTGAAACAAGTTGCCCTTTAATTTCCTAAGGACTCCGAATTAAACCCATCTTTTGTTTCAGTGCAAAGATACAAGCTAGGTTTGAATAAACAGTGACAGCTTTATAAACTGAGTGGCCAGATTATTATGATCTCTGAACGCATAATAATCTAGCCACTCAGTGTATATCCTATATAATAAAAGGCTAATATGCAAATTTCCCCCTTGACCAGGAGTTTGACCAGCAGACAGGCTGGCCAAACACGCATGTCCCCTCCCCCTGGCCAAGCTGGCCAGACCCCTCCCACACACAAATTCATGCACTGGGCCTCTAATATATATAATATATATAATATATATAATATATATAATATATATAATATATAATATATATATTAGTGTGTGTATATATATACACACTAAGTGGCCAAATTATTATGCGTTTAGAGATCATAATAATCTAGCCACTCGGTGTATCTCAACAGTGGTCCAAGGGTCACCAAGCCATAATGGGGAGGTATCTGCTCCTGAATCTCTCTACAATAAAACAGGAGTTGTATGTTTTACTATATGCCAAGCTGGCATGAGGATCTATAATCTAATACCTTTTATTTTAAGAGTTCAAAGGACAAGTACAACTGCTTTGGCTCAAAGATTTATGATACTTTGAGGCTACTAAGTAGCATTTTATTATTACACTAGAGGCCCGGTGCATGAAATTAGTGCATGGGTAGGGTCCCTAGGCTTAGCTGGCAATCAGGGCCAATCAGGGACTTCCAGCTGCCATCTGGGGCCTTCCTTCATTCTGTGCCATCCCCTGGTGGTCAGCACACATCATAGTGAGCGATGGAAAAACTGGTTTCCCAGTCAAATTCCCAAGGGGACACTTTGCATAGTAGCCTTTTATATGTATAGACTAGTAGCCCTGCACATAAACCTGTGTGTCAGTAGCTCTCCAGTAGCTCACTGATGCCCTCCAGTAGCTCAACGAACAATGCCTCACCCTCCTGTAGCCCCCCCTCCCACCTCCCCCTCATAGCTTGCTGCCCTGCCCCCTCCTGTAGCTCTCCACCTCCCACTTGTACCCAGTAGCTCACTGCCGCCTGCTTGTAGCTCACTGTTCCACCCTCCTGCTAATCCATGATCCAGTCGGTACTTGGTTGGTCGTTAAGCTTCACAGCGTAACGACCATTTGCATATTACATCTTTATTATATAGGATGTCTAACAGAATAGCATATAATTAATACCCAATGTACATTTTAGTAAATTCCCACTAAAATAGCAATGCCTTCTTTGTGAGAATGGGGCTTCCTCGTTGGGTTATAGCTCGCTCCCATCCACTCAGAAAGGAGTGCAGCACTCCTGAATAGGTGGAAACCAGCCCGGCTCAGCCCCCATTGACCCCCCACTTACTATATACAGGTAGGAGGGATAAGCTGAGCGAGGGTAGCGCTTCACCCAGGGCGGGGTGCCCGTCTGCATGTGGATAAGCGTGGCCCCCAGGCTATAGATGTCAGCTTTGGTTGAATGGCCCCTGCACAGGATCACCTCTGGGCTCATGTAAATCTGAAAAAGAGGCAGAAAACATCAGTCTGACACCCCTCACTCATCTGGGTTTCCCTTTCCCTAATCCAGTTCCGGAAGCTGGCTCATCCACTGCTACCGTATATACTGCACGCTTCATTCTGCTTCATGCCTTCATGAGAGCACCACTGCCGTGTCCCCTGAGCTAAGGAGAGTAACAGCCACCTGCGACCTGGTTCATCGAAGTTCTGAAAAGCACTGATGCATGTTTCCGCTAAAACAACAGTTCCTTTCATATTCAAATGAACACTACAAATATTCTTCTACACCTCATGTTTGTCACTAAGTTGCAGTAATAAAATTTAAATAATAAAAGTCGGCAAAGTCCACATGGTATTAACACTGATCACCTGGAAGAGAAGAACTTTTTAAAAGTGCAGTGTTTTAAATGTGATCCTAACTAGTCATTTCTATGAGCTACTTATTATTTCTACCTCCCACGGAGCTCAGTGACAAACACGCGAGGCCTTGCTAACACTGTGAAAGTTCAATGTGGTTTCATGAGTTGCTGCTGGGAAAGTAGGGCTAGGTTTATAAAGAGTTTCTCTAAGAAGTGTTTGTTTCTAAACCTGAAAAAGAGAAAACAAGAGCAAACACTGTGTCCAATGATCTGGATTTGTGGCTGGCCCAGGTATATCCTAGTTAATAAGATTTAACTCTTAAGGATTTTTTATACTGTCCGTTATTTGAATATTGAGAAGAGGGTAAGTGTTCCCAGAATACATTTCAGAATAAAGAAGTAAAGAACTGGCTTACAAAAACAAGAGAAATTGACCAGTTTCCTCATCCAAACCCTGCTCAACTTCTTCCTACAACATATTTCTGGGCTGGCTTGCTTTTCATCTATCATCTATCTATCTATCTATCTATCTATCTATCTATCTATCTACCATCTATCTATCATCTATCTTTCTCTCAATCCCTCCCGCCCTCCTTCCCTCCCTCCCTCTCAGCAAACTGGCCAACCAAGCTCCTTGTTATCAAACTTCCCTTGAAGCAAAAACAGATCCTAAAAGACTTTCTTACTAAGTATAATCACAAAATTATACAATAAATGCAGTGGGGAGAATTAACTGTTAGTGGGGGATGCCCACTTCCTCCCTGCAGACTCCATGTGACTACACATTTGGGGACAGCAGTGTCCTGTCCACCCGGTGACCTGGCTGCGACCCCTCAGGCAGATCTCTCAGAGCTACATGGCTCAATGGCTCAGAGCTCCTGCTTCCTCTAGTTCTGTAAGAGCCAGGGCAGCAGGGTCAGGTGAGCAAAGACTCTGCAGGCTGACTGGCTGAAGACATGAAGCATGCCAGGTGGGATCTGGGTGAGGCTCTCTGAGTGGCATGCCCTCGGGCACGGGCACTGACACAAAGGAACCTAGGTGTCATGTCAGGGGTTAAGGCACTTACTTCTCAGCACATTTATTACAAAGGAAAAGAGTGTGTGTGTGTGTGTGTGTGTGTGTCCATACATATGATGATTACATATTAACTTACATAAAGACCAACCACCAAATCAGAAGAAAATAAAGTTTTTTTTAAAGTACCATGCTATAAGTGATTCTAATTAGCTATTTATATTCATTATTTATTCTTTCTCTGCATGGTGTAATTAAAAACAATAAATTGAATATATACCCTGAATACAGGGGTGGGCAAAAGTAAGTTTATAGTTGTAACACAAATAAATATTATAATAATGAATAAATAATAATACAAGAATAAATTCTGTGTTTCATATACTCACAACTATAAACCTTCTTTTTTCCCCACCCCTGTATGTATTATGTGGTTACAATATAATGTTCTGAATATAAATGTTAAGAGAGAGAGATATCAAACACAGGTGACCAGTGTCTGCACTGAGGAACTATGTACAGGTAGAAGGGACAGGCTTCACCCAAGGTGGGATGCCTGTCTGCATATATTGCAGGAATAAAAAATCATGTTCACTATGAAGTCACCAAGTGAACAAATTCTAACAAAAGCAAATGTGCATGCTTGACTTTGATGCACTACCCTTTATTGGCTCTTTAGTATGAGGTTACAAACAAGCTTACTGAAAGGCTTCACTGGTGACATTGCAACCTTGCTCAATATTAAATTTCTGCTCCTGAGTACCATATAGATATTACAATGCAGGTTGATTAGAAGAGAGTTTATAACTATAAACACCAAAGCCAGTTTAGTAATCCATAAAAAGCAATTTACATTTGGTGAAAATAACTTAAGCCATATTCTGCTCAGGAGTGGACGCTATGTTATTCTCTTATACTCAGACACACATTGTTTTTCTGCTAGAGAATCCCAGAAAGGGCATGTCTTCCTCCAGACATTGCAAAATGTTCAATCTGATCACACTGCCAGGAAGAAAAAGGTGTTTTCCACCTTTAATACCATAAATAATTTGTTTCTCAAGCTGGTTCCAGGAAAAAATGGTACACTGTCACATATCTAAACTTCTGACTAATGCAAAATATGCTGGGAACTCTCCCCCCCCCCAAAAAAAAAAAAGTCTAAGTAGTAAGTCTTAGAGTTTGTGCTTTTTCTTAAGAAGTATTCTTAAGATCTGTGACTAAAATATTTTAAAAGTGTGCAGTTTTCTCCTCTGAATATTATTCTGCTCAAAGATGACTATCAAGAATTTTTTCTCAAAGATTTTCCAGAATAACTTCAGTAATATCAGCAAAATCACGGATTCCTTCTGCTGCTCAGGAGAATCTTTACTCTGAGAGTAAGAAAGGCTTACAAAATCATGTTTTGAAATAAATATTTATTTATTTTTTGTATCACAACAGAGTTCAATGCAACCAATATATCTACCAGCTAGACTATGGGTTATTTAGTTGAACACTAAGACTAACCTGATGATCTGAGGTAAAGAGGCAGCCGAGTGCTCTCTCTCCATTCCCTGGGGGCACTTCCAATAGAGAGAAGGGCATGGGGCTGGGTGGCTGATAGTTAAACACCTACCATAGTGGACAGCGGTGAGAGAAGCAACTACTATACCATTTACCTTCCCAGTTTTTATCCCTCATTGCCCATCATATGCAACAATGAACTAACTCTTTGATCTGGTAATAATTCAGGTCAATTAACATAGCTTCTTTCACCAAAAAGTACCACCAAGTGCATGATCCTTAATGACCTTGTCCCATGTTTCATCCATGGTACCTACAATGGCCTGCCATACAGCAGATGCTCAGGAGACACTCACTACATGAATCAACTATTTAGTTTAAAAATGTGAATGTCAAATTAATATATTATTTAAAAGCCCATGAATGCATTTCTCTGAATCACATTTAGATTCAAGAAAGTTTTGTTTTGGTTTTGCTTTATTTTTCTTCACAAATATAAGTATTATTACTAGTTCATATTTTCAATAAGATTTATTTATGCTATAATAAATAAGATTTATTATAGGATCCCTGTGATTAAAGTTTGGCCTATAATGTCAGTTTTTAATAATATTATCAATTAAATTAAGAATATATATATATGTGTTATATTAAAAAGCTATACAGTGGTTAGATCTTAGATTTTAGACTCAGAAAAAAACTGGATTCAAGTTCCAGATCTTTAGGTAGCTGAGAAGCTTTCAGCACTTGATTTTAATCTCTTCAATCTTATTTCCTTATTGCAAAATGGGAATCATAATAATATTTCCCTATAATAATAGTGTTTACCAATAATAGAACTGTTGTGAGGATTAAAAAATATAATTCATTTTAAGTGTTAAAATGAGTACTTGGCACAGAGAAAGTACTCATTAAATATGTTCCAATGATGATAGAAATTTAATGCAATGGCTTTTCTCCCCTTTTTTGTTCTTTCTGCAGTAATATTAGACTTTATTTTTTATTTTTACTCTTAATAAGATATCAGTCATTCTTGTGGGAATATAATCATACCTCTGTTCCACGGAGGTCCTTAGGAAAGTAGATGTCTTCAGTCATTTGAACACTTAGGCCAAAATCTACCAAGACGGCTTTTGTGGACATGAAAACAATGTTGCTAGCTATAAAGAGAGGAAAATTTTTAGTAAATAAAATGAAAGCATTATCTAAAACAAGTCCCAAATTAGAATACATTGAAATTATTTTCCCTACTGAAATGGATATAATATATTCAAAAGAGGAAGCTGAGAGTGTAGGTAAAAATCACTTCAGGTCTGTCAAGAATTCAGCCCATATGGACGTAAATGATTGCAGCTACTAATAATGTTAAAGGTACAACAACCAAGACATAGAAACAAAGTAAGACCAAAGCATGGATGCATGGAACAGACTAACATACCTAAATGTGGGGGTGGGGTGGGGGGACAAGGAGTTATAAACCAAAGAACTTAGCCCATGGACACGGGCAATAATAGGGTACTGAAGACCTGAGTGGAGAGGTATTAGGGGGACATAAAGAGGAGGGAATGGGAGACATCTATAATACTGTCAACAATAAAAGTATATATTTTAAAAAAGAAAATGTGATATACAGTGTGTGTGTGTGTGTGTGTGTGTGTGTGTGTGTGTGTGTGTATGTGATAGAATATTATTCAGCCATAAAAAAAGAAGAAAATCTTGCCATTTGTGACAATCTGGATGGACTTTAGAGCATTATGCTAAGTAAAATAAGTCAAACAGAAAAAGACAAATATTATGTGATCTCACTTATATGTGGAGTCTGAAAAATCAAACTCATAGAAACAGAACAGACTAGTGACTACCAGAGCCAGTGGTGAGGGAAATGAGTGAATGTGGCCAAAGGATAAAACTTCAGTTATAAGATGAATAAATCCTGGGGATGTGACATATAACATCATAACTGTAGTTAATAGCACCATATTGTATATTGGAAGTTGCTAAAAGGGTAGATTTTATAAGTTCTCACCACCAAAAAATAATTATAACTACGTGAGGTGATGAATGTGATAACTAGCCTAATTGTGGTAATCATTTTGTAATATATATATATATATATATATATATATATATATATATAATCATTACATTAAACTTACACGATGCTATATGTCAATTATATCTCAATAAAGCTAGAAAAAAAAACATTAATGCTCAAGAGCTTGCATTCCCAATTCTATGATATAAACATACTATTATTAATCCACTTTCTAAAAAGATAAGTAAAATACCCACTTTTTTTTCCAGTAAAAGTACTGCCACTCCTATTTATCATGAGATATTAATGATCCATTAGTGGGTCTCTCTTGCGATTTCCTCCTCACCTTACCCCTAGAAAGCAGTTAATGAAGGCTCATTCAATGAACTAATGCCAAATTGATGTTTAAAACTTAAAAGCTATTTGTTTCTCAATAAGATGTGGCTGCGTGTATTTTTAAGTAAATTAGTATTTTAAAAGCCAGAGGCAGTAATTAATAGAAGTGTGGCTCTAGTCTTTTCCACAATTGGATAATCACCCTTCCTATGGCATTGAAAGTTCCCCCTCTTAATTCTCAAAGGTGTTCAGAAGCACAGTGAAGGGCAAGGTGCTCCAAGGGAGCTGTGTGCCCTGCCCTGCCATTAAGACTCCTGAGAGTGAAGGAAAGAGCCCATTTGCCTCCTAACTAGTCTCATGAAGCCGAAAAGGTACATATCCAAGGATAACTCACGTTTAATATCATGGTGAATCACTTTCTTTGAGTGTAGAAAATCAAGTCCCTTGAGAACATGCTTTGTCACCCAAATAATTTCAAACTCTCTCATTGGTCCACAGCTCTCCAGTTTCTCCAGAACAGACCCTCCCTCGCCTGCTTCCATGAAGAGATGGACAGTTTCACCCCATAGGACTGCGCCATATAACTCAGCAATGTTCTCATGCCGGAAGCAAGCCTGGATTTCCACATCAGATGGCTTAAATTGGTCTACTGGGATCTAAAACACAAAAAATACCAGTAAGATTCTGAACAACCCCAGGACAATGAAAAATATATATAAAGTCGGCTCTCCTTATCAGCAGGTTCTGCACCCACTGATACGGAGGTCCAACTAAAGGATGTGAGCATCTGAGGATTTTGGTATCTTTGAGGTTTCCTGGAACCAATCCCCCTTAGATGCCAAGAGATGACAGTAATTTAGGTCAACCCACAGATCAAAAGACAAATCAATGCCCTCAAGGACAGCCTGATCTGCATAAAATTGCACTATTTAGTTAAAATAAGGTTGACTTGATCTCTGAATTTACATTATATCAGCTCTAGGTTAACAATTCAAAATAAGAAAATAGAAAACACAAGAATGTATAAGTTATTATTTTCATTTAGAGTATAGAAATCCAATCAAAGAAACATTTGTGATTGAATTAAAATAGCTAATTTCTTATCTATTATATACTAAAGCCTGGCGCACAAAATTCATGCATGGGTAAGGTCCCCTAGGCCTGGCCTGCAATCAGGGCCATCTTCCCCAGCTGCCCACCACCCATCCCCAGTTCCCTGTTTGCCATCAGGTGATTGGTGCTTGATGGCTGAGGGGAAAGGAACTGAGATGTTGGCTGTTCCTGCCTGCTCCCCTGCCCTGCCTCCCTGCCCTGCCTTGCCCCCGCCTTGGGTGGTCATCAGGCAATCAGAGCCTGCAGGCCGGGAAAGAAACCAAGAGGTGGTCATTATGCCTCATAGTGACTGGTCAAGCAGCCGTTCTGGTTGTTCTGCCTTTAGGGTCGATTTTCATATTACCCTTTTATTACATAGAATGTAACTTCAATAGCACTTATATTTTAGGTCATATTTTCAATATTTCATGTCATAAAATAGTATGTCTTTGGTTCTATAGCTCATGCTTTAACAATGCATTTAAAATAAGCACTAAACATACATTCTATAGAAAATCAAGTCATTAATAAAGAAGTAAATCTTTCAGTTCAGACAGATGTAATGTGTCTCTAAAATATAGTATTAGAGGGGGAAAACAAGACACAAGAGTACATATATTATGTCTCCATTTGTCAAAATTTTAAAAAAAATTAACTATACAAGCATAAGTCCATAGACACTTTCTGGAAGGCTACATAAGAACCCATTAACATTAGTTCCCTCAAGAAAAGGGACCTCATTTATTAAGCTTACCCTCTTCTAAATCTGTCTGGGGTTGTTAGTCATCTTATATGTTTTTATTTTTTAAGAAAAAATATATAGCTTAAAAATTAAAATAAGTATTAATAAGGAAAGCAAACCCACAAAGCTATTTTCCCATGCTTTTTATGATGAAACTGACACACAGGACATTTTGGTTCTAAGATCTTTATGTCACCAGATGCTTTTAAAAGAACATGAATATGTCCTCTCTAATTGCAAGCTTCAAGTGGCTTATTATGACACCTGTTTTTTTTCCTTCTAATACCAGATATTCTACCAAATCTTTATGAAGGAACAAATAAAGCTAACATATTGTCATTCTTTTAGTTATGATAACAAAGATTGAGATGATATTCAGTAATTATTTATTTTATTTTTGTTAAAACAATTGAGTTTATTTTATTGCATTTTAAAATAAGACAGACATACATAAAAGTGTAAAACTAGTTAAGTACCAAACTCAATGCATTATTAGCTGAACACACCCATATAACCAACCTCTAGATGAAGAAACAGAATTCTACCAGCACCCAGAGACCCCTTTGTTACTGCTCCTCAAGGGAGCCCACTAACCTCATTTCCAACAGCATGGATTTGGTGAGCCTATTTTTTGGCCTTTATATAAGTAGAATCTCATACTCATATTTTGTGTCTGGCTGGTTTAGTTCAATATAATGATTATGAGATTCATCTACATTATTATCATTGTAAGTCATTTATTTTCTTGACTATTCAACATTCCATTGTGTCAATATACCACATTTCAGCAACTGGAAACTTTCCAGTTTGGGACGATTACAAATAGTGCTGCCATGAACATTCTAGTGCGTAGTTTTCGGTGACCACGTGCACATGCCTATGGGGTCGAATTGCTGGGCCATCAGGCTTCTGCATGTTCAGCTTAGGTAGATAACTGCCAAATACTCTTCCATGGTGGGGACACCTCACCAATAACTGGTTAATAAGAAGAGATGGGATCTTTTCAAGAATGACCTATTTAAATTCAGCCCTTTAATCTGCAGTCCTGGGAAGCCTTTCCAAGCTTCTGCTTTCCTGCCTGATCCACTTCCCAGGGGGTGGATTAAAGGAGCAGCACAAGGATCTGCTCTGCAGGAGAGCTCCCCTCTACTCCAGCCCACCTCGAGAGATGACATTATCCAAACTGGTGTTCAATTAGCCAGCACTTTCTTTTTTTAATCATGGCAAACTAGATTAAAGTCAACTTGTACTTGGGCAGATTTAGGGGCTGAATGGCCTCAGGAGCAAGCAAATACATAAAACACAGATGCTTTTGGATAGGGCAACCTTAGACAGGATCCACTCAAAGGCTAACAAGTTTTGAACAATACAATGCAGTTCACTCTGTGTGGTTATAAAGAACATACCAGTTTACATGCCATTCTTTTTTTAGTTTTTATATCTTGTGCTAAGTACACTTTTCCAAAGGCCCCCCGAGGAATGAAATCGGAGCCAATATTCCTGTACGTCAGCTTCCAGGGGATGAGGAGAACATCAGAGTCTATTTGATAGCGTCCATTTTCAGGAGTGATTACCTACAATAAATAAAAATGTGGTAAGGTGAGAATTCCAACAAAATCCTCTTCTAAGACCAGCCCTTTAGAAACTGGTTACTTTAGATTGCATTCCTACACGCATTGTCACTGTGTGTAATCCTAACAGTGTACAGACTATATTTAGTTTTAGCCAAGACAGAGAAAGCATGTAACAGAAACAACCCATCCCTGGTCAGATCTGATCAGATTTCCATCGACTCGGGAGTCATTCATTGCCAAATAGAACTTTAAAAATAATTTATCTAAGGGAGCATGACTACTGTGTCCAAGAGGCTGAAAATAAAGATTGCATAAATATAAACTGTACCAGCAAGTTGACTTGCTCCCAATTAAAATGCACTAACCTGTTAGTCCACATAGCTATTACTCAGACATGATGCATATAGAGAGAGAGTGTGGAAATAAACTGATGATCATGGAGGATTCTGGAAAACAATGTGTTATGCCAGAGCTATGAGTTGACAGTGCTAGCTAAATAAAGTAAGGGAGGAATTATTTCTCGTCTACTTACTCATTTAATAGTTATTAAGTGCACAGTGTGTGCCAGGCACAGTATTTGGGGATGAGGGGGCTGCTGTACAAGAGGTAGATGATCCCTAACCTCCAAGAGTTTGTGACGAGAGATTTTGAAACCAGTCTACTCAAAAATTGAGGGATATAGTCTGACAGCGGTGTGGGTTACAAGTGTGTGCATTTATCAAAACTCTTCAAACTGCACATTTAAGATCTGTGTGTTTTACTGTATATAAAGTCTCTCTTGGTTTTGAAAGAGTAAACAAATAAAAAGAGGAATAATTAAAATTAAAACAAATTAAGGCAGTCCACAGGAGCTGACCAGGAGTACAGGCCTAAAACATCATTAAAGTGTTCTTTCAAGAGATAAAGTGTCTCAAAAATACAAGGTTTTTTTGTAAGTATAATTCATAATAATATGACTGCAGATTATGAATTTGGGAATTATGAAACTATCAAGGCAAGATAGAGTTAATTCACATACAGACAAAGCAAAGGGGGAACTGCAGACCACGGAGGAAGAATGGACACCTGACTCATGTGCAGATACAGGCCTCCACTCTGGGAATGGTTCTAGTAACCTAAGGGCTATTCACTCAGTCTCCACCATTGCTAAGCTTAGCCGCACAGTCCACAGGCCCATGTACTCACTATTAGTCAGGGAATGAAGCAGAACTCTAACATTCAGAAATGTGAAGTCAGTAAATTGAAAAATTAAATATTTACTGAGCATGTCCCCTGTGCAGGATTCTGTGCAGAGCTCCAGGGAAATGACTAAGGACAGACCATAGGCTTGGCTTGTTTGAAATATGACCTCCTTTCAAGAAGTGTGTCACCTCATGTTACTGGAGGGTCTCTTCTTACAGCAAAGAACATGATGAATCTAGTCCCCTTCCACATTTAGGCAGAACCATGCTCACTGCATTCAGTCATACTTGAATACTGCCTTTCTTGCCATTAAATATTTACACTGTAGCCTCTCAGTCATCCACTTCGGTGTTTAATTCACTTTCCTGAAAGCTTTACTTTTGTTTAATCAAAGTTTGTTTTAATACAATGTGACCCAGGGTCTCTTATTCTATCTAAGAGGACAAAAAATAATAATAGCAGCTGTATGTTGCGTGCTAATTATCAGCCAGGCACTGTGCTCATTACCTCATCAAAGTCTCACAACAGTCCTACGCAGTAAGTACTATTTTTATCTCCACTTCACAGAGGAGAAAACTGGCTTCAGAGGTTAAGTAACTCACTAGTTAGTGACAGAGTCAGGATTCTAACTTGGGGCTGTCTGCCCCTAAAGCCACCACTCCTAGTCTTTGGATAAGAGCCTTTTATCTTCCAGGAAGCTATAATTAAAGCTGAGCCATGATCAAAACCCAGTTATTACAGCCTATGTTTACATGTCACTGAGCACACCTTACCCTCTTTGGATCAAATCCTGCAAGTACCTTCACCCCTATGTCACAATCTCCCACATTCCAGGGATCCCTTCTGAATGTCCCTCAAGTTCTCCTTCTTTCTAGGGGGCTCTAGATCTTTGTGGATCTTTGTCTCTGCCAGTTCTTCAAATGATCAAAGCCTTCTTCAAGTGCGGACATTATAAGCTCCAGATCACTGTCATAGATAACAGATAACACTGGGCCAGGAACAACACTTCCAAAAAGTCCTTAGGTACTTCAGTGAAAATAAATTCCCTGAGGGACCTCTGTGATCGGCTGCTATGAAATGGATGCCAGCTTGGGCTATATTAAGAGCATATTCTCTAGAAGAGAGGCACAACTGGCTGGCCACACCACAAATGGCCTGCCATGTTCGTGTTCTGGGCTACAAGGCAGGCACAGCACCGGCTTGACTTCAGAGGGCTCTGCCCAGGTGATGATGGAACCTGACACTAAAATACATGAGAAGTAGAAGACACAATGAGACCTGTTTGTGAAAGAGGAGAGAAGATGTGGGGAACATGCAATTTTAAAAATATTGACAGGATGGTCACAAGGAAGGAAAATAACAGTTATATACGACAAATACCAAAATGGCTCGTGTTCTTTCAACACTCACTATGTGTAAACAGGTCCTGTGTCTTCATCATTTGTTCTACCAACAACCCTCTAGAGTAAGTGCTGTCATGTTACCCATTTTACAAATGAGTAAACTGAGGCAGAGCTGGGGTGTGATAACTAGTCCAAGGTCATATAACTAATCCATTTCAGAGCTGAGATACATATGCAAGAACTTTAATTAATGAGCCTGCAGTCTTTACCACTACTCATCACATTTACCTTTGGATGGCCAAAGAATACAAATAGAACTAAGAAGAGCCAGAGATGGATTTTGGTTTTATTGAAAGTAGGACTGTCTTACAATAAGAATTGGCCAAATAGGAAATTAAATGCCCCACTACATCTTGAATTCTTCATCACAGGAGATTATCAAGCATAAACCAAAATCCTCCAGCAATTATTGGAGATGATGAATGGGGGTCAGTGGGATGGGGGTGATCCAAGCTTCAGACAGAGGAGGACTTTACTCGGTAACTTTAAGGTTTTTCCATCCCTGAGAAGCTGGGACCCCATGACTAACCCTGAGGAACAGCTTGCAGAATATCACACCCATATCTGGGCCCTTCAGCGCCCCATCACCATAGTCAAGCATTTGAAAACCATTTTAGGTTCTTCATCCCAGATCAGGTTATTATGAATTGGTCTAGATTATAAAATTTATGAATAACTTGTGGCACTCTTATACAAAGCAACCCCTATGATAGTCTCCTAAAGTTTCTTCCCTTGTCCTACTGGAAGTTGGTGAAATCTTTATGAAATATTTTTAGGAACAGAACACACACCTGCAAACCACCATTTAACATGCCTGTGCTTCAGGATATTTCTGTAATTCCTGTTCCTCCACCCTCATTCACTGATTAACTCTACAGGCATTGTGGTGGTTGGATGCCTGGAAGACACCATGTCTCTATGTCTGCGGGCCTTTGCACATGCTATTCTCTCCATCTGGAACACACTCAGCTCCCCATCCCCTTCATCTGGCTGACTCTAACTCAATAACTTGGGCATCAAGTCTCCTTGAAAGCATCGCTGACAATATCCTGGCCAACCTACCCCATCTCATGGCTGTGTGAGCTACTCTGCCTGACCACCCCCACAGCAGTCATGATGTAGCTGCATTATAATTGCCTGTTTACTTGCCTCTTACAATCACCAGGCAGTAAGCTACCAAGAAGCACAGTTCACTACTGTATCTTTAGCATCTAGAAAAGCACCTGATACACTGTGGATATTCCAGCCATGTCTAGCATTCACTTGAATGAAAGCATTTGGTCCATTGAGAGACATACTTATAAATAGATCTTACCATGGAACCAATCTGTTTGGTAGATAATTAGCTGTCCTTTTGTAAAGCAGAGAGACAGACCAGCAAATGAAGACCGAAAGAAAAAAGTGTTGACAGAGTATTAGGGTCAAGACCAGGGAAAGAGAACGGTCTTGACCACACAATGGTTCCAAGGAGACCATGATGTGAGGATGAAGAGGTGCTAAAAGCAAACCTTGCCTCCTATAGCATCTCACTAAAACTAGGTATGATCAGGAATGGAAATTTCTATGCCACTATTCATGAAACACAGAGCTTTGATAAGTTATCTCAGTCACCAGGATTTTAGCTGATCCTTAAGGTCAGTGACAGGAATGTCAACCACAGCCCCAAAGCCATCTACCAGTGAGGCACAGTCAATTCCCGTGGATTTTAAGTTTTTCCTGTTATTCTATCTTGTTTTTAAGTCTTCTTGCTTCATATTTTATAGTCTTGATCATTTTTGAAACAAAAAATCTTTTTAAGTTTTCCAGATCACTGTCTTCTGATATGTCCTAGTTTTAAATTTTCTCTAAATATAGATTTGTTCATTTACAGTTATAGGCTCAATGGCAGGAAATGTCATTTTACTCTTACCCTTAGTTAATCTAAAATTTTCACTTCCTTTAAAAGTCTTAACTTCTCCTTTTCTGCATTAGCTTTTGTTTAAACTCCTCATAATTTTCCTAAATTCCCTTCTGTACATTCCCTATGAAGGTCTATGTCCTGTCTCTCACCAGTCTGATGGACCAGGGGAAATGTACCTAAGTCTCTACAGATTTACAAGCAAGAGTAATTTGTTTATTCTGCATGTTTTCTTTTAAAATGTCTATTTTGACACACAAATATATTTTTTTAAAAGAAATGCATAAACAATTACATTTGTCATTATAAACTTATACATAATTTTAGAGTTCTCTAGCTATATTGAAGCTAAGAAAATCAGGTATTGCTTCTAGTTCAATGATTAGCAAAAGTAATATTCTCAAGGTGAAGTATTTTGTCAACCATTAAATACAAAGTAAGTCACACAACTATGCAAAATGTAATCTTCCTCCAAATTGAGCTACAGATGAACCCAACTGGCTTCTAACAAAACAATTCACTATACAGCTGATCCAAGTCACTGTGTTGTTTTAAATTGAATGATTGCATATGCAATTAAAACAAAATAACTAAGTAATTTGTCCAGACTCTATTGTTCAGCACTGACCTCCCCACATTAGCCATTTTGCCATTTAGATACACCAAAGGCAAGGGAGTCACTTTCATCAATAAGAATGTTTGCAAGTTACCCCCTACTCTTTTGTATATTATTCTTTTTTAAAAATTAGATCCCCTTTAGCCAGCACCTACATTCACCTTTGACATATTAAGAGACTGAGAGAATCCTAGGCACACCTAAACACATCACCTGACCTATTCTTGTGGCAACAAAGTGTTGTCACAATATTTTGGATTATTTGCATACTTGGAATGACAAGCAAATACATCATTTGTCATCCACACTTTACCAATTAAAAAGATTGAATCTGTAGATAGCTATTTACTGCCTACAGAATACATTTCTGCAAAAATTGAATTTAGCCAGTACTGATATTGTGAAAATTCCATATGTGACAGGAGCAAAAAATTCAGCTTTCAAAAATATTAACTAAGGCAAAGTTTTTATATCCCTCTCAGAAAAAGAAATCTCATTAAATCTTTCTCTTCTGCCTAAATGATGAAGGAGATTTTTAATGAATTGTTACAATTAAAAGACACTCTTCTTCATTCCTTCTTGGTAGAACTACTACTAAAAATTGTTTAAGTGGAACTTTTATTGAAGATTCTTTTTGCACCTTCAACATGAAGATTCTTACAGATACTACATTTTTTAAAATGATACCTGGAAGCCAGTCTAACCCAAATTCAAATGCCACTCTCCATTAAACGAAGCTGCAACCCTCAATTGATCAGGAAAAGAAACATACCATATTTAATAAAATTCCCGATTCTTGTCGTCGGTGTCCATAAAAACGCTTTGCGGTATTGGATATATGGTTTGCAAAAGCAAGCAAATCCTCCACAGTTCCATATCTGACTGATGACAGCCAAGGCACATCTTGGCCACTGAGCAGCAGGGACTCTGACTTTTCCTCGTTTTGATTGCTGTCTTGACACCTGGTCATTAGACTGGGTTTGTAAACCGCTGGCTCTTCACTTGCATAAAGGTTTTCCATAATGTCTATTACATCAGAGACATTCAAATGTTTAATTAATAAATCAATTTCTTCTTTATTGTCGCTTCCAGTGCTCATGTACTCCATTACTGTTGTGCTTTTCAGAGAGTCTGCAAAAGAAAACAAATACTGTGTTTACTACATTTGTATTAGCATTTGAAATCAACGGGCTTCCATATGCCTTTGTTTAAAAAATAAGGGCTCTGTGTCTATAGGTGTGTGAATTTAAGGGACAGAGAAAGGGACCTTAGATAACCTTTAGTCCAGCTTGCTCGCTTGCAGAGGGGAAACCTGAGATCCAAACAGCTTATTCCTTACTCACTTACTGAGTTAGTGGCATCAGCCATAGCCACAGAAAACAAACTTTCACTAAACATAAACAGGAATAAGAGCAGCTCAGGAGTCCTGGGAATTAAGGCTCCTGCCTTTTTTACAGCTTCCAACCCAGCTACTCCCTCATGGGGGCAATCTTCCCAGCATGGTCTCTGTGGCTTTTATGCATCAGGTGCCTTTAAAGAAAAAGAACTACTTTATCAAATAAAATTCAGGCCCTGAAGCCATAGCATGTAAAATGGATTTAAATTTAAGCAAATTGATGATAGTAGGTCAAGTTTCAGGGATAATTCTAATGCAAATCACTTAAAGGCTCATTCAGACAAGGGACAAACCTCAAATCTTCCTTCTGTCAGCAATGAGTATGAGAAAGGGGAAGAAGATTCTTTAATCTGTGAGTCAGCTGACCTCTCTTTTCTTTTTTTCAGCTGTCCTTTCTAGAGACCAGAATTTTTTAAATTTTATTTTATTGTTTAAAGTATTACAAATAGTAGTACATATGTCTCCGTTTTTCCCCATTGACCTCCCTCAGGCCTGCCCTTATCTCCACCCCCCCCCCAATACACACACACACACACACACACACACACACACACACACTCATCCCCCCTCCCCAGTGTCTTGTATCCATTGGTTATGCTTATATGCATGCATACTAGTCCTTTGTTTGATCTCTTAACCTTCCCAACTCTCCCCAGCCTTCCCGCTATAGTCTGACAGTCTGTTTGATGCTTTTCTGTCTCTGTATCTATTTTTGTTCGTCAGTTTATAAAGTTCTTTATATTCCACAAATGAGTGAGATCATGTGGTATTTATCTTTCACTGACTGGCTTAAAGACCAAAATTTTTGAATAGTACAAAGCATACATTATAAGGTTCTAAAAAGGTTAATTTAACATCTAGATTAATGGCCCTCTAGAAGTTGTGATCTTACAAAGAGGCCAGAAAAGCCAAATTTATCATAAGCAAGGCCTGAGTAAGGTCAGCTAACTATATTAGTCAATACTGTATTTCATTTCTTATATACAAATCAGGTGCTACCCCTGGCGATGTGCAAATGAGAAAAGGAAAATCAATAATGCTCAAGATTTTAATTCTATTCCAAAGAATTTAAGATAAAAATGCTTAAGAGGCTTAAGAGAATTTGGAGGTCTGTATGTCTACTTAAACTACTGTGTTCCTGAAAGCACAGTTTCTCTCTAAAGAGCACAAGCCTTTAACACATTCTATACTCAGTACAAAACGGCCAGACTCCCATTAACCTGGAGCTCCTGTAGGAGATGCCAGGAAATCTTCCACAGGCAACTCACCACCCAGCTACTGGGCCTCTCAGTGAATTTCATTTCAGAAAAAACCACGAAATGTACAGATGATGTATTATAGCATTGCAACCTATATAGTTTTATTAACTAACTAAAGGCTCATTGCACAAAATTTGTGTACTGCCTCAAGAAAGAAAGCCGCATCCTGCAGTCTGACATTCTATCTAGACTCACACTCTTGGTATCAAACATTGGCCCTTCTTTTATTGTCTGCATGATCTGGGTCTAATACTTTAGCCTTTCTGTATCTCAACTCCCCCATTTGTTAAATGGAATCATAACAGCACCTACCTCATAAGATGGCTGTGAGGATTAAAGAGCTCAAGTGCACAAGGTGCTCGGTGCAAAGTCAGGTGCACAGTAAATAAGCTGTATCATTTGTAAGTGCTATTGTGTGCATAGAGACACGAGGACTGATTCAGCCACCTGTCTTTGCAGATACTGCATTAGCCCGCCTTTCTTATCAGCAAGTGGGATGTGGCTACCTAGTCCCCAGCTTCTTCACAGCAAGGTTGTAAAGATTATATCTAAAACAAAAGACAAAGAAAAAAAGGCAGAAACCTATGAAATACTTTAATGGTTGTTATCACCAGTTACATCAAGAAAGCGAAGGAAGCCTCCTCTCAGAGAGATCTTGCACAAGCTTGGAGTCTATTGAGTTCTGAAAGGAATTTCTATGGTTAAGGGAGGAACTTTGGCCTTAGGTTTCATTGAGCCATTTAGTTGCAGTTTCTACTTGTAGAATTTACTGAAAAACAGAAGTTAAGACAAAAATAGCCTGACTTGGGACCCCACTGGCTGGAAAGTTCCAAGGCTGCTGGATTTACTTATCAAATGGCTGACTTGAGAGAAAATAAAGTTCTCAAGAGTAATGTGACTCAAGAAAGAGGAAAAAAGGTCTGTCTACACAGTTTACTAGCCAGTCAGCAGGTCCAAAGAGGAAAGACAGGTTATGGTTTTTAAATCCTGCAGAAAGTCTCAAGTATTTATATGTAAAACCTAAGGCAGAGGTTAAATACATACACCCTTAAACTTCATGGCGGCCGAAACCGGTTTGGCTCAGTGGTAGAGCGTCAGTCTGCGACTGAAAGGTCCCAGGTTCGATTCCGGTCAAGGGCATGTACATCGGTTGCGGGCACATCCCCAGGTAGGGGGTGTGCAAGAGGCAGCTGGTCGATGTTTCTCTCTCATCAACGTTTCTAGCTCTCTATCTCTCTCCCTTCCTCTCTGTAAAATAACAATAAAATATTTTTTTTAAAAAACACAAAACTTCATGGCAGAGGCAGAGCAGAACAGGAGATGGGGGAGGGAAGCAGGGTAAGAGGGCAGAGGGGTGGAGGAGTGTATGAGACTGTTTTCGTAGCCAGACATCATTCCTTAGCAATGCAGGGCTCCTCTCACGCAAACCAGAGCTCCCTGAGCAACCTCGATGACCAGTCCACCCATGAAATACCCCTGCAAAGAGCCTCAGCACTTTCAAGCCTAAGTTAAGCAGACAATGTGCTAATGATTTCCAAGTTATTCATGATCAGTACCCATGTAGAAAGTGTAGATAGTGAAGGTATTCCACTTTAGCAATCAAGACCCTTCCCCACACAGTTTACAATAAAAAGAATCCTCATAAAATTCCTACTTCTTAACCAAAGTACTATGCCACGTTTAGAAATGGAAAGATGAACAAATACAGACAAAATTATTTGCTTCAAATTACTTCAGGAATCATCCACGAGGCCAAAAGGAAGTCCTATTTTTAAACATTAATGTCATGGCTACTTGCATAGTCGAGGGTTTCCTCACAAGTGTGAATGAAAATGGCTAAGATTATGGGCATCATGTCTGCCTAACAAAAGATGATCATCCCTGCGTTGCTTCCCATTTAAAAGATTTCTCTGCCAAACTAGTGTGTGTGTGTGTGTGTGTGTGTGTGTGTAGCCACTGAATGATGTCCTTTAGCTATATAGAAGCACATCCACTCTGCTTCAAAATCTCTAATGCCTCAAACATCCGATTTTCCTTAGAGTCCTGAAGGGCATCTGCCAGAACTGTTGCATACTTACAGTCCATTAGCATTGGGGGCATCTGATAGAATCAGATTATATTCTCCTTGGCAAATACCTGAGATTTAGGCCACAGACATGTAAAGCGGCTGTATTTGTGTTTCTTTCCCTGTTCTTGCCCGGAGTCGCCTTTTATTCTGGATCAATGCACAGTATGCTTTTCCAAAAGTGAAACAGACATTGTAATGTTTCATTTAAAGACAGCTGTGGCCTTCCCTGTCAACTTTTGGGATAAGCTCCGTGCAAGCCGCGCTGCCTTCTAAGCACTGTTCTCCGTCCAGAACTAGAAGAATTTCGGGGTCCTGGGATCGAGTTACCACCGGGAAACATTCGTGAGATAACTTTTTCCTTCCTAATATTCTTAGACCAAAAGCCTGGCATTCGTTTCCTGCTATGCCCTTTCTTTACCAAGTTATAAGCACGAAATTAAGTTTCAGCCCTTCAAAGTGCTCTCTGCTCCGCCACCCCTCTCCCTTTCCTCCCGACTAAAGGAGCTTTCAAAGGGTTTTGTAAATATAAACGCGCCCGTCACTTGGGCGCTGGCAGCGGGCCCCTCGGCCTCCGAGGTGCACTCACCGGGTCCGGGCGGGCAGAGCGCCGCGATCGATCGGGAGGCAGGAGCGGCGGGGGAGGCGGCGGCTCGGTCTCGGCGCCCGGCGCTCTGCCCGCCCGCCCGGCCGGCCGGCGGGGGAGCCGGGATCCGGGAAGGGGGAGGAAGGGGGCGGAGCGCGAGCCGCCCGGGAGCCCGTTGCGCAAGGTGCTTTCCAGCGGGGCCGCTGCCGCCGCGGCCGCCGGCGACCCGCACGGAAGCGCAGCCGCGGGGGCGGCGCGCCCTCACCCCCCGGCCCGGGAGGCTGCAGCCCCGCCGGGGACACCCTCCCTTTCGGGATGTGGTCCGCCGGGGCACCCCGGGGGGGCTGAGGCCAGAAAGACATCGCCGAGCCCCCAACACTGAGTTACCTGCTGCCTCCGTTCTCCCCCGCAGGCCGGGCGCTCCAGTTACCGCCCCCCGACGGCGCGGGGCGCAGCGGGTGACCGGCCCTCCCGAGCCGGGGGCGCTGGGTCCCGAGGTCCGGCGGTGGCAGAGGCTGGAACCTGGGCGCCCGGCTCCTGAGCCCGGAGCGCCGGCGACCCCGGAGCGGACCCACCAGCCCAGGCCGTCCTCGATGGCCCGGGACTCGCGGCGTCTGACCCGGCCCGGTGGCGGCGCGGCGTGTGCTAGCCACCGCCTCCCCGCCCTTTCCATTTCCCCTTTCTCTCCGTAAACAGAAAGAATTGTGGGGAAGCCAGAGCCCCGCGCTGGGAAATTCCGTCTCCACCCCCCCCCCCCCCCCAGCCCGCCCGCCCTTCTCGCCCTGGGGGCCCGGGCGGAGCTGAGGGCGCGCTGTGGGAGGAGCGAGCGCTGCGCGGAGTGGGTGAGCCCGGAGCGCAGGTCGGGGTGCACTGGCCACCTAGGGGCCCTGGGCGTAGTCCAGGGCCTGAGACACCTGAGTTTTCCCTGGGAGAAGATTGAGAGCACCCCAATGGCAGAGTTATAAAGCACCACGGGTCCCACCCTTTGGTCCCTGGAAGAAGATCGTATTTCCTTACGCGACGGAGCCCTGGGCTTACTCCGGTGTTTTAGGCCCTGGTCCTCCCCACGCCCCTGGGGGACAGAGAGGCCGGCTGTCCCTGCCACGCTGCGGAGGCTCAGAGCGTCTGCCTTCTCTGACCCCGTCCAGATTCCAGCTAGGTGCACACACACACACTCAGTGCCACTCTCCCTGGTACACACACACACACACACATACACTCAGTGCCACTCTCCCTGGTCCACACACACACTCAGTGCCACTCTCCCTGGTATACACACACACACACACACACACACACACACACACACACACTCAGTGTCACTCTCCCTGGTACACACACACACACATACACACACAAACACACACACACTCAGTGCCACTCTCCCTGGTCCACACACACTGGGGCTGAAAGGGTGTGAAAGGCTCCCGCAGGCTGAAGGGGAACCTGGGGGACAAGCACCGGAGGGGGCTGGTGTACTCCGCCAGAAAAACCTGGTTTTGTTCCTTATTGGACCTGGTTATTTTCTGTTACCGCCCATTACGGGGTGTGCCGGCTGGTCTCCCCCCTCCTCTCCCCAGCTGTGAGTCCGGCATTCTCCGTCCTGCTCGGAAAGAAGATCAAAGATAGTTCTTCTTCTCAAGTGGGAAGCCTTTACTCCAAGTGGAGCCGGAAGAAAGATCTAGGGAATTAGCTCCTCTCTCCCCAAAGTCCACTGGGCAGGACAGTCCCAAGACAGCCTGGAGGAGGAGAGAAGGTGTTAGGCAGGCACCCCCTCGGCCTGATTCCCCAGGACGCTGGATGTGCCAGGTAGAGCCCAGATTCAAATCCTCTCCCCCTCTGAGCCCAGGCCCAGCCCTTTCCTGAACCCAAACTCATTCAAAACTGCCTCAAACTGGCTCTAGGGCACTCCGTTTTATCAGAAGGTGAATTGTTATTCTGACCCCAGGAAGACACATGAGACCTGGGCTAGCCGAAGAGAGAAGCAACGCCCTCCTTGTAGGATCTTAACACTCATCATTTCCTAGTGCTTCGGGGCAGGCACTGAGGAGGATGATAGCACAGGGGTTAAAAGAAAGCCCACAGCCTGGAGAACTGAAAGGATTACTATGCTCTAAATCACCACCGCCTCCCCCGATTGCTTTAAATACTAGAGTGCTGTGACACGAATGACTCGGGATGTGTGCCAGCCCTGGAACTCTGCGGGGGATCCGGCCCCAGCCCGGGCAGTGCAGGGATCCCAGGCCCCACAGGGAGAAGACCTTCTTGGGGAATTGCCTCTCTGGTTCTGGAGAGAGGGAGCACTACTTAGACAAGTCCTGGGGCTCTAACTGGGCATGGCAGCGTGCCCAGGAAGGGAGGCGATGCCCTGATTGTCCGAACCAGGACTCCGTGGAATATGGCCCTGTCTCAAGAGCAGATGATCCCAGTCTTGACCGAAAGTGATGACGTTTGAACGCCTTTTTCTCTGTAAACCAGGTTGGCCAGGTCGCTATCTCTAATGGTAACGTGAGACAAGTCTCTCCATCATCGCTTGGTTGTATTTGATCAACAAGGGGTGATCTTATCCGAAGCATTTTAAAAATAGAAACATGGGACCATCCCTGCCCCCACCCACTGAATGAGATCACTACACCACACCTCATCTTCCGGGAACTAAGCATTAGCCTGACTTCTTACAGAGAGGTCTCCCAAAGAGAGCGGCATGTTAGGGCGCTGGTGAGAAGGCTGCTCCAGCAGGGTTCTCGCTGGCTGTTGAGGACTTACGCAATAGCAGATTTCATCTAGCAGGATGAATTAAGAGGTGTTACTCAAAAACATTTTTAAACTCTTAAGATTGGATCTGATGGCTCAGAAGAGGCTGAGAAGAGAGAACAAAAAAGGAAGAAAACGTCTGCAGACTGCTTGCATTTTTCTCAATCAGTTCTGTTGACATGGACTTAAAAAAACGATGCTGTTCTTTTAAAAGCTAGCAAAGTGAGGTTCAAACTGGCCACCTAGAAGCCACCTGAGCCAGAGTGCACAGCAGAATGACTTACTCAAGAAGTCATTGTAAAGTACATGACAAAACAGCTCTCTGGAAGTGTTCCCAGGAAACAAAATGCACTTTACAGTAAATTGTAACTAGTGCCAGTTTACTTGGAGAGACTTTCTCCACCTACAGGTAGGGACAACAATGGGTTTGTGATCTGTAGTTTGGAAATCAGGATTTATTTACTCATGGAATGAATGGCAGGTTGCCTGGACAGTGCATTGGCCTATGGAACCTCAAGGGGGACACTGTGCTAATAATTATAACATAGGGCATTGCTTTCCAATCTTTTTCATATTTGTAAAATACAATGTTTTAGAGAATCATGAGATAAATTGGAATAAATTAGGGTATACATATTGTGGGTTGGTGAAAAATGTGTTCAATTTTCTTAAATTATAGCAATAAAATGCAAAGTATTTGAGGAAGATAATTAAATACTGAGTTTGAATAAAGTTTAAGTAAGATATTTTTATTTGTGTGCTTTTGATTTTTTTCCCCCCTCACCCGAGGATATTTTTTCATTGATTTTTAGGGTGAGTGGAGGAGAAAGGGAAAGACAGAAAGAAACACTGATTGGTTGCCTCATGCACAAACCCCGGCCAGGGCCTGGGCTGGGAAGGAGCCTGCAACCAAGGTACACGCCCTTCACTGGAATAGAACCTGGAACCCTTCAGTCTGCAGGCCAATGCTCTATCCACTGAGCCAAACCGGCTAGGTCAATAAGGTATTTTTAAAGTTAAGAGGAACTTGAGCCTGATATCATGAGCATAAGTTTTTTTCTATATGGTTTGTTGTAACAACTATACATATTTACCAATTAAGATGTTTGAATAAGATCTCTTCAAATTTCTGGTAATAACCTTCAGGCGAGAAACTGTAAAGACAGAGGTATTAAATGTAAAACCATTATTATAATTTTAAAATTTTTTAAACAGCTGGAATTGTAGCTTAAAAACACAGTAGCTCTTCTTTTTCTTTGATTGACGTAAGTTAACTTTCTTATAATAATATCAGTGGATTTTGATTATCATTGAACGTTTTCATATTAAATCTTTCAGAATTACAAAGCTTTAATTTGCTTTGATCAATTAGCTTGGACACTATTAAAAAGGCAGTAAGTCAGCCCAGAGATGAGATGCCTCCCAGTGGAGGAGCAGATTCAGGGCTGCCTCCCAGCGGGGGAACCACCAGCCCCACCTCATGCCCAGCCCCTGGCTGGCTTTGGCGAGGCTACTCTGTTACCTGAAACACAAAGCCCTTCCTCGGGGAGGACCTGGGCCCCTGCAGCTGCTGACCTTGCTGGCCTGCTCAGCATCTCCAGGTGGATGTCCCCCACACCTGTGGAGACAGGCCACACGGTGCATCATTAAATTCTCCTTTGCCCCAGCAGCACCCTAAGGCACACCAGGTGAGATTGCAGAAGCAAAAGGCTTTGGAGCCTCAGGCCCCACCTGGCGGCCTTAAGGAATAAAGGAGTATCTATCGGTAAGGCAGTGTGCCCTCAGCCCCTGCAGTCCTCTCCCCCTGGGACCCTCCCTAGGACTCTGGGGAGGAGTACAGACCAGGAGGAAAAGGACTGCTTCCTCCGACCTCCTCCTTCCTTTTGCCTTCTCGCCTTTCAGGACATCACTGTGTTCACCAGCTGTGGCCATCACTGTACAAAGTGGGAACAGCAACCGAAGGTGGGACATGCGGCTGCGGTGGAGATGGAGTCCTCCCGTG
This sequence comes from Vespertilio murinus, assembly GCA_963924515.1. NCBI lineage: Eukaryota > Metazoa > Chordata > Mammalia > Chiroptera > Vespertilionidae > Vespertilio > Vespertilio murinus. The sequence goes on along the minus strand of OZ004704.1, from coordinate 127,794,366 downwards.
GGGGATGGGAGAGAAATCCCCCAGTAGCTGAGGGAGGGGAAGGGAAGTTCCTAAATATTCTCAGCCGTGGCTGTTGTTTATCTGAAGACTTCGCGTAAATGGAGGCTGTCTGTGAATCAGAGGCCTTCTGTTCTCATGTGCAAAAAGTTACAACTTAGGTCTCTCAAAGTGCCTCAGTTGCACTGTTTTGTATGATATGTAGTTTATATTTTTATAAATAGCTTTGTGCTGTGACTTCCTCATATTTGAGGTCCTTGAGCCACACTTTGAAAACAGAAATCACTGCTCTGTGCTTCTCTTTTAACCTCCCCAGTGGAAAGTCCTGCTACAGCATTTCTTAACCATGGGTTTCCAAATGATCACAGGGCTCAGAACTGTGCAAGGCTCTGTGCTTGGGCCTATTCAAGAGCTTTCACTTTTCACACTTGAAAATGCGAGGGGTGTTAGGGTCACCAAAAGAGAAATGCACAAGGGCAAAGTGGTAAGGGATTATAAATTTACTAGTGGCCCACGCATGAATTCATGCACATTGAAAAGAAAATAATTAGAAGAAATATTTTAATATTGTTATTTGCCATTCCTCCCTCAGTGGCTGGAAGCAGGGTGGGGGCCCTGCCCCTGGCCACAGCTGCTGGTCACCTTCTGCGGGGCCATCTGCTCACACCTGCCTTGGCTTGGTGCCTGCCACCCACTTACCTGTCCACCATCCCACCACAGTCCCAGTCTCATTGGGGCCCATCAGGGTCAGCAGCACCTCTACTGTGCCCACTGCCAGCACTGTGTCGCCGATGCCCGCCATGTTCCATGCCGCCCCCTGGTGGTCAGCAGCCCATCGAACTCCAGGTCAACTGCCCACCCTAGGGGACAATTTGCATAATAGGCTTTTATTATATATAACTAGAGGCCAAGGGCACAAAAGTTGTGCATGAGATGGGGAGGAGTTGTCCCTCAGCCCAGCCTGCACCCTTTCCAATCTGGGACCCCTTGAGAGATGTCCGGCTGCCCATTTAGGCCCAATCCCAATGTCCAACTGCCCACTTAAGCCCAATGCCACTGGGATCAGGCCTAAATGGGCAGTAAGACATCCCTCTCACAACCTAGGACTGCTTGCTTCCAAATGCTTGCCTGCCTGCCTACCTGATTACCCCTAACAGCTTCTGCCTGCCAGCCTGATCACCACCTAACCACTCCCCTGCCAGCCTGATCAATGCCTGTTCCCCAACTAACCCAATTGCCCCTAACTGCCCTCCCCTGCCAGCCTGGTCATCCATAACTTCCCTCCCCTACAGGCCTCGTCACCCACAACTGTCCTCCCATGAAGGCCTGGGTTCCTCCCCCTCAGCTGTCCTCCCCTACAGGCCTGGTCCTTGCCCAACTGTCCTCCCCTGAAGGCCTGGTCTCCCCCAACTGCCCTCCTCTGCTGGCCTGGTCACTCCTAACTGCCTCCATGCTGGCCTGATCACCCACAAATGCCCTCCCCTGCAGGCCTGAGTCCCCCTCAACTGTCTTCCTCTGCTGACCTGGTCACTCCTAAGTATCCACAACTGCCCTTCCCTGCAGGCCATCTTGTGTCCACATGGGGCAGCCATCTTTGACCACATGGGTGCAGCCATCTTGTGTCTTGCAGTGATGGTCAATTTGCATATTACTCTTTTATTAGATGGGATTAGGTCATTTGGATATCAGATGGGCTGAGCCCCCGAATGGCACCAGCTCCCAGGAGCAGGGAGTCAGAGATTTTAAAAGACTCTAGGCAGTCTTTTTCTGGGCAGAGAATTCTCTGGGCGGGTCCTATGGGAAAGATAATGGTCTTAGCAAGTGGAATGTGATCTAAGCTAAAGGGAATGTCCCTTGTAAAGTGGCCTAATTTGACCAGAACCAACAATGAGGAGAAAGGTTCAGCAGTGACACTCCTCTGAACTGCCTGGTGACCAACGTCCTAGACAAGTTCCAGGTAGATCAGTGGCCCCGTGTGCAACTTTAGGCACCCTGCCACTTCTTATGAACATCGATCCCCCATCCCAACACTCTGCATCATCTGCAAATGCTGCGTGGAAAGGGCTCTGCCTTGATGTGAGGGAACGATCACCAACATATTGTTTGGGTGAGGGGAGATATTGGTTTAAAAAGTAAGTACGGTCTGATCCCCACTCTGTAACAGCAAATGTAAATGCATACCTGGAGAAAAAAACAAAACAAAAAACAAATACTAGAATAGCCCACTCTCTAAATGCAATAATTTCCTAACCTTTGAAATGGTACTTTTCACATGTACATGTGAGGAAACTGATCAGATTTTTTTCAACAGCCGAAAGAAGGTATGTGGTGTGCTTATCTTCATGTGATTTTTTTTTAAGCCAAGTGAGTTAAGCAGGTTTTGCTTTTGCCATTGCAGTTATATTACAGAACTAAAAACAATTGCCAACAGATTCACATCCCTGTGGATGGGACAAATTTCTGTCCTTTTTGTATTAAAGCCATGGATTCATGTTCATCAGAACTTTTTTCTTAGTATCAAGATGCTTTGGTTGATGAATTTCATAATACTGAAGCATCATTATACACTCCATCCATATTATAAATAGCAATAATAGCTATTATATTTTGAGCACTTAGCACATCCCTAAACCCTTTGGCTGGACCATTTGGCAGCAACCCTGAAGTGGGCACTAGTTTCTTATTTGCCTGTGGGATTTACTTGAGTTTAAAGAGGGTAAATACTGTAGTTTCCCTCATCCCCAGTTTTGCTCTCTGAGAGTTGTTACTTGCAGTCAATCGTGGTCCAAAAAATATTAAATGGAAAATTCCAGAAATAAACACTTCATAAGTTTTAAATTGTGCACAGTTCTGAGTAGAAAGGCAAAATCTCTCTCTGCCCTGCTCTGTTCTGCCTGGGACATGAATCATCAGTCCCATGCTGTGTTCACTCCTGACCTATTAGCCACTTAGTAGCCTCTTGGTTATCGAATGGACTGTCCCAGTATTTTTATCACAGTGTTCAAGTCACCCTTATAGTAGCCTAATGCTAGATCACAATTCCTTATCACTCACCTCGCTCCATCTCATCACATAGGCGTTGTATCATCTCACATCACCACACAAAGAAGGGTGAGTATAGTACCAGAAGTTATTTGGAGAGAGAGGCCACATTCACATAATTTTTATTATAAAACATTGTTATAATTGTTTGATTTTATTATGTTATTGTTGTTAATCTCTTTTTGTGCATAATTTATAAATTAAACTTCATCATAGGTATGTTATGTACAGGGAAAAAACATCTGTGGTATTTGTAGGGTTCAGAGACAGGGATTACTGCAATGTGTCCAAGAAACTAGATTCTAATCCATATCAGTCTGACGCCAAACCCAAATTAGCAGCTGCCCAAATCTACCTCCCACGGCCAAGGCATCTCCACGCACAGTTGGGCTGACCACAGGCCAGTTGTGCAGCACCTTGGATAACGTTCCCATCCTGGCCTCTCTTTTCGAGGAGGCTGACTTCCCTTCTCAGGCACTAGCCTCTGGCCCCTTCCTCCACACATAAATGGATTTGAGCATGCCTTGGCCTGGTCTTTATATTTGTAATCTTTTATCTCTAACTGGGAGAGGAGAAGCTCAAAAGGAATTTCATCTACCAGAGACAGCGATGTTGGCAGGGGGCGGGGGCAGAAGAGGGGGTGCTGGGCCCAGAAGGCCTCAGAAACGGAATACTAGTTTCGCCTATCTTTTAGGTAAACCAGCTTTAAATCCTCTTGGGATCTTTGGACACCCAGAGAGAGCTCCTGCCTCTTCTCTCCCTCATTCTGGGTGGGATGATGGGTGTGTAGACGCACTGCTGGCAACTTAGCTTGGATTTCCCAGGCACATTCCCTTAACTGCTTCAGGCCTGTTCCTAAGTCACTTTTTATGAACCTCGGTTTCCCATTAATGTTCTCTTGTTGTTAATCCTTACCCTAGGATATTTTCCCATTGATTTTTTTTCCAATAGAGTAGAAGGAAGTGGAAGAGACAGAGAGAGAGAGAGAGAGACATGGATGTGAGAGAGACACATTGATTGGTTGCCTCCTACACACATCCCAATATGGGATCAAGCCTGCAACAGAGGTTCGTGCCCTTGATCAGAATCGAAACTAAGACCCTTCAGCCCGAGGGTCGATGCCCTGCCCACTGAGCCAAACCAGCTAGGGCCCTAAGATGTTCTTAAGAATGCAGCACAGATTCGAGGTCCATGTCAACGCTCTCCCCACAACAGGAGTCCTCTGCCCAGAGCCTGAAGGCTGTAGCATGCTGGATGGAGCCTATTTTTTTTCTGCTCACAGAGCCAGTATTCAACTTTCAGGATCTGTGAGGGCTGGTTCTTAAACATGGTCATTATTAAAAATGAAATTACATAAAATTTCAAGTAGATAAAATGTGCATTTAAAATAAAGGTAATAAATATTAACCACTTACTACTTTCCGATTGTGTAATAAATTTTATTGTTTCCTAGGCTCTTTTTAAAATAATATATTTTATTGGTTTTTCACAGAGAGGCAGGGGGAGGGATAGAGAGTTAGAAACATCGATGAGAGAGAAACATCGATTAGCTGCCTCCTGCACACCCCTACTGGGGATGTGCCAGAAACCAAGGTACATGCCCCTGACTGGAATAGAACCTGGGACCCTTGAGTCTGCAGGCTGGAGCTCTATCCACTGAGCCAAACCAGTTAGGGCATTTTCTAGGCTCTTGAGGTCACTCATGTCTCTTCTATCTGTGTGGTGGAAATCTATAATAATAAAAGCACAATGTGCTCATTAGACCAGGTGTCCTTCTGGACTCCCTTCCGGGACAAAGGTGGGGCTCAGCCGTGGGATCGAGGCAGCCACCTCAGCTGCGAGGGAGGGATCCAGGGCAGCCAAGGCTGCGAAGGCCTAATCTTGCACGAATTCATGCATCGGGCCTCTAGGACTATATGACATGTTCCTGTACATTGATTTCCAATATGAGCCCATAATATGAGGCTCCTGCATCAGGGGCCTCACCCTGGTAACTTAATGTAAGCTGTGATGGGAGTTATTTACACTACAGGAATCAGCAAATGTTACAAGTCAGGGGAGAGTTTTCAGAGAGCTGGTTATCAAATGTTTATCAGCCCACTACTGTCTAGGTAAATCTGATGTTTTCAGGTATTTTTGACACATTTTGGGTAATTAATTTTGTCTTTGTACTCTAACTTGTCTTTTCTGATCTTCATTAATAATTCATATTTCTCTTATTTCTACCCATGGAGAAAAATCTCTAACAATGAAGGGTGAGAGATCTGAACTGACAAGCAGATACCAGCTGGGTTTAGGGCCAGTGTTTCCTATTAGCTTCATAGGAATCACCTGTGGAACTCACGTCCTCTACATCAGTGTTTCCTAAACTTCTCTCATGATGAGAATCACCTGGTGGAGTTGTTAAAATACAGATTCCTGAATCCCAACTAAGCTTAGAGCACTAGTAAAGTATACAATTGTACCTATATGTTCCCAAAAATTCTAGTTCAGCACTTCTTAGTTGGGATTCAGGAATCTGTATTTTAACAACTCCACCAGGTGATCCTCATCATGAGAGAAGTTTGGGAAACACTGCGAGTCTAGGTGGAAGCCTGGGTCCCTGAGAGCTGGAGTTCAGAAAGGGAACGTGCGTGGGAAATTCAGGGCCGGTTAAGAACACTTTTTGAATTCAGACCTCTGCTTTGACACTTTCTGTCCACGTGACCTTGGGCAAATTACTTGAATTCACAGAGCCTTAAAGATTTTTTATTTATAGAACGGGGGAAAATTAAAGGTACTTCATTTCCATTTACTTTTTATACTATCAAAGTTGTTAGCAAACTTTAACAGCGGAAAAGGCAAATCAATTACATGTGTTTATACTGTACCAAAATACTTTTGAAAAAACATTTACTTATCAGTTATTATCACTAACACAATAACCCTGAAAGTTGCTGAAATTAGCCTTGTTTTGGGAATCTGAAGTTTAGAGATAACTGTGCTAGGTACTCTGATAATATACAGTGCCAAAGTTTTAACCCAAATTTGTTGCTTTCAAAATGATGTAGCCATTGGATTATTATATTCTTGAACATATCAGGTGCTAAGTCATTCATTGGCTCGGTGGACAGAGTGTCAGCCTGTGGACTGAAAGGTCCCAGGTTTGATTCAGGTCAAGGGCACATACCTCACTTGCAGGCTCCTTCCTGACCTAGGCCCTGATCAGGGCACGCGCAGGAGGCAGCCAATTGATGTGTTTCTCTCACATCAATATTTCTTGCTGTCTTTCCCTCAATCTTCCACTCTCTCTAAAAGTCAATGGAAAAACATCCTCAGGTGAGGATTTAAAAATAATAACAAAAGATGCTTATGGGGATCAATAGGCTCCAGTGATACAACCCACATTGTCCATCTGTTGCTCTCTACTGTCTGTGAAGCCACTGGCCAATGCTCCTCACTTCTGCCTGTAGCCCTGTTCTCTCTCACCTTCTTGTTTACTCAAAACCTGCCCTGTGGGTGACTCTACCTAAGTAAACTCATGGCCAGCTGCCCTGCTGTACTCATGAGATCCAAGATTCATGGAGGCACAGGCCTCCAGAGGGTCTGGAATAAAGAGATGCATCTTCTTATCTCCAGTTAATTAAAAATGGGGAAGCTCCTGAGGACCACATGAGTTCCAGAAGCTCTCCCCTCCCCCATCTCAAATGCACAGGCTATAGCTTTAACTGTCCCCAGAGAAAAAACAGAGTTTGCACTTATTAAAAATTTAAATCTAAAAAATCTATTTCATCAATAAAAAATTAAAATTGCAAAACAAATCATGGTCAATAAAGACATTCTGGAAAAATAGAGATAATGAAATTTATCCCCTGTCTTAACACTTGGATTAGAGGTAACATACTGTCAACATTTTAGTGAGCATCATTATGCTTTTCTTGTAATGCACGGAAATTAAGATTTTACTGTCTTTATCTCTGGTAACTGCTTCTAAAATTAACTTTTCAAGTGAGAGGCAAAGAATAACCACCACATCATTTTAAAGGCAATTTCCTCACTCATTCACTCAACAAATATTTGAGTGTTTTATTAAATGCCAGTCATGATTCCAGGTGCTAGAAAACAGGAGGCAACAAGCTCAATGGCCTTCAGGGAGCCTATCGCTTGGGGAGAGACAGACTCTGTACAAGCAAATACCTAGACGACTACACTTATATCTGTAATAGTATCAACAATAATAAAAAGAAAGACTAGTCAGGACCAGTTTGGCTCAGTGGATAGAGCATTGGTCTGTGGACTGAAAGGTCCCAGGTTCGATTCCGGTCAAGGGCATGTACATTGGTTGCAGGCACATCCCCAGTGGGGGGTGTGCAGGAGGCAGCTGATCGATGTTTCTCTTTCATTGATGTTTCCAGCTGTCTCTTCCTCTCCCTTCCTCTCTGTGGAAAATCAATAAAATGTATTTAAAAAAAAGAAGAAGAAGAAAGAAAAGAAAAGAAAAGAAAAGAAAAGAAAGACTACAACTCGTGACAACTTCCTTCTGTTAACGAAAAAAAACCATTGAAACCTGTAAAGGAATTTTTGTGAGTTTATTTGAGCCAAACTGTCGATAATTGCCAGGAAGCAGAACCTCAACGGATTGAGATAATGCTCCGAAGAATGGCGGGTTACATTTCTGTATTTATACATAGAAATCAAAGGAGGGACATAAGTGGGTTACATGAAATTCATTGGTGATGGAGTAAGGAGGCGGGAGAAAGCAAGCCTGTGGGAAAGCCCTGGGATTGGATAAAAAGTAAAACGATGGACGCTTACTTAGGTGAGTGCAGGAACAATTAACATGATAACGAAGGAATTTGAGGCATCTATCCTGGCACCCACCACATTTGGTTGCACCCCAGGGGCTCCAGAGAAAAGGGAAGTTACAGGTTACTCAGACATCTCACAGATAGGTTATCTTAGAGGCAGGAAGGCAGATGGGCTCAGTAAAGATCAAAGCTGATCTTTGTCTGGGAAACATTGGCCTAGAAAATGACTGCCCACTATAACCTGTTTGTAGTTAGATATTTAATTTTCAAACCATCCTTTGTGGTTACTTCAGGTCTCTTGAGTCTGCAAGACTGCCACGCAGGCCTTCCCTGAGCTCATCAGGTCAGCAAGTGGCTGTTTTCGTTCACACTTCCATGAAGGACATGAACAGGTGCTGAGAGATGCTATGGACTGGACCTTCCTCAAGCCAGAGAGGGCCTCTCTGAGAATGTGCCCCTCACATAAAGAGGATGATGTAGATCACAGCAACCTGTTATGGGTCAAAAGTCATTGATTATCACTTAAATCTATGCTTCAATTTTGTTGTGAATTGATGTGGATATTCAAAGTAAGCAAAGATCTTAGAAGTGATTGAATCCAACACTTCACTTTGTAGGTGAAAAAAGTGGTCAAGGGGGTGACTTGGCCAGAGTCACTAGCAAATAACAGAACTATGTGCAGAGGGTAGCTTTTCTATCTATAAATCTCACCTATCATTCCTGTAACACTCAACTTCTTTAAGAGATGAAGAATATAAAGAAATGTTTCTCTGGCACATGCCAGGTTGTGGGCTCTATCCCCAAAAGGGGACATGCAGGAGCCAGCCGAGCAATGATTATCTCATCATTGATGTCTATGTATCTCTCTCCTTTCTTCTCTGAAATCATTCACTCAATCAATCAATAAAAAGAAATGCTGCTCTGTATAGTTTCTATAAATACACTGCAATAAAATATAATCAATTACATTGTATTTGTGTCTTTTTCCCTGATGCAAAGTCTGGGGTGAAATAAAGAACATGGGGTCAGTGTTACATTCCATCCGGATGCAATTCCTTTCCTCTTTCCTCTTTCCTTTTTCCTCTTTGCCCTTCCTTTTTCCCTTTCCCTTTTCCCTTTTCCCCTTTCTCCTTCCCCCGCCCCTCCCTTACCCCCTCCCCTTTCTTCTCCTCTTCTCTTCTTTTCTTTCCTCTTCTTTTGGTGATCAATAGGCTCCACGGATGATACAGCCTTTATTCTCTCTCTCTCTCCCTTCCTTCCTTCCTTTTTCTTTCTTTCTTTCTTTCTTTCTTTCTTTCTTTCTTTCTTTCTTTCTTTCTTTCTTTCTTTCTTTCTTTTTCCCTTGCCTTTTACTAGCTGTGTGATTTGGAAAAGATACTTAATCCCTCTTAACTTTAATTTCCTTATTTATGAAATCAGGATGATTAGTGCAGATGGTTCTTATTCCAGTATTTAAATGGAGAAATATTAAGTGAGACTTTATGGAAACAAATGGCATATACTAGTATAGAGTGATAAAATGTAATATCTTCAAGCAGAGAACTTCAGGGCAGGCCTTGGTGGTAGCTGGGTTTTTCTTTCAACGGACTAGGGTTCTGCTTAGTAACAGAAACTCCTGGTCTGTGCGTGGAGAAACCTGGGCAACCAGTTCAGCAGGTTGAAGCCATATTACTGTGGTTTTTCTTTTTAAGATACCAAACTTTCGGGTTTTCTCTAGTGGCTCTTTCCACTTTATTGCATCATAAGCTGTGTGGTAGTGGTTTCATTTTTACCATGTGAATTGGATTATTCCACACAAATCTCCCTGGGGTTCTTGGGAAAAAATCTGAACTTGATAAGAAACAGGACATTTTTCAGGAAATACCCAACTAAGGAATTGTTGAATATTTTGCATACTTGGCAGAGGTCTTAACTGTCTCTCTAGAAAGGTCAATTTAAGTGCCTATTTTTATGTCTCAGAGACTTTCATGGAGTGCTTGTTTTTAGAACACTAAAACAGACAGGAGTCAGCCTAATTCGTAATGTCTTTGGGCCTTAGCTGGGAGGCTTCTGGGGCAGGCTTCTTTTTTTCTAACCCAGCTGGGTTGCCACAGACCAAGCAGAAGTGGCCTGATCTCTGGAGAAAACATGGGCTCCATCCCCACCAGGAAAGGAAGCTGGGATCCTTCAGTGATCCATAAGTGAATCAGTGTTATTTTATACATAACATATCCATCTCAAAGAGCGAGGGGGCACACTGTTCCCAGAGCCACCGGTCCCCATCCTCGCTGGTTTCCTTTGCTGGCAAAGCCCTGGCCCACAGGAGGACAGTCTCGCCGAAGCGTGGCTGCAGCAGCACTCCCAGAGGGTGGACAAGGAGGCCAGATGTAGATGGCTCCGAGAGTGGACAAGATCCTGCCCGGAAAGAAACACAGGAAAGCAGTCTCACTTCCCTCTTGCCTCAAAAGAGCTTTTCTTCCTTCTTTTTCTCTTCCCTTACTTTTTTAAAGAGAAGAAGGTAGGATTTATCATTAAATGTGATAAGAGTACAAACGAGTATTTCTATACTGATGACCATGTGTCTGAGTTCATGAGCTTGTTGGGGTCTCAGTGCCTAAAACTCATGAAAACATGGGGTCACAATTAAAAGTCACACATAAGTGAATCAGTAAACTCCTTTGTAATCAGGCTAAAAATTAGTATCAACAAATTTAGCAGACATAGAAAATATTTTTAACAAATATAGCAAAAGAACATTAACACATTAGCACAGGCGTGTGCACACACATGTGTATACACACACACACACACACACACACACACACACACACACAAAATGATGATCTCCAACAGTGGTTCTCAGGGTTAGTATACCTAACAGCTTGTAAAAAAATGCACACTCCTCAATAATCTGATTAATAAATAAGTCTGGCAGTACAACCCAGAACATGCTCTCTCTCTCTCTCTTACTTTTTCTCATTTTTATATTATTTTAAAAATGTTTTAATGTTCAGTGTTATTTTATACTAGAGGCCCAGTGCACAAAATCCATTCACAGGTCCCTAGGCCTGGCCGAATATCAGGGCCAATGTATGGGGGTGACTGGAGGGGCAATCAGAGGGGCCCTCACTGACACCTGCCTTGGCTGGCCTGGTGCCACCCCCTAGCTAACCTCCCCCAACCCCCACTACCACCTCCACCAATTGGGGCTTGCGGCTGGGGGCAGCTCCTGTGTTGAGCATTTGAGCATCTGCCCCCTGGTGGTCAGTGCGAGTCATAGTGATCAGTGGTTCTAACATTTGGTCTATTTGCATATTAGGCTTTTATTATATAGGATTAGTTTCAGGTATACAGTATGGTAGTTAGACAATCATATGCTTTACAAAGTGTTTCCCCCATAAGTCTAGTACCCACCTGGCACCATATGGTTGTTACATTATTGACTATATTCACTATGCTGTATTTTACATCCCCATGACTATTTTGTAACTGTCAATTTGCAATTTGTACTTCTTTTATTTTTTCATTGATTTTAGGAAATGAAAGGGGGAAAAGAGAGAGAGAGAGATTAAATCACTGTTCCACCTGTCCATGTACTCCCTGGCTGACTCCTGCACGTGTCCAGACCGGGGATGGAATCCGCAACCCTGGGGCACCAGGATGATACTCCAACCAGCTGAGCTAACCAGCCAGGGCCCAACTTGTACTTCTTAGTCCCTTCACCTTTTTTATTCAGTTCCCTAACCCTCCTCTCCTATCTTTGCAATCATCAATCTCAGAACTCTCTATATTTTAGTAAGTTCACCAAATACTTCTGATGCCAGAATCAGGGCCCTGGATCAACTTTGGAAACCCTAGCTTTCCCTTAAAAAGAGAAGTAGAATTTAATGTGAAATATACAAAGTCAAAGCTGATGTTCATACCTCAAAATATTTGCTTACAAACAGGTATACAGACTTTAGTGTATACGACTTTAAATCTGTCACTTTCTGTTCCCAAAATAGGGACATTTGCTTAGAAAAAAATCACAGGGGAAAGAGAAAAATTGTCAATGCTAGTTGTTTACATATAGTGTGTGAGTGAAGAAGATACAAAACTGTCAAATAAGACAAATTAAACCAAGCTCCGAGTTTGGTTTAACTCATTGAACCATAGAGGTCCCTGTGAACCTAATAGAAATATTTTCTATGATTTAAGGCCTGTTTGAAAGCCTTCTGTGTTTTGAGGTACCCAAATTATTCTTTTTCAGGGATTTTTGTAGGCTTTTAAAAACTATATTATAAAATATTATATTTTTCCTTCACACACACACACACACACACACACACACACACACATGCACAAGCTTGGATTACTGGTCATCCTAATTACTCTTCTACCTCTACTTATAGCATTTTTTAAAACTCTTGGCAAATTATTTGATTTCTGTGTGCCTCAATTTCTTTTTTTATTTAAAATTTGACTTTAGAGAGAGGGGAAGGGAGAGGGAGAGAGAGAAACATGAATGTGAGAAATAGAAACATTGATCAGTGAGTTGTCTCTTGTATAGTCCCCACGAGGAAAGGAAGCTACGATCCTTCAGTGCCCGGGCTATGCTCTAACCAATTGAGCCACCTGGGCTCATTACCAACAAAATTGGGGATGATAAAAAAAAAGCATTGCACCTTAGATTAATTGGCAGCATTTTTCTTAGTGGATGATGTCTTAGAATCCAAATGAAATATGACAATAATACCTATGTCCTAATATTTTGTGAGGGGTTAACTGAGTCAAGAAACAAGATGCTTAGCATCATGACTAGCTAATAGTGGTCACTGGGTAAACACAATCTATTGGTATTCTAATCTGTTCGTGGATTATAACTGAACTACTCCCTCCTTCTTGAGCCTTTAGATTGTCTCCAGTATTCCTACTATTTCATACTGCACTGAATATCCTTAAATGTGAACACTTCATGTACATCTCTAAATATAATAGATTCCTTAAAGTGGAATTATTAGGTAAAACAGCATGAACATATTGAAGAGATGGATTTATAATCACAGTGACTACTAGAAAGTCTGTCAAACCTGGTTTAGAATCACTACTTACCCCGTGATCTTGGTCATTTTACTGAACCTTTCTACATTTCAGTTTTTGCATCTATAAAATGAAAATAATAACGTTCACAGGAATATTGTGAGGTTTAAGATGGTGCAATCAGCACAGTACCATACTGCTGGCTTATAGCTATTTTTTACTAGTACTGAGAGACACCAGGGCACTGTGTGGCTTCCTGCTATATTTGGAAGCATATGCATTGCAATTCATAAAAAACAGTGACCCCGTGTGGCCGCAATGGAAGCAGCAGCAGCAGGAAATATGCAAGTGTTGCCAGAAATGATCAGATGGATTCATTAGTTCTTTCTCCTGATGTTTGTTGACAAAACTCTCCATTTGCACAACAGAACCCTGTAGCTGAGACCCTTCAGTCCACAGGCCGGTGCTTTATCCACAGAGCCAAACCAGCTAGGGCTTTATTTTTTCTAATAGTTAATTTTTTTATTTAATAGCTGGGTACTATACAAGAAAAAATGGTGACTGCATTTATAGCAGCAGTTTGTATTTCTTTTTACTTAACCTGTGGTAAAAGAAACAAAATAGAGTAATTCTTGGTCAATAGAATACCATATTTTTCCATGTATAAAATGTTATTTTTTCCTAAAATTTTTACACCGAAAAATCAAGGGACCTCATACACAGAAGTCAGCCTAGGAGGGAGCTGCGCTGGTGCGTACCTGCCCATACCCTGTCAAACAGGCTTATCGTTATTGATGACAGCTGATGCCGTGATTGAAGGTGGAGTTGGAGAGTGCACAGATGCAACAGGGACCGGAGCATTCTGAGCCCATAAAGATATCAAAAAATATAAAGATACATACCGATAAGCGATTGTCTTATTCTGCAAAATTCAACTGAATGTAATCAGCTATGGAAAAGAGCATGGAAACAGAGCTGCAGAGAGACAATTTGGACCTCCTCCCACTGAGTGCATGATCTGGCAGTGGAGAAAACAGGAAGAACAACTCCTTAAGATGCCAAAAAAGAAGAAGGCCATAAGAGGAAAACCAGCAAAATGTTTAAAATATTGCAGGCACATCCCCAGGGGGAGGTGTTCAAGAGGCAGCTGATCGATGTTTCTCTCTCATCAATGTTTCCCTCTATCACTCTCCCTTCCTCTCTGTAAAAATCCAATGATTTCTTAATTTTGGGTTGGAAAAGTGGAGGGCATCTTATACATGGAAAAATAACATATTTTCCAAAAGTGTTAAATAATCTCCTTGAAATTTTCCCAATATGAAAATAACACATGTTCAGTATAGAGAATTTAGAGAACAGAGACAAAATAATTAAAATAAAAGCATTTCACATTTTTATTTTTATTTTTTTATTTTTTTAACTAAATCTTTATTGTTCATATTATTACAAATGTTCCTCATTCCCCCCACCCCCCCGCAATTGCTCCCCTACACCAAGTTTCCATTCAATTCTCTGCCCGTTCCCCATCCCCCATTGTCCTCATCCATAGGTGCAGTTTATGTTCAGTCTCTTCCCGCCCCGCTCCACTCCCCATTTCCCCGAGAATCATCAGTCCACTCCCCTTCTGTACCTCTGATTCTATTATATTCACCAGTTAATATTGTTCATCATGATTTTTACTTCCCTTGGTTTTTAGACTCACTTGTTGATAGTTACGTGTTTGTTCATATTTTTATCTTTATTTTCTTCCTCTTCCTAAAGAACCCCTTTCAGCAATTCATATAATTCTGGCTTGGCAGTGATGAATTCCTTTAGCTTAAATTTATTTGTGAAGCTCTTTATCTGTCCTTCGATTCTGAGTGATAGCTTTGCTGGGTAGAGTATTTTTGGCTGTAGGTTCTTATTATTCATCACCTTGAAGATTTCTTGCCATTCCCGTCTGGCCTGCATGGTTTCTGTTGAGAAATCAGCTGACAGTCGTATGGGTGCCCCTTTATAGGTAACTACCTGCTTTTGTCTTGCTGCTTTTAATATTCTCTCTTTGTCTTTAGCTCTTGGAATTTTAATTATGATGTCTTGGTGTGGTTCTTTTTGGATTCCTTTTGTTTGGGGTTCTGTGTGCTTCCTGGATGTGTAAGTCTATTTCTTTCACCAGATGGGGGAAGTTTTCTGTCACTATTTCTTTCAATATGTTTTCGGTATCTTGCTCTCTGTCATCTTCTGGGATGCCCATAATTCTGATGTTGGTTCGCTTGAAGTTGTCCCAGAGGTTTCTCACACCATCTTCAACTTTCTGGATTCTCTTGTCTTCTTGCTTCTGCGGAGGAGTGTCCTCTGGCTCTTTGTGTTCCAAATATTGGACTTGATTCTTGCAATCTTCCAATCTGTTTTTAGGACTCTGTATAATATTTTTTATTTCAGAGAATGTATTCTTTATTTCTAGTTGATCCCTTTTCATCTCCTCATAGGTCTCATTTATTTTATCCGCCTTTTCTAAGAGTTTGTTGAACAACCTTATAAGCGTGGCTTTGAACTCTATATCCAGTCGCTTTTTGTCCTCCATTTCTTTCATTTGTGATCTGTTTCCTCGTTTCGGCATTTTCGCTGCTTCCCTGAGTTGGTAGGTTGGGAGGATCAGCTGTGTCTATGCCAGGAGACAACCTTATTCCACTAGACTTGGAAACCTGCAAAAGCCTCTCTGAGTTCAGCTTGGATGGGGCAGAGTTTCAGGGTGGAGCCTACAGCCTTGGCTTCTGGTTAGCCCCACCCTCTGAGGTTCCTGAGTCTCAGTGTACCTCAGTGTCCTTTGGTACTCGCTGCAGGCACCTCTGAGAGAAAGACGCCCTAGAGCTTCGCCCGCTACCAGACATTGTAGTCTCTCCCCCAACAAGCCCACAACTGGGGTTCAGAGCAGTTGGAAGTGGGGTTAAGAACAGTCTGGAGCTTATGTTTCCTTCCCGCTAGGGCGATCTCGCGGCCCAAACAACAGTCTGTCCTCTGTGCGTGCAATGTGCGCGACTCAGGGGCTCTGCTTTTCACCACTCCCCTGAGCTTCTGTCTTACAGCCCAGATTCCCTCTGTATGAGGCTGGAGCCTGAGGGTTTTGCCCAGGACTGGGGTTCAGTGCAGTAAGAACTGGGGCTCAGTACATTCCTGAGCTTTTGAGTCCTTCCCGCTGGGGCAATTCAGCAGCTCAGCGAACAGTCCGTCCTCTGCGCGCAATGTGCGCGACTCCGGGGCTCTGCCTTTCGCCGCCGCTCCGCTGAGCTTCCATCTTACAGCCCAGATTCCCTCTGTATAAGCCTGGACCCCAGGGTCTCGCCCAGAACTGGGGTTCAGTGCAGTCAGAGTTGGGGTTCGGCACGGTCCAGAGCTTTTATCTCCTTCCCTCTAGGGAACGCCAGCCAGGCACTCAGCCGCCCGTCCTCTCTGGCTCCGTCCTCTCCCCGCGCGCGCACCGTGCCTCCGTACCTTAGGCTTCTACAGCTCCTCTGGTTTTCCTTCTTGTTTTCTCCTTCCTTTAGTTGTAGAATTCCAAGTCAGTCAACTTTCCTGTAGTTCTGGATAGTGTCCACTCTATATTTTAGTTGTATTTTTTGAAATTGTTGAGTGCGGTTGCAGTTAGGCTTTTACCTCTGCCGCCATCTTGTTGTCTTCGCATTTCACATTTTTAATTAAAAAGTATTTTAAATAAAATTTAGGCTCAGCTGGCTCAGTAGTTGAGTGCCAACCCATGAACCAAGAAATTGCTGGAATGATTCTGTGTTAGGGCACATGCCTGGGTTGCGGGTTCAATGCAGCAGATTGATATTTCTCTTTATCCCTCTTCCTCCCTCTCTCTCTCTCAAATCAATAAAATCATGTATTTTTTTTTAAATTTTAGAATTATATGTTTAAAATATTTAAAAATTCAAAGGTATAAGTAATTATCTTTCCACATTTGTCTTCCAGCCTTTCAGTTTCATTTCCAAAGTCAAACAAGGCTACCAGTTTTTTAGTATATCCTTCCAGAGATAGTCTGTATGCATACAAGCAAATGTGTTTTGTGTGTGTGTGTTGTTTGTTTTACTTAGCAATTTTTAAAAAAATATATTTTTATTGATTTCAGAGTGGAAGGGAGAGGGAGATAAAAACATCAATGATGAGAGAGAATCATTCATCTGCTGTCCTCTGCACGCCCCACACTGGGAATTAAGCCCACAACCGGGGCATGTGCCCTGACCAGGAATTGAATCGTGACCTCCTGGTTCATAGGTAGACATTCAACCACTGAGCCACACTGGTTGGGCAGCAATTTTAATAATAAATTTTGAAGATGGCTCCAGATAAAAATAAAGATCCTCCTTATTTATTTGGGTTATTAATTCTTGCTATAAGGAATCAGCTGCAAGATTGAGCAAGTATATCTATACAATACATTTCTAGAAGTAGAATTGCTGGGTCAAAGCTTGTGTGCATTTTAATTGTGACAAATATTGTCAAACTATCTAAAGGACATTTTTAAAGCTTTTTCTTCAGGTGGTTCAAAGAAACTCAGACATGGGTTTACATTTTAATTTTTATTACAAATTGTGTTTTCATAAATAATAGAATGGAAAAGAAACCTCTGAAATGTTTTGAAGGGGAAAAAAATGGCATGATCACAACATTCTAGCCAGTGGGTTGAGGACAGACTATGCCGAGTATGGTAAAAAGAGGCAAGCTGAATGCAATAACATGTAAAAAGGATTATACACCATGACACAGTGGGGTTATTGCAGGCATGCAAGATTGCCATTAAGATTATAGGATATAATATCAATATACAAAAATCAATTGTATTTCTATAACTTTGGGTAAATAATCCAAAAACAAAATTGAGAAAACAAATCTGTTTATAATAGTGTCACAGAGGAAAAAAATACTTAGAAATAAATGTAATAAGATTATAAGGCTTATACACTGAAAACTGAAAAACATTGTTAGAGAATGAAATAAATGGAAGAACCTCCCATGTTCATGTTTTAGAAGATTTAATACTGTGAAGATGACAATACTGCTGAAAATGATCTACAGATTCAACCCAATCCCTATCAAAATCCTACCTGCATTTTTGGCAACAACTAACAAGTTCAATCTAAAATTCATATGAAAATGCAGGGAACCATAATAGCCAAAACAATTATGAAAAGAAGAACAAAGTTTGAGAACTCATGCTTCTTAATTTAAAATTTTCTACAAAGCTACAATAAGGTTAATGAAATAAGAGTAGAGAATCTAGAAATAAACCCAGGTGTCTTATGATCACCTGATTTCAATAAGTATGACAATATTATTTAATGGGGAAAGTAGAGTCTTTACAACAAATAGTACTGAGACAACTGGATATCCATGTCCAAAAGCATGAAGTTGGGCCCTTACTTCATGCCATATACAAAAATTAACTCAAAATGGATCAAAGACCTAAATGTAAGAGCTTAAAAAAATCTTAGAAATAGGTGTAAATCTTCATAACTTGAATTGGGCAATGTTTCTTAAATAGGACACTAAAAGCATAAGCAATACAAGGGAAAGTAGATAAGTGGATATCATCAGAATTAACTTCGTTTTAAAGGACCATCAAGAAAGTGAAATTCATCCCTCAGAATGGGATAGAGTATTTCCAAGCCATATACCTGATAAGGTACTTATATCCATAATATATACCGTAACAAACTTTTAAAACAATAATAAAAGACAAATAATCTAATTTTAAAATATCTGCTCTGAAAAAAAAGCATTTATCCAAAGAAAATGTACAAATAGCCAAAATTCACATGAGGAGGGCTCAACATTCATCAAATCAATGAAGTGAGATATTACTTCATAGCCATTAGGATGATTATGATTTTTTAAATGCATAAAATAACAAGCATTGGTAAGAATGTACAGAAACTGGAGCCCTTGAACATTATACAAGTGGGAATGAAAATGTGCAGCTGATTTGGGAACTAGCCGAGTAGTTCCTCAAAATATTAAATATAGAGTTATCATATTATCCAGCCCTTCCACCCAAGAGAAGTGAAAACATATGTTCACACAAAAGCTTACACATGACTGTTCATAGAAGCATTATTTATAATAGCAAAAGATGTAAACAACACAAATGTACATTAATGGGCGAATGGATAACAATATGTGCCATATCCATTGTTGAAAACAAGACAACAGGTCCAAAATGGACTTGCTTATGTTAAGCTCCAAGTCACCAAACCAACTTAACTTAATTACAGTTTCAGCTCCCCTAGAAATGGAATCAAACCAATCATCACCTGATCAGCCTGATAGATTAAGTAATCTGCCTGATAGATCCCTGCGGCTCTTCCCTAAAGTAAAGAAACTTTGCAATAACCAACCTGCTTTATTGCTAATATAACTTCCTTATTGTTCCTCCCTTCTGCCTATAAAAAAAGTCTTTCATTTTGTACAGCTCTTTGGAGCTCCTTTCTATCTGCAAGATTGGATACTCGCCGATTTAAAATGATTTTTGCTCAAATAAATTCAAAAATTTTAATATGCCTCAATTTATCTTTTAACACCATATGATGAAATATTACTTGGCCATAGAAGGGAATGAAGTACTGTCAGATGCTACAACATGGATGCACCTTGAAAGAAACTAGTCGCTAAAAAACAACATATTGCATGATTCCTTTTATATGAAATGTACAGTACAGACAATCCCATAGAGACAGAAAGTAGATAAGTGGTTATTAAGGGCTGAGGGGGGTGTGGTGATGGGGCCTGGGTGATAGCTAAGAGCACAAGGTTTCTTTTGGAGGTGATATGTAATGTGACTGTGGTGCATTTTGCACAATTTTGTGACTATACTAAAAACAAAAACTATTGCATGTATACCTAAAGAGGTTAACTGTTTAGTATAGAGATTAAATTTCAATAAACTTGTTACATGAAAAAAGAAAAATAAACCCTGTACCACACAACCTATGTTTACTGCCTATTACTATCCCTACTGACTGTGTGACTTTAGGAATATTAACTTGCACATGCCTTAATCTCCCCATAAATAAATAGATATTATTAACAGTTGTTACCTCATAGGGTGGCCCTAAGGATTAAGAGTCAATACAGAAAAAAATTTAGAGCAGTATGTGGTAAAGAAAAAGTTGCCATTCATATCCAAAGTATAAATTCCCAAGTCAGTATCTCTTCTTCATGACCTTGTTCTGTTTCTTTTCACGACTCATGGCATGCTCAAACTATTGGGTCTCCTTTTAAAAAAAGTGTTTTTATTGATTTTTATAGAGAGCGGAAAGGAGAAGGAGAGAAACATCTATGAGAATCATCCATCGGATGCCTCCACTACACCCCACACTGAGGATGGAGCCTAAAGCCCTGCATGTGCCCTGACCTGGAGTCCAACCAGCCACCTGTTGGTGCAGGGCCACGCTCAAAACCTGAGCCACCCCGGCGGGGTGGAAATAAAACACATCTGAAAGCTCAAGCGTTTTCATTCCGGACTTTTTTCTTTTATAAGCAAACGCCTTTCGCCTAGTTTGACCCTCTGGACTTCCCGTTCTTTTTGCCTCAGCGCGCCTGCGCGGAAGCGGCTTGCCCTTGCGCCTCCACCGCTCTCACCATGGCGGCCCGCGGCGTGGGACTGTTGAGCCGCTTACCCATGTGTACTCAGAGAAGGCAAGTCCTGCGTCCAATCCACAGGCTTCTGAGCTGCCCAGGAACTGTGGCCGCAGACGCCAGGAGGGAACGGCAGTCCTCGGGGAGCACGGAGACAGGTGACGGCGCCGCGCCCTCGGTTTGCTCTGTAGCCCGGCCCGACCGCGGGCGAGGGAAGGGGGAAGAGGCTGGGCTCGCGGGCGGACGCGCGGCCCGTGGAGGCGGCCTGGAACCTGTGGCGACAGGGTGAGGCTGCGTGCTGTGCTCCTCCGACACCACGGGGGGGGGGGGGGACCTGCGGCTGCCCCTGTCGCTCGTGGGTGGCGGCGGGGTGGGTGCCGTCGTCTTTGCGGGCTCCCGTGCACCGTAATGGAATTGTTTAAACCTCTGAAGTTCAGGTCAGGAACACCACTTGCTAGTATTTTACAGTCTGGCGAAATAATGTTCCCCGTAATAACACAGAAGCCACATACCAGTCGGCTGCTTCAAGACTCGCAGTTGTTTCTGATTTTGATAACAAATCGCTGATGGAGGCCACGTGTAAAGTCTTGATGAATAGCCACGATACCTGGCTCCCACATGTAGGCTCTGCCTGTGAAGTCTGCTGCTGCTGCTGCCTTGATGACTTTATCCGTTTTGAGCAAAATAAATCTGGTAGCGGACATGCATTCACCGGAACAGGCTATTGCCCTGCAGGCATTCTAAATGTACGTGCTTGTGTACGGACAAGCCCACTGTCATCAAACCCCTCTTGTGGTCCAAGAATTGTGTACATATTTACAGTTCTTGAAACAATCTAGCAAGAAATGTGTCCGTGCATCCGTTTTACAGATGTAGCTGGAGACTCAAAGAGCTGAATGACTTGTGCAATGTCACATAGCTGAGTTTAGACCTCAAGTGGAGCTGTAAACAAAATGTGTGGATTTCTTATATTTCTTGGAGCTGTAGTTTTAAGGTGTGAAGTTGTTTCTGGGAACAGTTCTGAAGCAGGCTAAACAAGCAAAGTATTTTCCCATAAAATCAATGATAGGCTTGCTCTCCTCGGACTGTATCAAAGAATCCTTTGGATAGTGAGAAATACTACTTAATGTGACATTTCATTGGAATACTGATCGGATTGGACTTAGAAGCTGCTTGTGTTAAAAATTCTTAAGGAACTCTGAAAATTTCAGGATTATGCCAAACAAGCTATTATAATTTAACATCTGTATAGTGGCTTCAGTTTCAGAGTATTTTCGTGTGCTCTGAAAAATAAAATTCTTTAAAGTAGCCATGGAAGCAATTGTTATTTATTTTATAGATAAGGAAACAGCTAGTCCAAGTGGCTAGTTCAGAATTACCCAGCTCTTCAATAGCTCAGATAAGAATAAAACCTTCTGATTCCAAGACTACTCACTTAATACTGCTTTATTGTTTTTCTCAGGAAATGTGTTTCATTTTGAATATTAGGATAATATAACCGGCTAAGCATTCAGGGACAAGTAATAAAATTTTCATTTGAACTTCTTCAGTTTTAAAAAGAGGAGGTAACTACACCTTATACTCTCTTAGAAGCATATGATTTTAGAATTGAAAGGACTAATTCCGTTTTTTACTCAGTGTGTGAACTTATTTCCAGAACATTCCTAAGTAATGTTTTCTAGTAACAAGGAGGACACTGTTTCATAAATCAGGCAATTTCATTTTTGGTCAAGCTCTAATGGTTGAAAAATGTTTATAATGGGCTAAACTCTACTAATTTCCCATTTCCATGTTAATCTTAGTTTTAACATAGCTTTCATGTGAGTAGTGGAAAGAAACCTGATTTAAGAATAAAAACTATCTAGTATATTATTCAGGACTCTTGAGTGCAGGTGACAGACTAAATTATCTTCAGTAGAAAAGGGAGGAATACCAACCCATGTAAGCAAACTCCAGAAAAAAAACAGCTGCTTTAAGGTTGACTGGATGGATGTGGTCAGTGTGAGGTATTCTTGTTTTCCTCAGCTGTAATTATCTCAGATTCTTCTGTTTGGGAATGTTGATGGTGGGGAGCATGGCCACCAGTAGCTCCATGTCCATGTGCTCTTAGCTTTCTTCAAAGGGAAAAATAAAAATAATCTTTTACCTGAATTTGAAAAATTGTAAGAGTTTTTGATTAATCTATGAGGATGTCTTGGAATTTGCTGAAATCAAAGTACAGTGTGTTTGCAGTATTTCCTTTATCTATTAGGTGTGTTTTTGGTTTTTTTTGAAAAAAACAAACATATATATTTACTAGAGGCCTGGTGCACAACCTGCATCTGTGCACTGACTAGGAATCAAACTGTGACCTCCTGACTCATAGGTCAATACTCAACCCCTAAGTCATGCTGGCCAGACTATCTTTTAGTTTTATAACAATCTTTTGAAAGAAAATGATGTTAAAAGCCTCTTGATTTCAATACATAAGTTATGTTTCCATTTAATCTCTGAAATTTTTTGAGGGTGTTGATACTAGACATGGTGGATTATAACCTCTAGATTATACCATTCCAGATTTTTAGAGAAGCATTTTTAAGCCATCCAACTATAAGTTAAATATGTTGGATTAAAAAATGAATTCCTAAGATTCAGTGTTTGACTTTAACTTACCGTATTTGCCGGCGTATAAGACGACTGGGCGTATAAGACGACCCCCTAACATTTCCACTCAAAATACAGAGTTTGTTATATACTCACCGTATTAAGACTACCCCCCACTTGGAGGCATATTTTTCAGGGCCAAAAAATCGTCTTATACGCCAGCAAATACGATAAATGATTTTCTTTTTTTTATACTTGGTTCACTTGACATTTGGTTCATTTGTTGATCTTTTCTTTGTGGTCAGTGGATTAGTAATATTTAATTCTTCACTATCACAGCCCTTGTTTTCTTCATTTCCTGTGATTGTAAAACCCCTAACCTCTAGAGTGGCTTTTAATAAAAGAAAATTTTTACTCTCTTTAGTTAATAAAATTATCATGAACTCTTTATGAGCAGCAACTAGGTTTTAAATTCTTTTATTTCCCTGAGCACATGATAGTTGATAATTGTTAATTGTTTAAGCCTAATCCAGACCCTTGACAAAGAAAAACTGTAATAACTTAGTTCACTACACTAACCTCATTGTCTCATTAAACTCAAGCTTATAATAATTTTAGGCTATAGAATGTTACAACTTACACAGATTTTTTTTTATGTGTGTATTTGCAAAATGTTAACTGAGTGACTTTACTTTCCTGGTTTTGCTTTTAAAATTTTGTGGAACACTTTTTAGCACTAGGCATTGAATATAGTAAATCAAAGCAGCCTTAGCCAGTTTGGCTCAGTGGATAGCCCTGGGTTCACTTCCGGTTAAGGACAGCACCTTACCTCGGTTTGGTTTCAGCCTCGTCTCCAGCCCGGGCCCTGGTCAGGCACAACCAATGGATCTGTTTCTCTTACATTAATATGGTATTTCTCTGTCTTCCCTCTCTCTTCCACTCTTTCTAAAGATCAATGGGAAAATATCTTCAGGTGAGGATAAAAAAATAAAAACAGAAAGTAGACAGTTGATATGGGAATGGGGTGGGGGGAGCAATGGTAAGAAATGTACACAGATAATACCTTAATAAAAAATGAAAAATTAAAAAAAAAGTGGACAGTTGAAACATTAAAAAAATTTATTGGTTGATTTTTAGAGAGAGGAAAACAGAGAGAGAGAAACATTGACTTGTTGTTCCACTTATATATGTAGTCATTGATTGATTCTTGTATGTGTCCTGACCAGGGATCGAACCTACAACCTTGGTGTATTGGGATAGTGCTCTAACAAACTGAGCTACCTGGCCAGGGTGGAAAGTGGGCAGTTTTAATGATAGTTACAAGAAAATGGTACAATGAAAATGGAAGTAGTATAGTTTCATCCTTAGAAGAGAAGAAGGGACTAGGATAAAGTTGGTTTTAGTTAGAAATAAAATTTTTATGTATTTGATCAAAATTTGCTTTAAATTTTACATGTATACGTGTGTTGGAATTGGTTTTGTCTCGTTCATAGGCTCTGAGGACAGGACTCCCAAAAAGAGATTCTCTGAGGTACAAAAAGAAAGACGAGAACAGGCACAGCGGACTATTTTAATTCTTTGCCCAAATAAAATCAGTGAAAAAAAGTTTCTCAAGTACTTATCCCAACATGGACCTATAAATAATCATTTCTTCTTTGAAAGCTTTGTAAGTATTTGAAAAACAATAGTTATTATTTTTATTTCTAGTTTTTTTTACCTCTTTGCATATGGTAAAGTTAAGTTCTCTTTGGCTATTCTACATTTTTCTTTATCTAAATTTCTCTAAGAGATTTATGTTTGCAATATGAGAATAGAACTCCTTATAGGAGAATTACAGAATTATAAGCAATTCTGTAATTGCTTATATTTGAAGGATTTCATTATTTGAATACTTCCAATAATCCCATTGTTTTAGGGATAAAGACCAGTGGGAGGGATCTTTGTTTTGCTTTTTCATTTTGTATTTTAGCATTCTTTTCAGCTTCTTTTGACTGTTATCACTTAATAATATTGCTTTTCTTATCTGTTTATAACGATTAAAAACAATGCTCCTATTAGAAGTGTATCATTTTTAAATTTTAAAAATTAATATTTTCTCACCTTATAATAATTGCTTTGAAATATGAACTAAAATATTACTGTAATAAACACATCATTTTGGAATGTGTTCTACTTTTTATGTTTTTGATATAGGGTCTTTATGCTGTTGTAGAATTCTGTCAAAAGGAAAGTGTAGCTTCACTGCAGAATTTAACTCGTACTCCAAGCATGGGCACGGAGGCTGCGATTCCATTCAGATCGCGCTTCTTCAATTTAAAGTTGAAGAATTCATCAGACCAGACTTCTGAACAGTCAGGTATACCACGTTGTAATCAGTCGCCTCCTTCAAGCAAGAAACTCTTTGAATTACTTTGTGACGCTGAAAGTGTAAGTTTCTAGATATACTTACCCAACTTTAAAAAATATGTTTGCATTGTTTTATGTTATAAGTTCTTATTAAATATTCAAACTACAGAATATGTTGAGTGAAAAATGAAAGTAATTCTTCCCCACTCCCTGATCCCATACCCCATTTGTACTCCTCAGAAGTAGCTATATTCTTCCAAAGTTTTGGGCTTTCTTTCTCTTGTCAACAAAATGACAAATTTGTGCGTGGCATTATTCTCCAAATTTTAAAATATCTTTTTTTTTTTTCATTTTATCTCTTTTGTTTCTGCTCTAATAATGTTTATGTTAGTTTTGTTTTTTCTTAAGATTTATCAGGGGTTTAGCTAGTTTACTAGTCCCTTCAAAGAATCAGTTCGTGGTTTTATTTATCAAAATAATATTGTGTGGTTTGATTTTCTAGTTTTAAAAATTTTACTCCTAACATTTTATATTTCCTTTACTTTTATTTATTTATTTTTTTTTCTGAGTTGAATGCTTTGTTCAGTTTTTCTTACTATTTTCAGATATGGGCATTTAAGGCTATGATTTGTATTTTAACTATTTAATTCCAGTGTGCACTTTCAAAATGTAATCATTTTAACATCAGTCATATATATGTGTATATATGTATGACTGATGCTAATATATATATGCATATATATATATATATATATGCATATATATATATATATATATATATATATATATATGAGATTGATGCACAGGTAATAGGGGGTCCCTCAGCCCAGCCTGCACCCTCTCCAATCTGGGACCCCTCAAGGGATGTCCGACTGCTGTTTAAATCTAATCCCAGGAGGATTGGGCCTAAACGGGCAGTTGGACATCCCTCTCACAATCCAGGACTGCTCCCTTGCTTGCCTTCCTGATTTCCCCTAACCCCTCCTGCCTGCCAGCCTGATCACCCCCTAACTACTCCCTTCACAGCCTGATTAATGCCAACTGCTCCCCTGCCAACCTGATTGCCCCTAATTGCCCTCCCCTGCAGGCCTGGACACTCCTCACTGTCCTCCCCTGCAGGCCTGGTCACCCCTCACTGCCCTCCCCTGCAGGCCTGGTCACCCCAATTGCTCTCCCCTAATGGGCTGGGTTCCCCTTTTACTGCCCTTCCCTGCAGGCCTGGTCATCCTCAACTTCCCTTTCTGCAGGCCTGGTCATTCCTAACTGCCCTACCCTGCAGGCTTGATTGCCCCCAACTGCTCTCCCTTGAAGGCCTGGTCCCTCCCAACTGCCCTCCCTTGCTGGCCATCTTGTGGTGGCCATCTTGTGTCCACATGGGGGCAGCCATCTTGTGTGTTGGAGTGGCAGTCAATTTGCATATTACTCTTTTATTAGATAGGATAGAGGCCTGGTGCATGGATGGGGGCCGGCTGGTTTGCCCTGAAGGGTGCCCCAAATCAGGGTAGGGGTTCCCTTGGGGTGAGGGGCAGCCTGGGCGAGCGGCCTGTGGTTGTTTACAGGCTGGCCAAGCTTCCCAGCGACCAGAGGCCCTGGTATCTGGGATTTATTTATCTTCTATAATTGAAACTTTGTAGTCTTGAGTGAAGGCTTAGGTCGACCAAGGTGTGTGGAAAGCCTGGCTTTCTCCATTACCGGGGAAATCCAAGCCTCCTGCTCACTCTGTGGCTTCAGCCATCTTGGTTGTGTTGATTTGCATACTTGTGCCTGATTGGTTGGTGGGTGTGTCTTGTGGATGTAGCACAGTGATTGTTAATTTGCATATTACTCTTTTATTAGATAGTATTTTAGGGAACATAGATCTTGGGCCTTTATTACTTGAAGCAATGCTTGTTTGTTGCTTTTAACATTAGTTCTTCTATCCCCCCCAACTTTTTAAAAAATGTCTATCTTTTTTATTGTTTTGACCTCCACTTCTGGAGCATTTTACTATTTTCATTTTCCTAAGAAAAAACTTTGTACTCATTGCTAAGAAAAGTAGTAGTTTTAATTCTGGTTAACTTTTGTCTTGCTGTGCTATTATTTCTCAGTGCTTTTATTTAATGGGTATTTTTTTAAAATCTCTTTTAAGGTTAAAGAAAAAAGATTTCATATTTTTAAGATAGGGCTCCAGAACTATTAAATCTCTAGAAATAAAGTGACAATTACTTCGTATGACCTGTACATTTTCTATATTTTGTTGTTTTTGATTTGGCCAGCTAGATAGATGATCAGCTGAACACGCTCTTAAAGGAGTTCCAGCTCACAGAGGAGAACACGAAGCTCCGCTATCTCACCTGTTCTCTTATTGAAGACATAGCAGCTGCATATTTTCCAGACTGTGCAGTCAGACCTTTTGGCTCTTCAGTGAACAGTTTTGGGAAATTAGGATGTGATTTGGATATGTTTTTGGATCTAGATGAAATTGGAAATTTCAATGCTCACAAGGTAATTAAATGTCTTTAGATCACTAAAATTAATATAATAGAAAAGTAAAGAAAATCTTTTAAATGAATTATAACTGTTGATTTCTAAAGTCAAGAGTACATACCTGGGTTGCAGGTTTGATCCCCAGCCCCAGTTGGGGCATGTGTAGGAGGCAACCAACTGATGTGCCTCTCTCAAATTGGTATTTCTTTTCTCTCCCTCCCTCTTCCTCTTTCTCCTCCTTTCCCCCCTCTTCCCCTCGATCTTCCTGCCTGTCTTTCACTCTCTCTAAAAAAAATCAATGGAAAAATATCATTGGGTGAGGATTAACAAAACAAAAAAGAATATGGTCTATTTGATATTGATTCTTTGAAATTGTAAAGTCTTTCTTTGTATTTGTCTAATATGTGATCATTTTTTGATGAATATTCTATCCATGTGTAATAAAATGGTTTAAGAGTTCAGTATTAAATCTGGAGCCTTTTAGGAATGAGTTCTAGAAGAAAGGGTGGTTGAGGATAGCAAGCCTCACAGATAATGCTGCGGTGAGTGAACAGCTTTGTAAATTGATTCATTTATAAAGTTTTTCTTTGAGATAATGTCCTTGAATTGTAATGGCTATCAAAGTATATATTTAAAATTTCAATAGATAATAAAGTTGTCTAAAAGTATGTCTCAGTTTTCCCTTCCCCTGTCAGTTAATACTATGCATGCTTCCTTACAGCTACCAGTGCTGATCCTGTCAGCCTTTTTGTCTTTGCCAGACTGATAAATGAAAAGTTTCTTTAGTTTCTAGAAAACAAGAACATCTTGTACTATGTTTCTTAGCCAGTTTTGTTTGTTCTGTTAATTTCTTATTCAAGTCTTTTTGCCCATTTTTAGAATTGGGTGTGTTTTCCTCCCTTTTATATGTACAAACCCTTTCTAAATTAGTAAAAGTAGACCTTTATGTGATATTTTTCTTATTACTTTTTTTTTTATCTAGTAATGAATATATTCTTTGCCTTAAGATTATTTTAATTTTTCTTTTGTGTGCTCTGGAATTTTGTGTAATGGTTAGAGAATCCTTCACTAGAAATTGTCAAAATATTCATTTAATTGTACTTTATTGATAAAACTTTTAAAGTTTTTCCATTTAAATTTTTGGTTCATCTTGAGTTTACTTTGGTTTTTGGACCAAAGTAGGGATTTAAATAGTTCTCTCTCTCTCTCTCTTTTTTTAATGGTCACTTGACTTATTTGTTGAATAATTTTCCCCCTGTAACTTGCAGTTTATGTTAAGTATTAAGTTTCTATATATAATTAAGTCTGTTCATACTGTCTTTTTCTTGTGTTGATCTACTGATGTTGTACATGTACTGTCAAGTCTGCTTTTGGCTGTGATTTTTTGTTTTTGTTTTGTTTATTTATTTTTGCCAGGAATGATTTAGACCATTCTTTTGAAAAAGTTTATGTAAGAAATTCCTTTTTATAAAAAACTCCTATTAACAAATGTTTTTATTATTCAGACCCCAGGAAATTTTCTGATGGAATTTCAAGTGAAAAATGTTCCTTCAGAAAGAATTGCAACTCAGAAGATCCTCTCTGTGATAGGAGAATGCCTTGACAACTTTGGCCCTGGTTGTGTGGGTGTACAAAAAATATTAAATGCTCGGTGTCCGCTGGTGAGATTCTCACACCAGGCCTCTGGATTTCAGTGTGATCTGACTACTAACAATAGGTATGATCTCTTGAGTTTACCATCTTAATGTAAATATTATAAGGAATTAGCATAATTTGTCTTAAACAGAACATTCTAGTGGCTTTGGATGCTTTAATAATCTTTTAAAGATTTGAACACTTGGATTGAAAAGTAGGAAATACTTTATCTTATGCTATGCATATTAGTTTTTTTGGCATTCAAAAATAAAATGTTGGGATATTGTGTTAAAATGTTATACCTAACATCATCTTCTGGAAGAATTGTATTTCATTGTTCTTACCAATGCAGCTTGATGACAACATGAACGTACCTATAGTACATAGTCTTCTCTATATGAGTCTTCTCAATATACTTAGAAAAGAGAGTAGCAACTTGACTTTGACCTCTGAATTACCTATAGATATAATCAACTTTGTGTCCTAAACAAATACGGGATTTGCTTGGCTCAAAAAGTAGTCTTAGTGGCTTTAGACATGTAGTTTTTCTTTAGCAATTTTCATACTCTCATTCCTTTTTTTAGTCTGTTTTGTTTTCATTAAGGAGAACTTTTTGAGTTTATTTTTTAACTTTAGTATTCTCATTTAATTAAACTCCAGTGTTCACTAATAAGACAGTGCTCAGTATTTCTGAATTTTTCTCAAGTAACCCATGGAGTAAAAATTAATAAAAATATATACTGCATTTTCTAACAGTATATTTTCTTTCTAGTATGTAAAATAGAACAAAATGGCATTTATATTTGTCTGTAATAGTGTTATTTTCATTGTTTTGTTGGGACTGGTTTTGAAAATTTGTTTTAATATGCTTCAGGTTTTTAATTTTTGCATTATTTTTTATATCAGATATCACACCATTTGATATTTATTTTCCAGCTTCATTTACATAGATATAAAACACCTTTTATCCTAAAATAAAGATAAATTTATTATCACTAGTTCCATAAAAACACAGAAAGCTTTTACAAAAATTATTTTTGACAGAAAAATATTTGAATCCATGTGATATTTGTAAGAACACCACACTATGTAGTAAAACATTTAATCACTGAATTTCTAATTTGAAATTTCTTGTATTCTCTTTCAACTCAGGAAGTAAATGGCATTGTGGTACTTTCATAGACATTTTGAAGTGGATACTGTTAAATGATTTAATGCCCTATGTCTGTTCTTTGAGAAATTGCTAGATATGTTTTGATCAGGAGGAGCTTAAATATTTAAAAATATTTCTGATTAATAATCTTTGAATTATAACTAGGAAACTTATGGAAAATAGGCTCTGAAGTTTGATTTCTTAATAGACACTTTATACTTGTGGGTTTTGGTTTTTATAAGTAGTAGACAAGTAATTTTGAATGAATTTTAAGACATTTATACTTGATAAAATAAGTAGAATGTTTGCCTCTGTTTTAGGCTGATTTGTCTACCAAAGAACTAGACAACAATGTGAAACTGATGTGCAAAGCCCCTTACTTGCCTTTATTGACAGTTATTAAAGAGTCCTTATATAGTGTTTATCACTTAGTCATGTATAAGGACTTTGATTTAAACATTCTAAGTTTTAGAAGCATATTGTAATTGCCAACATTTAGAAGACTGCTTTAATGATAATGCATATATTTTATATTCAGCTATTTACATTAAGTTTTATATTGCAAATACACCATACTTTTTTGATTATCTGGTCTCATTGTTTTGAATACATTCATATATAGGAATATGTTTCTAGGTGTGTGTTTTATTCTATTTTGGGAGTCATAATTTGAAAGGTTGAAAATTCTTTTCATTTTTTTCCTTGGAAGGATTGCCTTGAAAAGTTCTGAACTCCTTTATATATACGGTACCCTGGACTCAAGAGTGAGAGCCATGGTGTTTAGTATCCGTTGCTGGGCTCGAGCACATTCATTAACAAGTAGTATTCCCGGTGCTTGGATTACAAACTTCTCCCTTACAATGATGGTCATCTTTTTTCTCCAGAGGAGATCACCCCCTATTCTTCCAACGCTAGACTACTTAAAAACCCTAGCAGGTAAGACTAGAAGCAATCTCTATTTTCTTTCTAACGTTTACCATATCATATGTGTTTATTAGTCATGTCATTTTTCTTATATATTTTTAAAGCCTTGTGAATCTAAACTTTTTGTAAATGCTTTTTATTTTTTTATGCCCATGAGAGGTCATGAGATCAGATGACTTGCAAAACTGAGGCCTATAGAATTTTTTGAGAATTCTGTTGTTTTGTTTTTGCGTCAGTTGACAAGGTTGTTTACAACTATCATTAGACAGTTGAAGCCTCTCCCTTAGTTTGACCAAACTTAGGAAAAAAACAAAACATATCCCAGATAAGTCATTTGAGTGGATTACAAATCCATAGATGGCTTTCTAAGTCTGAAGCTATTTCTAGATTTCTAATTGTTTCATGATATTTTAAGATCCTAAATTTTTAAAAGTTTATAATCAATCTTAGATAAATCTTAAAATTATTATGCTATTTAATTTATATTTAAAAATTGAAATTTTGATAGACTGCTTGAGGAGATATAAAGTATTAAAATCCTCAATTCTAAAAGGAAGCTTAATTTAGGGATACACTCAAAATGTACATACTGTAGTATGTACTCTCTGTAGTTTACCCATCCTGTATATTGCTGCCTGACAGTTTTTTTTAAAGTACATTTCTAAATCTTCCCAGTTTAAAGTAACTTTAAAAGGGATTTTATTTCTTATAGAATAAACCTCAGTTTACTTAGCTTCTTGTTTTAAGACTTTTACTTGTTTAACTACATACAACTCAATTCTCCAACCTCTTCTCCCACCATTCCTCTTAATGTGTTCCATATTCCTGCCAATACTGTGATTACTCTCATAACATTTTATCTTAGTTCTTTTTCACACTATTTATTTTTACCTGAGTCTGTAAATTCTCTTCTCTATGCCATTTTTCCTCATTTATTCATATTATAAATAATCTTTTCTTTTGAGTGAACACTGTAAGTATAGCTTGAAATTGAGCTCAAAGAAGAGCTCAGTGTGATAGGTGAATGGAAAGTAGGAAGTTTTCAGGTAGAGTAGTGGCCATTTTTCTCACTTTTGAAATTGAAATAAAGGGCAACATCCATGTCTATGCTCATCTCATTGGTTGGTGTTATTTGTTCACTAAATATTGGTTACTTAGTATGTGTTTTGTGTTATTTTTGGTGCAGTGGTTATATGGACAGTATTCTCAGGAACTCACTCTAGTACAGAGATTTAAAGTTCTGCTAATTGTCCTGAGAAAAGAATATGATTTATGGACAGATTTAAAATGGCATGTTGAATTTTTATTCTAAATCTATTTAAAAATAAATTTGAATTTATTAACAACTTACTGTATCAAAACAGATGAAACTAGTTTTGGAATTGTTTAGTTTTTAACTTCAAAATACCAAATTGGTTGTTTAAAGTTTTTCACATTTTTAAGCATGATAAGATAAATTTTCAGGCTGTTTTCTCCAGTTGCTTCTCTGTACATAGCACATTGCCAATACATGCAAAGATATTTAGTTTTTGAAATTAATGAAAGTAATATGTTGAATTTTCTATAAAAGAATTTTATATTTGATATTCAGATAGAGGACATTTGTATTTTTTTAAAAGGAAAAAACTATGTTTTGCTTGCTTGCTTGTTTTTTTAATAGAGGGCAGCATGAATATCTAGAATACCTTCCAGCACTTCTGGAACTTTGTTAACCACTGTTTAGAACCTAAAGTAAGTTAAAGTCCAAAGTTTATAGTGTTTTATTTAGGGCCCTTTGTTAACTTATTTTTTCTGCTCTTCTACATTCATTCTGGTGTCCAAATCAGGAGTTTCAGCTCTCTAAACACCTTGCTGGTCCTCAGTTATTTTTCTTTTTCACATCGCTGTCCCTTTGCCTGCAATGGTGTTCTTCCTACCTCCTCTTTTTACGTGGAGAACCTCTTCATGATTCAGCCAGGGAGGCGAGAAGGGAAACCCAGTCCAAGGTATCATTTGTTCACACTTTCCTTCCTTCCCCACAGAAGGCAGTGCTCTAGTGTCTTCTAAGCACCCTGTGCACACCTGTATCGTAATAACAGTTAGATTATTGTAGTTCTTTTATCAGCTGTCCTTGGCCAGACTTCTCTAGGGCAGGCTGTCTGACTCACTTCTGCATTTTTGTTCCTGACATAGTATTGAGTCCATTTTAGAAGTTCAGTGAAGAGATTTCAAATGTGTGGGTGGACATTTAAAGTTAAAAGCTGTTTGTAATGTGCATGATGGCATCTTTTATCTTTTGGTTACTCTGGAATTTCTGTTTTCTTAAATCTCCATTACTTTCCCCCATATGTCTCTAACTTTTTTGTGTGTTCCATCCTTCTCTTTTCATAACAGAATAATTTGATCTGTTATTCTCTTGTAAAAGGCATAGGATAGAATGTTAGTTCGTACATGATGTTTTCCCTCTCATCATTATTTTTAGGAGATTCATTCATATTGTTAGTGTATTCATTTCCATTGCTTATGTAGTATTCTGTATTCTGTTATGTAAATATACAATTTTTTTTAAATTCTATTTTTGTTGGGCATTTGAGTAATCAAGTTCAAATTGCTGCACATCTTAGCAATATCTGGTATTTTTTTCTTACATTAGCTATTTTTAATACATGTGTAGTGGTTCATAGTGTGCTTTGATTTCTTTTCCCCAATGACTAATGAAATTGAACACTTTTTCATATACTTACTAGACATTTGTGTATCTTTTGTGAAGTTTCTGTAAGTCTTTGGCCTTATTTTTTATTGGATTATCCTCACATCTCAAATATATATATACACCATGGTTCCTTTTCCACTCTCTTAATGTTGTCTGATGGAAACAACTGTGGCTTTTAAAGTTCATTTCTATCAAAGTTACACATGCACATAGGTAAAGAGTAAAAAGGTTCTGCAAACTTTTATCACAGTAACTCACCTTATTCCTCCTCCTGCTTCTTTTGCCCTGTGGGCAGTCACTTTTAACTCAAAAAGCTGATCTGTTTGATGTTTTAAGTCATAGATATTGCTAAAACAAAATTCTTGACTTTTAGGTTTAGGTACCATCTATAACTTCCTTTTATATAAAGGAAGAGGAATTCTCTCTTCCTCCTATAACTCCTATACCCCTCCAATATTTTGAGTGTAGTTATAGCATAATTTTGGTGTGTACTTTACACTATTATGACTTTGTAAACATTATTCATATCTGATCCATGGAGTAAACTAAAATTAATTTCCTTTTCTGCCCAACTGTTTATATGTTTTTGGAGTTAATAGTTCTTAATACTACTTATTTTCTTATTGGTTTGTTTGTCTTCTTAGTTTTTATGTACTTTACTGTAATTGAGTCTCCAACTTGCTACTAGTTGTGTAAATAAATCTTTTCTCCAATTAGTTAGAAGAAGCAAATATTCTTATTCTGCTTTGCCTAACCTCTTTTTTCTAAATAGCTTTTCATTTTATTTTGTTTAGTCTCGTGTTAAGAGTCCTTGCTCAGATGTCTGATAATCTTTGAGTTTCTGCTCATGTTAGAGTTAGAAACCAAAAAGTTAATTTGAATCTTTGAGCTTAGTGGGGCTTGTTGGCTGTGATTAATGTTCACTGTAGGGCAGTTTGGCTGGACTGTTTCATGTTGGGGGTCTTTAATGTCATTATCTCTGGGCCATTTCTTCTGAGCTATTCAAATTTTTGTTTGGGAAAAAAGAGATCTGGGGAAGACTTCAGTACTTCTTTGACCATCAAACTTCCAGTCAAAACTGGTCCTCCAGTCCCTGAGCTGTCAGGGGCTCTGCCTTGTGTATATTTGGTTTTCTTCTTGGCTTTCTTTACTGCTGGTTGAGGATTTCAGTGTTTTCGGATCTCCTAAGTCATTACTCCTTTTTCATCTGTCCTTCAACTTAAAGTTTTTTAATTGCTCTTTTCTGTTCTCTATCTTTAAGATTTTATATCATCTTACTCTGATTTTAGTTATGTTTTAGGAGGAAGAAGGTGTTTATTTCACCATCTTTCGCCTGTGCTTTTAACTAATATATAGGTTGCCTTCCAGAGAGGACTAGTGTTACTGGAACATATGGCATGGTGGGAGGAACACGTAGCACTTTACCTTTTCTGTTGATTTATCTTGTTCCTTTTTCTAATTTCTCTGACAATTACAGATAAGCATTCAAAATCAAACATCAGTGATCATTCAGTTTATTGATTATGTGCCTGCTATATGTTACACACTTTTGTGGATTAGACTGGATGGAGAGGCAATCATGGACAGGACAGGGGCCTTTGTAGTCCCAGACTGATATAGGGGAGTAGACAGTATATATACAATCAAAATACAGTCAGATATGTGCTAAAGGGAACAAAAGGGTGAAACTCCAACCTTGGAGTTAAATGCTTTCAGGTTAGGTGGATGTTGATTCGATTTTTGAAAATTGGGAGTTTTCCTATAATATTGTACACTGGAAGGAAGGTAGATTAGAATGGTGAGATATTTTTTGGTGGTTGTATATTGATTAATAACTTGGGGCCCAGTGCATGAATTCGTATACTTTGAAAGGAACTGTGGACCATGAGGTTATGGTGGGCACAGGGGTGGGTATCGGCCCATCCTCTGCGCCCCTGTCTGCTGGCAGCCCTGCTTCCCCCACTGCCGCTCCCATGCTCTGACGGTGCTGGCCCTGCTTGCACCCACTGGCACACACTGACAGCACGGAGTGATTGGGGCCGGTGCAAGCAGCAGCTTCAGCACAGGCTGGGGTGCAGGTGGGGCCTGCGCCAGCAGCAGCAGCTGCGAGTGCCTGGCAGCACTGAAGTGCGCAGGAGCAAAGAATTTTCAGTAACCATCAGAGCTCAACCCGATGACTGTGACCAGCACCCCACCTTGGTCTGCCACCTGCTGCCTGTGTCCATCATGTTCCACATGCGCCCCTGGTAGTCAACACATGTCATAGTGACCAATTTTTCAGTTGTTCCACTATTTGGTCTGTTTCCATATTAGGTTTTTATATATATAGATTAGGGAAATGATTACTTCAAAGGTATATATATGTATATATATATATATATATATATATATATATATATACATATATACTGTTAGAAAAGGGAATGTTTACATGCAGTATGCTGTTAAATCTGTTATACTGAATTACAATCTCTTTAAAGTATTTCATTGTAGAAATTACTTGTTAGTTTTTCAAAACTCTTAGAATATCAGTTGTGTTGTGGATGTATTGTTGAAAACAATGCATAGAAAGTGATAAGAATTGAAATGGAGATAAAATGAAATATTATTGATCAAAGCTAGTGCCAAAATTTGAGTTGGTGAAAGATGGGCTCTACCTGCATTTTCATTTATAACTAGAAAACTGATTATCAGATTAAGAATTCTTGGTTGCCGAAACCGATTTGGCTCAGTGGGTAGAACTTTGGCCTGCGGACTGAAAGGTCCCAGGTTCGATTCCGGTCAAGGGCATGTACCTTGGTTGCGGGGTGTGCAGTAGGGGATGTGCAGGAGGCAGCTGATCAGTGTTTCTCTCTCATCAATGTTTCTGATTCTCTATCCCTCTCTCTTCCTCTCTGTAAAAAATCAATAAAATAAAGAATTTTTGGTTGTTGATAAGGCAATTATAATAGGCTAAAGTAAATGTAATGTTCTTTGCACTGTAGTATAATTCTAAATCTTTTAAATCCCATTAACCGTAAATGCATAAACACTGAGTAATAATAGGAAACATTCATCTATAACTTTAATTACAGATTTATTTTCTGAAGTAGAAAATATCTTTGAAATATAATGTGAAACATTTTTTGTTTTTGTTTATGTAAGATGCAGAAGATAAATGTATAATAGAAGGCCACAACTGTACCTTTACTTGTGACTTGAATAGAATTAAACCTTCAAAAAACACAGAAACATTAGGTAAGTGTTTTCTTTTTCTTTTTTTGTGTGTGTGCTCTATTTTGGATTGAAACAGACTTTTCTCTTATTTTCTTTTCTTGCAGAATTACTACTGAAGGAATTTTTTGAATTTTTTGGAAATTTTGCTTTCAATAAAAATTCCATAAATATTCGACAGGTAAATAATATTTTAATATTGGGTGATTAGGTATCTGGTCTCCTACTAAACTAATATTTAATTAGTTTAATTTTCAAAGCATTCTAACAAATATTATATTACATTCCAACTCTATAGTAATAAATATTAATAAGGAAATTGGTGTCTAGAGAAGCTACATAATTGACTAAGATCAGTCATCTAGTTATTTTGGAAGAGCAGTAGCCAGCTCTTTCAATATCTAATACTGTATCTTTCTTTTTTAAAAAAATATATTTTATTGATATTTTACAGAGAGGAAGGGAGAGAGAGACAGAGAGCTAGAAACGTTGATGAGAGAGAAACATCGACCAGCCGCCTCCTGCACACCCCCGACCGGGGATGTGCCTGCAACCAGTGTACATGCCCTTGACCGGAATCGGACCCGGGACCTTTCAGTCCACAGACCGATGCTCTACCACTGAGCCAAACCGGTTTCGGCTAATACTATATCTTTCAAAATGTTGACTATAATTCTGAAAAGTTTTCTGGAAAGCATAATTTTATATACAGTTCTTTTAAAACTGGATTTGTGTTCCTAGAGAACAAATTGGATATCTGATCTCAAAGATAGATTTTAGCAATTCCCTCAATTTGAGCCTTTAGGATTTAATTTATTTTGGCAAGTGAATTTATGATTTTGGATCCGAATAGTATTAGAGTAGACGCCTAGTCAAAATTTGTTTATAAAATGGTGGAGGAACTTGAGAAAGTTCTCTGAGTTTAGTCTTTCATTTGGACATTTGGTTACAACCCTTGTTAGAGTGGTTTCATAAAACACATAACTTTATTTGCTGTTTCTTCAACTCAACTTTGTTCATTCTTCCCTAACTTTTGTCCTACTGATGGAGATTTTTTAAGACGTGTGGGGAAGAGAGATGCGATCTGATTTGTAATTAGATTTCAGATTAGAAAAAGGTTACTGAACAGATGAAATTCTTTATCCTTTTTGTACTCTCACCCTAGGGATTAGAGATGATGGACAGGCAGGAGCCCCATTGAGCAGTGACATGAGAAAAGTTAGAGAATAAACAGGTGCTCGCTCACATTGGAGACTCTTAACCGTTTGTTTTGTAATTTTTAAGTAATGTGTGATATCATTTGAAAGAAGACAATAATATCAGCTAATGGATCACTGCTGCTCATATGAGTTAGAGCGTCAGCTATTTTTTTTTTTCTCTCTCTTTCTATGAGATGTCATTCCTGGCAGAGCCTTATTTTGCGGGATCTTTAGGAATGATGAAATAGGAACCAATGTTTTGAAATGAGTAGTGAATAATCTTTTGTTCTTTTTTTCCTTTCTGACTTTATATTCAGGAAGCATTAATTACTATATTTTATTTAAGGTTTCTAATTTTGTATGTTCTATTCTCAGTATAATAGATATGTTTTTAACAAGTCTTTCAAACATAAATGTATCTTTACCTTATATTCTGCCATTTTTCTTTTTCCTTTTTTCTTACCAGATCTGTCCTGTTAAGTAAAAGATTTGCTATTTTAAAAATACTTATTATTGATTGAGTTAGTTTAGATATTGTCACCTGAGTAGCAGCATCCATAGCTCATTAACCAAATTAATTTTCCTCTCAAGAATACTCATAGTGCCGAAATCGGTTTGGTTCAGTGGATAGAGCGTCAGCCTACGGACTAAAAGGTCGCAGGTTCGATTCCGGTTAAGGCCATGTACCTTGGTTGCAGGCACATCCCCAGTAGGAGGTGTGCAAGAGGCAACTGATGGATGATTTTTTCTCATCCATGTTTCAAACTCTCTATCCCTCTCTCTTCCTCTCTGTAAAAAATCAATAAAATATATTTTTTTAAAATACTCATAAAACTACAATGGAAAAGAAATAATTTAGAAATACGCACACATATACACAAATGCATAACACACTTGTATTCCTAATTCTCTTAGGAAAGAAATTGTTTACTCTGTAAACTTAATTCTGGTATTTTAGATGTTTTTTATTTTTTATTTTTTATCAATTTTAAGAGGAACAGAGGCCCTAGCTGGTTTTGCTCAGTGAGTAGAATGTCAGCCTGTGGACTGAAGCATCGTCTCAGGTTTGATTCTAGTCAAGGGCACATGCCTGGATTGCAGGCTTGATCCCCAGTAGGCGGCATGCATTGATGTTTCTTTCTCTCTCTCCCTCTCTTCTCCTCTCTGAAATCAGTAAAAATATATTTAAAAAGAGAGAGAGATAGAGGAACAGAGACACACAGAGAGGAACATCAATCAGGGTTGCCTCCCCGCAAACCTCTGACGGAATGGAACCCACAACCTGAGTATGGTCCCTGACTGGGAATCAAACCTGCAGTCTTTTGGTATGTGGGTCTATACTCTAATCAAGTGAGCGACATCAGCCAGGGCTTACCTTTTTTTGACATTTTTATTAAACCAAACTGTTATTATATCAGCCCTTCATGTATGAATTTTTTTTTCTTCCTTGTAATAATCTATAGGGAAGAGAACAGAACAAACCTGAATCTTCACCATTGCACATTCAGAATCCTTTTGAAACTTCACTCAACATCAGTAAAAATGTAAGTCAAAGCCAACTGCAAAAATTTGTGGATCTGGCCAGAGAAAGTGCCTGGATTTTAAATCAGGAAGAGAAAGATCACCCTTCCCCATCAAGTAATCAGCCATGGGGACTGGCAGCCTTGCTGCTACCTTCCATTGCAAAGAGTACATCTCAGGGCAAGAAGAAAAGGAAGAAGCCTGCAAGTGAGAGAATTAAAAACTTGTTGGAATCCATAAAAAGTCCAGAAAATACCACAAACACCAATGGGAAAAGAACAGTTAGTACACAGGCATAATGGGTACTGCTTTGCTTCATGAACTGGTTTTATTCTATAAAATGATCTTTGGACTGCCTGGGAGAAATGGTGTGGAATTTTCACAGAGCTCAACTTTGCTGTGATGTCTCTTGATCTTCCATCTTCTCGCTGGGCCCTTTCCCTGGTCTGAAGTTCTGGGACATTTTCCGGCTGCTACCCAGTGACAGTTTATTAAAACAGCAGCCACAAGGAGGAGCAGGTGAAAGAAGATTAGAATGTACTTTAATAGATGAACTGTACAGAAAAAATGGTAATAATTAGTTTTAGAATCACACCATTGTTTAATATCCATGTCAGTTCCTGGTATGTACATATATATTCAATGAGTAAAATAAAGCTTTTAATTTTGGTAGTACTCATTAGTATATACTTTTGTATTCTTTAAGCAAAGTGCTCTTATATAAATTAAAACATGGTAATTATTTTGAAAAATGTTCATGTTTTTAAAAGGTGGATTTAGACACTTCAGTCACTACAATCAGAGTATTCTATGTCATATCAGTACATTGTATTTTAACTATTATTTAGTTACTTTTCCTATTTTTAAAAATGAAAACCATGCTTCTATTAATATATAATATTAGTAGTATTTCTTCAGTTCTCTTTTGAGAACTCTTTCTTCCTTAAGGAAAGAGATGTGTATGAAAATATAATTCCATTACATTTCCTGGGGAGTAACTTCCATTTTAAGAAGCAAAAAGTGTAGTGCTTGAAAACACAGCCTTGAGCTAGACTGGCTTCCTGGTAAATTATTCAGTCTCTCTGGGCCCCCAGTTGTTTCATCTGTAAACTAGAGGCCTGGTGCATGACATTCATGCACTTGGGCATGGGGGGGATGATCCCTCAGCCCAGCCTGTTCCCTCTCGCATGGGAGTGGGCCTAAGCCAGTAGGTGGACATCCCCCTCAGGATCTTTAGCTGCTGTGGAGGCAGGAGAGGCTCCCACCACCACTGCTGTGCATGTCAGCGGTGAGCCCAGCTTCTGGCTGAGAGGCACTCCCCTGTGGGAATGCACTCACCACCAGGGGGCAGCTCCTGCATTGAGCATCTGCCCCTGGTGGTCAGTGCACATCCTAGAGACTGGTTCTGCCATTCAGTTCAATTTGCATATTAGTGTTTTATTATATAGGATGGTGATGCTAATGGTGCCTACCTTAGAGCTTGTGAAGACTGGATGTGTTACATAGAGTGTTATATCAAGAGTCTGGCACATAGTACTGGGTTCTTTAGCCATTTCTTTTTTGTGTTTGTGGTATGTTACTATTCTTGGCTATTCAAAATTCAGATTTAGAGTGTGTAGTAGTTTTCAGATTAGTTTCCCATGTAAATTTTCAGTCAGAAACTATAATGAGCTCTGCTTGGGATATTTGGGGAAACCCCAACGAATTGTTATGAAGCGAATAAGTTTTGAGTCTAGCCAACATCTGAAACAAAAAGTAAGTTAAGTATTAGTATTTTTTAATAGAAATTGTGTCTTTAAAAGCCATTAGGTTTATTTTGTTGGGCTAGAAATCTGTATTAAGAATTAAGTTTTAAAAGCATAAATATTTAATGAGTTTCTAAAGATAATTTTTTTGTTCATTATTTGGACATTGTCTCTTCTGGATTGATATTATGTCTAACATGATTATATCCTATCTAATAAAGGAATATGCGACTTGACCTTCATGCCATCGCAAATATGGCAGTGCCCACAGCCAAT
Organism: Vespertilio murinus; assembly: GCA_963924515.1. Taxonomy (NCBI): domain Eukaryota; kingdom Metazoa; phylum Chordata; class Mammalia; order Chiroptera; family Vespertilionidae; genus Vespertilio; species Vespertilio murinus. The sequence continues at coordinate 127,752,175 of OZ004704.1, read as the reverse complement.
AAGAAGGAAATATGCTAATTGACTGCCATGCCCTCAAAGATGGTGGTGCCCACAGCCACAAGATGGCAGCACCCACTCCCCTCAGCTCCGCACTCCTGCCTCCTGAGTCCCCCAGTTCCCTTAGCTTCCAGCAACCTAGGACCAGCCTGAGGTGCAGGCAAGCCTCTGATGGCAGCTGCCCAGCTACCCAGTGCTGCCTTAGGCTCAGGTAACCAAAGTGGCAGCAGCAGAGGTGCGATGGGGCATCACCTTTCCCTGATTGCCCGGATACCTCCCACCTCTGAGGATTCTCAGACTGTAAGAGGGGGCAAGCTGGGGTGAGGGGCCCCCCTTCCAGTGCATGCATTTTCATGCATCGTCAGGCCTCTAATAAGTACATAAAGTGTATATGCGTTAGCATTTTCTTTTTTGTAATTTGTAGACAATTTTGATCAATAGGTCTACTTTACTTTTCAAAATCAAATTATGATAAATTTTAATATTTTAATGTTCTTTTTATATCAAGTTTTAATTCTAGTTAAGTGAATATGGATTACAACCAAATTTAGTATTTCCTCATAAGTTCATTGTGTCACATTCCAAATGTATTTTTTGTGTGTATCCTGTTTTTATTTATTTTAATCTTTATTATTAAAAGTGTTATATATGTCCCCCTCATTTCCCCATTGACTCCCTCCAGCCCATCCCCACCCCTGCTCCAGGCCTTCGACACTCAATTGTTTGTGTCCATGGTTTATACATATATGCATACAGGGTCTTTGGTTGATTACCTTCTACCCACCCACCTTTTTCCTCCTTCCCTCCAAGATTCTGCATTCTGCATTCTGTCCATGCTTCCATGTCTCTAGATCCATTCAGTTCATCAATTTATTTTGTTAATTAGATTCCACATATGAGTGAGATCATGTGATAGTTATCTTTCTCTGGCTGACTTATTTTACTTAGCATACTCTCCAGGTTCCTCCATACTGTCTCAAAGGGTAAGAGATTCTTCTTTTTTACTGTTGCATAGTATTCCATGGTGTAAATGTGCCACAGCTTTTTTTTTTATCCACTCACCTACTGATTGACACTAGGGTTATTTCCAGATCTTAGCTATTATAAATTGTGCTGCTGTGAACATAGAGATGCATATAGCCTTTCGGATTGGTGTTTCTGATTTCTTGGGTTATATTCCTAGAAGTGGGATAATTTTATTTATTTGTTTTAGGGAGTAAGGGGAGAAAAAGAGAAAGTATGGGATGTTCACCTGCATGCCTCCTACCAGGGATCAAGCCCATAGGTGCCAGGGGATCAAACCAGCTTCCTTTCAGTGCCTAGGATCATGCCCAGCCTACTGAGCCACATCAGCCAGAGCTACTCCACTGACATAACATTTTCAGACTTCCCTAATATGATATTTAATTCCAAAATACTTTTTCTCTATCCCTGCCTTTTTTTGTTTGTGTTTTTGTATTGGTTTGTTTCTTTTATTTTATACTTTTTTCTTTCATTCTTTTTCTTTATCATTCTTGCTCTTTTTCCTAATTTTCTCTTCTGGTGGTTCCTTTTGTTGATGCTGTGGGGGTCTTGTGAATGTTTTTTTATTTCTTTTGTGTTGTGATGTGTTGTGTTGTATTTGTTCTGTGCATTCAGCACCTCCACAATAGTTTGCTTGCACGACATGGTCAGGGGTGAGCCACATAATTAGCTGACCTGAGAGATTTCATCCACAAATGGGACAATAACATTCAAGAGCCAACTACAACAGGTGAACACAAATAACCCAAGTAAGGGGCTTTCCTAGAGCATCCATCACAGGAGATCTTAACACACACCACTGGGTCCCCAAAGACACCCACTATATAAAACCACCCCAAAATTCTGAGAGGTGTAGCAGATTGATCTAATACATAGAAACAAAAACAAAGGGAAAACAATAAAAGGGGAGACAAAGAACCCACAAATGGAAAGAAAAAAAAAAAAAAAAGGAACTGCCAGAAAAGGAACTTAATAAAATGGAAGCAAGCAATATGTGAGAGAAAGAATTCTAAATAATTGCAATAAGGGTACTCAAATCAGAATTACAAGCAACTTCATGAAAATTATAAGACTATACCAACATGAAGAGAGAAATTGAAACAATAAAAATCAATTAGAAATGAGGAATTACATAGCTGAAATAAAGAATACCCTAGAAGCATTCAACAGTAGACTAGAAGCAGAGGACCGAACACAAACAGTCATGCAGAGCAGTAAATGGTAAAAAATAAAATAAAAAGGAGGAAAGTCTAAGGGAGCTTTGGGACAACATGAAATATAACAATATTTGGATTATAGGAGTGCCAGAAAGAGAAGAATCCAAGCAAGGACTAAAAAAATTGTTTGGAGAAATGTCAGATATTTTTCTAACCTGGTGAAGGAAAAAGTCATTGAAGTTCAGGAAACATAGAGTCCCAACCAAGATGAAACCCAAAAGACCCACACCTAGGCACATATTAAAATTTCAAACATTAAAGACAAAGAATGGTAAAGACTGCAAGAGACAGTTACCTAAAAGGAAGCTTCCATTACACTGTCAGTTAACATCTCAATAGAAACACTTCAGGCGAAAAGGGAATGAAAAATATATGAAGTAATGAAAACCAAGGTACTGAACACAAGACTACTCTATCCAGCATGGCTGTCATTCAAAATTGAAGGTGAAATAAAGAGCTTAGCAAATAGTATTGGTAAACATATTACTATGAGATATATCTTAAATTTTGCTGCCTATAATTTCTTCTAAGATTTTTACGGTTTCACAACTTACATTTAAATATTTTATCCATTTGGAGTTTTTTGTTATGTATGGTAAAAGTTGATGGTCTAGTTTCAATATTTTTGCATGCACCTGTCCAGTTTTCCCAACACACTATTGAAGAGACTATGTTTACCCCCATTGTACACTCTTGCCTCCTTTGTCAAATTTGGGTTGATTTCTGCGTTCTCTGTTCTGTTCTATTGACCCATAAACCTGTTCTTGTGTGAATACCAGGATGTTTTGAGTACACTTGCTTTGTAGTATAACTTGATATCTAGTATTGTGATTCATCTCACTTTGTTCTTCTTTCTCGGGATTTCTGTGGCTAAACGGTCTTTTTTGTTCTATATAAATTTTTGGAGTGTTCTAGATCTGTGAAATATGCCATTAGTATTTTAATGCCAATGTATTGAATCTATAGATTGTGTTGGGTAGTATGGACATTTTCATGATGTTGATTATACCAATGCATAAACATTGTATATTATCTCACTTGTTTATATCTTCCTTTATCACTTTTTTCAGTGTCCTGTAGTTTTCTGAGTACAAGTCTGTTACCTCCTTGGTTAAGTTTATTGCCTAGTAACTTATTTATTTATTTATTTATTTTGCAATGGTAAATGGGGTTGTTTAGTTTCTCTTTCTCAGAGTTCATTATTGGTCGTATAAAAATACCATCAATTTCTGAGTGTTCATTTTTGTATTGTATTACATTGCTGAATTCATGTAGTAAATCTAGTAGTTTTTTGACTGAATATTTAGGGTTTTCTATGTACAATATGTCATCTGTAAATAATAACAGTTTTTCTTTCTCTTTTGCAATTTGGATGTCTTTTATTATGTTGAGGTATGATCCCATTTTGCTGCGAGTACTTCTTGAAAAAGGTTGTTGGATTTTGTTGAGTGCTTTTTCTGATATGATCATGTGACTTGTCATCCAATTTCTTTATGTGATGTATCACATTTATTTATTTGCAAATATTGTACCAGCCTTGCTTCCCTGGAATAAATCCCACTTGGTCATGATGTATGATCTTCTTAATGTAGTGCTGGATCCAATTTGCTAATATTTTGTTGAGGATTTTAGCATATATGTTAACTATGGATATTGGCCTGTAATTCTCTTTCTTTGTAGTGTCTTTATCTGGTTTTGTGATTAGGGTAATGCTGGCTTCATAGAAAGAGCTTGAGCATGTGTCTTCCTCTTGAATTTTTTGTAATAGTTTGAGAAGGATAGGTATTAGTTCTTCTTTGAATGATTGATAAAACTCGCCTGTGAAGCATCCAGACTAAGGCTTTTGTTTACTGGGATTTTTTATTATTATTACTGCTTTAATTTCATCATTAGTTATTGGCCTATTCAGGTTTTCTGATTCTTCCAGACTGAGTTTTGAAAGATTGTATTTTTCTAGGAGTATGTGCTTTTAATCCAGGTTGTCCAGTTTGTTGGAATATAGTTGTTTGTACTATTTTTTTTAAATGAACCTTTTTATTTCTGTGGGGGTCACTTGTTACTTTACCTCTTTCATATCTGATTTTGTTTACTTGGGTCTTCTCTATTTGTTTCTTAACGATTTTGGCTAGAGGTTCATCAACTTTGTTTTTGTTTTCAAAGAACCAGCTCTTGGCTTTATTGGTCTTTTGTATTATGTCCCCCCCCCCCCCGTCCCCCCCAGTCTTTATGTCATTTATTTCCATTCTGATCTTTATTTCCTTCCTTCTATTTACTTTGGGCTTTTCTTGTTGTTATCTTTCTAATTCTTTAAGTTGTGGGATTAAATAGTTTATTATTCATTTTTCTTGGTCTTTTGACGTAGGCTTGTAGTACTATGAAATTCCCTCTCAGGACTGCTTTTGCTGTGTCCAAGAGGTTTTGCATTGTTAATGTGTTTGTTTTCACTTGTTGCCAGGGTGTTGTTGTTTTTTTTATTTCTTCTTTGATCTCTTTCATAACCCATTTTTTTGTTTAATAGCATCTATTTAGCCTCTATGTGTTTGATTATTTTTTATTGTGGTTGGTTTTTAAGTTCATTTTCTATCTGCCAATTCTGGGCTTACTGTTTGGTGCTTAGGTGTTAACCACTTTCAAGCACCATCTTTTGGCTTTTGGCAACCTGCATGATGCTTCAAGTGATTCACTGACCCACTGCTTGTGTCTGTCTCCAGAGGCCTTGGCTGGAAGCAGGAGTGGCCAATCTGCCCTCTAAAGTAGGTTTGTTAGCAGCATGGTGCCCAGGGCTGGGTCAGGAATATTTCTCTGGTTCCCCTGGCTCCACCTCTGCTTGCCTTTGCCTGGTAGCCAGCTGTCTATCATAATCGCTCACTAGTCTGTTTCTGAATGAGCTTTAGGTGGGGGAGGTATTCTTTAGTCTTCAGGGAATATGGTGGGTGTGATTCCCTGTCCCATAGCTATTCTGCTCTTGGCTGGACAGAGAGATCCTTGTTTTGAGACAAATGGAGTGAGCTGGAAATCTGAAGTTTTTATCAGTTCTCCTGTGTAAGCAAAATATCAGTCTGGTTCTCAAAATATTTTGGCAGATGTTTTATCCCCCAGTTCAGTCACTGAGGTCTCCTTGAGACCCTTCAAACCCTTAAGGTTGGCCTATGCTTTTGTTTCCTCTGAAAAGCTCAAAATGCAAAGTCTCAACATGTGGTTGAGACAGGCTTTCACCTAGGGTGGGGTTTTTTGTTTTTTTTGTTTGTTTTTTTTTTTACCTGCCCTCTGGCTGCTGGGAGAAGCTACTTCCTCTCAGTAAAAATGGCCTTTTTAGTTTGGGGGTCAAGACCTAATATTCCCTGATGCTGTCTTTCCACCTGTCTCCCCAATGCTCCCCACCCCACTCCCTCCTTAGGCACCTCAAGGCCTTGCCTCCATCCCTGCACCAAAGCCTGTGATGAGTAGCTACAAATGAAAGCTCCCATACTCTGATTTAAACAAACTAACACAAAAAATGAAATTGCAGCTTTCTCTCCAACCGGCTCCAGTCTCCAGTCTCCAGACTCCACTGTAGCTAGCAGCCCTTCTTCCTTTCATGGCTGGATGTTATATGGACCAAGAGTCTCAGCTCTGCTCCTTTAGGCTGTGGAGCCCAACCTGGGTTCTGGGCCTCTATTTTCTGAGGGAACAGTCCTGCCTATATCTGATAGTTCCCTCCTCACTCTCAGCCTGTCACCCCTGGAAGCTGAGTCAGCTCCTCTTGTGACCTTGCCCTTCCTACCAGTCTTCAGGTGTTTTCTGTCCTTTCTTAATATAAGTATCCTCCTCAGCTGGACCTCAGTTGGTAATTCTAAGTGAATGTTCTCCAATGTAGTTGCATTTCCAGTCTGGCCCTGGGGCCAGGTGCATGACAGGTCTCCCTATTCGGCTGCTATTTTTCCTCGACTCTCTTTTTTCTAACTTTCTGACAAAATTCTCAATGTTGTCTGATTTTCTTGAATAAAATATATTTATTTTAAAGTCTGACTGACAACTAGATTATCTGGTTCCTCTCTTTTATTATGTTGATTTCTTTCCTAGTACACCTAATTGTTATTTTATATATTAGCATTGTATGTGAAAAATTGAGATTATTTCAGGGAGGATGATTTAGTTTTGCTTGGGGAAGGCAAATAGGAGTACTCATGATCCTGGATCACTTGGATCTAGAAAGGCTTTGAGATTTTTAAGTTGCATTCAGTTCCAGATTCTGGTTCATCTTTATTCAGAGTGTGACCCATCCAAAGCCACGACCTTTCTCCTTCGTAGGCCCTGAACTCCTGACTCCAGCTTTGGTCCCCTTTTCTTGTGAGTCTTTTGAAAGTTCTGATCAAGTCAATTTTGGAATTGCCTCATCAGCAGATGACCCTGTGGAAAAAACAGCCCCAAATGTTAGAATTACCTGTGTAAGTTTACTTCTCCACAGTCCTGTAATTTTTCACTGCCTGGTTAGCATTCCGGTTTTTGTTTTGCCCAGCTTTTACAGTTTTCAGGAGAGAGTTGGTGTATATTAATCAGTTTTTATTACTGGAAAGAATTGAGTTCTTTGTGATTCTAGCTTTATGATCCTCAAATATATTTTTAACTTTAAAAAATATATTTTATTGAATTTTTACAGAGAAGGATGGAGAAGGATAGAGAGTTAGAAACATCGCTGAGAGAGAAACATTGATCAGCTGCCTCCTGCACACCTCCTACTGGGGATGTGCCAGCAACCAAGACACATGCCCTTGAGCAAAATCAAACCTGGGACCTTTCAGTCTGCAGGCTGACACTCTATCCACTGAGCCAAATCAGTTAGGACTTTAACTTTATAAGAATTATGTATATTATGCAAATAGTTTGCTTTTTGTCAAGAACTTTCAAATGTTATTTCACTTGTTAACATGTGTTGAGTTGGGCTTTGAGTAAAAGTGCAAACAACTGACTGGAATGAGTGCCTAGTTCACCCCTAAGGAAACAGTTACTGCAAATGTTTTGTGCTCTGCCTCAGAAATAAAGTGACAGCATTTATTTCTGGACTGTGATTCCCTCATAAAGGATTTTATACATGCCAATTCAAAGTTTAAATTGATGTCCTGTGTGAATGAGTACAAATGCCCAAATAAGAATGAAGAAAATATTTTCTTTTTCCAAACATATTGAGATACCTCAAACAAATATGAAATACAGTTTTTCTTCCAGTTTCCCAAAATATTTATCTGGCCTAGACAAGAATCAAGCATTTTAGGCCAAAAAAGCATCTTGAAAATTTTATAAGGGATTTATAAGAGAAGGTATAGAAATTATCTTTTGAACTTTAAACCTATGTTATTATCAGGATTTCTTGTCCAAGAATAAATTTTTAGTGCATTTTTACACCAGTGAAATAATTTAGGTGTTTCTAATTTATGAGTCAGTTATTTCTCTAATGTTTCTTTCATATTGTAGTTTTTCAGCTGTATAGTCATTCTATATTTGTTTATGTAACAGAGAAGAAGTAATTAAAAATAGCTGTTATTTTGAGTTTTCAACTTGTATTTATAATTTGCTACAAATATTTTAGCATCACTATATTGCCAAGGACTTTAATTCAAGCCTTTAAATATTTAATAAAATCATTTATGAAAACTGAAATTATTTGATATTATCTTGATTGCTCTGAACAAAGACAGTACTTCAAACTTCTTGATGCTTCAAGATGAACGTTATTTTAAGTAATCTTTTGCTGGAGGCAAAGACCAACAGTAGTTAGCATAATAAATTTGAGAAGTCCATCAGAAGGCTAGTGGACTTTGATATTCAGCAGGGCTGAAAATCTGCATATTATTACTAGCTGCTGGCTGAACAGCTGAAGGCAATGACCCTAACCTGATAATCCTTTATTGTTTACTAAACTTTAACTTTGATATGTATGTTTGCTTTGCTAAAGGGTAAAATTCTATCTAATAAAGATAGAATATGCAAATTGACCATCACTTTGCAAAAAGATGGTAGCACCCACAGCCAATAAGGAGGCAATATGCAAATTAATGCAACAAACTTCCCCCGCTATCTTAGCCAATGATTTTAAAAGTATTAATAGAAATAGTACCAAGAAAACTGTAAAAGCTCAGCTTCCACATAAATCTTTACTCTTATTTTCCTAAAAATAATATTAAATTTAATGCATAATGTTATAGGCAGAATTCTAAGATGGCCCTGAGATTCCTGCCCCCATGAGTATACAGCCTGTTTATTCCTCTATCCTTTAGTGTGATCAGTCCTGTGACAAATCTGATGGAATTGTCACTCTCAAGTGGCAAAGGTGATGGTTGAACCATTCCTTTCATTGTTAGGACTTAGAACTCCTTAGCAGACTAGAGAAAAAATTCCTGCCAGCTCTAAAGAAGTAGCTGCTATGTTGTGGAGGGCTGGTGGCTAGGATCTGAGGTTCTCTTCTAAGAGCTGAGAGCAATCCCTATGAACAACTAGAAAGAAATCAGAGACCTCAGTTTCAGCTAAAAAGAAACTGTGAGATAATAGAGTTGACCTTGAACAACATTGTTTGAGCAGCGCAGGTGCACTTATATGTGAATTTTTTCCCAATAAATACTGTTGGCCCTTTATATCTGTAGGTTAGCATCTGTGGATTAGGCTAGTCAGGGATCAAAAACAGTATTTTCCACATTCCCAACTGAAGATTTCCTATTTCAAATATAAAGTTGTTTCCTATTTCAAATCAAAAGCTGTTTTCAGAGGAAGAGACCAACTATAGACATAGACCCACAAAATTATTTTCATTAAACCTAAAATATATACAAACATAAGTTTTCTGATATATAAATAAATATTTTTAGATCAAGTAGTTTATTTTTAAAAGAAACCTAGAACCACATGTCCAATTGTTCTGTTCCAGATCAGTAATTAGAATGCCTGCCCAAGCTTTCTTCCTTTACTACTATAACAGCTATAATTAATATAAGTCCATAATTGACTTAGTGCTTGTAGCAGTATTTTCTTGACACATAAAAAATAGCTTACTGGCAATGGATATTTGACAGCACATACGAAGTTATTTTTTTTTCTCTTACAAGAAGAGAAAAAGTAAAAAAATTACTTTATTCATTAAGAGTACTATAAAACACTTTCTAGTATGCTAAATAAACAACAACACACAAACAAAACAAAACAAAAGAACCTAGAATGCCTTTTTAATTAATATATTTGTCATGAAAATGGTTTTTTAAAGGCCAAAGAAATAGGTTTTTTCTTGGGCCATTATAAGGTTATTATATTACTTCAGTTTATAGAGTAATTAGTAAAAACCAAAGTTTAATAAAATTGAATACCGGTAAGTTAAAAATTAATCCCTAAGCCATTATATAACTTTTACAGATAAAAACATTTTTATTAAAAAAAAATGGCTTCTAATTCCAGCCAAGACAGTATAATGGGAACTGGACTTAATCTCTCAAATAAAAACTAAAATACCAAAGAGTATGAACACACACACACACACACACACACACACACACACAAATGCAGATTTCATGAATTTGCATCTAAGAGGAAAAGGAAGTGAGCCCTGAAAGATGGGAAAGAAATGAAGTGAGCCCTATGTTTTCCCAGCTTAAGGCTTGGGAGTCTCCAGATGCAGCTCTGGAAAGAAAGAAAAGAACTTCCTGAATCAAGAAAATGGAAACCAAGGCTCAGTAGTTTGCATTGCAGAATACTAGAGGAGGGAGGTACACAAGTAGAGAGAGTATAGTAGAATCATATTTCTAAATTATTCTGCCATTTCTGCCTTTTAATTGGAGAGTTTAATCTATTTTCATTTAAAACAGTTACTGATCACTTCTGCCAATTTGCTATTTGTTTATGTTATTTTGTTGTTGTTGTTGGGCTTTTTTTTTGTGTTTTTTTTTTTTTTTTTGTTCCAGTATTCCTCCATACTGCCTTCTTTACTGTCTTTGTTCTAGCATACAATTTTGATTCTCTTACTAGAGGCCTGGCACATGAAATTTGTGCATTGTGGGGGAGGGGGGTTTCCCTCAGTCCAGCCTGAACCTTCTCCAATCTGGGACCCCTCGGGGGATGTCCAACAGCCGGTGTAGGCCAGTCAGACATTTCTCTTTCAATCTTGGGCTCCTGACTCCTAACCATTTGCCTGCCTGCCTGCCTGCCTGATTGCCCCTAACTGCTTCTGCCTGCCTGCCTGATTACCACCTAACCGCTCCTCTGCTGGCCTTATTGATGCCTAACTGTTCCCCTAATGGCCTGATCTCCCCCAACTACCCTCTGCTTTTGGCCTGATCACCCCTAATTGCCCTCCCCTGATGGCCTGGTTGCCACCAACTGCCTTCCCCTGTTGGCCATCTTGAGGTGACCACCTTGTGACAACATGGGGATGCCTATCTTGTGATGATGTGAGGGCATTGCCTGAGGGTGTGAAGGCCACCTAGGCTTTTATTACTATAGACTTACTTTTCTATATTTTGTTTTTACTTAGTGGTTTTACTAGTGATTAAAATTAACATCTTAAATTTATAGTTTGAATTAATAACAATTTAGCTTCAATGGTATACAAAATCTATGCTCATGTATTTCTGTCCCCATTTTATGTTCAAATTATCACAGATTACATCTATTATAACAGGTGGCCATTACATAGATTTATAATTATTAATTTATGCATTAAATCATATAGAAAATAAAGTAAGATTTATAAACAAGATTTACTAGCTTTTCCATTTATTCAGGTAGTTACCTTTATTGGTGTTCTTTATTTCTACATAGGGCTTTGAGTAATGTATACTGTTTTTTCATTTAAGCCTGAAGGTTTCCTTTCGCATTTTTTGTAGGAAAAGCTATGGGTGACTACCTGAGGTTTTGCATATTTACAAAAATTTGATTGCTCCTTCATTTTATGAAGGACTGAAGGCCTAATGCACAAAATCCATGCACTCTGGGGGAGAAGGGGAGCCTTCACCTCAGCCTGGCCCTCAGGAGATGTCCAACTGATGGCTTAGGCCCAATCCTGTGGGGAGTAGGCCTAAGCCATCAGTCAGACATTCTTAGCACTGCTGTGGAGGTGGGAGAGGTTCCCACCACCACCACTGTGCTCACCAGCTGTGAGTCTTAGCTTCTTTCTGAGAGGCATTCCCCCTGTGGGAGTGCATTGACCACCAAGAATCAGCTACTATGTTGAGCATCTGCCCCCTGATTGTCAGTGCACACCATAGTGACTGATTGACTATCTGTCCCCTGGTGGTCAGTGCACATCATAGCAAGTGGTTGAGCAGCCTTAGCATGTCATTAGCATATTACTCTTTGATTGGTTGAATAGGCAACCAGAAGACAGGACACTTAGCATATTAGGCATTTATTACATAGAACTAGGGGATCAGTTCACAAATTTGTGCACCTTGAAAGGAACTGTGGGCTGGGAGGCAGCAGTGGGCACAGAAACAGGTCTCAGCCCATCCTGCATGCACCTGCCCAGTCCTCCCACTAAACCCCACGATCCCCTAACTGCTGGCAGCCCCACTCTCATCATTCCCATACACTGCCGGCACCAGCCCTGCTCATACCCCCTAATGGTGCCGAGTGATTGGGACCGGCACTGGGAACCAGCAGTGAGTGTGAGCAGGGCCATTGCCAGCAGTGAGTATGGGAGGTGGCTACTGGCCCCAATTGCCCCTCAGGAGCAGGGGGAAGTGGAGAAGCCTTGAGGGGCAATTGGGGCCAGCAGTTGCTGTTGCACACACTGATGGCACTGAGTGATTGGGCCCGGTGCCAGGTGCTGGCAGTGGGTGCTAGCAGGGGGTCTGGTACCAGCAGCAGGTGTGACCATGGTGCACAGGAGCAAAGAATTTTCAGTAACCACCAGAAGATCGCCCTGATGACAGTGACCAGTGCCCTGCCTTGATCTGGCGCCCCTGCTCACCTGCTCCACCATCCTGCTGCGGCCAATGCCTGCCATGTCTGCACTCTGCACCTGTTGCCCATGCCCACCATGTTCCACGTGCACCCCCTGGTGGTCAGCGCATGTTATAGTTATCAGAAACCAATTACTGTTTCACTAATAGAGAGATGTGGACAGGAAGCCAGGAAGGCTGTCAACAACATTAATTGCTCTAACCACTCACCCTTTAGTTGAGACATTGTTAGGTGAAGCAGCCTCCATCTCTGTTTGTCCTATGTAAATTTCTGTTATTTCCTGCCTAAATGCTATGGGTGTTTACCCCATAGTCTCAATAAAAGGGATAGCAGGGCTAGAGCAGGAGTAGTTCTCCCACTAAAGTTAGACTACCACCTGGCCCCCATATCACCAAATTCAATTTCTTCTAGTCTCTTTCATTTGTGTGTGGCTCTTCTCCAGAACTCAAACCCTGAACCCGGACCCTGGACTAAGCGGGACATGAAAGGGGATCCCACAATAGTGACTGCTTATTTGGTTGTTCTGCCATTTGGAATATTTGCATATTAACGTGATATTTGTGTGTGCGTGCACACACACACACACACACACACACACACACACACACACACACTAGTGGCCTAGTGCATGAAATTTGTGCACAGAGGGGGGTTCCCTTAGCCCAGCCTGCACCCTCTCCAATCGGAGACCCCTTGAGGGTTATCCAACTGCCAGTTTAGGCCTGTGGGATTGGGCCTAAACTGGCAATCAGACATCCTTCTCGCAATCTGGGACCACTGGCTCTTAATCACTCACCTGCCTGCCTGCCTGCCTGATCATCCCTAACTGTCTCTCCCTGCCTGCCTGATTGCCCCTAACCCCTCTGCCTGCCTGTTTGATTGTCCCTAACTGCCTTCCCCTGTTGGCCAGATCTTGCCCCCAATGGCCCTCTCCTGCTGTTCTAATCTTGCCCCCACTCTACCCTGCCAACCTGATTGCTCCTAACTGCCTCTGCCTTGGCCCTCACCACCATTGCTTTGTCTAGAAGGAAGGCAGCTGTCTGGAAGATGGCCAGTCTACTGGTCTAATTAGCATATTACCCTTTTATTAATATAGATAGATTATAGGATTGCTTACACGGGGTGGGGGAAAACCTTTATTAGCAGGAGGAATTGCTCTTGGCAGAAAAAATACATAATTTCTATATCTGGACTGATAACCAGTTATATGCACTATGTTGCCAAACCTGTAATTAAAAATTTGAACCGCTTTTTTATACCTAACACCAAACAGCTGTTGCCCTTAAAACCCCTCCTCAGCCCCCACATTAGGTTCTGCGATCACAGTTCACTCAGATTTGGTTCTGATTGATTAGTTTCTATGCCAGTCAGAATCAAAAGCTCCACTTCCTAGGCAACCATTTGCTCCTCACAGTTCACCCAGATTTGGTTGTGATTGGTTGGTTGCTGTGCCAGGCAGCATCTCTGGGCTTATCTGTGGGCCTGATCAGAGAGGCAGGGCTGATCAGCAGCACCCGTGGCTGCTGGTGAGGCTCTGACACAAGAGACACAAGGGAAAGAGACACAAGTCCTGATCAACAGCTGCCACAGGAGCTGTGGATCAAATCCTGCTCCTCTCTTCAGGCCTCTCTCTGGGCCTGATCTGCGGCCCCCTCAGCAGTCAGTGCTGGATTGCTGCACCTACAGTGGAGGCAGTCAGTGCTGCGTCACCTTGGCAGCCCAGCACTGACTACAGGATTGACTTCTGGTGTTTGGTCACCTGTTTGGTCTTTTTGGATGTTTCAGACCCTGGCTCTTTATATATATAGATACTAGAGTCCCGGTGCACAAAATTTGTGCAAAAGGGATGTCACGTCAGCCCAGCCTTCACCCTCACCAATCTGAGACCCTTCAGGGGATGTCCGACTACCAGTTTAGGGATCAGGCCTAAACCAGCAGTCAGACATCCCTCTCACAATCCAGGACTGCTGGCTCCTAACTGCTTGCCTGCCTGCCTGCTTGATCATCCCTAACTGTCTCTGCTTGCCAGCCTGATTGCCCCTAACTGCCCCCCTGCTGGCTTGGTCTCCCCTAACTGACCTCCTCCCATTGACCTGGTCACCCCTTACTGTTCCCCCTGCCAGCCTATTCGCCCCCAACTACCCTCCACTGGTCTGGTCTCCCCCTACTGCTCCCCCTACTGGCCTGGTCTCTCCACACAGCCTGTTATTCAGTAATTTGGTCATCCCTCACAAATGCCCCTGCTGGCCTGGTCACCCCACATAATCTGTTTGTCTGTCCAGTTGTTTTGGTTATGATGGCCCCTGACTTTTTATATATTAGGACTAGAAGCCTGATGAATGAAGATTCATGTTAGAATGGGCTTTCCTTTCCCTGGCTGCTGGCACTGTCTTTCCACTCTTGGCCAGCCCCTTCTGCTGAGGCCCCGGAGCCACCTTTTTCTGCTCTAGAAGCTGCCTCTTTATGCTTCGGCCTACCTTCCCACACTGCCCAGAGGCCCTGAGAGACTGGGGGTGAGGCAGAACACCTGCAACGATTCAAGCATCCCGCCCCGTCACTTGGCGCCTATGTATGCAAATTAACCACTGTCTTTGTTGGGTTAATTTGCAAACTACTCCTGATTGGCTGGTGGCATAGTGGAGATTCAGTCAATGTACATGTTTGTCTATTACTAGGTAAGATAGTTTTACCAGATACAGTATTCTTGTTTGACAGGTTTTTCTTTATTTTCAGTACTTTTAAGTATATTATCTGCTGCCTCTGGCATCCATTGTGTCTGATAAGAAATAGGCTATTGAGACCGAAACAAGATGGCGGCCTAGGTAGTCTCTTAAGCTGCCACCTCATCAACAATTTGGAAAAAAACAACAGCTAAAATTGAAAGGGATCGCACCAGACCCACAGGAAAGCTGACGAAATGGGAAGGCTACAACTAGACACAAAGCAGGGCACCACTGCTGCCATGTGGAGTTTAAAACAATGCTGGAACCGGACTCACCGGAGCCGCTGCCACCAGGAATGAGGGAAGCCAGACCTCGCTCCATCCCGGGCCCAGGGAGTGGGCCAGCCCGGCCGGCCCACCATGGGAGCGAGGGAGCTGATATCGGGCCTCCGCCGTGCCTTCGGCTCCTGCCAGGATGAGAAACATTTGAGCGGTCTCCCCACCCGCAACCATCCCAGTCCGCAGCTGTCCCAGCTTGCTGTGCTGGTGAGGAGCTGGCACAGCATCTCCCCACCTGCAGCCAGCTCAGCCCGGCCTCCAAGCATGCCGTGCTGGTGAGGAGCTGGCGCGGTGCCTACCATTTGAGGTCCCAGCAAGTCCTTCCTACACTGCTGCATGGCCGGGCCGAAGCTTCCGCTACTGCTGCCATGTGGATTTTAAAACTACAGGGGAGGCCGAAACCGGTTTGGCTCAGCGGTAGAGCGTTGGTCTGCGGACTGAGGGGTCCCGGGTTCAATTCTGGTCAAGGGCATGTACATTGGTTGCGGGCACATCCCCAGTATGGGGTGTGCAAGAGGCAGCTGGTCGATGTTTCTGTCTCATCAACGTTTCTAGTTCTCTATCTCTTTCCCTTCCTCTCTGTAAAATATCAATAAAATATATATTAAAAAAAACAACAACACAAAACTACAGGGGAAATTGAACCACAGGAGTGATCATCGCCGCCGCACCCACCGACACCGCAAATAAGGGAAATCCATCGAAAATAGAGCTCACTCTGCCCCGGGCTCAGGGAGTGTGCGGCTTCAGAACTTAGCCTCCGTGTCCACAGCAGCTCCGCTTCCGCACTGAATGAGACATCCCCACAGCCATCTCAGCCTGCCCACAACCGTCCCAGCACGCCCTCCGTGCTGGTGTGGAGATGGCGCGGCACCTTCCGTTCCCAGCCCTGGTGAGTCCTTCCTCCGCCGTCACATGGCCGGGCCGAAGCTTCCGCCACTGCTGCCATGTGGATTTTAAAACTACAGTGGAAATTGAACCACAGGAGTGACCATCGCTGCCGCACCCGCTGCCACACCTGCCACCACCACAGCGAATAAGGGAAATCCACTGAGAACAGAGCTCACTATGCCCCGGGCTCAGGGAGTGGGCGGCCTCAGAACTTAGCCTCCGCATCCGCAGCTACTCCATTTCCGCACCGAACGAGACACCTTTGAGGACGGTCTCCCCGCCCACAGCCATCTCAGACAGCCTGCAGCCATCCCAAGCATGCCCGCCATGCTGGTGAGGAGATGGCACGGCGCCTTCTGTTCACGGCCCTGGGGAGCCCTTCAACCCTTCAGGCCCACCGCTGCAGGGCTGAGCCAGAGCCTCTGCCGGGACCCCAAGGAGGGGCGCCGCTGCTGCCATGTGGATTTTAAAAATACAGTGGAAATTGAGCCACAAAAGCCACCGCCTCCGCCGCACTCACCGCCGCTGCTGCGAGTGAGGGAAGCCCACCGAGAACAGAGCTCACTCCACCCTGGGCCCAGGGAGTGGGCGGCTTTGGAGCTTGGCCTCCATGTCAGCAGCCATTCCACTGAGACTCTTTGGAGCGCGTTCTCCCCGCCCGCAGCCATCCCAGCCTGCCCACCGTGCTAGCGAATTCAGCCATGCCAGTTCATCATATAAACCATGCCTGTTTTTTGTTAAGTGCATTCCTAGGGGGTTTATCCTTTTAATTGCTGCTATCAAAATGGGGCCTTTTTTCCCTTTACGTCTGTTTTTAGTGTTCCCATTTTTACCGATAAGTAATTGGACACTAAGAGAAGTGACACCCCCATCAGCACATGGCAGAGATGATGCTTGGGCCCAGGTTTTATGATTATACTCCTTGCCCCAGCTTGTAGATAGAAACTATCCACTCTTTGATTTATGCTTAGATAACAAAATATATTATCACTACTGCATATTTGTTTATTTTCAGTTAAAGCTGAGAGGAGTCTCAATCACGATCTCACATACTCTCATTTTACTCATGAGGAAGATGATGCAGACTATCAAAGATATGACTTTAAAATTTACAGGAAAAAGAAGAAAAACTAGATTCCATGAGATTCTGTCATCTTTCTTTACCAATTCTTTTTCCATGAAGCAACTTGAGAACTTGAGGGAGGTCTTTATCTATTGGAGCTGGAATATTGGCTTGCAGTCCTGATATTTTGCTTTCTAATTGGATAATTTAATCGCCCCCTGCTTCATAATTGGCTTTTTAAAAAAATTTTTTTTACAGAACTGAAATTACAAGGACTATTTCTATTTCCTATACTTTGTTTAAAATACTGTTTTACACTGCTACCATAGAATGGACCAAAGGAAGTTTTTTTAATTTAATTTTTTTTTTAGTGTCAGCACATTTCATGTCATATTGAAAAAACTAACCTACACTTTGTTGACTGGGATCTTGGTTTCTTTTAAAGAAGCCAAGAATGAAAGGTGGTCAGTTAATTCTACCATAGACCTGCAGAGGGAGCTCGGTGGACTTTTTTTTCTCTAATGTGTCTATGCATTGGTTAATGTAGGAGATTTTAGAGCTCTGTATCCATCCACAGTGTCTAATGACACTTTAACTCATCGTTAAAGAGTAAGGTAATTTTTTCTTTCCCCAATACTTCTCTATGTAATGGATTACCACCCTGGGGCGGGGGTGGGGGAAGTGGGATTAGTGCATAGATGGTTTTATCAAATGTACTCCACAGTACTTCTGAAAGGCTCTGAAAAATCTCCCTTTTAGAGATAGACCGTAAGAAGTCTCTGACTTCTTGGGAACTCAGCATCCTTGGAGTCTCTAGAGAGAGCCATTGCCTTTTCCACATGGTCTGCTATCCCCTGTTAAATTTTTAAAAATTATAAACATAATATATGTACATTGTAGATAATTTTGAAAATTGAAAGTACATTTAAAAATAAGAAAAATTGTTACCCATAATCTGCAACCACTATTAATGCATTTTCTTCTAGCCTCTTTATATAAAGCACTATTGCCTAAAATATTTTAGGCTCTGAAATGTCCATTTTTTCTTTTGATGTCTAATTTATATATAAATTTTAGGAATACAATGTAATCATTTGACATTTATATATGTATATTGCAAAATGACCACCACAATAAGTTTAGTTAACAACCAAAAATATACATTATTAAAAATGTTATAACTTTTAAGAACTCTCTTAGCAACTTTTAAACATGCAGTACAATATTATTAACTATAGTTGCCATGCTGCACATTAGATCCCAGGACTAATTCATTTTATAACTGGAAGTTTGTACCTTTTGACCCTCTTCATTCATTTTGCCAACCTCCAGCCCCCACATCTAGCAGCTACCAATCTGTTTTCTGTGACTATAGCTCATTTATGTGTGTCTGTTTTGTTGTTGCTTTATATTCCACATATAAGTGAGGTCTCATGGAACTTGTCTTTCTCCATTTGATTTATTTTACTTAGCACAATGCCACCAAGGCACATTTCTATTGTCCTGAATGGTTATATTTCATTATTTTTTTATGGCTGAATAATATTCCAGTGTGTATATCCATTCATCTGTTGATGAATATTTAGGTTGTTTCCATGTCTTGGGTACTATAAATATTCTCTGATACACATGGGGGTGCATGTTTCTTTTCAAATTAGTATTTTTGTGTATTTTTCTCAGATAAATATCAAAAATGAAATTGCTGGATTATATGGTAATTTTATTTTATTTTATTTTATTTTTTGAGGCAGTTTCATACTGTTTTCCACAGTGTCTGCACCAATTCCCACCAACAGTGCACGAGGGTTCTCTTTTCTTCACATCTTCAGCAGCACTTGTTATTCTTATCTCTTTGATAGCTATGTCCTGCAACTTTTACTTAAAAATAATGAACATTTCCACAGTGAAATCCATGTCAGGACCACATCCTTAGTTGGAAAGGGGTCAGGACAGGAATGGCCTGGCATCCACAGAAGGTTCTTTAATTGAAATCCAGATTGGCTGAAAATGCAAACCTTCATTGATTCCCTGAATTCAGCTGATAACCTGAAGGTGACTGGCTTATTATAGAGCTACTTGTGGCTCACTTTCCCAGGACATGCTCAGATATTAAGAATATCTGAATTCACGGTGCTTCTATTGTCCACATAATGGCAAAATTCTGGTCACAACTTGAGATTTCATGTGATGTGGCAAAACATGTTTAACTTTTGATGAAATAAATGTTTTGTTAAAAACTTTAGCCAACCTATTCCCTGTGTACTTGGAAGAAGTGAAGAGGGTGGATACTTGAGCATTGGCATTTGCTAATGACTCTGTAGAGAAAATAAGAATTTTAAGAACTCTTCACTCACACTTCTCTCAGAGAGGAGATATTTCTTTACCACAAGGAAACTAGAAGAGATAGGAAACAATTGAGCAGCAGACTCCTCTAGTGAGAACTGAGATCCAGATAGAAGTCCTAGATTCCTTTACATTTGTGACTTGAGGTTTGTCTTCCAGCTTCGAATGAATGGGGCCTTCAGACCACTGTGAGAAGGATGACTGAGTCTGAGGAAGAAAATTAGATAGGAGGATATAGAAAACAGGAATGGTCAAGGTCCTTAATTCCTTAGTCCAATCAAATGCCACAGGGAACTCGACCTTATAGGGCATATTCCCTTCCTTCAGTCTTTATTATGTAAGAAAACCTATTCTTTTTCTTTAGTTAAAATTACTTCACATAAATCTTAACATTTTATTTATTGATTGATTTAGAGAGAGAGAGAGAGAAAATGAGAGAAAGAACATCAATTTTTGTTGTTCTACTTACCTAAACATTCATTGGTTGATCTTTATATTTGCTCTAACTGGGGATTGAACTCACAGCATTGGTGTATTGGGACAATGCTCTAACTGAGCTACTCAGGCAGGGCTTACTGAAATCTTTAATAACTATAGAAATCTCCCTATCCCTCCCCCCCAAAAACAAGAGAGCAATAATGTACTTAGAATTTATGTTAACTTAGTTTAGATCAGTGTAGGGGTTAAAGGGAAGTAAAGTTTAAGATGACTTAGATGTTTTATAAAATAATGAAATAACTAACTAAATAAATAAATAATAAAATCACATGAAATATTTAATGTGGAACATAGGCCAAGGAAAATTTATTTAGGATTTTTTATTTACATTTTTTCAGATTGATTTCTTGTTGACTAAATGTTTCCCTCTTGATTAAATGAAATCTCCTTAGCATCTCAACAACTGAGTATAGAATTTGAAAGAGATAAAAAGCTAAACTCCATTTTCAGAGCAGCATTTTACTTCAAGGAGAAGCACAGCTATTGAACGAAGGGTATTGAATGATGTCAATCTAAGTGCTACTTTTATAATGTCAACCAATTTGTCTATGGTTGTTGGAGCCAATTCAGTGCCAAACAGGAATCCCCAATATGGGGTGCGATGAATAAGGAAACTTTATTCAGAATAACAGCTCCATTGTGATACAGCATGAAATAGCATGGCTGTGAGGCAGCCCGGGGGCCAGACCCCTCTCAGACTAGACAGCTCTGCTCTGCTCCTTGCAGGTCTGCTTTGCACACACAGTGCAGTAGTGCAGGTCAGCCTCACTCTGCTTATGTAGACAGAAGTCCCCACCCTGTACCCTGATTGGTCTGTCCTCATACAAATGAGGACTCCAAATCCTTCTTGTTGGATTGATCCAAAAGTCAGTGTCTACTTGGTCAAAATAGAGCCGCTCTGGTTGGGTGGAGCTGGGCAGTTCCAATTGGAGAAGGAGAGGCTCCAGCCCTATTGGTTGAAATAGGATTACAGGAACTCCTTTATAAGACTGGCTCAGATGGCAGAAACATAGTGCAGGCAGGCGGTTCAGTGCAGAGGCGGTTCAGTGTAGTTGGACTGAGAGGCTGTGTAGAAATGGCTGCTAGGCTCTGTTTTGGTGGTGTGTTTTTGTTTGTTTGTTTTAATTTGAGCCTGGTAAGCCAGCAGGAGTCTTTCTTAGTAAGTATGTTCTTTCCAGAGTCCACAGTAGGAAGTGTTAGAAGGAAAAAATGTGATGAATGTAATGACTGAAGAATCTCTCCAGGTTTGCATCCAGAAAGGCTGAGGGTATTTCCTGAGGGTAGGGTTGAACTTGAAAGAGCTGTCAGCCTCCATTAGACTGCTGGTTCAGACTTGGGCCAGTTTAAGATGAAAAATGTGCTTTCAGCAGGAAGCATTTTCTAAATTGCCCTTATGCAAGACTTCTCCATCCAGAGGGGGCTAACAGCTCACTGCTTAAAATATCTTTATTGCTGTGATCTTTATTTTTCTTTTAAGTACTAGAGGAGTGTATTGGGAAGAGGCTGACTGAGTTTATTCTCTTTGAAATCAGGGTTGCTTGCCAGAAAGATGACGTCTGTTAACATGGTAAGTATTCAGTAAATATTTGTTGAATGAATTTAATAAGTTGCCATTGTTTCGCAGTATGGACTGTAACCTGGGCCCATTTCCTCAGATGACACAAAGGAAATACCTGTGTGACTCCCCCAGTAATTCAGCATCTTCTTGGATTGGAGCAAGAAAACAAAGGGTAGGCAGCTGACCCAGGAGAGCAGACAGCTGCCAGGAGACGCAGCTGGAGATCTGGGGGTTGACGGAAAAGAACCTAGCTGGCTTGGGTGCTGGGGAAATGTGGCATTAGGCTATGAGGGACCAGGAAACCTCAGAAACAAAGAAGTTTCCTGCTGAGCAGGCAGAAGATGTGCTTTCCCTTTGACTCTGACCCACCCTCACCCATCCCACCAGCCACATCAGTTTCTTTATCTTTGAAATGACAAGTTTTGTTTCAAATTGCATGAGTAACAAAAGAAAGTTCCCCATAATCCTGGTACCCAGAGCAGGGATGGTTGATACTTCAGTGATGATGCAGCCATGCTTGTTCTTGCCTACATATAAATATGATTTTTATGTTAACATACAGAGTGTGTAATTGCAATATTACGATTTACAATACGTATTATTTCATGTATTTAGTGTTATGAAAACACAGTATTCCTAGAGCATAGTTTTTTTGGTTTGTTTTGTTTTTTGGCTGAGTAATCTAACAAAAACATGTACCATGGTGATTCAGGTTATGGGAAGGGGGCATTAATTCTACCTCTTCATGAGGGAATAGTAAGGTACTGGAAGAGTACATGAGATGGGAAACACTGATTTGGCCACTTATGGAAAATCTGTCCCAGTCAGTGTTCAAGGATTGGACTATCACACACACATCAAAATCTTAACATTTTCCAATTTCCTTCTGTCTTCTACAAAAGGTTAAGTCCTGGAATGATATGAGATTAAACAGAGGTGACAGAAATAAAACAGCCTGGTTCAGGCTGAGGAAAGGAACTCAAAGATGTTACTTATATACATGCTATTTTGGTTATTACCAAATTATCAGCACTGTCTGTGCCCATGGCCTTTGACTCTCAACTGTGATGGGTAGCCCCAAAAAGCATTTTGAAGTGGGAAGACACAAATCACTAAAGACAGTACCTTCCTAAAAAGAGAAAAGAAAAAAGGGGGTGAGGGGCTATCCTATTTGATCAATTTAGCAATTTGTGCTCAGTGACTAGGCAAATTACTAAATTCGGTGTGCCTTAATTTTCTTATTATAAAATGAGAATGAGTCTAGTATCTATCTTATAGTTATAATGGAGATTAAAATGTGTTCATCTGTAGAGCATTTAGAACAGTGGTTCTCAACCTTTCTAATGCCATGACAATTTAATACAGTTCCTCAGGTTGTGGTAATCCCCAACCATAAAATTATTTTTGTTGCTACTTCATAACTGTAATTTTGCTACTGTTAATGAATCATAATGTAGATATCTGTGTTTTCTAATGGCTCTACAGCAGCGGTTCTCAACCCATGGGTCACAACTAGCCTAAACGGGCAGTCGGACAACCCTCTCACAATCCAGGACAGCTGGCTCCCATCTGCTCACCTCCAGCCTTCCTGATTGCCCCTAACTGCTTCTGCCTGCCAGCCTGATCGTCCCCTAACCACTCCCATGCCAGCCTCATTGATGTCTAATTCCTCCCCTGCCAGCCTGTTTGCCCCCAAATTCCCTCCTCTGTCAGCCTGGTCACCCCTACCTGCCTTCCCCTGGAGGGTTGATCACCCCCAATTGCCCTCTCTTGCAGGCCTGATCCCTCCCAACTGCTCTTCCCTGCTGGCCATCTTGTGGTGGCCATCTTGTGTCCACATGGGAGCAGGATTTTTGATCACATGGGGGCAGCCATCTTGTGTGTTGGAGTGATGGTCAATCTGCATATTATTCTTTTATTAGATAGGATAGAGGCCTGGTGCATGGGTAGAGGCCAGCTGGTTTGCCCTGAAGGATGTCCTGGATCAGGGTGGGGGTTCCCTTGAGGTGTGAGGTGGCCTGGGCAAAGGGCTTGTGGTGGTTTGCAGGCTGGCCATGCCCCCTGGCAACCCAAGTGGAGGCCCTGATAACTGGGGTTTATTTATCTTCTTAATTGAAACTTTGTAGCCTTAAGTGGAGTCCTGGGCCGGCCATTGTGTGAGGAAATCTTGGCTTCCTCCATCACCAGGGGAAACCCTAGCCTCCTGCTCTTTCCAGCTTTGTGGCTGCCATCATTTCTGTTTGGATTTATGTAACATATCATTGAAACTTTGTAGCCTTGAGTGGAGGCCTAGGCCAGCATGGGCAGGTGGAAAGCTTGGCTTCCTCCATTGCCAGGGAAACCCAATCCTCCCTCCTTCTCTCTGTGGCCATAGCCATCTTGGTTGGGTTTATTTGTATATTTGCTCCTCATTGGCTGGTGGGCATGGCTTTGTGGTCATGGCTTATAGGTATAATGGAGTGATGGTTGATTTGCATGTTACTCTTTTATTATATAGGACTTTAATACATATTTTATATATCCCATCTACACTAATAAAAGAGAAACATTCAAATTGACTCTCTCCACGATGCCCACCTGCCAATCAGGAGTGAGTATGCAAATTAACCAAACAAAGATGGCAGCAGCCACAGAGCTGGAGTGAGCAGGAGGATTGGGTTGCCCCTGGCAACAGAAAAAGCCAAGCTTCCCACCTGCCCTGGATGCTGCTGAAAGGATGGATAGCTAGAAAAAAAAAAAGAGGGGCTGGAAGTCTAGGTCGCTGGTGGCAAGCCTGAAAATGGTTCTGAACCCCTTCCCTAGGCTAGCCAGACACCCCAGCGGGGACTCCCACCATGAAGGGGGTGTGGCCACCCTGAAAATGGCCTTCAGTCCCTCACCCAGGCTGGGCATGCCCCCATGGGGTGAGATCCCCGCTGGGGGACATGGCCATCTTTAAAACAGCCCTCAGCCCCTCACCTAGGTTGGCCACTCCCCCCCCGCCCCCCCATGGGGATCCTCACCACATGGGTATGTAGCTGGCCTGCAAACACTAAGGCCACCCCATGCCTCAAGGGAACCCCCACCGTGATCTGAGACACCATTCATGGCAAACCAGTCGGCCCCCACCCATGCACCAGGCCTCTATCTATACTAATAAAAGGGTAATATACTAATTAGACTTGGAGACCTCCCAGATGTTCTTCTGGACAAAGCCATGGTGGTGGGGCTGAGGTAGTGGTGGTTAGAGGCCAAGAGGGGAGGACAGTTGTGGGTGATTAGGCCAGGATGGGACGATGGTTATGGGTGATCAAGCTGCGGGGGCAAGGGAGGGAGGGAGGCGTGTTAGGGTTGATCAGGCTGGCAGGCAGGGCAGTTGGAGGTGAGCAGACTAACAGGGGGCCAGTTGGTGGTGAGCAGGCCATTAGTGGGGGCCAGATGGGGGTTATCAGGACAGTGGCGGGAGGGATAGTTTGGAGTGAGCAGGCCAGCAGAGGGGCAGTTGGGTGCAAGCATGCCAATGGGGAGGGAAGATGGGGGTGAGCAGGCCATCAGGGGGAGCATTTGAGGGTTAGCAGGCTGGCAGGGGGTCAGTTGGAGGCAAGCACATTGGCATGGGGGACAGATGGGCATGATCAGGCTGGCAGGGGGCACATTTGGGGGCAAGCAGGCCAGCAGTAGATGACAGTTGGGGGCAAGCAGGCTGGCAGGCAGGTGAGCGGTTAGGAGCCAGCAGTCCAGGATTGAGAGAGGGATGTCCAACTGCCAGTTTAGGCCTGATCCCTGTAAACTGGCAGTAGAACATCCTTGGAGGGTTCCCAGATTGGAGAAGGTGCAGGCCAGGCTGAGGGACATCACCCCACCCCCCCTCCATGCATGAATTTTGTGCACCAGGCCATTGTATATGTTATAATTTAAAAATTTTATTTCTACTATATTACTTTATATTTCTTTTTAAAATACATATACATATTACATGAATTTCTTTTTTTCCCTTATTTTCTCCCTTTCTGCTTTCTGCTAAACTGATTGAGTTTTTTTGTTTTTTTGTTTGTTTTTTAATTTTCTTTTCTTACTTTGCTGCTGCTGGTTGGCAAGTTATATATTCTATTTTTACTCTTTTAGTGGTTAACTTTTAGTTTTTAATTTGTACCTGAATTATTGAAATCTGTGCTTAGTCATTCTTTCTGAGAAAAAGATAAAACATATAAAAAATGAAACCAGACAAAAAATAAAAAAAATTAAGTATAAATTTTATAAATACAAATAGAGTAATTGAAATTAAGTAATTCCTCTTGCACAGCTTACAGAACTTGGGGTGCTTTACTTACTCTCCTCAATTAAATATATTGCTATTATTTAGTATTGTATTTCACTTTTTAATACCTCTTTTCTAAAATATATCATTGTTGGAGAAAAACCAAGATGGCAGGGAAGGTAAACACGTAACTGCAGCCTCACACAACAATTTCAAAAATACAACTAAAATATAAAATGGACATTATCCAGAACCACAGGAAAGCTGACTGACTGGAAATTCTACAAGTAGAAGGAAAGAGAAAACCAGAAGGAAAATCAGAGGAGCTGTAAAAGCCTGAGGTACGGAGACACAGTTTGAATGTGCATAGAGGACAGAGCTGGAGAGGAGGGGATGGCTGAGTGCCTGGCTGGCGTTCTCTATCAGGAAGGAGATAAAAGCTCTGACTGCACTGAAACCCAGTTCCGACTGCACTGAACCCCAGGTCTCGGCGAGACTCTGGGGACCCAGAATCATACAAAGGGAATCTGGGCTGTAAGGCGGAAACTCAGGGGAGCAGCAAAAGTCAGAGCCCCAGAGACACTCACGTGAATGCTTGCAGAGGACAGACTGTTGACAGTGCTGCTAGATAGCCCTAGTGGGAAAGAGACTCTGGACTCTGCTGAACCCCAGTTCCTACTGCACTGAACTCCAGTTCTGGGCTCACCGGAGGACTGATTAGACCAGGGGTGGGCAAACTTTTTGACTCAAGGGCCACAGTGGGTTCTTAAACTGGACTGGAGGGCCAAACAAAAGCAACCTGACCATGCTGGCACTCTCATCTTGGGCTGCTGGTGAAGGAGCGGAAGGGAGAGCAAGAGAACCCTCCACTCTTTCGGCTCCGCAGGCCGGATACAACAGCCGAACGGGCTGGATCTGGATCGCAGGCCGTAGTCTGCCCACGGCTGGACTAGACTGTCTGGTAGAGGGTGAAACTTGAGGGCACCTTTCTC
The DNA here is from genome assembly GCA_963924515.1 of Vespertilio murinus. Taxonomy (NCBI): domain Eukaryota; kingdom Metazoa; phylum Chordata; class Mammalia; order Chiroptera; family Vespertilionidae; genus Vespertilio; species Vespertilio murinus. The sequence continues at coordinate 127,725,434 of OZ004704.1, read as the reverse complement.
TTAGGGGTGCTTACAGCAAGTACCGAAGGACAATGAGGGACACTGAGACTCAGGAACCTCATAGGGCAGGGCTGACGAGACACCAAGGCTGTAGGTTCCACCCTGAAACTCTGTCCCACCAGAGCTGAGCACAGAGGCTTTTGCAATTTTGCAAGTCTAGTCGAATAAGGCTGTCTCCCGGCATAGACACAGCTGATCCTCACAGCCATTTGGCCTGGAGGTCAATTCCTCCCAGTGATACCAACAACAATCAAGACTTAACTACAACAAGGCTGTATACACAGTCCACAAAGGGGTTCACCAAGAGTGTCCACCTCAGGTAACTGGGGAGGCTGAGCCACTAGGCCTTATAGGACACCTAGCACACAAAGCCACCCTATCAACTCAGGGAAGCAACAAAAATGAGGAGCCAAGGAAACAGATCACAAACAAAAGAAATAGAGGAGAACAAGCGACTGGATATAGAGTTCAAAACCACGGTTATTAGGTTTTTCAAGAATTTCTTAGAAAAGACTGATAGATTTAGTGAGACCCTTGAGGATATGAGAGAGACCCTCGAGGATATGGAAATGGACCAACTAGAAATTAAACACACACTGACTGAAATAAAAAAAATATCCTGACACCCAACAACAAACTAGAAGAATGCAAGAATCAAGTTAAAGATGTGAATACAAAGAAGCAAAAATCACTCAATGGAAAAGCTAAAAGAAAAAAGAATCCAAAAATTTGAAGATAGTGTAAGAAGCCTCTCGGACAACTTCAAGCATACCAACATCAGAATTATGAGGGTGCCAGAAGAAGAGAGAGAGCAAGATACTGAAAATTTATTTGAAGAAATAATGACTGAAAACTTCCCCCACCTGGTGAAAGAAATAGACTTATAAGTCCAGGAAGCACACAAAACCCCAAACAAAATGAATTCAAAGAGGACTACACCAAGACACATCATAATTAAAATGCCAAGAGAAAAGACAAAGAGAGAATATTAAAAGCAGCAAGAGAAAAACAGTTAATTACCTACAAGGGAGCACCCATATGATTGTCAGCTGATTTCTCAGCAGAAACTATGCAGGCCAGATGGGAGTGGCAAGAAATAGTCAAAGTGATGAATAGCAAGAACCTACAACCAAAATTACTCTACCCAGCAAAGTTATAATTCAGAATTGAAGGGCAGAGAGAGCTTCACAGATAAGAAAAAGCTAAAGAGGTTCACCAAAACAGTATTATATGAAATGCTGAAAGGTGTTCTCTAAGCAGAGGAAGAAGAAGAAAAGGGTAAAGATAAAAATTATGAACAACAAATACATATCTATCAATAAGTGAATCTAAAAATCATATTTTATAATCCTATATAATAAAGAGGTAAGTATATAATAAAGTGAATTAAAAATCTGATGAACAGAATAAACTGGTGAATATAATAGAATCAGGGTCATAGAAAGGGAGTGGACTGACAATTCTTGGAGGGGGAAGGGGTATGGCAGGTGCGGGAAGAGACTGGACAAGAATTATACACCTATGGATAAGGACAATGGGGAGTAAGGGAAGAAGGTGGGATGGAAACCAGGTAGAGGTGAGCCATGGCATGGGTAACATGGCATATATAACAACTATAATAATCTAAACAATAAAGATTTACTAAATTAAAATAAATAAAATATATCATTGTTTTTCAGGCAGATGATTTTTTTCTCCATAATTTTAAATACTTTTTTTATTGTCTATAGTTTTACATATGTCTTCTTTTCTCCAATTTACATCCCCCTTCTCCCAGCCATTCCCAATCTGGGAAAGCCCTCACCTTCCCAGTGTCTGTGTCCATTGGTTATGCTCATATGCATGCATACAAGTCCTTTGGTTGTTCTCTAAACCCCCTCCCCTACCATTTATCTCTGGATCTATTCTTCATCAAATTATGTTAATCATTATGCTCTCCAGTCCCATCCATGCTATTGCAAATGGTAAAAGTTCCTTCTTTTTTATAGAGGCATAGTATTCCATTGTGTAGATGTATCACAATTTTTTAATCCACTCATCTGCTGATGGGCACTTAGGCTGTTTCCAAATCTTAGTTATTGTAAAATTGTGCTACTATGAACATACGGGTGCATATATCCTTTTTGATTGGTGTTTCTGGTTTCTTGGGATATAGTCCTAGAAGTGGGATCACTGGATCAAATTGGAGTTCCATTTTTAAAATTTTGAGGAAACTCCATACTGTTTTCTTTCTAAAACTTCTACTAGGTATGTTTGGAAGTTTTCATTCAATTTGACTATCTCCTAACTTCTCTTTGCTATTTTCTATCTCTTCATCTGTATAATGCATATTTTATAATCCTATATAATAAAGAGGTAATATCCAAATTGACCATCACACCTTCACAAAATGGCTGCCTATGACCAGGCTGGGGTGGGAGAAGCAGTTAGAGGTGACCAGGCCAGTGGGTGGTGTGTACAGTTGGGGTGACCAGGCCAGCAAGGGGGGCAGTTGGGGGTGATTAGGCTGTCAGGAGGACAATGAGGGGCGACAAGGCAGGTAGACAGGTGAGTGATTAGGAGCCAGCAGTCTAGGATTGTGAGAGGGATGTCCTGGATTGAAGAGGGTTCAGAGTGGGCTGAGGAGAACCCCCTTCCCCCGTGCATGAATTTTGTGCAGCAGGCCTATAATCTATCCTAATAAAATGGTAATATGCTAATTAGGCTGGGAGACCTTCTGGATGTCCTTCTGGACAAAGTCATGGTGGTGGGACTGAGGCAGAGGTGGTTAGGGGTGACCAGGCCAGTTGGGGGGGGCAGTTGAGGGTGATCAGGCTGGCAAGGGGGCCAGTTGGGAGCAAGCAGGCCAGCAGGGGAGGGGGAGTTTGGAGCCAGCAGGCCAGCAGCGGGGGAGGGGGGGAGTTGGAGGCAAGCAGGGTAATTGGGGGTGATCAGGCTGGCAAGGGGGAGCAGTTGGGGGCAAGAAGGCTGGTGAGGGGGCAGTTGGAGGTGAGCAGGCAGGCAGGCAGGTGAGTGGTTAGAAGCCAATGGGGATCGGGTCTAAACCAGTAGTCAGATATTCTCCAAGAGGTCCCAGACTGGAGAGGATGTAGGCCAGGCTGAGGGGAACCTCCCCGATGCATGAATTTTGTGCACAGGCCACTAGTCCCATATAATGAAAGCCTAATATACTAAGTATCTGGTTGACCAGTCAGCCGTTCAATCAATCAAAGCATAATATGCTAATGATAGGCTAAGACTACTCAACTGTTTGCTTTGATATGCAATGACCACGAGGGGGCAGACATTCTGACTGGTAGGTTAACTTACTGCTGGGTTCTGGCCGATAGGGACTGAGTCGATAGGCTGGACATGCCCTGGAGCCCTCCCACAATTCCTCCCCTGCCCCAATTGTGCACTGGTGGAGTCCCTCGGCCTGGCCTGTACACTCTCACAATCCAGGACCACTTGGGGATATTGGAGAGCCAGTTTTGGCCTGATCCCACAGGCCAGGCCGAGGGACCCCACTGGTGCACGAATTCATGCACCTAGTTTCCTCATACTTGCTTTCCAGTTTACTGATTCTCTTATCAGCATTATCTAATCAGATGAAACCTATCCACTGAGTTTTTAATTTCAATTATTTGATATCTATTTCTAAAATTCCTACTTAGTTATTGTTCATTTTTGATGTTTTACTTTTAAAAAAATATATATTTTTATTGATTTTTCACAGAGAGGAAGACAAAGGGATAGAGAGTTAGAAACATCGATGAGAGAGAATCATCGATCAGCTGCCTCTTGCACAACCCCTACTGGGGATGTGCCTGCAACTAAGGTACATGCCCTTGACCAGAATTGAACCGGGGACCTTTCAGTCCGAAGGCCGACGCTCTATCCACTGAGCCAAACCAGTTTCGGTGTGTTTTACTTTTTCTTTTTTTTTTTTTTTTTTTTTTTTTTTTTAATTAAGGTATTATCTGTATACATAGCTTATCATTGCCCCCCCCCCCCAATATATGCCCTCCCTCCCCAGAGTTTTGTGTCCATTGGCTATTCTTATATGCAAGCATACCAGTCCTTTGGTTGATCTCTTATCTCCCCCAGATCTCCCTACCCCCCCCCCCCCCGCTGTCATTTGACAGACTGCCTGTTGTTTTACTGTCACTATATCAATCTTTCTGTTCATTCGTTTATAATGATATTTAATATCCATAAATGAGTGAGGTCATGTAGTGTTTCTCTTTCATTGACTGGCTTATTTCACTCAGCATGATGCTCTCCAATTCCATCCAAGTTACTGCAAATGATGAGAATTCCTTCCTTTTTATGGCAGCATAGTATTCCATGGTGTAGATGTACCATAGTTTTCTGATCCATTCATCTGCTGACGGGCACCTAGGCTGTTTCCAAGTCCTAGCTATTGTAAATTGTGCTGCTATGAACATAGGGGTGCATATATCTTTTCTGATTGGTCTTTCTAGTTTCTTGGGGTATATTCCTAGTAGTGGGATTACTGGGTCAAATGGGAGTTCCATTTTCAGTTTTTTGAGGAAGCTCCATACTGTTTTCCACAGTGGTTTCACCAACCTACAATCCCACCAGCAGTGCACGAGGGTTCCTTTTTCTCCACAACCTCGCCAACATTTGTTGTTTGTTGTTTTGTTGATGTTGGCCATTCTGACAGGTGTGAGATGGTACCGCATTGTTGTTTTGATTTGCATCTCTCGGATAATTAGTGACTTGGAGCATGTTTTCATGTGCCTCTTGGCCTTCCTTCTGTCTTCTTTTGAGAGGATTCTATTTAGGTCCATTGCCCATTTTTTAATTGGCTCATTCATTTTCCTTTTATTGAGTTGTATAAGCTGTCTGTAGATGTTGGAGATTAAACCTTTATCAGTGATATCGTTTGCAAATATGTTCTCCCATACAGTGGGTTTTCTTGTTGTTTTGTTGATGGTTTCTTTTGACGTAAAAAAGCTTTTTATTTTGATGTAGTCCCATTTGTTTATTTTCTCTTTAGCTTCCATTGCCCTAGGGTTAGTATCAGTGAAGAAGTTCTTTAGGCATATGTCTGAGATTTTGCTGCCTGTGGATGCCTCTAGTATTTTTATGGTTTCCCGTCTTATGTTTAAGTCCTGTATCCATTTTGAGTTTATTTTTGTGTATAGTGTAAGTTGGTGATCTAGTTTCAATCTTTTGCATGTATGTGTCCAATTTTCCCAACACCATTTATTGAAAAGACTGTCTTGACTCCATTGTATGTTCGTGCCTCCTTTGTCAAATATTAATTGAGCATATTGATTTGGGTTGATGTCTGGATTCTCTAATCTATTCCATTGATCAATATGTCTGTTCTTGTGCCAGTACCAGGCTGTTTTGAGAACAGTTGCTTTGTAATACAGCTTGAAATCTGGTATTGAGATTCCTCCTACTTTACTCTTATTTCTTAAGATTGCTGAGGCTATTCGGGGTCTTTTATTGTTCCAAATGAATTTTTGGAGAGTTCTTTCTAGGTCTGTGAAGTATGTCCATGGTATTTTCATGGGGAGTGCATTGAACTTATATATTGCTTTGGGAAGTATGGACATTTTGATGATGTTGATTCTACCAATCCATGAACATGGTATGTTCTTCCATCTGTTTACATCTTTCTCTATTTCTTTTTTCAGTGTCCTGTAGTTTTCTGCATATAGGTCTTTTACCTCCTTGGTTAAGTTTATTCCTAGGTATCTTAATTTTTTTGGTGCGATGGTAAACGGGATTGCTTTTTTAGTCTCTGTTTCTGTAAGTTCACTATTGGTGTAGAGAAATGCCATTGATTTCTTGGCATTTATTTTGTATCCTGCTACATTGCCAAATTCGTTTATTAAGTCTATTAGCTTTTTGATGGAGTCTCTTGGGTTTTTTATGTACAATATCATGTCATCTGCAAATAGTGACAGCTTTACTTCTTCTTTTCCGATTTTGATGCCTTTTATTTCCTCTTCTTGTCTAATTGCGATGGCGAGTACTTCCAGTACTATGTCAAAGAGGAGTGGTGAGAGTGGGCATCCCTGTCTTGTTCCTGTTCTTAGAGGGAATGGTTTTAGTTTTTGCCCATTGAGCATGATGTTGGCTGTGGGTTTATCATATATAGCTTTTATTATGTTGAGGTATGATCCTTGTACTCCCACCTTGTTGAGAGTTTTTATCAGGAAAGGGTGTTGGATTTTATCAAATGCCTTTTCTGCATCGATAGATATGACCATATGATTTTTATCTCTCAATTTGTTTATGTGATGTATCACGTTTATTGATTTGCGAATATTGTACCATCCTTGCATTCCTGGTATAAAACCTACTTGGTCATGGTGTATGATCTTCCTGATGTACTGCTGGAGCCGATTTGCTAGAATTTTGTTGAGGATTTTGGCATCTATGTTCATGAGGGATATTGGCCTGTAATTCTCTTTCATTGAGTTGTCTTTATCTGGTTTTGGTATTAGGGTGATGCTGGCTTCATAAAAGGAGTTTGGCAGTGTTCCTTCCTCTTGAATTTTTTGGAAAAGTCTGAGGAGGATAGGTTTTAGTTCTTCCTTGAATGTTTGGTAAAACTCTCCTGTGAAGCCATCTGGCCCTGGGCTTTTGTTTGCTGGAAGCTTTTTGATGACTGCTTCAATTTCTTCCCAAGTTACTGGTCTATTGAGATTTTTAGATTCTTCCTGATTGAGTTTTGGAAGGTTGTATTTTTCTAGGAATATGTCCATTTCCTCCAGGTTGTCCTGTTTGTTGGAATATAGTTGTTCATAGTATTTTGTAACAATCCTTTGTATTTCGGCGGGGTCTGTTGTTATTTCACCTCTTTCATTTCTAATTTTGTTTATTTGGGTCCTCTCTCTTTGTTTCTTGGTTAGCCTGGCTAGAGGTTCATCAATCTTGTTAATCCTTTCAAAGAACCAGCTCTTGGTTTTGTTGATCTTATGTATTGTGTCTTTGGTCTCTATGTCGTTAATCTCCGCTCTGATTTTTATTATTTCCTTCCTTCTGCTTACAGTGGGCCTTTCTTGCTGTTCTTTTTCTAACTGTTTGAGTTGTAGGGTAAGATAATTTGTTACCATTCTTTCTTGTTTTTTGCAATAGGCTTGTAGGGATATGAACTTCCCTCTCAAAACAGCTTTTACTGTGTCCCATAGATTTTGGATTGTTGTGTTTTCATTGTCATTAGTTGCCATGATGTTTTTGATTTCTTCCTTGATTTCTCTGGTAACCCATTCTTTGTTCAATAGCATGCTATTTAGTCTCCATGTGTTTAATTTCTTTGGCTTATTATTATTGTAGTTGATTTCCAATTTTATGGCACTGTGATCTGAGAAAATGCTTGATAAGATTTCTATCTTCTTGAATTTGAAGAGACTTTGCCTATGTCCCAATATGTGGTCTATCTTTGAGAATGACCCGTGTGCACTTGAGAAGAATGTATATTCTGTGGCTTTGGGATGAAATGTTCTGAAGATGTCAATTAATTCCATCTGGTCTAATACGTCATTTAGAATTGACGTTTCTTTACTGATTTTTTGTTTAGATGATTTGTCCAGAGGTGACAATGGAGTATTAAAATCTCCTACTATGATAGCATTGCTATTAATCTGTCCCTTAATGTCCTCCAGCAGTTTCTTTATGTATTTGGGTGCTCCCAAATTGGGTGCATATATGTTTACCAGGGTTATTTCTTCTTGTTGGATTACACCCTTTAGTATTATGAAGTGGCCTTCCTTATCTCTTGTTATGTCCTTCACTTTGAGATCTAGTTTGTCAGATATAAGTATTGCTACCCCAGCTTTTTTTTCGTTTCCGTTTGCCTGGAAAATCTTTTTCCATCCTTTCACCTTCAGTCTGTGGGCGTCTGTTTTTCTGAGGTGGGTTTCTTGTAGACAGCAGATGAATGGGTTTTGCTTTCTTATCCATTCTGTTACCCTATGTCTTTTAATTGGAGCATTTAAACCATTTACATTTAAAGTAATTATTGAAAGGTAGGTATTTGATGCCATTTTTATTCTATCCCCCTGTGTTCCTTCTTCACTTCCTATTTCTTTATTATTACAGTAGACCCTTTAGCATTTCTTGCATTGCTGGTTTGTTGGAGATAAATTCCTTTAGTCTGTTTTTGTCGGTGAAGCTCCTGATTACACCTTCAATTTTGATTGACAGCCTTGCGGGGTACAGTATTCTTGGGTTCAGACCCTTCCTTTGCATGACTTTGTATATGTCATCCCATTCCCTTCTGGCCTGATGAGTTTCTGTTGAGAAATCAGTTGCTAGTCTGATGGGGTTTCCTTTATATGTAACTTTCTGTCTCTCTCTGGCTGCTTTTAAGATTCTGGTTTTGTCGATGTTTTTTGCCAGTTTAATTATAATGTGTCTGGGTGTTGATCTTTGGGGGTTCATTTTGTTGGGGACCCTTCGAGCATCTTGGATTTGTGTTGGTTTTTTCTTCTCTATCTCAGGAAAGTTTTCTGTCATTATTTCTTGAAATACTTTTTCCATATCTTGCTCAGTTTCCTTTCCTTCTGGAACCCCTATTATTCTAATATTGTTTTGTTTTGTATTGTCCCAAAGCTCCCTTAGGCTCTCCTCCTGTTTTTTAATTTTTTTTTCTAGCAACTGCTGTAATTGGGTATTTTTTTCCATTTTGTCTTCTAGCTCACTGATGCGGTCTTCTGCTTCATCTAGTCTACTCTTGATGCTTTCTATTGAGTTCTTCATAGTAGCGATGTCATTTTTCATTTCTTCTTGGGTCACCTTCATTTCCTCTTGGGTCTTCTTCATTTCCTCTTGGGTCTTATTCATATTGTCAAATTTGTCTTCCATTCTTTTTAGCCAACTTATGATCATTACTCTGAATTCTTGCTCTGGTAGGTTGCTTGCCTCTAACTCGTTTACTTCATTTTCTGGTGATGGTTGATTTTCTTTCACAGGCGGGTTGTTTCTTAGTCTCCCCATGCTCTCTCTTTATAGGGTGCCTGGTAACGTAGTTCTCTCCCTCCTGCTTTGATTTAAAGGCACAAAATACAACACAACCAGGTACAACACACAAGGCACTGGACAGAAATGTGTTTGCAATATTAATATCCTCCAATAAAGGTGTCTAGAACCCAGATAACAAGAACATACAATCCAATAAAAAGAATAAGCAAACCAATCTTACACACACACAAAAAAGCATAAACCTTTGATATAGTTAGCATTCAACATACAACAACAAAGGGGTAGAGAGAAGGCTTTTTTTTTTTTTTTGGTGGGGGGGCAGTGGCAAGGTAGGTGTGAATGGGATTGGAGCAGGGGGTTGGGAATTATATATACACAGGACAGGTGAAAATTTTGGAGAGGGTAAACAGAAAGAGTAAGGAAAATCTATAGCAGTAAAGGGTTAAGATAAGCAGGACACCAAAGGTAAAGGGTTAGGAATAGAGAGATGTCATAAAGGTAGGTTTGAGATAGAATAGAGCGTTGGAGAAGGCAAGGTATGAATAGTTTTTAGAATAGTAATCCCGCAGGAGGAAATAGAGAAAAAAGGAAATAGAGGAAAAAGGAAAAAAAAAATAGAAAGCAAAAAAAAGGATTATAATATGACACTTAAAAAGTAGTAATAAAAATAAACAAAAGAAAATAAGATAAAAAAGATAAAAAAGGTAAAATAGTAGTAGTAATAATGTTGATTACCTATAAAAATGAATTAATTAAAAAGGTAAAATCTAGTGATGGCAGATGAAAAAAATTTCTTGAGTAAACTTTGCAATTAAAGTAGGTAAAAAACAAAAATTCAACAGTTAAAAAAATAAAAATTGAAAATTAAAAATTAAACAAAATTTGCAGTAATGAAGGTCATTCACTTTCTGTGTTGCTATGTCTCGCACGCCTGTTCCCAGTCTGGGCGGTAGTGGCAGTTCACTGTGTTTCACCGTTCCTCCGTGTTGATTACAAGACCTGATTTTTAAGCCAATCTAGAGACCCTATGTGCTTTAGCCTCTGGGTGGCAGTGTTTCTGGATGACTTCCAGGACTCTAAAGCCTTTCTAGCTTTTTCCTCTTCTCTGTGTCTTTGATGGCTGGGGGTGGGGCGGTCTGGAGCTGGCTGCACTCCCCTGTAATTCTGCGGCTACTTCTTGGACTCAGATCCAGCTGTGCTGCTCCTTAGATATCCCTAGTCTTAGGAGCCCTGTCCACAGACAGGCGCGCCTCCAGCTGAGAAGTAAATCCACGACCAGTCCCTCAGCCTCTGTGCGCCACGCGCGCTGGTGCGCAGGGGGGTGGGGGTGTTGCTGCGCCAAGTGGAACTCGGTCAGAACTACCGGTCCGAGTCCCTCAGCCTCTGTGCGCCGCGCGCGCTGGTGCGCAGGGGGGGGGGGGTGTTGCTGCGCCGAGTGGAACTCAGTCAGAACTACCGGTCCGAGGGGAACTCACCCACCGGATCGCTGCGAAATCTGAGCTCCTCTGAGATCAAGGGTTCGCGCCGACTATGTTCATTTGGTGTTCCTTGGGGCTGGGGATAATCAGGCCTCCGACACTCGAACCTCCTCCCTTCCAAGATGGCGAGATTTCCCGTCCGCGCCGGCAAGTATCTCCTGTAAGGGACCCAGCTGTGTGTTTTACTTTTTCTTATGATTTAATTTTCTTTTTGGTATACATCAGTCAAATATTCTTAATTTTTCATCTATAAAGTTATCCAATTATCTGAAATTATTGGGTTCTAATACTATTATTAGAACCCTAATGTTATTATGGCTCTTAATCATAACATATCAGGCGACAACAAGATGGCGGCAGAGGTAAAAGCCTAACTGCAGCCGCACTCAACAATTTCAAAAAATACACCTAAAATATAGAGTGGACACTATCCAGAACTACAGGAAAGTTGACTGACTGGAAATTCTACAACTAGAAGGAAAGAGAAAACCAGAAGGAAAACCAGAGGAGCTGTAAAAGCCTGAGGTACGGAGGCACGGTGCACGCGCGCGGGGAGAGGATGGAGCCCGAGAGGAGGGGCGGCTGAGTGCCTGGCTGGCGTTCCCTAGCGGGAAGGACATAAAAGCTCCGGACTGTGCTGAACCCCAACTCCGACTGCACTGAACCCCAGTTCTGGATGAGACCCTGGGGTCCAGGCTCACACAGAGGGAATCTGGGCTGAAAGGCGGAAGCTCAGCTGAGCAGCGAAAAGCAGAGCCCCTGAGTCGCGCACATTGTGCGTAGAGGAGGGACTGTTCGCTGAGCTGCTGAATTGCCCCAGGGGAAGGACTCAAAAGCTCAGGAATGTGCTGAGCCCCAGTTCTGACTGCACTGAACCCCAGTCCTGGGCAAGACCCTCGGGCCCCAGCCTCATACAGGGGGAATCTGGGCTGTAAGACAGAAACTCAGGGGGAACGGCGAAAAGCCGAGCCCCTGAGTCGTGCACATTGCGCGCACAGAGGACAGACTGTTGTTTGGGCCGCGAGATTGCCCTAGCGGGAAGGAGACATAAGCTCCGGACTGTGCTTAACCCCACTTCCAACTGCTCTGAACCCCAGTTGTGGGCCTGTTGGGGGAGAGACTACACTGTCTGGTAGTGGGCGAAACTCTAGAGTGCCTTTCTCTCAGAGGTGCTTGCAGCGAGTACCCAAGGACACTGAGGAACACTGAGACTCAGGAGCCTCCGAGGGCGGGGCTAACCGGAAGCCCAGGCTGTAAGCTCCACCCAGAAACTCCGCCCCATCCAAGCTGAACTCAGAGAGGCTTTTGCAGGTTACCAAGTCTAGTGGAATAAGGTTGTCTCCTGGCATAGACACAGCTGATCCTCCCAACCTACCAACTCAGGGAAGCAGCGAAAATGCCGAAACAAGGAAACAGATCACAAACGAAAGAAATGGAGGACAAAAAGCGACTGGATATAGAGTTCAAAGCCACGCTTATAAGGTTGTTCAACAATCTCTTAGAAAAGGCCGATAAAATAAATGAGACCTATGAGGATATGATAAGGGATCAACAAGAAATAATGAAGGGTCAACTAGAAATAAAGAATACAATCTCTGAAATAAATAATATTATACAGAGTCCTAAAAACAGATTGGAAGATTGCAAGGATCAAGTCCAAGATTTGGAACACAAAGAGCCAGAGGACACTCCTCCACAGAAGCAAGAAGACAAGAGAATCCAGAAAGTTGAAGATAATGTAAGAAACCTCTGGGACAACTTCAAGCGAACCAACATCAGAATTATGGGCATCCCAGAAGATGACAGAGAGCAAGATACTGAAAACATATTGAAAGAAATAGTGACAGAAAACTTCCCCCACCTGGGGAAAGAAATAGACTTACATGTACAGGAAGCACACAGAACCCCAAACAAAAGGAATCCAAAAAGAACCACACCAATACACATCATAATTAAAATCCCAAGAGCTAAAGACAAAGAGAGAATATTAAAAGCAGCAAGACAAAAGCAGGTAGTTACCTATAAAGGGGCACCCATACGACTGTCAGCTGATTTCTCAACAGAAACCATGCAGGCCAGACGGGAATGGCAAGAAATATTCAAGGTGATGAACAACAAGAACCTACAGCCAAAAATACTCTACCCAGCAAAGTTATCACTCAGAATCGAAGGCCAGATAAAGAGCTTCACAAATAAATTTAAGCTAAAGGAATTCATCACTGCCAAGCCAGAATTATATGAATTGCTAAAAGGGGTTCTTTAGGAAGAGGAAGAAAATAAAGATAAAAATTATAAACAAACACGTAACTATCAACAAGTGAGTCTAAAAACCAAGGGAAGTAAAAATCATGATGAACAATATTAACTGGTGAATATAATAGAATCAGAGGTATGGAAGGGGAGTGGACTGATGATTCTCGGGGGAATGGGGCGGGGCGGGAAGAGACTGAACATAAACTGCACCTATGGTTGAGGACAATGGGGGATGGGGAAAGGGCAGAGAATTGAATGGAAACTTGGTGTAGGGGAGCAATTGGGGGGGGGGATGAGGAACATTTGTAATAATATGAACAATAAAGATTTATTTAAAAAAAATCATAACATATTATTTCTTCAGGTATTTTAAGAATTTTGATTGTGAGCTCATCCTCTATGAAAATACTATGCAGCCCTAGTTCAGTGCCCTGGTGACTTTTATTGGCTGGAACAATTTCTGTATTCTTAAGTTGGGCTTTCTTGAACCATGCTGTTAATGTGAAATTGAACCCAAAATGTGCATGAAGTACAGTTATGAATTCCCAGGAAGGATTTTTTTTTTCTGACTAGAGTGCAGTAAGTGACCCACAGCTTTCTTGCCATGCCTCTGTGACTTTATGTGGATAATTCTGTAGTCTAATTTTTTAAAATATTTATTTTTATTGATTTCAGAGAGGAAGGGATAGAGAGATAGAAACATCAATGATGCGATAGAATCATTGATTGGCTGCCTCCTGCATGCCCCCTACTGAGAACCAAGCCCGCAAGCCAGGCATGTGCCCTTGGCTGGAATAGAACTTGGAATCTTTCAGTTCACAGGCTGACACTCTACCCATCAAGCCAAACCAGCTAGGGCTGTAGTCTAATATTTTATTGAGGGTGTTGTTCTTTTAGGGCCCACAATTGCTGTAACAATCTTGATTCCCCCTTACTTGCATCAAACTAAAGCTCTATTTTGGCAGGATTATTGATATTCAAGCCTCAAGATTTTGGGGGCTGACAATCCTACCTCTGGGGGCATTCACAGTATTAGTTTATATGCTAACTACTCTGGGTTTTAGCTTACTCTTTCTTTCTTCTTTTAAAAATATATTTAATTGATTTTTTACAGAGAGGAAGGAGAGACTTAGAAACATCGACCAGCTGCCTCTTGCACACTCCTTACTGGGGATGTGCCTGCAACCAAGTTACATGCCCTTGACTGGAATCAAACCTGGGACCCTGCAGTCCACAGGCTGACACTCTATCCACTGAGCCAAACCGGTCAGGGCTTACTCTTTATTTCTGACTTATGTGACTTCCTTTACTTCCATCAAGCTGCATTTAAAATCATATTTGTCCTATTTGCATTACCAAATATTTGTAATGGTTTCATTTCTAGACAATTCTAATAAAAATGGACCTCATCCCCTGCTTTTTGTTCAGTTGCAGCTGCTATAATTTTTCCTGTATTATGCAACTAGAGTATGAAGACCCACCTGAATCCAGATGCAGTATTCCTGAATCATGAGGATGAAGGGGAAACTTTTAAGTCACAAGAAAGCATGGCTATGTGTTCTGGAGTTGTGCAATATGGTGGCCTTGAGCGAAGGTCAAAAGGTGCAGCTAAGTGGTGTCTAAGTCACTAATAGGAAGGAAAAAAGCAATGGCAGACTCATCTGAGCCTGGAAATGTAGTTATCATTCTGGAAACAAAAGTCCTTTGAAGAAACTACACATCCAAGGTGTCATCAGCCTTGGACAGGAGAGCTTACATAACCAGCCTGGTGGAGGACACTGGTGAGAGATGCAGATATGGGATACTCACCTTTTAGAAGCTGCTAGAAAAACAGTTTATGGTAGTTCTGCCTCTGAATCTGAATATAATGTGTTTCACTTCACAAGAAGATCTGTCATAGATGTCATGCCAGTGACATTTTGCAAGTAATGATAATTCCAGTTTACAGAACTGCCAATCACATTTGTTCTAGGCCAGCCAATGAAGTCAGAAAGGCAAACTTAATATAAGAAAAGATCATATGCAAAGGGCCATTAGATTATTTGCTATTTTGAATGTCTCATCAGAACTTCCCATGCTCCTGAGAAATGCTTGTTACTAATTAATTTTTTTTAAAGTTAAAATTGAATGCAGTTTTAGAAGAGATATTTTTAGGGAGAAAATTTTGATCTTAGAGTGACAGTATTTTTATTAATTGCATTACAGAGTGATTGGAATTAACTGAATCAGGTAAAAGTTTTAGAAAAATTGATGTTCAGAAAAAGAATCAGTACACTTTCTAATAGCTTATTAGTTTGGGGCAGAATCTCTTTAACATAACCAGAATATTGAAGAGGGCCTAGAGTCGCCCAGGAATGTGTTGGTGCCCCATATAGCAATGATGTCATTATTTGATCATCAGAAATTAATGTACATAGCTTTGTAGGATTTCCTGGCCTCAGGTAATGTGGCAAAATGTGCTGTTCTATAAAATCTGTGTTTGCCTTTTCTTCCTGAACAGACAGCTAAACTTGCTTTCCCAGACTTTCTTGCAATTCAGTATGATCATATGACTGAGTGAATGTATGGAATGTGAGTAGGAAATATGTGTGAGTCACTTCCAGGCCGGGACCATAAAAACTTCACACTTACTCACTGACATGCTTGTTTCCTCTTCTGGGTGATTGGGGTGGCAGTGCCCAGGCAACCTTGGAGGCTACATATTCAAGATGGTGGAGCCACCATCAGCTTGGACACTTGTTTGACTATGTGGAGTAGAGCTGCCTACCTGAACCTCCATAGAGGTTACATTTTTTATTGTGTTAAGCCATTGCATGTTGGTATTTATTTTGTTATGATAGCCTAACTCTGCTGAGCTAATGCAGACTATAACAAGGACAGCAAGGATATTAGCCACCATGAGACCTTGGTGTGTGTGTTTCCAGTATGACTTTTGAAAGATGCCTGGCAGTGTCTCTGACCATAGTCTTCTGGAGAGGGGTCCTCTGCAGTCCCTCTGTCTCCCAGAGCTTGGGATCTGTGCTTGCTGTCTCTGTGTTACCCATGGCAGCCAGATCATCAACCAGAAGTTGCTCTAAATGCATATAGCTTTTGGATACCTGATTATTCAAATCCCTGATCTTATGAAACTGGGCTGTGTTCCCCTGATACACCTTCTTAGAGCACTGGGTTTTATTTGAAGATTCAGAGGAGAAAGTATCATTTTCATATTAAAATAAACAATGGGAAGAATGAAAAATTGGATGAATTTCAAAGACCAAGTATAAGACTTCAAAGAAATTTCAAGTTTACATTTGCAGTTCTGGATCAAGTGTATAGACCTCCCCTGGGTGACTTGTCCACTGTGTTTTATTTATTGTTATTCTAAGGGTTTTTATGTTTTAGTCCAATGGCCAAATATTTTCTCCCAATTCAGGGAAGATATGTAATCCAAGGCTTGTCAGATTTGTTATTGGCCTCCTTTCTCTTACCATTCCCCGCCCCACCCCCTACCCACACTTTCCAAAAGAGAAGGAAAGAGATAAATTTACTCCCCAAGCATATAAACTATGAAGTAGCTTTAAATGTGCCTCCCAGACAAACAGTGGGATGAGCCAGGTTCCCTTTCAGTCTGTGGCCTCAGAGGCCTCCTCCCATCTTAGCTCCCCCTTTCTACTCCCCACTTGTCAGGAATGCAGGAGGAGTTCTCAGGCCCAGGTCCTACTGCATTTCTTCACTGTTAGTCCAGAAAGGCCTGAACTTGTGAGCTGGAGTTGCATGTGGTCTGGCCACCTGGCACAGAGAATGGCTGGCTTCTGCTCTTAGATGTCTGTGTTTAACACCTGTTGTGGGCATTTTTTTTCTTCTCCAAAAATGTGTGACCTCTTCTCATAGGCAGTGTATTTTCAGTTAGCACCCACTCGGGAAGGAAACAACTTCTGGATATGGCAGCAGTTTAGCAAAGACCTTCTTACTTTTCTTGGAGTGGACACCACATTCTGAGCTTATGGTCCACATCCCTCTTGCGCATTCATAATCTTGCCTTGTCGATGTCACCTTCTTCGATTTCTGGCTGTGTGTTTACTTGACTCTGGTGAACATAAAGCTCCCAGGGTTAGCTTTGCTTCCAGAGAGAGCTAGAATGAAGTGGCGCTGTCATTTCACCTTCTGAGAGGTCCAGAGCAAAGCTGGAGTCAGGACCTTGACTGCAGCTGAGAGAGATTCCTGTGGCCTGAATGGTGAGCATGGCCAATATCAGAGGGGCAGGGAACAGACTCTCCAGGTCTCACTTCTGGATGGGTTCTTTTACAGATTATATAAATTTAATTGATTTCAGAGAGGATAGAAACATTAATGATAAGACAGAATCACTGATCGACTGCCTCCTGCACACCCCCTACTGGGGATTGAGCTCACCTGGGCATATGCCCTGACTCGAAATCAAACCATGACCTCCTGATTCGTAAGTCCACGTTCAACCACTGAGCCATGCTGGCTCGGCCAGCTTTTCCAGGAGGCTTGTGTGACGGAGGGATTAGGACCATGCTACAGGCAAGCAGGAATCTTTTGACTGGGGTCTGTGAGTTCCTGAAACCTTTTCCCCATTGCTCCATGGAATGAGGCATTTTCTACATGGTTACCTTTCAGTGTTTCCTCCTGAGCTTCACAAGATCTCAGGCTAAGTCAAGTCCAAGGAAGGTCCCACACTGGCTCAACACCTGACTGTGAGGTCTCAAGCAGGGCCTGACAGCTGTGCCTCTCAGGGAGCCTGGAGGGCTGAACAGCACCAGTGTTGTCAGAGACCTGTGCCCATCTGCTATTCCTTTGGAGCTTCATGTCTCTTCTGGTCCTTCTCTGCTTTGGTGAGTCCCTCCTTTTACCTGTGGTTCAGGTGACAGTTCATTTCTAGTTGTGTTTCTATTTCTTATTCTCCTTGATGTTTTTCAGTGATTCACAAAAGAAGAAAGGGGATCATGATACTTGCTTCAGCTCTGTCTGTTGAGCCTCTTTCTACTAAGGTCACTTTAGGGCCGTGTATCAGTGATGGGCACCTTATGTTAGATACCCCTGAAGAGATGGTATTAGTTCATGCTGGTTGTCTAATAAATAGTAAAATGAACACTTATTCATTTAAACCAGAACACATTTGCCCTAGGTGTATAGGGTCTCAACCCCACATAAGAACCCCCAACTCAGAGCAACAGAAATGAGGAGACTGTGTGGCATCTGGTGGTGGATCAGTGGGAATTTGGTTCATTGGGGAGGCTTGTACTACACCCTCCCAAGGAAAGAGCACTCCTAAAGTTATAGCGCAGCCTGGAGAGTTCACTGTGGACTCTGACTGCTGGGGAGGCCACGCTGCCGTGACTGTTGGCTATACCCAGCCGTGACTATAAAGGACCCTTTATTTTCTAGGGAGCTTTTGTTGGTGGTGTGTTTTTTTCTCACCCAGAGATATTTTTTCCACTTTTTTTTTATAGTGGAAGGAAGGAAAGGAGAGAAAGAAAGAGAGAGGGGGGAAAGGCAGAGAGAGAGAAAAATGATGTGAGAGAAACACATTGATTGTTTGCCTCCTGAAGGCACCCTGACTGAGTCCAGGGATCAAACCTGCAACCCAAGTACATGCCTTGACCAGGAATTGAACCCATGACCCTTCGATACATGGACCAACTCTCTAACCATTTAGCACACCATCCAGGGCTGTTTTGTAGGGAGGCTTTTGGTGGAGACCCAGACAATGACTAAACTGAATGGCTTGGAAAAGAGGAACAGTCTCCCCCACCTGGGGCCCACTCCACACCCTTCCCACAACCTGTGCCACTTGGACTGCCCTGTCCTGCTGGGTTTGGCAGCATAGGGGAGCTTGACTTTTTGTTTCATCCTGCTGGGTTCAGAGCCTGAGCAGAGCTGGAACTTTCAGTTCCACCCACAGAGACCAGCCATGCAGAGAGATCAGTGTGCCAGGCAGGGCTGACCTTGGACCCATCCTACTTGGTTTTGTGGTGTGGGGGTTGGGCTGGGGAGTGGGGAGCTACACAGAGCTGGGATTTCTGGACTCTGTCTCCCAGGGAGGCTTCTGTTTTGGATGCAGAGGGATCAAGACATATCTTAATTAAAATGGCAAAGGTTAAAGATTAAGAGAGAATCTTAAAGGCAGCAAGAGAGTTCCCATAGTACTGTCAGTGAATTTCTCAAGAAAAACACTTCAGGCCAGAAGGGATTGGTATGAAGTATTCAAAGTAATGAAAAGCAAGTACCTGCAACCAAGACTACTCTATCCAGAAAAGCTATCATTTAAAATTGAAGGAGAAATAGAGAATTTCACAGACAAAAAAACAAAACAAAACAAAAAAAATGAAAGAGTTCATTATCATCAAACCAGTATTGCAAAAAATATTAAATGGACTGTTTTAAAAAGAAGAAGAATTGAGAGAGAGAGAGAGAGAGAGAAAGAGAGAGAGAGAGAGAGAGAGAGAGAGAGAGAGAGAGAGGTAGCTATAAAGAAAAAATGGCAGTAGAAAAATACTTATTAATAATAACCTTAGGAGACTGAAACAAGATGGCAGCCTAGGTAGTCTCCTAAGCTGCCACCTCATCAACAATTTGGAAAAAAACAACAGCTAAAATCAAAAGGGATCACACCAGATCCTCAGGAAAACTGGCGGAATGGGAAGGCTACAACCAGACACAAAGTAAGGCACCGCTGCTGCCATGTGGAGTTTAAAACTACAGCGGACCCGGACCCACCAGAGCCACTGCCACCGGGAATGAGGGAAGCCAGACCTCGCTCCGCCCCAGGCACATGAAGTGGGCCATCCCAGCAGGCCCGCCATGGGACCGAGGGAGCTGATGCTGGACCTCCGCCACACCTTCGGCTCCTGCCCAGACAAGAAGCTTTGAGCACGGTCTCCCCGCCAGCAACCATCTCAGCCCGGCCTCCACGCCTGCCATGCTAATGAGGAGCTGGTGCGGTGCCTTCCATTCACGGCCCCGGCGAGTCGTTCCTCCCCCGCCGCATAGCCGGACCAAAGCTTCCGCCACTGCCGCCATGTGGATTTTAAAACTATAGAGGAAATTGAACCACAGGAGTGACCTTTGCTGCCGCACCCGCCACTGCACCCGCTACCGCAGCCACAAATAAGGGAAATCTACCGAGAACAGAGCTCACTCCGCCCTGGGCTCAGGGAGTGTGTGGCTTCAGAACTTAGCCTCCGAGTCCACAGCAGCTCTGCTTCCGCCCCAAACGAGACACCTTTGAGGGTGGTCTCCCCGCCCGCAGCCATCTCAGCCCACCTGCAGCCGTCCCAGCCCACCCACCGTGCTGGTGAGGAGATGCTGGTGAGGGTGGCCCCAGCAAGCCCTTCACCCGTCAGGCCCACCACTGCAGGGCTGAGCCAGAGCCTCTGCCAGGACCCCAAGGAGGGGCACCGCTGCCGCCATATGGATTTTAAAAATACAATGGAAATTGAGCCACAAAAGCCACCGCCTCTGCCACACCCACCACCGCTGCTGCGAGTGAGGGAAGCCCACCGAGAACAGAGCTCACTCCACCCCGGGCCCAGGGAGTGGGTGGCTTCGGAACGTCAGCAGCCGTTCCACTGAGACTCCTTGGAGCGCAGACTCCCCGCCCACAGCTGTCCCAGTCCACCACCATGCTAGCGAGGAGCTAGTGAGGCACCTCCAGTTTGTGACCCCAGCACGCCAGAGGGACCATGTGCCCCGGGTGATCCATGTGCCCCAGGGTGGCCGGGTGTCCTGGGAGAGCCATGTGCCCTAGAGGGCCATGTGCCCCTGGTGAGCCGTGTGCTCCAGGGGGGCTGTGTGCCCCAGGTGAGCCATGTGCCCCAGGGGGATCGTGTGTCCTGGTAGAGCCATGTGCCCCAGGGGAGAGCCGTGTGCCCCAGGAGAACCGTGTGCCCTGGGGAAGCGGTGGGATGGGTGGGGGGAGTGGGGTGAACCAGAGGAGGAGAGGATTTATTGGTGTGGTTCTGAGATAGTCACCATAAAACAAGCAGACTGTCAAATGACAGCGGGGAGGGGAAGGAGACCTGGGTTAGATAAGAGATCAACCGAAGGACTGGTATGCATGCATATAAGTACAACCAACGAACACAGAACTCGGGGAGGTGGCAATGGTAAGCTATGTACACATATAATACCTTAATAAATTTTTTTTAAAATGAAGAAAAAATAATAATAACCTTAAATGTAAATGTATTAATGCTCCAATCAAAAGACATAGGGTTGCTGAATGGATAAGAAAATGAGACCTACATCAGAACATAAAATTCACACAAGCTAAAGATGAAAGGATAGAAAAAATATTCAATGTAAATGGAAATTTTAAAAAAGCAGCAGTAGCAATATTTATATCTGACAAAATATACTTCAAAATCAAAGCCACAACAAGAGACAAATGCATTTACAACATAATACTAAAGGAATCAATAAAAAAGAAGATAAAATTCTTGTAAACATATATGCACCAAATATAGGAGTACATAAATATATTTTTAAAGTTTTTATGGATTTTAAGTGTGAGATTGACAGCAAAACAGTCAAAGTTGGGAATTTTAGCACCCATTGTAACCACTGGATATGTCTCCCATGTAAAACAAAACAAAACAAAACAAAACAAAACAAAACAAAACAAAACAAAACAGCAACCTTAATTAAATGACACACTAGATCAGGTGGATTTAATTTAAATTTACAGAACATTTTATTTCAAAGCAGCAGGATATACATCCTTTTCAAGTGCACATGGAACATTCTCAAAGATACACCACATGTTATAGCACAAAGTAAGTCTTAACAAATTCAAGAAGATTGAAATAGTATCAAGTCTTGATCACAATGGCATGAAACTAGAAATCAACCACAATAAAAAAGCTCAAAAATATTCAAACACATGGAGGCTAAATAGCATGTTATCAAACAATGAATGGGTTACTAATGAGATCATGAATGGAGTAAAAATGTACCTAGAAACAAATAAAAATGAAGACAACTCAAACTCTACAGAACATAGCACAAGTAGTCCTAAGAGGAAAGTTTATAGCATTACTGATGGCCTGTATCACAAATTCGTGCATATTGAAAAGGAAACTAATTAGAACAAATATTTTAATATCACTATTCGCCCTTTATAATAGCAGTGTTAACCAAATTCACGATCAACAATGACAGATCAAAACATGTGTGTGTTGGTGCCAGTGAGAGTTTTATATGTATTGTGCATGAGCAAGTCAACTTAGCCTTTTATATACATAAAAGAGGCTCAGTGCATGAATTTGTGCACCCATAGGGTCCCTTGGCCTCGCTGGCTCTCTGACATTCCCCCAAGGGGTCCCAGATTACGAGAGGGCACAGGCCAGATGGAGGTACTCCACCAATGCACCTATTGGGGCTGGGGAGGTATGCGGGAGGTTGGCCAGCCAGGGAGGGACCACAGGAAGGCTCCAGGGCATGTCCGGCCTGACTTGTTCAGTCCCGATTGGCCAAACCCCAGCAGCAATCTAACCAACCAGTCAGAGCATCTGCCCCCTGGTGGTCAGTGCACATCATAGCAAGCGGTTAAGTGGCCTTACCATATCATTAGCATATTTCTCTTTGATTGGTTGAATGGCTGACCAGACAACCAGACACTTAGCATACTAGGCTTTTATTATATAGGATCGTTATTACCTGAAGTCCACAGCTTACATTAGGGTTCACTTTTGGTGTACATTTTATGAGTTTGAAAAATGTGAAACATTATAATATTAAACAGTATTTTCACTGCCCTAAAAATCCTCTGTGTTGCTTATTTATCCCTCTCTACTTCATTCCTTAACAACCATTGATTATTTTGCTGTCTCCATATTTTTGCCTTTTCCAGATTATTATATAATTGGAATCATACCATATCTAGCCTTTTCATATTGGTTTCTTTCACTCAGTAATATGCATTTTAAATTCCCCCATTTTTTATGATGTAATGGCTCATTTCTTGTTAGAGCAGAATAATATTCCATTGTCTGGATCTATCATAATTTATTAAGCCATTTATCTACTGAAAGACATCTTTGTTGCTTCTAAGTTTTGGCAGTTATGAATAAAATTGAAATATGCAGGTTTTTGTGTGGACACAAGTTTTCAAATCAAAGAGCACCATTGCTGGGTCATATGGTAAGAGTGTGTTTAGAAGCATACAAACATGCCTTCCAATGAGGCTGTATTGTTTTGCATTCACACTAGTAGTGAATGAGAGTTCCTGTTGCTCCACTCCCTCACCAGCATTTGGTGGTGTCATTGTTTTGGACTTTGCCATTCTAACAGGTTTATAGTGGTATCTCATTGTATTTTTAATTTACATTTCCCTTATGACATGTCATGTGAGACATCTTTTCATATGCGTATTTATCATCTGTATATCTCCTTTGGTGAGGTGATCCACACTTACAGGGCCTAAGATGTGATATTGCATATTAACACTTGTGAATCAAACCATTTTACTAGCTCTACAGAGATTGTAGAAAGTTGATATAATCTGTTCCTTAAATATTTTATGGAATTCACCCATGAACTTACCTTAGCTTGGTGCTTTCTGTTTTGGAAGTTTATTAACTACTAGAGGCCTGATGCATGAAATTTGTGCAAGAGTAAGCCTTCCTTCCCCTGGCTGCTGGCACTGGCTTCCCTCTGGCACCCAGGACCTAAACTTCCCTCCAGCCACCAGAAGGCAACCTGGACCATGGACCCGGGCTCCTCTTGATGCCCCCCACTTCATCTGGAAAGTCGTCAGGAAGGACATCCCATCTAATTAGCATATTAAGCTTATATTATTATAGACTAGAGGCCCAGCAAATAAAATCGTGCAAGACTCCGATCCGTCATGACAGTGGGGTTCCATACCCACCCTGCATGAGCCGAGGGACCCCAGATTCACCTGTGCAAGCTGCAGGATCCCAGATTTGCCCTGCTCAAACTGCAGGCCCCGCCATCCCTGTATGAACCCCACCTTGCAGCACAAGCCATGAATCCTGGACTGTGAGAGGTACTCCATGCGCCTGGTGACTGGTTGTTTGGTCATTTTGCCATTTCAGCATCATAACCACAGGCCTTTTATGATATAGATTGGTTCAATATCTTTAATAGATATATGCCTAATCAGATTCTCTATTTCTTCTTATCTGAGTTTTGGCAAATAGATGATCCATTTTATCTAGGTGTTCAAATTTGTTTCTATAGAGTTGTTGAAAGCACGTTTTAAATTATGAAGAGCTGCATGAACCTGAGGGCATTTTATTGTTAGCATTGTTATGGTATCAGTCTAAGTCATATCTTTATTCTTTAAGAGATTAACTCATTAGACATTTATTGAGCATCTCATCTGGGCCAGGCTTTGTTTAGAACTGGAGTTCAGAGCAGTCGGAAGCTTTTGTCTCCCTCCCGCTTGAAAAAGAGAACCATGTACTCAGTTGCCAGCCCTCTCTATGCACGTGCATCTCCATACCTCTGCCTTTACTTCTTTACCTCCTGAGTCTCATTGTGCTTTTCTCTTTCCTTCTAGTTGTAGAATTTCCACTCAGTCAGCCTTCTTGTGGCTCTGGATGATGTCTGTTTTGTCTTTTAGTTGTAGTTTTGAAGTTGTTGTGTGAGGCACAAGTTCAGGTGTTTACCTATGCCTCCACCTTGGTTTCTCCTATCCTGAAGAGATTTCATGGGAAGAAAGTATCTGTCCTGTAGGGCCCAGTGGCTCAGCCATCCTAGTCACCTGAGCTGGGCACTCTAGGTCAGCTCATGTTTGGGCTGTGTGCACTGTATTGCTGTAGTTTCTCCTTTTTGAACTCTGTATTTAGTACTTTTCTTGCTTCTATTTCATTTAGTTCTCGTTCTGGAGATTTCTTTTGTCCTTTCATTTGTGACATGTTTTTATTGTCTCTGCATTTTGACTGCTTCCTGTGTTTGTTTCTATGTATTAGGTAGAACTGCTATGTCTCCTCGAATTGGTAAAGTGGCCTTGTATACCGGTAGTAGGTGTCCTGTAGGACCCAGTGGCTCAGCCATCCTAGTCACCTGAACTGGGCACTTTAGGTCTGCTCTTGTTTGGGCTGTGTGCACTGTCTTGCTGTAGTTTCTCCTATCCTGAAGAGATTTCCTGGGAAGAAATGAAGTGTCAGGGTGCCCTGGCCTGTTTTCTTCTCTGAATCGTTCTTCAACCAGCACTCACAAGTCTTATCTACCCTTCATCACATAGCAAAGTGCAGAAATAGAGATATGGGGTTTCCTATCCAAAAGTTATGTTTTAAAACAGCTAGCTTTGACCATACCCTTTCAAAGTTATTTAAGTTTTTTCTTATAATATATTAAAAATAGTCACTGTGGCAGAGAACTTGAAAAATACAGTAGTTTTCCCTTACCCATGGTTTTACTTTCCACGGTTTCCGTTACTGCAGCCTGAAAATATTGAAAAAATTCCAGAAATAAGCAATAAGTTTTAAACTGCCTTTGTTTCTGAGTAATGTGATGAAATCTCCTGTTGTCCAGCTTTGTCCTGCCTGGGACATGAATATTCCTTTGTTCAGAGTCTCTACACTGCAGATGCTTCTCAACCATTAGTCATTTAGTAGTTAGTATGGGAGATATTGATCAGCCATTGTGGTCTGATAGTCCTTGTTTTTAAGTTACCATATTTTACTTAATTGTCTCAAAGTATAAAAGTAATGATGCTGGCAATTCAGATACATCAAGAAAAAGCTATAAAGTGCTTCCTTTAGGTAAAAAGGTATGTATGTGTAGGAAAAAAACATAGTATATATAGTGTTTAGAACTATTTGCTGTTTCAGGCATCCAGAAGAGGACATGAAATGTATCCCATGTAGATAAAAGGGGGCTAGTGTGTGTAATCCCAGTTGATGCTGTGAAACCATGATTATTTGTGCTTAGCTGAGAATCTCTTTCTCTTTTTTAAAAATCTTTATTGAAGTTCATAATTTCTTTCTGATGCCCCCTTTCCTCTGAGATTCATCAGTCTATTCCATGTTTCCATGCCTCTTTTATTTTATTCATCAGTTTATTTTGTTCATTAGAGTCCTTGTAAGTCTATTTCTTTCACCAGGTAGGGGAAGTTCTGTCAGTATTTCTTCAAGTAGGTTTCTAATATCTCACACTCTCTCTTCTCTTCCTGGCACCCCCATAATGGGAATGTCAGTATACCTGAAGTCGTCCCTGAGGCTCCTTATACTATCTTCCTATTTTTGGATTCTTTTTTCTTTTTGCTTTTCTCATTGGATGTTTTTGGTTTCCCTATATTTCAAATTGCCAATTTGATTCTCAGCATCCTTTATTCTACTGTTGAATCCCTGTAAATTATTCCTTATTTCAGTATGCTTATTTTCTGACTGGTCCTTTACATGTCTTTGAAATTTTCACAAGATCCTTCAAATTCTCACTAAGTCTCTTGAAGGTCTCACTAAGATCCTTGAGCATATTTATAACCATTGTTTTGAACTCTGTATCTAGTACAGGGTTTCTTGCTTCCATTTCATTTAGTTCTCTTTCTGGAGAGTTCTTTGTTCTTTCATTTGTGATATGTTTTGTTGTCTTTGCATTTTGGCTGCTTCCTGTATTTGTTTCTATGTATTAGGTAGAACTGCTATGTCTCCTGGAATTGGTAAAGTGGCCTTGTATAGTGTCCTGTAGGGCCCAGTGGCTTAGCCATCCTAGTCACCTAAACTAGGCAGTTTAGGTCTGCTCTTTTGGGGGCTGTTTGTACTGTCTTGCTATAGTTGAGCCTTGTTTGCTGTTAGCATGTTACTTGTGTCTGTGTAGAGTGGTAATCTGGGATGATCTGAAGCTGTCCACTGGGTGCACTGGCTCTGGGGCCTCCAAAGAGGTGCAAAGTCAGCCACTCTCTGGGGTACCTGACAGGAGCTATGGAGAGACCTTCAGATGGCTGTTCTTATGTTTGGCTTGGAAGTGCCCAGGAGAGGTCAAGCAGTGAAGCAAGGCAGGCTGCTGCTAATGCCAGGCTTTTGGGACTCTTCTTAATAAATATGGGACAGCTGACACCAGTTGCTGCTTGCTTGAGAAATTTTAGGAAAGTCTGAAGCCAGAAATAGGACAGTCCATTCATATGGGAAAGCCACTGCAAACAGCTTGTGTGGGGCTGAGAATTTGGTGGGGCAGAGTCTCAGTGAATCACCATGGTGGAGCAAACAGTGTGAACTAGGTTAATGAAAACTCAAATATGGCTGCCAGTCTATCCCCATATTGCTGCCCCAGTGCTGGAGCTCAGAGATAGTGAGTCCATGTAAGTTCATATACTGGCCCTTTAAGAGGAACTGACTGAGTCTCCAGCAGCCTACATGCTCAGACAAAATCCCTGATGCTTTTTACAGCCCAAAGTTATGGGGACTTCTGTTCCCAGCTATAGAATCCTGGGGTAGGGGCGTAGTGTGGGCCTTGGACCCTTGCTCTGCAGCTGAGCTATCCCCCCTTGAATGAAAACACACAACATGTGGGTGTCGGACAAGCTATTCTGTGCCTATCAATCTCATCGTACATTCTTCTTTACTTCTCTAGTTGCAATACTTCCATTTAGCCAGCTTTCATGCGGTTCTGAATGATTGGTCTGTATTTTAGTTGTAATTTTGATGTGGTTCTGGGAGGCGATGAGCACCTGCATTTACCTATGCCACCAACTTCATTCTCTAGCTGGGAATACTTAAGGTTACATGTGGGTCTTCAAATCCTCAGTAACAGAAAAGGCTCCTTTGGGAAAGTCTAGTCCTGAAAAATCTGAGTGAACTCTGGAAAGAGTAACTGACAAGTATTTCTTTTTAATGCTGTGGAGGTGGGCAAAGAGAGCAGAGGTTTTGGAGGTAGTCAAGTATGTGGAAAGAGAGGGTAGATACAGGTGAAAGAATCAGAACACACTGTGAAGCCACAGGAAGTCTTCCATCAACAATAGCCAAAATACTCTCCAAGAAACTGAGAAATATCATTCTCATGCTTATTTTAAGCTTCCATCTCAGAGCCCACCATTTCTTCCTTCAGTTACACATTCCTACTCCTCTCTGTTCACCCTGCAGCCTTCTCTCCTGGTTGTTCAATTAACATATTGCCCTGCTGGGTTTTTCAAGGGCAAGTCCTATTTACTATTTTCCTTTGTTCTGAGAGAAGATCCTTTCCTCCTCCAAGCTCTGCTTCCCTGGATGTGGCTACCCTGGAAAGTTCTTGTTTTTATAGTGATTTTTCAGGAGGACACAGATCAGGTTTGCCTTGTTAAATTACTGAGGCACACTTAGAATCACAGATTGAACCTTGACAGTGACAGGGCTGTTCCTCCTCAGCTGGGGGGAGTTACTATTCTTATCTAAGAACACCTATCAATCTTTTCTCTTTCCTGCAGCAACTTGACTCGGTTTTTCAAAGATGTTATAATTAATACTTTTCCCCAGCTTCTTATTTTGAAAATTTTCAAACTTAAAAAAAAAGGTTAAGAATCAAAAAGGAAATAAATACTCTTCCTTTTTCTCTGTACCATTTATTTTCCAGAACCATTTATTGAAGAGACTGTTTTGATTCCATTGTATGCTCTTGCCTCTTTTGTCAAATATTAATTGAGCATAATGGCTTGAGTTGATTTCTGGTTCCCTATTCTGTTCTATTGGTCTATATGTCTATTCTTGTGCCAGTACCAGGCAGATTTTAGAACAGTGACTTTGTAATACAGCTTTGTAATATAGATATCTGGTATTGAGATCCCTCCTACTTTGTTCTTTCTCAGGATTGCTGCAGCTATTCGGGGGTCCGTTTTTATTCCAGATGAATTTTTGGAGAGGCCATTCTAGGCCTGTGAAATAATCTGTTGGTATTTTAATGGGGAATGTGTTGAATCTATAGATTGCTTTGGGTAGTATGGACATTTTAATGATGTTGATTCTACCAATCCATGAACATGGTATGTTCTTCTATCTGTTTATGTCTTCCTCTATCTCTCTTTTTCAGTGTTCAGTTTTCTGAATACAGGTCTTTTACCTCCTAGTTTATTCCTAGGTATCTTAATTTGTGTGTGTGTGTGTGTGTGTGTGTGTGTGTGTGTGTGTGCGTGCAATGGTAAAGGGGATTTTTAAAAAAATGTTTATTTCTTTAAGTTCATATTGGTGTATAAGAATGCAATAGATATCTTGGCATTAATTTTGTATCCTGCTACATTGCTAAATTCATTTATTAAGTCTAATATTTTATGTTGGAGTCTTTAGAGTTTTCTGTGTACAGTATTGTGTCATCTGCAAATAATGACAGTTTTACATCTTCTTTTCCAATTTAGATGCCTTTTATTTTTTCTTCTTGTCTGATCACCATGGTTAGTACTTCCAATACTATGTTGAACATGAGTGATGAAAGTGGGCATCCTTGTTTTATTCCTGTTCTTAGGGAAAATGGATTTAGTGTTTGCCCATTGAGTGTGATATTGGCCTTAGGTTTGTCATACATGGCTTTTATTATGTTGAGGTATGTTCCTTCTATTCTCACCTTGCTGAGGGTTTTTTATCAAGAAAGGGTGTTGGATTTTGCCAAATGCTTTTTCTACATCAATTGATATGATTATATGGTTTTTATCTCAATTTGTTTATGTGATGTATCATGTTTATTGATTTGCGAATATTGTACCATCCTTGCATCCCCTGGATAAATCCCACTTGGTCATGGTAAAAGATTTTTCCAATGTAATGCTGTATTTGATTTGCTAAAATTTTGTTGTAAACTTTGGTATCTATGTTCATGAGGGAGATTGGTCTGTAAATCTTTCTTTGTATTGTCTTTACCTGATTTTGGGATTTGGGTTATACTGGCTTCATAGAAAGAGCTTGGAATTGTTCCTTCCTCTTGAATTTTTTAGAATAGTTTGAGGAGGATAGGTTTTAGTTTTTCTTTGAATGTTTGATAAAACTCCCATATGAAGGCATCTGGCCGAGGACTTTTGTTAGTTGAAAATTTTTATTTATTTTTATTTTTTTATTACTGCTTCAATTTCCTCCATAGTTATCCGCCTATTCAGATTTTTTTATTCTTCCTGATTGAGTTTGGAAGGTTGTATTTTTCTAGGAATATGTCCATTTCTTGTAGGTTGACCAGTTTCTTGGAATAGAGTTGCTCATAATATCTTTTTATGATTCTTTGTATTTCTGAGGGGTCTGTTGTTATTTTGCCTCTTTCATTTCTGATTTTGTTTATATGGGTCCTCTTTCTTTGCTTCTTGTTGAGACTAGCTAGAGGTTCATCAATCTTGTTTATGCTTTCAAAGAACCAGCTCTTGGTTACATTGATTTTTTTTTTTGCCTCTGTCATTTATTTCCACTCTGATCTTTATTATTTCATTCTTTCTGCTCATTCTGGGCTTTTCTTGTTGCTTTCTTTTTAATTCTTCAAGTTGCAGATTCAGATGGTTTATTACTAGTTTTTATTGTTTTTTGAGTTAGGCCTGTAATGCTATGAACTTCCCTCTCATGGATGCT
This sequence comes from Vespertilio murinus, assembly GCA_963924515.1. NCBI lineage: Eukaryota > Metazoa > Chordata > Mammalia > Chiroptera > Vespertilionidae > Vespertilio > Vespertilio murinus. The sequence continues at coordinate 127,695,271 of OZ004704.1, read as the reverse complement.
TTTACTGTGTCCCATAGATTTTGGACTGTTGTGTTTTCATTGTCATTTGTTTCCAAGAGTTTTTATTTCTTCTTTGATCTTTTTGGTAACTCAATCATTATTTAATAACATGCTATTCAGCCTGCAAGTGTTTGAATATTTTTTATTGTTTTTATTATAGTTGATTTCTAATACTATGCCATTGTGGTCTGGTAAGAAGCTTGATATGATTTCAATCTTCTTGAATTTGGAAAGACTTTCACTGTTACCAGTATGTGGTCTATCTTTGAAAATGTCCCTTATGCATTTGAGAAGAATGTATATTCTGGAGCTTTGGGGTGGAATGTTCTAAAGATGTTGATGAAGTCCATATGATCTAGTGAGCCATTTAGGATTGCTGTTTCTTTGCTTATTTTTTTTTTACTAGAGGATTTATCCAGAGATGTCAGTGGGGTAGTAAAGTCTCTGACTATGACTGTATTGCTATCAATGTCTCCCCTGATATCTTCCAGAACTTCTTTTTTTATGTATTTGTGTGTTCCTGAATTGGGTGCATATATGTTTACTAGAGTTATAGCCTCTTGTTGTATCAATCCCTTTAGAATTATGAAGTGGCCTTCCTTGTCTTTTATATGGCCTTCACTTTGAGGTCTTTTTTGTCAGATACAAGTATTGTTACCCCAGCTTTTTTTCATTTCTATTTGTCTGAAAGATATTTTTCCATCCCTTTACTTTCAGTCTGTGTGAATCCCTTGTTCTGATGTGGGTCTCTTATAGACAGTATATATATATATATATATATATATATATATATATATATATATATATAGTCATGTTTTCTTATCCATTCAGTGACTTGATGTTTTTTTGACTGGAGCATTTAGTCCATTTATGTTTAATGATATTGATAAGTACTTGTTTGTAGCCATTTATATGCTTTAATGCTTGTCTTCCTTCTTCTCTTTCTATTTCTTCTTTTTAGCATTTCTTGCATTGCTGACTTGGTATTGATAAACTCTTTTATCCTTTTTTTAAAAATTTTTTCTGTCCGTGAAGCTCCTGAATTCCCCTTCAATGTTGATTGATAGCCTTGCTGGATAGAGTATTATTGAATTCAGTCCTTTGCATCACTTTGCATACTTAATTCCATTCTCTTTCGGCTTGATGTGTTTCTGTTGAAAAATCATTTGATAATCTGATGGGAGATCCTTTGTAGTTAACTCTCTGCCTCTCTCTTGCAGCCTTTAAGATTCTCTCTTTGTCATTAATGTTTGCCATTGTAATTACTACATGCCTTGGTGTGGGTCTTCTGGTGTTTATCTTGTTTGAGATTCTCTGTATTTGTGTGCCTTCTTTCTTCCCCATATCAGGGAAGTGTTCTGTCATTATTTCCTCAAATAGGTTCTCTAATCCTTCTGCTTTTCTTGTCCTTCTGGAAGCCCTATTGTACATATGTTACATCATTTTAGGTTGTTCAAAGCTCCCTTTGGCTCTCCTCCTGCTTTTTAATTTGTTCTCCAGTTGTTGTTCAGATTGGGCTTGTTTCTCTACCTTATCTTTTATCTCACTAATTTGGTCCTCTGCTTCTCCTAGTATACTGTTAAAACCTTCTGTCACATTTTTATTGTAGCTATATCACTTTTGATTTCTTCCTAATTTTTGCATAGGTTATTGATTTTCTCATTCATCTGGTTTATGTACTGTATGACCCTTACTCTGAATTATTTTTTTTCTGACATATTGCATGCCTATGTTTCATTTAGTTCATTTCCTGATGAGTCCTCTTTTTTTCTTTCCTTTGAGGATTGTTTCATTGTCTCCCGTTCTAGTTACCACCAAAAGATCTGAGCAATGAATTGCAGAGGCCTGAGCTATATGCAGCAGGAATATTGCACCACCTGAGCCTCACTGAAGAACTCAGGCACTGAGATGTGTGGCTGCAATGGGCCAATGGGAGCTGCGTGCACTGAGAATCAGAGTCCCTGCATGTCTGTGCTGAGAATCAGAGTCATGGGTATTCAGTTCAGCCTTGTGTGCTTGCTGGTAATCAGAGTCCCCATTCACATGCTCAATGAGAATCAGAGTCCCTGAATGTGTGCGCCAAGAATCAAAGTCACTGGTACTCACTGTGGCCTTGTGCATTCTGAGAATCAGTCCATGTGTGTACCCACACCAAGAATCAGAGTCTCTGGCCTACTAGGGGGGCTGTGTCATCTGGAGGTCTGCTCCTGTGCTACAGGTCATGCCAGCCCTTTGCAGCTGTGGTGGGCTGTCTGGTAGGGGATGCACTCTATGACACACAGGAATTTGCAGCTGGAATCTCTGGAGTCTCGGTGTCTGTAGGTCTGCAGCTATGGTAGCAGGTCTTTGTCCAGAGTGGCTGTAGGGTCCGGGTTTTTGTCTAAGGCCAGTCTGGGTGGTGGTGATGCTGGGGTCCTAGTCATAGCAGCTCTGCCCTTCAAAATGGGTGCTCTGTGTTCTAATTGCTATTTACTATTTCATTGAATAAAGCTGAGAGATATATTTTCAAAATAATTACGAATTCTTAATGATATGTCCTATACAAATGCTATGGGATGAAGCATTTTCTTAACTTCTTTTATTTTATATTTTCATCTCTTTCCTCTTATAGAGAAGCTCTTGTTTTCTATGAATACTAGAGTACTTATTTACTCTATCTTGAAAAAATATAGAATTGTTTTAGAATTATTATTATGTATTGGTCAGGGTTCTACAGAAAAACAGAACCAATAGGATGTGTATGTGTGTGTGTGTGTGTGAGAGAGAGAGAGAGAGAGAGAGTGTATATGAATGTATAATCTGGTTTTTTTTATATATATATATATATATATATATATATATATACTGAGTGACCAGGTTATTATGATCTCTGAACATATAATATTCTGGATAGATGATATAGATATAGATATAGATATAGATATAGATATAGATATAGATATAGATATAGATATAGATATAGATATAGATATAGATATATACTAGAGGCTCGGTGCACAAAATTCATTCACGGGGCTGGGGGGTGGTTTTCCTCAGCCCAGCCTGCACACTCTCCAATCTGGGACCCCTCGAGTGATGTCTGACTGCCCATTTAGACTCGATCCCAGTGGGATCGGGTGGAAAACTGGCAGTCGGACATTTTTCTCACAATCCAGGACTGCTGGCTCCCAACTGCTCACCTGCTTGCCTTCCTGATTGCCCCTAACTGCTTCTGCCTGCCAGCCTGATCACCCCCTAACCACTCCTATGCCAGCCTCATTGATGTCTAATTGCTCCCCTGCCAGCCTGTTTGCCCCCAACTTCCCTCCTCTGCCTGCCTGGTCACCCCTAACTGCCATCCCCTTCAGGGTTGATCACCTCCAACTACCCTTCCTTGCAAACCTGGTCCCTCTCAACTTCCCTCCCCTGGAGGGTTGATCACCCCCAATTGCCCTTTCTTGCAGGCCTGGTGCCTCCCAACTGCCCTCCCCTGCTGGCCATATTGTGGTGGCCATCTTGTGTCCACATGGGGGCAGCCATCTTTAACCACTTGGGAGCAGCCATCCTATGTGTTGGAGTGATGCTCAATCTGCACATTACTCTTTTATTAGATAGTATAGAGGCCTGGTTCATGGGTGGGAGGTCAGCTGGTTTGTCCTGAAGAGTGTCCCAGATCGGGGTGGGGGTTCCCTTGGGGTGTGGGGTGGCCTGGGCGAGGGGCCTGTGGTGGTTTTCGAGCTAGCCATGCCCCCTGGCGATCCAAGTAGAGGCCCTGGTATCTGGAATTTATTTACCTTCTACAATTGAAACTTTGTAGCCTGGAGTGGAGGCTTAGGCTGGCAAGGGCAGGCAGAAAGCTTGGTTTCCTCTGTTACCTGGGAAACCCAAGCCTCCCTCTTGCTCTCTGTGGCCAGTAGCCATCTTGGTTGGGTTTATTTGCATACTTGTTCTGATTGGCTGGTGGGCATGGCTGATAGGTGTGGCTTGTGGGTGTAGCAGAGTGGTGGTTAATTTGCATATTACTCTTTTATTAAGTAATATATATATATATATATATATATATATATATAGAGAGAGAGAGAGAGAGAGAGAGAGAGAGAGAGAAAGAGAGAGAGAGAGAGAGAGAGAGAGAGAGAGAGAGAGCCTGGTACATGCATTCATGCATGGGTGGGGTGCAGCCAGCCTGGCCAGTGAGAGGAAGGGAACATGGGTGGTTGGCCAGCCTGCCTGCTGGTTGAACTCCTGGTCAAGGGGACAATTTGCATATTAGCCTTTTATTATATAGGATATACACTGAGTAGCCAGATTATTATGTGTTCAGAGATCATAATAATCTGGCCACTCTGTGTGTGTGTGTGTGTGTGTGTGTGTGTGTGTGTGTTCATATATATATATATATATATATATATATAGAGAGAGAGAGAGAGAGAGAGAGAGAGAGAGAACAAGAGAGAGATTATAAGGAAGTGCTCATGTAATTATGGAAGCTGATAAGTTTAAGGAGCTTCAGGATGATTTGGGAGATTCAGGAAAGTCAATGCTTCAGTTTTAGTTCACAAGCAGAGAAAAAAGCCAATGTCCCAACTTATAGGCAGTCAGACAAGAGCCAAGCTATTTGTTCTATTCAGGCTCTCAACAGATAAAGTCCACCCAAATTATTGAGGTCTACCAAGTCACATGTAAATGTCATCTGAATCAACCTCAAAGACACACCTAGTCAAAGTGACACATAAAATTAACCATCACAAATATCAATATTACTACTATCAACAAACCTAGTAAGTAAAATTTCAGCATTTTTTCAATTATTTTTGGCATTAGAATACATTTTATTATAGAGAAAAGAGTGACTTGAATTACTCAGAATTAAATTTTCCCTAACATCAAGTTACTTGAAATAATTATTTTTTAAGTTTAGTTTAAAAAATCATTTTAATGTATAGTTAAATTTATGTTCTTCTGTTTGTTTTCAATTTTAATATTTAAAAAATATATTTTGTCTCTTGATTAATTAAAATATCTAAATGGTTTCAAAAAACAACATTAAAAAATATACACCAAGAAGCAAATACACTATGTATGATTTACTGGAAGCCTTTCCTAATTAAATGCTTTTTATTCTCTCTTTTTTTTGTAAACTTTATTGAAAAATAACTGACAAAAATAATTGACAAAAATAATATTTAAAGTGTAGATGATGACTTAATATTCACATACATTGTATAGTGATCAAGAATATTTAGATAATTAACACATTCATTACCTCACATAATAAACATAAGTAACTGTGTGTGTGGTGAGAACACTTAAGATCTACTCTCAGCAACTTTTACATGTTCACTATTACATTATTAACTAGTCACCATGTGGTAAACCCTTTTCCATTCTTGATCACTATAGTATTACCAGTGTACTGTAGAAAGTTTATAAAATAACTAAAAAAGTTTAGGAAAATAACTACAGAACACAAAGATGTTTTGGACCCATGTTATTTAATAAGTGCTCATTAGTTAACTGAGTTTAGTTAAACATCATATGATTGCATTTAGATTTGTTTTACTATAATTTTTTAAAGTTTTAAAAATCCCATATATACTTTTATTTATATGACTTAATTACTATTTCTGTTTTAGAAAACACATTTCCTTTCTAAATTCAATATTCCCTTATAAGGATGACACCCTAGAGACTAGACTACAGGAAGTCATGAGGTGCTTCCTTTGTCTACTTAACAGAGAAGAAACTTTAGCTGTACTAGAAACACCAGCAAAGAGCTCACTTTGGCTCCACCCTGATTCACCAGAGGATGTGCTCATCTCTACATGCCAGGATATAATCTGACAGGCAACTCCCCACAAGAGGAAAGGACTCAAAAAACACACTGCATTTCAGTAACACCTCAATGTAGCTTTTAGCCTCGCCATGTGTTGTACAGTTGTAGTCAGTCATATTCCTCAAGCCCAGTTGAGACTGCACAACGGATGCATGCATTTAAAAGAAAAGAGCAGAAAATGACAATAGGGCCAGGTATGGCTTTTAAAATTACACATATCAGCCATAGCCAGTTTGGCTCAGTGGATAGAGCATCAGCCTGTGGGACTGAAGGGTCCCAAGATTGATTCCAGTCAAGGGCACATACCCAGGTTGCAGGCTCCATCCCTAGTAGGGTGTGTGCAGGAGGCAGCCAATCAATGATTCTCTCTCATCATTGATTTTTCTTTCAATATCCCTCTCCCTGCCACTCTGAAATCAATAAAAATATATATTTAAAAATAAAACTGCATTTCTACTATGCTTCACTTGTTGGAAGTGTTTTCACATGGATGATTTTAACTTGGCCATGGTAATTTGGAACAATAGGGCAGGAATTATTATGCCTTTTTTAAAGATAAGGAAAGTCAAGGTGGTTAACCCAGAGATGCCTAGCTAACCAGTCATGGAGTTGGGGCTCAGGGAATGACTTCCTGAGCCAGAGCCATTGATCTTTCCTTCATGTGGTAAGTATGGTCAAGTATGAATGATGGCTTCAGAGACAGTTAAAATGGGCAAAGATAAAAACAAACACCCAATGAAAGGATAGGAGGAATCTCTAGAAAAAGAGCTATATAAAATGGAGGCAAGCAATATGTTTGTAATAGAGTTCAAAATAATGGTTACAAGGATGTTCAAAGAACTTGGTGAAAGTTCAAACAACTGCATGAAAATATACAAAGAAACCGTTAAAAAGAACCAGCCAGAAATGAAGACTACCATAACTGACTTCAAGAATACATCAAGAAAGAATTAAAGGGAAGTTGGCTGAACAGAGCATTTAATCAGTAATTTAGAAGACAAAGAAAACAAACAAACAAAAAACATCTAATCAGAGCAACAAAAGGACAAAAAAAAAGAATTTTAAAGAATGAATATGGTTTAAGGGAACTTTGGAACATGAAACAACCACATCTGCATTATAGGAGAACCTTAAGAAGAAAGTAAAAAAGAAATTGAGAACATATTTGAATAAATAATGACCAAAATCTTTCCTAACCTGGTGAAGGAAAAAGTCACACAAGTTCAAGAAGCACAGAAAGTCCCAATCAAGATGAACCTGAAGAGGTCCACACAAAGACATATTTAATTAAAATGTTAAAGGTTAAATACAGAGAAAATAATAAAAACAGCAAGAGAGAAACAGTCACTTATTAAGGAGTTTTCATAAGTCTGTCAGCTGATTGCTCAACAGAAACATTTTATGCCAGAAGAGATTGGCATGAAGTATTCAAATTAATGAAAAACAAAGACCTATAACCAAGATTACTCAAACCAGCAAGGCTATCATTTAAATTGAAGGAGAAATAGAGAGTTTCCCAAACCAACCAACACTGCAAGGAATGTTAAAGAGACTGCTTTAAGAAGAAGGAAAAAAAATATAGAGAGGAACATAGGTACAAAGAGGAAAATTGCAATAAATAAGTACCTATTGGTAATAAACTTAAATGTAAATAGATTAAATATTTCAATCAAAAGTCATAGGATAGCTGCATGGACAAGAAAGCATGGTCCATACATATACTGTCTATAAGAGATCCACTTCAGAACAAAATATGAACACAGGCTAAAAGTGGAGATTGAGAAAAATATTCCATTCATATGGAAATGGAAAAAAATCACAAAAAAAACTGGGGCAACTAAACTTCAAAATAAAGCCATCAAGATACAAAGAATGTAACTACATAATACTAAAGGGACCAACCCAACAAGGTGCTATAACCGTGGTAAACATATGCACCCAATATAAAAGCACCTAAGTATATAAAAAGAAGACTTGGGGAACTTTAAGGGAGAAATCAACAGTCATGCAGTCACAATGGGGACTTTAACACCCAACTGTCTTCACTGGGTAAATCTTCCAGACAAAAAATAAAAAAAGGAACCAGTGACCTTAAATGACTAGATTGGATGAATTTAATTTATGTTTATAAAACATTTCATCCAAAAGTGTTAGAATATTTTACATCATTTTTATGTGCACATAGGACATTCTCAAAGATAGACCACCTGTTAGGACACAAAGTAAGTCTTAACACATCCAAGAAGGTTGAAATTATATCAACATCTTATATCACAAAGGCATGAAAATAGAAATCAACCACAATTTAAAAAAACAACCAAAAAAACACCTCAAAAACATTCAAACACCCGGTGGATAATTAGCATGTAATTAAACAATGAATGGGTTACCAATAAGATCAAGGGAGAAATAAAAAATTACCTAGAAACAAATAAAAATGAACACACAACAATCCCAAATATATGGGACACAGTAAAAGCATTCTTAAGAGAGAAATTCATAGCTTTACAAGCCTATCTCAAGAAGCAAGAAAACTCTCAAATAAACAATCTAACCCTACACCTAAAAGAACTAGCAAGGGAACAACAAGAAAATCCCAGAGTAAACAGAAAGAAGGAAACAAAAATTATTAGAATGAAAATAAATGACATAGAGACTAAAATAAATAAAAGATCAATGAACCAAGAGCTGGTTTTTGGAAAAGATAAAGAAGACTGATGAACCCTTACCTAGGCTCACCAACAAACAAAGAGAGAAGACCCAAATATAAAATCAGAAATGAAAGAAAAGTAACAACTGACATCACAGCAATGCAAAGGATTGTAAGAAAATACTATGAACAACTATCTGTCAACAAATTGGACAAACTAAGTTAAACTGACAAATTTCTAGAAACATACACTCTTCCAAAACTGAATCAGAAAACCTGAATAGACTGATAACAACTAATGAAATTGAACCAGTAAAAATAAACAAACAAACAAAAAACAACCCAGCAAACAAAAGGCCCAGACCAGATGAATTCACAGGCACATTTTACCCAACATTCAAAGAAGAATTAATACCTATCCTTCTCAAACTTTTCAAAATTATTCAAGAAGAGGGAAGACTTCCAAAGTATTCTTTTTTTTGAGGCCAACATTATCCTAATTCCAAAATCAGTAAATACCGTATTTGGCGGCGTATAAAACGACTGGGCGTATAAGACGACCCCCTAACATTTCCACTAAAAATACAGAGTTTGTTATATACTCGCCGTATAAGACTACCCCCCACTTGGAGGCATATTTTTCAGAGCCAAAGGGTTGTCTTATATGCCAGCAAATACGGTACAATATAAGGAAAGAAAATTATAGGCCAATATACCTGATGAACATACATACTGAAATCCTCAACAAAATATTAGCATATCAAATTCATCAATACACTAAAAAGATTATGTGCCATGATCAAATGGAAGTTATCTGGGAATGCAAAGTTGATATAATATTCATAAGTCAATAAATGTGATAAATCATATAAACAAAATGAAAGATAAAAATCAATAGATGCAGAAAATTCTATAAAATCCAGCATCCATTTAGGATAAGAACTCTCAACAAAGTGGGAATTGACAGATTATACCTCAACATAATAAAGGCCACATATGACAAATCTATAGCCAACATCATATTAACAGACAAAATCTAAAAGTGTTTTTCTTAAGACCAGGAATAAGACATACATGTCTGCTTTCATTAGTCTTTTTCAATACTAGAGGCTCTGTGCATGAATTTGTGCACCAGTGGTGTCCCTTGGCCTGACCTGTGGGATCAGGCTGAAACTGGCTCTCCAACATCCCCTGAGGGCTTTCAGATTATGAGAGGATGCAGGCCTGGCTGAGGGACCCCACCTGTGCACTATCAGGGCCTGGGAGATATGCTGGAGGTTGGCTAGCTGGGGAGGGCCCATAAGAGGGCTCCAGGCCATGTCTGGCTTATCTTGCTCAGTATTGATCGGCAGGACCCCAGCAGCAAGCTAACCTACCCGTTGGAGCGTCTGCCCCCTGGTGGTCAGTGCACATCATAGTGAGTGGTTGTGTGGCCTTAGCATATTATTAGCATATTACACTTTGATTGGCTGAACAGTCAACTGGTCAACCAGACACTTAGCATATTAGGCTTTTATTATATGACTGGAAGTCCTTGCCACAGTGATCAGACAAGAAGAATTAAAAGGCATCCAAATTAGAAAGGAGGATGTAAAATTTTCATCATTTACAGCTGACATGATATTGTACATAGAAAACACTAAAGACTCAACCAAAAACCAAAAAAAACCAAAAACCTACTAGATCTAATAAATGAGTTCAGCAACTTAGAAGGATACAAAATGAATATTCAGATACCAGTGGCATTTTTATACAGCAATAATGAGCTATCAGAAAGAGAAATTAAAAAAAATAAAACAGTCCCATTTACTATTGCAACAACAAAATAAGATGCCTAAGGAAAAACTTAACCACGGAGGTAAAGAAACCAACCCTATACTAGAAAAACTATAGGAAGTTAAAAACGAAGTAGAAAAAGATACAAACAAGTGAAAGGATATACTGTGTTCATGAACTGGAAGAATTAACATCACTAAAATGTCCATACTACCCAAGCAATCTATAGATTCAATGCAATTTCTATTAAAATACCAATGGCATATTTCACATATTTAGAACACATATTCCAAAAATATATATGGAATCAAAGAAGAACCCAAATAACCTCATCAATCTTAACAAAGAATAAAATTGGAGATATCACAATACCAGATATAGAACTATACTACAAATCCATTGTCATAAAAACACCAGGTACTGGCACAAGAACAGGCATATAGATCAATGGAACAGAACATAGAGCCCAGAAATTAACCCATGACTTTATGGCCAATTATTTGATAAAGGACACAAGAGCATACAATGGAGTAAAAATAGTCTTTTCAATAAATGGTGTTGGGGGAAAAATCGGCAGTAAAATCTCAGGGAGCTCATACAACTTAACAAAAGGAGGATAAACAATCCAATGAAAAAATGGGCAAAGGACCTAAATAGACACTTTTTGAAAGAGGACATATGAAAGCCAAGAGACATATGAAAACATGCTCAAAATCACTAATTACCCAAGAAATGCAAATCAAAATAACAATGAGGTGCCATCTCACACCTGTCAGAATGGCTATCATCAACAAACAACAAGTGCTGGTGAGGATGCAGGATGTGGAGAAAAAGGAACCCTTGTGCATTGCTGGTGGGAATGCAGAATGGTGCAATCACTGTGGAAAACAGTATGGCGTTTCTTCAAAAAATTAAAAATGGAATTCCCATTTGACCCAGTAACCCCACTCCTAGGAATATGTCCCAAGAAATCAGAAATACCATTGAGAAAGGATATATGCACCCCTATGTTCATAGCAGCACAATTTACAATAGCTAAGATTTGGATTCAGCCTAAGTGTCCATCAGCAGAGGAGTGGATTAGAAAACTGGTAAATCTACAAAAAGGAATACCATGCTGCTGTAAAAAGAAGGAATTCTTACCATTTGCAGCAGCATGGATGGACCTGGAGAGCATTATGCTAAGTGAAATAAGCCAGTCAGATAAAGATAAATACCACATGATCTCACTCATTTGTGGAATACAAATAACATCATAATCTGATGAACAAAAATAGGTACAGAGACAAAGAAGCATTGAACAGACTGTCAAACTACAGCAGGAAGGCAGGGGAGGGTTTGGGGTGGGTGGATAAGAGATCAACCGAAGGACTTGTATACATGCATATAAGCATAACTAATGGACACAGACACTGGGGATGGGGAGGGTGAGGCCATGTGTTGGGAAGTAGGGTAGGCCCGGGGGAGGTCAATGGGGGGGAAAGGAGACATATGTACTACTATTTGGAATACTTTAAACAATTAAAAAAAGAGAGAGATAGAGAGAGAGGAATCTGAGACAGAGGGAGGTTAAGCAACCACTCAAAGGCTATTCAACCAATGAGTCGTTCCAGGACCCAAGTTTTCTGCCTCCAGATTCTCTTTTCTCTTGTCTCGGTTATTAACCTGCTCTCTCTCAGCTCTGACCCCACCTTCTAAACTTGAGGCTGGAGCTCTCCAAACTCATTTGCTCCTACTCCCTTGCCTTCTTGTTGGGTTCAGCCAATAGGGGGCATTTAGGGGAGATTGGCAAGTGGGAGGAAAGTGAAAGGGGCTTCCTTCCTACTTTCCAGTTCTGATCAGCATTGTTCTAGCATCAGCAGAGAGAAGACTCCAGCTTCTCATTCACTACTACTGTTAGCACTGCCCATGCTGTGCCTGCTCAGAGGTGACAGCACAGCTAGGCCTTGGGCCCCTCCTTTCACCCCTACCCCTCAACTCCCGGAGCATTTGAGTATCTGCAGGGCCCACTCCTACACATACTTCTGACATGAGACTGGGTTGTGACTCCACCCAGAGATCCAAGCCGTGGCCAGGGAGGTACCCGCACCTCTCAGACAGAAGCCCCACCTCCACATCTGGTGGTCAGCCAAGACCCCCTACTCAGAGGTCTAGCACCAGCAGTGCATAGCTTCCCCCTGAAGGTCAGCTTGTCCAGAGCAAGGTCCCACATCCTCAAAACCTGGGTCCTGGCACTACTCATTGGTTGAATAGCCTTGGAGAGGTTAACCTCCCTCTGTCTCAGATTCCTCATTTTTTTTGTTTTGTTTTGTTTTGTTTTATTTTTATAGTTTAAAGTATTTCTAATAGTAGTACCTATGTCTCCTCCCCCCCCCCCATTGACCTCTCCATGGCTGTGCAGGGCCCCCACCTACCCCCTAGGTTTGAGTGGGCTCATGCCTACATCCTGTAACAACCCTTCTTCCCTTTTATCTTCCCAGCCCTGGATGGTAGTTCCTTCCTGCTGTGCATAATCTCTGGTTTTCCTAACATTCTTTTGTTGCTCTTTCAGCCTCCCAGTGCCTGTTTAATGGATTCTGTGCATTGAAGCACCTACTGTGCTTTCTCCTTTTTTGACTAGAACCTGGTTGATAAGAGTATTTAGAGTACCAGAGGAGGAGGGGTGGGTGTCCCAGAAAATAAACCTTTAAAGATAGAAATTTGGGGGTGATTTTCCTCTTTCCTTGACTTGAAAAGCAACACTGAGCTCCTTGCCAATGAAAAATTGAATATTGGCAACTCATAATATGCAGAGGCATCATGATTAATTAATGTTATCTGTGGTTGCTTGTAGCAAAGTGGCTGTTGAAGGCAAGGCTTTGAGAAACCAGATGATTGCTTCTGAATGCAGTAGAGAACTTAGAGAAGAAAATAATAGGCTCAGACATTTCAACCCTCAGCTCTGTTTCTTGGTAGAACAGCACACAATGTGTAGAGTATATATTTTTCCCAGAATGTAAAGGTGCTCCTAGTTGTAAGAGATGCAAAGTGCAACTTGTCTGTCACTCTGGAGATGCCATCCTGATATACTCTTGAGTGGTGAATCCTCTAAAAACTGGAGAGGAGGTATGGGAGTGAACATCTCAAAATAAGCACAAAGTGGGAGCCTATTTCTGTTCTGTGTGAATGCTCACTGAGTAACATTTACAAGAAACTCTCAGTAATCAGATAAAAAAGGCAACACATTCTGTGGATGCTGGTCAGTCTCCCCCCTCATCCACACTGGTGCTTAGTCAAAGGGCCCATGGACAAGGTGGCTATGCTGACCAATGAAAGCCCTGAATGTATTCCACGATATGGAGATTTCCTCACCTAGGTTAATTTCGCTGTTGCCACTACTGAGTACCTGATCTGCCAGTAGCAGAAGTATACTGAATCTCAGATATGACACCTTGAAAGTCACCTGCAGGCTGTGATTAAACTGGATCCCTTTTATTTTGTGAAGGAGAGAGAAGCAATTTATACTACTGGGTTAGCTCTTATTCTAGATGGGGTCTGTCTTTTGCCTGCAATACTTTTGCAACATCTTCATCCATGGACTTAAGAAATATGATATTTACTATTATGGCTTCCCTTAGAGCAGTGCTTCCCAAAGTGTGGTATGAGTACCCCCAGGGGTACGGGAAAAGTTTGGTGGGGGGACGCGTTGTACCGGAGTTTGGTGGGGATATGCACTGCACCATGCTTAGCTGCGCCTAATTCTACGTTCTCATAAGTCAAGTCAAGATAGTCTTGTGAGGCGTGACATGGTCCAGTGTGCAAATAAATGTTATTTATAATATAACTTTTATTTATATTTTATTATGAATAATTTTATTTTTTGTTTATTATTATTTTGTGTATGTACCAAAAAAAGAAAAAATAAATATATTTTGATTGTTATTAAAATACATCCATTTTTTTTTTTTGATGAGGGGTACTCAGCGTTACGAAAATTATAGAAGGGGTACACATATGTCAAAAGTTTGGGAAACATTGCCTTAGAGTTTTGCCCAAGACCTACTTTCATAGCAAAATAAATGAAGCAGTGGGTGTATGCCCATTCACTTGTCTTATCATGTTTCTCATCACCCAAAAGCATCTGGCTTGTGGGGAGCTGCCCCGAATGCAGGGGTCCTATATGCCTGAATGCAGGCATGGGTGTAGGACACAGCTCTCCATGCGCCCCCTTTCCATTAACTTACCGTATTTGCCGGCGTATATGATGACTTTTTGGCCCTGAAAAATATGCCTCCAAGTGGGGGGTAGTCTTATACGGTGAGTATATAACAAACTCTGTATTTTTTGTGGAAATGTTAGGGGGTCGTCTTATACGCCCAGTCGTCTTATACGACAGCAAATACGTATTTTTCAGGGCCAAAAAATCGTCTTATACGCCGGCAAATACGGTAAGTGGAAAATTACTACTACCCCTAGGAATGCTGCTAACTGCAGATGTCTTTGCTTTAGGGTAAAACAATTGTTAGGAGCCTACTGACGAAGAAGGAGCTGTGAGATAAGAGGAAGATGGGTGGTTGTAAAGGTCAGGTGGTTGTAATAGGTCAGGTGCTGAAGGAACTTATCTGTACAGGAACTCATCATGTTAGAAGAAATGGCCACCTGCATGATTGCCTGAAATAAATATTTCCTCCTTCAGAATTGTATTTAAAGGTTGGAAAAATAAAATTCGCAGCTGGAGACCTCGGGTTTGAGCCCTCCCGACCCCATCCGTTCTTGTCTGTCTTTTTCTTATCCTCACCCCCTCATTCAGGTACTGTTCGTAGCCAGCAGGTTCCGGCACTGGCTTAAGAGTAATTACTTAGGGATGTGGAAAATGGGAGGATTGGGGAAGGATAGCTAACGAAACAGGGGGTTTCTTATGGAGATGGTGAGAATGTTCTAACAATGAGTTGTGGTGATGGTACACAGCTATGAGAGTAGTCTTAAAACCATTGAATGATACACTGTAAATGGATACATTATGATGTATGTGGGAATTATATTTTAATTTATTACCAAAAATTACTTAACTAATAAGAGAAGTTGCTTCTTCTATATCAGGAAGTCCAGAATTAAGTCAGTTTAATAGTTGATTAATTCAGTGCTTTAGGTTTTCTCATCTTCCTACTCTCCCATGTGTAGTTAACTGCCTGAATTATTTTAAGACAGGTGCAGCAGCTTCAGTCATTCTGGAGACAGAAAAGGGAGTATTTTCCATGGTTCTTTTATGTCAGAAAGAAAAGTGTTTTTCAGTAATGTCCAAGCTTATTCATTTTGTCTCATTGAGTAGAGCTGCTCTCTTACCAAACACTAAACTAGTCTCCAGCAAGGGGACTTATGTCACCATAACTGGCCTAGCCCTAGAGCAATCAGGTGCAACTGTGAGTTCTAAGGAGGAGAGTCAGACACTGAAATTTAACTAGGGCTCTGTCAGCATAGAGGAGACAATGGCTGTCAAGGAGGCAGCCCAGTATCTTCCAAAATTGGCATAGGAAAGAGAATTTTCTTGCAAGAGAATTGGATCAGAGTTAGGTATGAATTTACTTTTTTCATTATTAATTTATCATCTGTCTACTATTTATCTATCTATATATCTATCACCTATCTATATATCTATCATCTATCCACCTATCTTACCTACCTACCTACCTACCTACCTACCTACTTATTTATCTACCTACACACACACACAGCTTTAACATGCTTACACTTTTAACTACTCATAACTAAGCAGTTTCTTTTTTAAACCTTTTTCTTTCTTTATTTTTTAAAAATATATGTTTTTATTGATTTTTTTTAGAGAGAGAAGAAGGGAAAGGAGGGTTAGAGAGATAGAAACATTGATTAGCTGCCTCTTGCACGCCCTGCACTAGGGATCAAGCCTGAAACCTAGGCATGTGCCCTGACTGAGAATCAAACTAGAGACCTCTTGGTTCCTGGGTTGACACTCAACCACTGAGTCACACCAGCTGTCTTTTTTTGTTTGTTTGTTTTTTACCTTTTTCTAAAAAAAAGTCCTCTAAGATTTGCATTTTCATCGAACTATCCCCAGTTGGGGAGGATTAGCAAAAGTAATGCTGATGTGGGGCCAGCTCAGAGGTAGTGTGCACGCACACTGAGTTAGCCCAGCTCTCTCTCCTGGTGAAGTGCTGGCTATGCAGGACCTGCTGGGAGCAGAGAGAATTTGGCTGAGGTCCTCTGGGGTGAGGCACACCCTCGATCTTGGCCCTGCCCAACTCTCTAACGTTTCCAACCCTGATCTTGCCTTCTCCGACATCGGCAAATGTTGCACGTGAACTGCCCGGTCACATGTGGTTATGTTTAACTCTACAGAACTTTGAACCAACCTCAAGCTGTGCCAGTGGGAAGATCAAAGTCAATAAATTGTATGTATTTTATAAACGGTGAACTTCTGTGAAGAAATCAAACTCATTTAGGCCAAAGCCAAGGGGAGTGCTATGTTTTGACTGATACATAAGACAAAGAAAGAAGGTTGTTTCCCCTGCGTGTTATTTGGTTTTTGTAAAAGACTGTTTATCAAAGTCCATACTTTAAAATAAACATAGAGAACTCTCGTGTTCTTTTTATAAACACACTGGAGTCCTTTGAAGCCATGGATAATGAGTATGATAGCAGATGACTGTTTATCCTCTCTTGGGCTCTGTGTTTAGTTAGCTGGGTCTTGAAAACCTTAAATCTCTTCCACCCTTGAGAGAGGTTTTCAGAATTGACACTGTTAGAGCAGGGGGAGAGGAAAAGACCTCAGGAATCAGTAGCTACATCCTCACTTCTCTGCAAGCAAGGTCCTCTCCCAGGGCGCACACAGCCTGGGTGACAGACTCTTCTTTTCCTGCATTTGTCCCCAAGCCTAAACCCACTGGAGTTCTCTTACATGGCCTCCTGGTTCCCCACGGGCCTCTCCTCCCAGCGTTATGCTGGTATGTGTTGAGACATAGGTTCTGGGACTGAGAGCAGCCCTGGTTTGTGGCACCTGCCAGTTTCCTGGTGTGACTAGTCGCATTGTGGCCCATGACAAGCTACCCACATCACCCATGGCGCAGTGATCTGGGGAGAGATGGGCACAATGCTCCAGGTAGCCAAGCTGGTCCCCAGAACCACAGCCTTCACCTCTGCCCTCTTCTGCCCGCCTTTCTGTCCAGGGCCTGGGAGTCAACAGACAACTTCATTTCAATCAACGTTTCTGAAGGGCTGTTCTCCCCTCTATGGGAAAAAGTTGCTTTTATTGGTTAATGTTTCTCTCCTGTACTCTAGAAATACTGGTTTCCATTTTCTTTGTTCCATTAGCTTGTAGCAATCAGCTGGGCTATTCTGGTCACTTCCTTTGTACAGTTCCTTGAATTGTTCCAATGCCATTGTATGATTCATGGAGCCCAGCTTCCTTTCCCCTGTTAGGCAGCTGGGAAAACCAGGTTGCCTTCATATTTTTATTTGTAAACTGC
This sequence comes from Vespertilio murinus, assembly GCA_963924515.1. Taxonomy (NCBI): domain Eukaryota; kingdom Metazoa; phylum Chordata; class Mammalia; order Chiroptera; family Vespertilionidae; genus Vespertilio; species Vespertilio murinus. The sequence continues at coordinate 127,677,555 of OZ004704.1, read as the reverse complement.
TGTATCCTGAAGCCATCCATGCCTCCTTGGGCAGAAGGTGTACACTGTGGGCCCAGCACCCAGCTCTCCCAGGCCTCAGAGTTGTCTCTTGATGAATAGAAAATCATCCTAGGAGAAGGCTAGGGTGCCCGAGGGGAGGAGGTTTTTCTACTCAGGTTCAGTGGGTGTGTGGGACCCACATCCTGTCATAAAGCTGGAGTCAGGATACTTATGCAAAATGATGAGAGCTTTGTTCAAACACATAAACACAGTTGTTGTTTTTTTTACCTCATGGTTTAAAAGATAGACACTTAGGTAATGCTTTGCGGAGAGGTGGGGTGGCAGCAGATGATGCATGTAGTTGGCAGGCATTTACAGAGCAAAGGCATCTAGACCAGGTGCAGCCAGGAAAAGCCAGGCTGCAATTCCAGGCTGGATGGCCTTGCCTCACAGAGCCTGACTCCTCAGCAGCTTCCCAGGACTGCGATATGGCCCAAAGAACTCTGAGGAAATGGTCTTAGACACCAAAGTGGCTTGGCTTTATTATGACTATTTGGATCAAGGACTTTCTGTGGCTTTTCCGCAGCTAGAAGAACTGAGGCAAATAGTCCCTAGTATGTCTCCCTGTTCCTTAAGAACTTTATATTTTCTCAGGGCTCTGAGAGGAAAGAAAGGGGTGATTCTTTGGAAGGTCTTATACCCAACTAGAAGTAGAGGAAGAAAATTGGGCTTCACAAACAATTCAAGTGATGGCTTCACCCTGCCACTGTCCAGTCAGATATTCTGTTATTCCCAACACTGGCAATAACAGCAAGAAGACATATCAGTGATTGCATATTGACTATGTCAACCATTGTGCAAACCACTCTGCACTTATCCTCTCATTTAACAAATACATTAACCTAGTAAGTTGTTTTATTATTCTTCCTATTTTATAGCCAGGAGACTGAAGCTTAGAGGGTGGGTATGAATTTGCCCAAGGTCACAACTGAGACTAAGTTACTATAGTATGTTCCTAGTAGTTAGACTGTAACCTAGAACATACTAGTACTAGACCATAACCCAGAACATTCTAGTAACTACACCACATCCTGGAACATACTGGTAACTAGACCATAACCTAGAGCATAGATATCCCAGAACCTTCCCACTTCTTCCCCAGAGACACAATAGTTTGCAGGTTTTCTATGAGAAGCAGCAAGGCATACTCAGTGGGCTCTGGGATGTGTCTTTAGCTGTCCCATGCTCCACCTTCACTCTGGGTCTTGATTTCCATCTGCTGGTTCACACCTATATTCCTCTGACCCATCTAATCCTTTTGAACAGATGACTCAGCCAGGTTGGCCTGGCTTTTTTCTGTTCACTTTGGCCTTGGACTCTGAGCTCAGTGTCAGGCCCTGCAGTCTACAGGCAAGGCCTTCTCTGCTCCTTGACCTGGCCTATTGCCCTCTAAGTCACTGCTGGGGAGGGAGGGAGCCTGGACAGAGAGGCCACCTTCTTTGCTGCTTGCTTCTTGAGTGGAGACTGATCAGCCTCACATTCTCCTCCTATTCTTTGGTGCCTGAGTTTCTCACTGAAGTGTGACTTCTCTTCCTCATGGTGGCAGCACAAATCCAGCCAGGGCAAATCTGCTCCATTGCTGTTCAAAGCTTCACCATGGTTGGCAATTCCCAACATAGAAGACCAAACAGGGACTGAGTCTTGGCTCTGTATGTGGTCTAGTTAACCACTGGGGATTTGGGGAACATTACTTACCTCTCTGGGCTTCCATTTCCTTTTCTGCACAATGAGGGTAATAATAGAAATTACCTCATGGAGCTGGTTGGAAGATTAAATGAATTAACATATGCAAAGAGTTTAGAACAATGCTTGGCACGGGGTAATTCTTATCTAAGTGTCAGCTATTCATGTTTTTCTCTATAGGTTTCTTCATTTCTGGAGGTTCTAATTCGTGGTCACTGAGCAATGATAGCCAGATCACAGAAGCAAAATAAATAACCTCTGTCCTGTCAGTTCCAGCCTGTGAATAACCAATCATATTCATAGTGTGGCACTTGGCTCAGTCAGCCCCCTCTGACCCTTAATTCCAGTTGATCCAGAGTTACCAGATAGTAACCAGGGGCCTGAACTAGTTAACATACCTCCAAATGTAGGAAGGAACTTGCAGCAAAGTGGTAGTCTGCCGTTGTAAATTCCTAAAATTCCCCAGGTGGCTTTTGACAAATCACACAATCCTTCTGCCCACATATCCAGGGGGTCTAATGAGTGCTCAGAACTTCATATGGGATGTATGTTAAAACTTAGGAAAAATAGTCCCTGCCTGCAATAGTAGACCTTAAAACAACAGTAAGTATTGAAACAAGTAGGAGTGATATAGATGAGTGGGTGAGCAGCGTGGAATAAGTAACTACCTAACTAACTTGATATACCAAATTAAGTGGGTGGGGTCAGTAACTTGAGTCCATCATTTTGTTTGCAAGATTTCTTGCCTTTGCTGGACTGACCCAGGATCTGCATGTGGCAGAGGTGTTCCAGGACCTGGTCCTGCCTTTGCCCCTGCCCCTATGGAATCTGCAGAGTGGCTCAGGAAAGACCTGGGACAGGCTGCTTGCAACCCCAGCATGTGTACCACTCTACTCAGGTTTACTTAAGCCTACCACTCAGATACTGTTGGTGAGCTGTCCAGAGAGCCAAGCAAACAAATAGCCCGCCTACCAGGAGTACAAAAGTCCCTGTCCCTCTGCAGTGGAGGGGAAGTGTGACACTCTTTCAAAACCTTCAGGACCTTCTCTCAGCCTGGGAAAAATGGAGAACTTAATTATAATGTAATTGCCAGCTAACATGTACAAGCATTCCTAGACAGTATGTAGCATAAGCTGACCTTGAAGTTTCTGAGGGCCATCTGTCTTGTCTGCCACATAGTCTCTTAGACAGTTGTCCCTCTTACTATAATGTTGTATCTGGGTGCTCATTCCTTGGAAGCTGAGTGGCTTCTTACTGCATGTCACATTTTCAGTGTGTGTGCAGGTGAGTGCGTGTGCGTGTGTGTGTGTGTGTGTGTGTGTGTGTGTGTGACACTGCTCCAATAGTGTTGCCAGGGAGCAGAGGCCAGGACTAGGATTTGAGGTGCTATGTTGTCAGCCTCACATTTGCGACTGACTTGCTTGCTTTTGCCAACAGGTGAACATTACTACGTGTCTACGTTTTTGTGCAGATCGATGAAAAAAGTTATGCCACAGCACTCTGAGGACAATAAGCACCATTGAGGTGTCAACCAATGGAAAGCACAGTATTTGCAAGTTGTGGGGGTGGGTGGGGCTCTCACATCCAGATTCAGCTATCAAGAATGCAGATCCAGCCGAAACCAGTTTGGCTCAGTGGATAGAGCGTCGACCTGCAGACTGAAGGGTCCCGGGTTTGATTCCAGTCAAGGGCATGTACCTTGGTTGTGGGCACATCCCCGAAGGGGGGGGCGGGAATGGAGGGTGCAGGAGGCAGATGATCCATGTTTCTAACTCTCTATCCCTCTCTCTTCCTCTCTGTGAAAATCAAGAAAATATATATATATTTTTAAATTAAAAAAAAAAAGAATGCAGAGCTGAAAAACCAGTTACCTAACAACAGAGACTTTTCCCTGAAAAGCTGTCATGAATGCATCCTCCCTGGGAGTGTGCTCACCTGCCCTGACAGCAGAAAGGTCAGGACTTCCTCACTCTTAGCACAGTTGGGAGCAGAACAATTCTCTTTCTGCATGTGATCTGCTCCCATATCTTTCTAGATGCTCTCATTCCTTCCCTTTTTTCCTTCATTTGAGGAGAGCCTGATGAACTAATTTTCCCCTTAGATGCCAATTTCTGATAAAGCTTGAAGTGTTATTCTCTCCCAGATAATCCTTTATAATAAAGAGGTAATATACAAATTGACCATCACTCCAACACACAAGATAGCCATCCCCATGTTGTCAAAGATGGCCACCCCCATGTGGACACAAGATGGCCACCACAAGATGGCTGGCAGGGGAGGGCAGTTGTGGGAGATCAGTCCAGTAGGGGAGAGCATTTGGGAGGGACCAGGACTGCTGAGGAGAGCAGTTGGGGACAACTGCCTGCAGGGGAGGACAGTTAGGGGCAACCAGGTTGGCAGAGGAGGGCAGTTAGGGATGACTAGGCTGGCAAGGGAGGGCAGTTGTGAGGAACCAGGCCTGTAGAGGAGGGCAGTTGTGGGCGATCAGGCCAGCAGGGGAGAGGGCAGTTGGAGGCGACCAGGCCAGTAGAAGAGAGCAGTTGGGGGTGACCAGGCTGGCAGGGGAGAGCAGTTAGGGTCAATTGGCTGGCAGGGGAGCAGTTAGGCATTAGTCAGGCTGGCAGGGCAGTGGTTAGGGGGTGACCAGGCTGGGAGGTAGAAGTAGTTAGGGGCAATCAGGCAGGCAGGCAAGTTGTTGGGAGCCAGCAGTCCTGGATTGTGAGAGGGATATCCAACTGCCAGGGCAGTCAGACATCTTTCTTTTTTTCTTTTTCTTTTTTTAAAAACATATTTTATTGATTTTTCACAGAGAGGAAGGGAGAGGGATAGAGAGCTAGAAACATCGATAAGAGAGAAACATCGACAAGCTGCCTCCTGCACACCCTCTACCGGGGAATGTGCCCGCAACCAATGTACATGCCCTTGATTGGACTCGAACCTGGGACCTTTCAGTCCGCAGACCGAAGCTTTATCCACTGAAACAAACCGGTTTTGGCTGTACATCTTTCGAGTGTTCCCAGATTGTAGAGGGTGCAGGCTGGGCTGAGGGACACATACCACACACCCCCGTGCTCAAATTTTGTGCTCCAGGCCTCTAATGGTACATAAGAGGGAAGAAGGAAATAGGCCTTTAAGTATAGAATTTCAGACATTGATGAGCAAATGAAAGCTGGGATTTTCACACACACACACACACACACACACACACACACACACACACACACAATGCATACCACACCACTTACTGGAAAGGGTGCAAATCTATACCTCTTTCTGGTGGAAAGTGCAGTGCTGGCTCTTCTCATGGTAGGAGAAAAGACAGAAGACATTGTCTGGATTTGCCTGCCATTCCTTCCTCTCTGATCCTTACTATGTGCCTGTTACACACAGGTTCATCCTGAATGCTTCCTTTTCTCACTTGCTAAACTGTAGACTTGTTGAGGCTCAAGTGGTACACATGCAGCTTCTCAGCATGTGTGCTGGAGGAAGAAGGGTGACTTCCTCCTGGAAGCCCTGGCCCGAGGCCCTCTCTGAGGGCCCAGCTCTCACTCCCTGGCAGGGGAGCAGTTAGGCATTAGTCAGGCTGGCAGGGCAGTGGTTAGGGGGTGACCAGGCTGGAAGGTAGAAGCCCCAGGCTGGCCAGGCCCCTGTCTAGCACACCTTGGCCCTCGGGGTAGATGGCATTTCCCACCTTTGCTAAACTGGCCCTTGGTTGAATACTGGTGTTTCTCTGGCAACTTATCCCAGATTCCCAGTACTGTGACCCTGCAAGCCCACATTCTTTTTTTTTTTTAAATATGAACAATAAAGATTTATTTAAAATAATAAAAAAAGAAAAACCTTATAAGCGTGGTTTTGAACTCTATATCCAGTCAAGCCCACATTCTTGAGGTGGAGAGATGCCAGGCTGTGGGGACCAGGTGTCAGCTTGCTCAGCTTTGGCTGTAGGACCGCTCAGCTTGCTCTGCTAAGGTATTCTCCCCGATTGCTGGGCGAGTGAAAACATTTCATTTCTTCTCTCTCGCATCTGTGTAGCCCTGCCAGAATTTCTTTCTGAATTTCCCTTCATTAACAGTGATGTGCTCTCCACCCGGAAGTTCCCAAGAGCTCACTTCAGTGGATATTGATTGTTTTTGCAGGAGGGACCCCAATGGTTTTTCCGTTTCTGCTTCCATAGTATGTACCAAAACCCACACTTCATTGAAAGCAGATGGCAGACGCCTCCCTGGATGTGCAAGGGGAAATGCAGGGCTGGGATGCTTCTGATTTGTCTGCCTTCTGGGCAACGGGGCAGGGTGGGGGCTGGGACAGGCAATGCTCTGCATCTGCAAATGAGTGCAGGAAGCAGGGCTGGAACATTGAGTCTGGATGGCTGGGAGGAAGGAACACAAACAGTGGGCATCAGGGGACCATTAGGGAGGGTAGAGAAAAAGAGAAGGGAGGAAAAGCCAGTGGAAGAAATGTACCCAGGATTCTCCAGGGCTCTCATTCCTGTGCCCTGAGTCTTACTGAGTCAGATTCTTAGGGAAGTGTGTGCATCAGGCAGCTGCCCCTGCACAGGAAATTGTTACTAAGCCTCAGCCACAGAAACCCGGGCCTGACCTTATACTCATCTGCCTCCCTGTAATGTAATGAGAAGCGTACTCTCCACCATATCTTTCCCAAGAACTTAAACCCTATTTCTCTTTCTCCAAAAAAGGCAAAGAGAGGGCTTCTCAGACTGCCCAACAATAAACTTCACTGCCAGAGCCCTCCCAGACTTTCTGTCATTCTCCAAACCTAGCCATGATATTGTGATTTATGATAAAAATATGTATTTGGTCTCTGTCCCATTCCTGGCAGACTTCTAAAACCCTTGGAATCTCTTAAGTGAGGAGAGTGATAAAGTTATCTTTTGTTATGGTAATGAGGTGACTTTGGGCTGGTACCTAAGGATGGGGGCTGGTTGCCAGGAGAAACAACCCTGTGATTAAAAGAGCTGGAATTTTTAGTTCCACCAGACCTCCCAGAAGAAGAGAGGGGCTGGAGGTTGAATCAATCACCAATGGCCAAAGATTCAATTAATCATGCCTATGCAAAGAAGCCTCCATAAGACCCACATGGACAGGGGTCAAGTCATTGGAACATGGATATTTGGGAAGTTTGCATGTGAGGACAATGTGGAATTTTCGCACCCCTTCCCACATAATTTGCCCTACACACTTCCATCTGGCTGTTCCTGTGTTATATCCTTTTAATAAACCAGTGATCTAGGAAGTAAAGGTTTCTCTGACTTCTTTGAGTTGCTCTAGTCACTTAATTGAACCCAAGGAAGGGGTTGTTAGAACCTCTCATTTACAACCATTTGGACAAGCACAGGTGACAACCTGGACTTGTGACTGGTGTTTGAAGTGGGGAAAAGGCTGTTTTGTGGGGAGGAGTCTTTAGCCTGTGGAATCTGTTGTTACCTCCAGGTAGGTAGTGTCAAAATTGAGTTGAAATGTAGAAAACTCAGCTGGTATCTGAGAATTGCTCAGTGATGTGAGTACTCCCCCCAACCCCACCCCATACATTTGAATTGGGGGCACACCACTGCGTGAGGACAGATGATTACCTGGTTCATCAACTCATTTTTTGGTAACACTTGCTCGGGATGTTACCAACCACTTAAGGTGCTGCATCTGTGGGTTAAGAGAAGTTGACTTTATTGTCATCAGCCTCTATCTGCTCATACTGCTTCTGCAGGCTAGGAGAGGCTAGCTCACCTTGAATTTGAAACTTGGAACATGTGGCAGAAGGGATAGGTCTAGTGCTAACTGTTGTTGTTGTTGTTGTGTGTAGTTGTTGTTCTGTGACCCAGAGCAGCTTTGTTTTTAGGCCCTAAAAATTTGTGATGTTTCTCTTCTAAAAGGATAATAGGAATAGAATCTACCACTAAACATTTACTTTATGTTAGACCACACATGAGCACACACTTTGCAATATATAATTGCATAGCACATTATGAGATGGGTGTAAGAATACCCTCATTTTCCCGGTGACTAGAGGACTAGAGGAGTCATAAAGTTGTCTGAGTCTAACCACTGGTAAGTGGTAGAACCAGGCCTTACCCAGGCTTTGGGCTTGAAGACCAGTGCTCTGAGAGGCATGCCTGGTGTTCGGCTGGTGAAGCCTCAGAGACCGGATGGGAGCCATGAGTGTACTCACTGTGCTTCCTGCCTCTCGTGGACTCTTAGAGCCTTCCATTGCTGGGTTGGGTGGGCCAGCAGAGCGTTTAACCAAGCCCATACTCTGGATGCATATTGCAAGTCAGTCTGACTCACACACTCCACTGTTGGGCTTGTCTGTCTAGGAAATCCTGTTCTCATGGTTTGCTAGGCACAGGCTCACTGGTGTGCTGTCCAACTAGAGCCTAGTCCAGGAACTAAAGGCCTTCTTGGGAAATCACTGCTCCTTCTCTGATAAGAAAGCCATGTCTAGGACAGAGGCCTGGGACTAGGCCCGGGAGGCTGGGACTGTGGTTAGATCATGGCCTTTCTTTGGCTGGTATCCTTGGGCAGGTTTCTTACTTCTCTGGGCCTCAATTTCTTCTATAAAGTGGAGGGGTGTGAATGATATAATTGGTTAAACTCCTTACAACTCTAAACATTTGATGATTTAATTATAAAACTCCAGGACATTTTCATCCCCCCCCCTTTTTTTTTCTGTTCAAGTGAATCAAGCTAGACACAACAGAGTAAAAATACCCCCTGAGATCTGGACTATGAAATGATAGACAATACAAGGTCAGACTTATTGGAATCAATCGTCTTTGTTAGTCTTTTGTTATTGTAATTAATTTACAGTATTGGAGACACTGTATCCCCGATGGTTTTGGTAACAGTTTTTATTCATTAAGATGAAGTACAGTTGTCCCCCCCCCCCCATGTGTGGGAAATATGTTCCACGACACCCAGTGGATGCCTAAAGTTGCAGATAGTACCAAACCCTACATATGCTATTTTATTCCTATACATACACACCTATGATAAAGCTTAATTCAGTGAGAGATTAACAACAATAACTAATGATAACATAAAGATATATGACAGGTCTCCCTCTCTCACCTTTTCACTTAAAGGAAGCATGACCAATAGACTACGTAGTGACTGTCGGGCGGGAGTATCTTCATGTGGAGATGCTGGCAAGGGGACAATTCACCTCCTGGGCAGAACGATGTGGGATGAACCAAATTTCATCATTCCACACAGAATGTCACTCAGCCTAAAACTTATGAATTATTTATTCCTGAATTTTCCACTTAATATTTTTGGACTCTGGTTGAGCATGGGTAACTGAAACCGCAAAGAGAAAAACTGCGGATGAGGCAGGAATACTATACAGCAGATAATCAAGAAGTTAGAGCGAGTAACATAATGAAGCACGTGTCATGACCCACAAAACTGAAGTCTTTATATACTTTCCCCTAATTTCCCACTCTCCTCCCAGAGGAAACTGCCGTGTGGAACTTCACCTGTCATTCTCATCCACATCAGGCTTTACTGTATGCATGCATATATAGAGTCTGTTCCTGCGTGAGTGTCACATAAACAGCACCATATAGTGTATTTTATTCTGTTTCTTGTTTCATTTCCACATTTTGTGATCTTTATTGGTGCTGAGTCATTTCTACTGCTTTATGAGAGTCCATTGTATGAATCTATCACAATTTTTTCAAGTACATTTTCTCTTGGAGAACTCTTTTCCTTCTTTCCTTCTTTCTCCTTCCTTCCTTCCTTCCTTTCTTCCTTCCTTCCTTCCTTCCTTCCTTCCTCCCTCCCTCCCTCCCTCCCTCCCTCCCTCCCTCCCTCCCTTCCTTCCTTCCTTCCTTTCTTCTTTCCTTCCTTCCTTTCTTCTTCCTTTCTTTCTTTTAAAATCATTATACATAAAGCTGTTTTGAATATCCCTGAATGTTTCCTGTTCACATGTGGAAAAGTTTTTCTAAGAGTGTCATTGCAGGCCCAAATGTTATGAGATATTTCCAAATTGCTTTCCAAGGTTTACTGATTTGCTCTCTCACCAACAGTATATGCTTTCATAAACTCAATAACATTTGGTTTGTACTCTCAGATTTTTAAAATAAGTAACAAAGATTTTTGAATAAGGAAAACTTTCAAGTACTTCAAATGTCAAAACTCGGATGAGATAGAATGTGAGAATTCTTTGTCTCTAGTTCCCAGGCACCCACTTTAGTTTAGTGTTCACTGTTTATCTATGTGACCTTGGTGGACCATTTTTGGGGGGACCCCCTAATGTCAATATCTTAAAATATTTCTTCTTGGGCTGGTAAGATTCCCCATAGAGGGCTTTTAATCTGACTGGAGAGAAAGGGTCTGGCTGCCAGAATTCTGGGAGTTGAAAGAGCTGGAGTGTCTCTGCATTAAGCATTCACTCTACATATTGTACCTATACTGAGTGGCCAGATTATTATGATCTCTGAATCTGAACACATAATAATCTGGCCACTCAGTATATATCCTATATAATAAAAGGGTAATATGCAAATTGTCCCCTCGACCAGGAGTTCGACCAGCAAGCAGACTGACCAACTGCCCATATCCCCTCCCCCTGTCCAGGCTGGCCAAATCCCACCCATGCAGGAAATCATGCACCAGGCTTCTAATATATATACATACACTAATAAAAGAGAAAAATGCTAACTGACTGTACCTTTGTTATGCCCACAGCCAATCAGAGCAAGTATGCAAATTGACCCAACAAAGATGGCAGCTAATTTGCATATGCATAGTGAAGGAGGAGTGAAGACTGAAGACAGCATAGAAGGAAGAGGGAGGAAAAGCTGAAATCAAGGGGGCTGCTGGAGGGAAAGTGCGGGCGAGGAGGATGGTGGTGGTGGGTGGGGCGGGCAGTGGCTGCTGGAAAGTATGGGGTAGGGGTTGAGAGGCAGAGGTGGCAGGGAAAGTGCGGGGGTAGGGGGCTGGAAAGGTGGTGGTGGCGGCAAGAGGGAAGCCCGCCAGAAAGCTCTGTTCTTACAGGAATCTTTCTGCAACACACACACACACACACACACACACACACACACACACACACACACACTGAGTGGCCAGATTATTATGCATTCAGAGATGATCATAATAATCATAATCTGGCCACTCAGTGTATATCTGCAACTGTGACTGACATCCATCCATGACCTCTCCACTGAGGCAAGGAAGAAGTGGCCCAGAGGTACAGAGTGAAGGAGGATTTAGAGATGATTACTTCTGAATCAGCTTTCACCCAGCCTTCTGTGTCTCATCATGCGCTTTGCCCCAGTCCTGGCTCTGTTAGCTTTGGGATATCTGGATTTCCCATATTTTTCTTTCAGTTCTGCTTTCAAACTGGAAGTCTTTTTGGAGCTTATCGCTTTCTTGTAGTTCCATGTCAAATGCAGGCACTAAAAGCACACTCCTGGTACCAATGTTTTGCTTTCTTACTTCTTAACTAAAACCAGAAATTCAATTAGCCCAGTTTTCTTTGTAGGCAACAATT